>JBBDGP010001071.1:547500-1147500 GCA_037952835.1 Lithobates septentrionalis
ACAGAGCTTATACATCTTGACCCCGTATTGAGCACGCTTGCTGGGAAGGTACTGTTTGAATGACAAGCGGACAGAAAACTTAATCAGGGACTCATCAACGCAGACAACTTGATGGGGAGTAAACAAGTCTGCAAAACGTTGGTTGAAGTTGTTTACGAGGGGCCAAATTTTGTAGAGCCGATCGTATCCAGGGTCTCCACGAGGACGACAGAGTTCACTGTTGAAGTGCATGAACCGCAAAATCTGCTTGTATCGTGCCCTGGTCATGGAAGCAGAGAACACGGGCATATGGTGAATTGGGTCAGTGGACCAATATGACCGCAACTCACTCTTTTTGGTTATGCCCATGAGTAGGGAAAGGCCCAGAAAGATCTTAAATTCGGAGACCGTAATTGGTCTCCAATCTCTGGCAAGGGAGGACTGGGGAATAGTGGCGATGTGTTGACTAGCGTACAAATTGCTGTGGTCCACAACAGATCTAGAGAGATCTTCAGTGAAAAACAGCAAATAAAACTCAAGTGGCGTAAAATCATCTGTTTCCACATGAATGCCAGGTGGCCAGTGAATGGGGGAAGTACAGGTGATGCAGAAGTGGTGGGTTCCCAATTCAGATTGGCGAATGCAGCAGGAAGGGCACGACGGGCCTGTGTTCGTCTTCTTGGTGGCAGCGGGACACTACTTGTGCTTGCCACCTCGCCAGCTTGAACTGCACTTATGGGACTCGCCACGTAACAAAGTGTTACAGCAGTGCAGGATGTAAGGCCAGGGTGTACTAGGCCGCTGGTGCTTGCCAGTTCACCAGAAGAAATAGCGGCGCTAGTACTGCTCTGCTCCATACGAGGGACCTGCGGTTCCTGCACCTCAACAGCTGAAGAAGTTTGGGGTCTGGTACGCCTGACCCTGGCGGGGACTACAACTCCGTCATCAGAGCTATCTGTCATGGAGCCGCTGCTGTCTACAGGTTCGTATTCTGAGCCTGAATCTGACAGATGAGTGACTTCCTCTTCACTATCTGTCATGCTCAGAAACGTGTAGGCCTCTTCAGTAGTGTACCTTCGATTTGCCATTTTGGGCTCTAAATTTAGTGGTACACTAAAATTTTAGTGGTGACCCTAAAACTTAACTTATATCACCGCCGGGCGATTAGGGGGTTAAACCTTTATTAGGTAATAAACGGCGGGTGCCCTGAAACTATAACTAACTAACCAGCGTCACCCGTAACAGTTATACGGTGATCACTGGTGAAAGGGTTAACTAGGGGGCAATCAGGGGGTTAAAACCTTTATTAGGTAGTATATAGGGGTCCCTGACGCTATAAAACGCTGACGGCGAACCTATATACTTGCCTCCTTAACTAGCGTCACCTGTGACACTAATACAGCGATCAGAAAAACGTTCGCTTAGTGACACTGGCGACGGGGGGTGATCACGGGGGTTAAAACTTTATTATTAGGGGGGTACCCTAGACCTAAAAGGGGCCTACCACTAACTGCCCTACCACTTATAACTGTCACAAACTGACACCAATGCAATAATCAGAGAAAAAAAAACCTGCTATTGGTGTCACTGACAGGGGGTACAGGGGAGTGATCGGTAGGTGAAGTGTGCTTGCGTGTTCTACTGGAAGTGTAGTGTTGGTGCAACTCACATTGATGTCTTCTCTCCTCGGCGCCAGAACGAAAAGACTGGCTCGAGGAGAGATGACATCAATTCCTCCGCTTACATTACAGAAGCCGAGGAAGCATTTCATTAGCCACGAGGGATTGCGAGGGGGTGGCCACGAATGAGTGGCCTCCCCCTCACCTCTGATCGCCCCCGACTAGGATCCGACCGCCGCAGGCACTTTGAGTCCGATCGGACCCCCCGCCTGCGGGCAGGGACGTACAGGTAAGCCCTTATGCCTGCCCGTGCCATTGTGCCGACGTACATCGGCGTGCGGCGGTCGGCAACTGGTTAAATATATTAAAAATGGAGCTCCAGTCGTTTTTATGTTTATTAGAAATCAGCAGCTACAAAAAGTGTAGCTCCTGAATAAACACACACACACACACACACACACACACACACACACACACACACACACCTGTCCCAGGATCCAGCGATGTAGTCACCCAAACCGTTGCTAGTCTTCCTCTCTTCGGAATTTAAACTGTGGGCACCCGGCTGTGACAGCTTGCAGCTTCATACCCAGGTGCACACTGCGCATGTGCGAGTCGCACTGCCACTACTGAATGATCCGGCAGTCTTCTAGGACCTGTGACGTGTCTCAGAGGACTGCAGGGGAGGGAGAGAGGAGAACCTCCGCTCAGATCACGTAAACAATCCGAGCGGAAGTGAAAGAGGGTACCTCCTGTCAAAACTATGTGTCCACACCCTCCCCCCCAAAAAAAAATGACATGTCAGTTGTGACATGTAAGGGACTACATGGCAAGACTCCTTAAAGCGCAAGTTTCACTTTTGGGTGGAATTCCACTTTAATAAAATATGTTTATATAGAAAGCACAATGACATCCCCAACCCTGGACTCCAGGAGGAGACCATCACCCCCCCAAACTCTGCCATGTACACAGCACAGGGGATCCTCTACCTCTGATGTTCCTCACCTGCAGGACTCCGTGATGACCATCCTAACATTCTCCCTTTGATTCTTCCATCCTTCAGTCCCCCCCCCACCCCCATCATTTTTAAACTCTTTCATCCTTCTGTTCCTATCCATGGATTCCTCCATCTCCATCCCCAGATGTTTCCATCCTTCAGTTCCTATCTCCTGACTCCTCTGGCCTTCCATTCTCTATCCATGGATTCCTCCATCCCCAGATGCTTCCATCCTTCCTTTCTTATTTAAGGATTCTTCCGTCCTTCAGTTCCTACCCCTCCCTCATATCCTGGACTCTTTCATGTCCTTGTCCCGCTATATGCAGGGAGTTTTTTTTTTTTTTTAAAGCAGATAAAAAAAATTGAGTTCTTCTAAATGTTTAAATTAAATCAGTAATCGTGATGCATCGCGGAATCGAATCGTATCGAATCGCGAGACCAGTGAAGATGCGCACCTCTAGTTACAATACACAAATCAAATAAACAATTTGAAATAATAAATGTGAACACACAATGCTGTGCTAATAAGAATATATCCACACATAGGGCTCATGTACACAGGGTAATTTTTCTTTCTGAATGCTGGAAGCAGACAGTGAAAATGTTCGTTTTACAGCTTTTACATACCACCAGGGTGGATAAAAACCAATGAAAAAAAAAAAAAAAAAGTTTTTTTTTATTTAAATCAGATTTTTTTGAATATACCTATATATATCTATCTTTATTTATTTTTTTTTTTTTAGGTAAATACCACATAAAACTTTTTCAGTATCACTTGCAAAATATGGACCAAATGAGTCAATGTGATTCAAATATCGCATGCAATATGGTTTAGTGAATTGAGCCTTAGTGCCGGTTCGCACATGGGCGACTTGTCAGGCGACCTAGCCGCCTGACAAGTTGCCTCCGTTCTATACAATGGAACCATTCTAATAGGAGCGACTTAGAAAAAGGTTCCTGTACTACTTTGGGGGCGACTTGAGGCAACTTGCAGCTATACAACTATACAGAAGTCGTTTTGCAAGTCACCGTGGAAGTCGTGTGCAGGTCGCCTCGGTGAGGCGACCTGCAAGTCGTGCCGCCCCTGTGTGAACCGGGGCTTAAAGTACTTAAACATCCAATTACTGTAAATTGATTCAAGTAACGATTCAAGAGAGAACATGGAAGTGTTACAAGTTAAACTGAAAAAAACAAAAAATGTGTCACTTCTGCCAATGCCATTTATTCATAATGTGCTAACAAAGGCACAGTCCAGCTTTAAAAATAAAATCTGGTAAAATATTAGTTGGCCAAGTAACCCAACAGATGGATCTTATTTTTCATTCCATTTGACTTACACAAGTCAAATCAGGGCTAGATGTAAAAATGGAAAAAATGAAACCAATTCATTGGCATGATAAATTTACAGAAAAAAAAAAAGTGTAGGCAGAAGCTGCACATATTTCATAAACATTTAACATAGTTTAAGTGTGAGTAATACACTGTACCACTGACTCCCAAGAACGGCTTCTCCTAAACAGCAAACTTGTGCATTTACAAGCAAAATAAAGAAGCCAAAATGCATATGGACAAAATACATAGCACACTAGATTAAAATTCGGTATATCATTTTAAAGTCAATATAGAGAAAGACTAACTCAACCTGGGTGGTGAGAAAATTAGCCGCCAGTCAACCTTGCCTTTTGAAAATGCCAGTTGCTTGGCCATGCTTTGTGCCAAAATAAAAAAAAAACAAAAAAAAACAAAAACACAACATTCACTTCTAAAAACAACTCCCCTCCCGCTAATGCTCACCTTTACACGCACTGCTCCTTCAGAGATGGAAGTTCAAAACTTTTAGGGTAAAGTCTTTCTTAGGCCTCATGCACATTGGACGTATTAAAAAACGCAAGCAGCGCTAGCTGTAGCAATATAATGAGTTTTTGCAGTAGCGTTTTTAACCTTTTTTTAGCAAAACTATACTCACAAAAGCTTATGGGTCAAAAACGCTAAAAAAAAAATAAAATAGCAAATAGCCACGCTTTTAAGCTTTTATCAGAGTTGGAGCGTTTTAACAGCTGAAAAACTCCTCTAAAAACCCACTAATTCTGCGTTTTTTTTTTTTCCAGCCAAAAAATGCTGATAACAGCCTATGTGTGCATGGACACATAGGATAATATGCTGGGGAGTTTACTGGCTGCGGAAAAAAAATAGCAGCTGTAAAAACATCGAGTGCGCATGAGGCCTATCATGACAGAATTCGGGTCTGGCAAATGACCACCCTGGCCAAAGCATTGTGTCCTGGGAGGTGTCACATGCTCCTGGCATAACGCCAACAGCAAAAGTGCTGGTGGCAGAGCATGGGAGAAAGTATCGACTAATGGCCCATACACACGATCCGAAAATGGGACGAAAAATACCACTTTCGACACGATCGTACAATAATCGGATCATTAATATAGGGCTTTCGAGAGCCAATCACGACAATTCATCCAATATTATTCAGACAAGCACGAAAATTTTCCTTGTACGATACCAGATCATACGATTTTCACTTAGTACAGTTGTCGTCCGAAAATATAATACAAATACATTACATCACTTTGTTTTTGTTTTTTTTCTGTCATACGAGAATTTGTGACTTTAGTAAACTATTCAATTTTTACTTGGGACTATTAAAAGAAAAAAGTCATACGATCTGTCGTACGATATTCGAAAAGTGTGTACGGGCCATAAGGCTGGTCATAAATGGATCAGATTCTCCCATCAACACATTCAGGGGGTGGATAAAAGGAATCCTCCCAGCTGCGCTTATGTATTGACAGCGGGACTTCTAGTTCTCGGTACACACGATAAGATTATTGGAGGAATGACCGTCTGTTTTTTTTCTTGCATAATCGCAGATCGAATCTGATGAGTTTACTAATGTCACAAAAATTCTCGCATGACAGAATAAAAATTTGGAAGTGATGTCATGTGTTGTAATGCATTTGTATTGCATTTTCGAACAACAGCTGTACTGATTAAATGAAAATCATGCGATCTGGCATCGTACGTAAAAAAGTTTTCGTCCATGTCTGACGGGAAAGGATGAACTGCCATTAATAGCTCTCGAAAGCTCTGTACGAACGATCCGATTATCGTACTATCACTTCAAAATCGGTATTTTTTTGTACAATTTTCTGATCGTGTGTACAGGGCGTAAGCTGTCAGAATACATTGATCAGCACTGCAGCCATCTTTGGCGTTTGCTGCTTCCCTGGAGCCAGAATGGCTATAGATGGTTCAAAATTTGGCTGGTCACTGCTGGTTTTCTAACATGGAGTTACTGACCTAGAACAAGAGTGCATGCTGTGGGCAGTGTTGCCAATCGTCAGCAGTATTTTTACTGGCAGCCAGTAAAAAACAGGCAATTTTCTCCTGCCAGTAAAAAATATGGCTGTGATGCTTGGATTCGTCCGGAGCTGGCTGAGACCATCCGAGAGCCTTCTACAGTGTGATCGGGCAGCTCTGGCGGAGGCGGTACCTGAGCAAGTCGTGTGATGTCATGGTGCAATGGAGCCAAGCAGAGCAGCCTGAGCCTCATGTGTGGGTCTGCGGTATGGGAGCAAGACAGGCTGGGACCAGGACTGTCATTGCTAATGAGACTGGAGTGGACTGGAGGGACCACTTGGCTTGGAGAGAGAGAGACTGTCGCTGTGACTCAGGTGACGTATTCTGTCAGTGAGGTCTCATCATCATCATCATCTGTGCTGCTGTACACTGCTATCGGTGTTACTGTGTCAATTTTATGCGTGTGCCGCCCAGTCTAATTTCTTGACCTCCTGAGTCCTGTCACTGAGCTACTTACTATATCGAAAATAAAAGAAATATGTTTTTTGCCTTATTATCTACCTTAAATCAGGTTGCTAAATGCATATTGTATCTGTAGCCTAAATACTGTAATTTGCACTTAACTGTAATTTTGTAACTTTTGGAAATGCCAGTAAATGTGGCTGTCCCAGTAAATTGAGTGTTGTATCAGTAAATTTCAATCTGGTAGGTTGGCAACACTGGATGTGGGTCTTATTCAGTATGGAAGGGAGAGAAAATATGCAGGTAGCTTATTTCATTCACATGACAAGGCAGTTGAAAAGTTTGTACTTTTTCCATTCAGTCCCATGGGTAATTCATACAACAGGTTAATGGCACACCATGCCCTGAGCTCAAGATCAAACCTTGCTTCTTGGCCAGCATCGAGTAATAGCCAGCCTGTCCGACTCCGTCCATCAATGTGTTTTGTTACTCTTGTTTATTACACTTCCAAACATAAGTCTGGCATAAGAGATCTTTAAGTGTGCAGGCTCCCTGGATTGTACCAGTCACGTGCCCACTCAAAAACTGCTACATGCAAATGCTAACATTTTTAAAACATTTTTTTCAGGATTTATATAGTGCCAACAGTTGCACAGCACTTTATATAAAGGGAGACAGTAATTACAATACAATTCCAGATGTGATATTTGGGAGAGCACTGCTTGTGAGGTCACAAAGTAAAAAGGGAGGAACAATTCATACAGACAGCAATAACTGTGGAGGGGAGGGGGTGAGTTGATGAAGAAGGTAAACATTAAAGCCCCATACACACTATCAGATTTTCTGCTAATTTTTTCCTTCAGATTTACCAAAACCATATAATACGAGGTCAAATCTTAGGAGTTTCAATTTGTATGCAATCAGGCAGGCCCTTGCACTACATGGTTTTGGTAAATCTGAAGACAAAAATCAGCAGAAAATCTGATGGTGTGTATGGGGCATACGTTTTTAGATAGGAGCAGCATAGAGGTGAGCCGCCAGGGATCATCTAGAATGCGGAAATGGTAGGAGATATTGAGTAGGGATTTTCAGAAGTTGGGAGACATTCTAGAGAAGTCCTGGAGACGAGCATGGGAGGTGGTAATGAAGGAACAAGTGGGCAGGAAATCTTGGAAAAAGTGAAGAGGATAGTTTGGGTGATATTTTGAGACGATATTAGCCGCTTCAATAGCTGACTTTTACCCCCTTGCTGCCCAGGCCAATTTTCAGCTTTTAAAGTGGAGTTCCACCCAAAAATGGAACTTCCACTTTTTGTATTCCTCCAACCCTGTGGTGTCACATTTGGCACCTTTCAGGGGGGAGGAGGGAGCAGATACCTGGCTAATACAGGTATTTTCTCCCACTTCCTGGCATAGATCACCGCTGCGCTTGCCGTGACCTATGCCACTTCCAGCGCCTAAAACAAGTAAAAATTTGCGCTGAACTGAAAAAAGCAAGCGGCCAGCAAAGTTCGTAGATAACAAACAAAAAGTCACATGCATAAAAATTATTGCGGCGCTGAAAAGTTCAAAAATGAAATTGAAGAGTGGGAGGAATGCAATCACCAAATATATTGTGCAGATGTAGAAAGAGTCACTCGTCACCACGTGGTAATGTAGTCTGCTTACCAGAAGGTGTTAAGGATTAGGCATAGATGATAAATTCTCAATAGCATCCAGCAAATCCAGACCACTGGAACCCCTCCTCAGACCACAACATCCGTGGGATTTCCTTCACATTTAAACATCTCCCAATGGTCACTTCAGAATTAGGCATTCAGGCATGTAGTCATCATATATCCGAGAAAAGAAAATGAAGGACCCATAGTGAAGCCTGTAATGATAGATAAAAAAACTTTTATTGTAGTAACTTACAGTTGAAGCTTAAAACAGCATGCATCAATGATAGGAACAAACGGCTGCAGCAATCAGCGTACGGATGTCAGCCTGAATGACATGTTTCATCGTAACAGATGTCTTCAGAGGCATCTGTTATGATGAAACATGTCATTCAGGCTGACATCCGTACGCTGATTGCTGCAGCCGTTTGTTCCCATCATTGATGCATGCTGTTTTAAGCTTCAACTGTAAGTTACTACAATAAAAGTTTTTTTATCTATCATTACGGGCTTCACTATGGCTCCTTCATTTTCTTTTCTCGGATATATGATGACTACATGCCTGAATGCCTAATTCTGAAGTGACCATTGGGAGATGTTTAAATGTGAAGGAAATCCCACGGATGTTGTGGTCTGATGAGGGGTTCCAGTGGTCTGGATTTGCTGGATGCTATTGAGAATTTATCATCTATGCCTAATCCTTAACACCTTCTGGTAAGCAGACTACATTACCACGTGGTGACGAGTGACTCTTTCTACATCTGCACAATATATTTGGTGATTGGATTCCTCCCACTCTTCAATTTCATTTTTGAACTTTTCAGCGCCGCAATAATTTTTATGCATGTGACTTCCGGCGCCTACCCTGTCCTCCCCCAATGTATTCTGTGAGACACAAAACACAGCAGGGACCTGAGAGGACGCGCAGCGTGACTCGCGCATGCGCAGTAGGGAACCAGTAAGTGAAGCCGCACGGCTTCACGTCCTCCTTATTCCCTTACCGAGGAAGCAGCGGCAGCAGCCGAGAGCCGAATGACAGATCGGCTTCGGCTGCCGACATCGCGGGCTCCCTGGACAGGCAAGTCAGCAGCTGCAGTATTTGTAGCTGCTGGCTTTTAATATTTTTTTTTTTCAGCGGACCTCCACTTTAAATGCCAGTTCACACCATAGAAATGCAGTCTGGATGCGTTCCAGATGCTTTTCTGCATGCGTGTTTTTGGTCCACTCCAGTGCATTTTTTCCCATAAACTAAAATAAGGACATGTGACCCCCTTAAATTTTTCACTGTTATATTGCAGCCATTTAAGTTCATTTTTTTCCTCATTAAAGCGGGGTTCCGGCGGCCAATCTTTTTTTTTTTTTTTTTTTTAGGTCATTGAGACACTGCTAACCCCAAAATACTCACAGTTTGGGTGTAATATTTCCGCCTCTGTCTGTTTTCGTACTGAAGAATAACTTAAAAAATGTGGTGCTGGCTGTTTCCATCTTGCTTGTGGGCATCTGAAGCCCACAAGCATTGATTTCCTGGATGCGGTGAATGCTGTTCATTCACAGCTTGTTCACATGCATGATCATTGTTTCCCGCACTGAATCTTGGCAAGCCTGACACTAAGCTCCCAGGAGACAGTGCAGCGCCGGGGAAAGGCAATAAACACATCTACTCCCATGGGAGGAGAGACAGGAAGTGCCACAATAAAATACAATATAAAAGGTAAATACAGCGATAAAAAAAATGTTTGCGCGGCCTTTGAACATCTATGCAATTTAACTGAAGGGAGTAAGAATAAGTTAAACATTTGAGTGGAACCCCGCTTTAATGTACACACAGCACCCCATATTGACAGAAAAACACAGAATTGCTGACATTTTTGCAGATTTATTAAAGAAAAAAACTGAAATATCACATGGTCCTAAGTATTCAGACCCTTTGCTGTGACACTCATATTTAACTCAGGTGCTGTCCATTTCTTTTAATCATCCTTGAGATGGTTCTACACCTTCATTTGAGTCCAGCTGTGTTTGATTATACTGATTGGACTTGATTAGGAAAGACACACACCTGTCTATATAAGACCTTACAGCTCACAGTGCATGCCAGAGCAAATGAGAATCATGAGGTCAAAGGAACTGCCTGAAGAGCTCAGAGACAGAATTGTGGCAAGGCACAAATCTGGCCAAGGTTACAAAAACATTTCTGCTGCACTTAAGGTTCCTAAGAATACAGTGGCCTCCATAATCGTTAAATGGAAGACATTTGGGATGACCATAACCCTTCCTAGAGCTGGCCCTCCGGCCAAACTGAGCTATCAGGGGAGAAGAGCCTTGGTGAGAGAGGTAAATAAGAACCCAAAGATCACTGTGGCTGAGCTCCAGAGATGCAGTCGGGAGATGGGAGAAAAGTTGTAGTAAGTCAACCATCACTGCAGCTCTCCACCAGTCGGGGTTTTATGGCAGAGTGGCCCGACGGAAGCCTTTCCTCAGTGCAAGACACACAAAAGCCCACATGGAGTTTGCTAAAAAAAAAAAAAAAAAAAAAAAAAAAAAAAACACCACACACCTGAAGGACTCCAAGATGGTGAGAAACAAGATTCTCTGGTCTGATGAGACCAAGATAGAACTTTTTGGCCTTAATTCTAAGCAGTATGTGTGGAGAAAACCACGCACTGCTCATCACCTGTCCAATACAGTCCCAACAGTGAAGCATGGCGGTGGCAGAATCATGCTGTGGGGGTGTTTTTCAGCTGCAGGGACAGGACGACTGGTTGCAATCGAGGGAAAGATGAATGCGGCCAAGTACAGGGATATCCTGGACGAAAACCTTCTCCAGAGTGCTCAGGACCTCAGACTGGGCCGAAGGTTTACCTTCCAACAAGACAATGACCCTAAGCACACAGCTAAAATAACGAAGGAGTGGCTTCACAACAACTCCGTGACTGTTCTTGAATGACCCAGCCAGAGCCCTGATTTAAACCCAATTGAGCATCTCTGGAGAGACCTAAAAATGGCTGTTCAACGTTTACCATCCAACCTGACAGAACTAGAGAGGATCTGCAAGGAAGAATGGCAGATGATTCCCAAATCCAGGTGTGAAAAACTTGTTGCATCTTTCCCAAAAAGACTCATGGCTGTATTAGATCAAAAGGGTGCTTCTACTAAATACTGAGCAAAGGGTCTGAATACTTAGGACCATGTGATATTTCACTTTTTTTTTTAATAAATCTGCAAAAATGTCAACAATTCTGTGTTTTTATGTCAATATGGGGTGCTGTGTGTACATTAATGAGGAAAAAAAATGAACTTAAATGAATATATATATATATATATATATATATATATCTATATATCACCTCAATCCTGATGTACCGACTCATTTCTTGATGCCTGAAAATGTCAGGACAGTACAAATATCTCCCAAAATTACCCCTTATTGAAAAGTAGATAGTCCAATGTATTTATGAAGAGGTATGGCGTGTTTTGTTGGGGTTTTTCCCCCAAAAATGTACAAAAAAATTTTACAATTTTTTGTACATGCTGTCACCAGTGCAGTACAGCGTCATCATAACTGGTGTGGTGGTGATCAGGGACACAGACTGGTGACAGTATGTAAAAAAATAAAAAATAAAATTTAATCTTTATTACTTTTTTTTTTTACAATTAATTTTTACCATAGTAACACCGTTCTTCTCTGGGGAGGTGATCAGATTTATTTATTTATTTATTTTTTTTACACACCATGATTGCTTAGAACTGATTTTTACAATTAGAAGCAACCATTTTTTCTATAAAACTACTATATGGCTATAAAACTACTAATTCCTTGTTTACTATTGTGATTGGCCACAGCTAATAGTACATAATGGAAGGCATGAATCAAAGCCTTTCGTTGTGTATAACTGTCATGTGGTCTGCTGTAATTGGCCACAGCAATCACTTGGCAGCGGCAGTGGGCCAGGGCAGTGATCTATCATTGGGTGTGGGCCATGGAGTGCGATCCTGGGAGGACATATGACATTAAGGAAATTTTACATAAGTGAATGCGGCAAGATTTGGATTGAATGTGCTGCTGAAAGGAGAGGTCAGAGTTCAGGCTTACACTTGGCACCCTGGAATTGGAAGGATTGATTTGAGTTGTACTACTGATCTCAATGGAAGTCAGTGGATGGTATATGGGATAAATGAATGGGCAGGATTATCCATATGGGTTTCCTCCCAGGTGATGTTCTCTTCTACCAGGAAGTCCAGTTCTAGAATGAATGCTTGATTCAATATTATTCATCATTAGTTAATGAAAATGGAACTGGATTTTCAAGACTCAATTTCTAGCCACAGAATCTCATGCTCAAGTTGCTATACATATGATCTCTAGAAAAACGATTATAGTAACAGGAACATGTGATACTTTGAGACTTCCAGCCTTCATTTGCGGTGTTGTCAATGAAAATATCTTCACAGATAGTTCCTCCGGGTACTCTGGTTTCCTCCCACACTCCAAAGACATGCTGGTAGGTTAATTGGATCCTGTCTAAATTGTCCCTAGTATGTATGAATGTGAGTTAGGGACCTTAGAGTGTAAGCTCCTTTAGGGCAGGGGCTGATGTGAATGTACAATGTATATGTAAAGCGCTGCATAAATTGACGGCGCTATACAAGTACCTGAAATAAAATAAATAATTGCAGGAAACACTAACAGAACTGTGAGAGGACGCTCTGCTATAAGTATGTCTAGCTACAAATCTAGAATTTGAAGCCATTTGTCAAAAACATAAAAAAACTACATTTTCCATCTTAAGCACGCTTTCAGTTTTATAGTTGCATATGTCACCTGGCTACCACACAGAATCTCCTGACAACTCATTCAACTCAGCATTCAGAAACAACAGCTTACAGGTTCAGGTAGTAGTAATTTACATGAAAGCAAATCTAGTACATTTAGCACAGAACTATTGAAAGTCATGCAATTAAGAGTAAATCTGCCAGTGCCTAGGGACAGTGGTGATTTACAAAGGGTAATCACTGTCAGAAGCTAATTTGTATTTTTCAGCATAGAATGGGGCAGGCAGAATGATGTGGAACTGCATAGAAAACTAGAAACAGAAAATGCTCACCGCCAAAAAGGCTTTGACTGCAAGAGAACGCAGTACACAATAGACACTATTCAGAAAATCTGCCTATTGTAAAGCAGCAGTTGCTAGCCAACAGAAAATTAACTACACAGATTATTGCTGCACGTGAGGAAAAATGTGACACCACAGTACGGATCCGTGTCACACAATTTATAGGTTGATGGTGTTCACATTGTGCCTGTTTTTTTTTTTTTTAAAAAGATGGGAGGGGACAAGCTATCTATCAATTTTCAAATCACACATAAGAAGGTGCAGTCATCCTGTGGTGTATGATTACTTCAAACTGATACCCGTTTCTGTGAAGTTCCCAAGATTCTAGGTCTAGGAAGTACAAACTGAAGGCATTGCAAGATTGCAAACAGGCAGACTATCGCAGAAGAGATATGCGTGTGCATAGATCAGCTTATATTGCCAGCACAGTCCCTGTGTCCAAAATGCAGGTGGTTTGTCATCCTGCCACAGCCAATGAAGATGCCCGAAGCCTGGCACCCAACAAAACAATTGCGCTAAACCCTTCGTGGACCTTGGACCAATAGAGGAGGTGGCAAGTACAGTGCCTTTAGTGCCACTTAAAGTCTTTCCAAGTTGAGGACCGCAATACATACTTTTACGTTGATACTTCAAGTGATTCGATCGGGATCATGCCCCCACCTCCCAGAAGTACCAGAAGTAAAGCCAGTGGTTCCGCCAGTTTACCATAGAGCTTTTCGAGGACCGGAAGGTTCCCAATCAGCTCTAGGGTACAAGAGACCGGGAGCAACATTTTTGTCTCTTCCATTTTCCCCGGAAGTAAACCGGGGCATTTTAAAAAACTGAAAGCATCTGATCACTTTGATCTTTGTGTGATCAGATGCTTTTAAGGGCACACGAGAGATCTGGGGTCTAATAAACCCCAGATCTCTCCATAAAGAGTACCAGTTACTGCCTACTGCGGTCACAAGGGATGTTTACATTCCTCAAGACAGCATTATAAGTGATCAAAATTTTTTGAAAGAAACTTTTTTTCAAGCGACCCTGTTCCCCCAAGCTCCCACGCAAAGGTAAACGAACACATACGGCGACTGCACCATATATACGTGAGGTATGGCCACGAACATCAGAGTAAGAGCAATAATTCAAGCACCAGGCCTCCTGCATACTCCACTGGTAAGCTATAAATACTTTTAAAGTGTACATAAAATTTTAAAGCATGACAGGTTAGGTATCTATTTACTGGGCGTAACATCTTTTGTATCTCAACAAATAAATTAGATACTCTAAATTGTTTGGGTGCAATAAAATTAATGAAGAGGATTTTTCCCAAAAAATTGCGTTTGAAAAACCGCTGCAAATACCATGCGACATATAAAATTGTAACAGCCACCATTTTATTCTCTATAGGGCCTCTTCTAAAAATAAATACCAGTATGTGGATTATCAAGCCAGATATTCAACAGATGACAGATAAGCAAGAGATTACGCTCTTAAGGGGTGAAGTATGAATTCAATGACGTTTCTAGGTAGAAATTAGGTCAGACTACCAGAAAGACCCTCCACTCTAGGCGTTACCTGTATCTGATGTAGTCTGGCTTGCATCCAGTGTCATGTATATTCTGGCTAGGCAGGGTGCCAGAATTAGCAGGTTGCTCATCTGCCATTTGTTTATTTATGTGGACTAACAAGCCAGATATTCGAGTCTTTAGATTCACAGCATGTCTTCGATTTGGATGTTACATAGTTAGTAAGGTTGAATAAAGACACCAGTCCATCGAGTTCAACCTGAGCGAGTGTGGGCGCGTGTCTACAATTACCCCTATTTTTTTATTTAAGGTACCCATATAGCACTGTGTCAATTTTTACGCAGCGCTCCACACATATATCGCACACTCACATCAGTCCCTACCCTCAAGGAGCCCACAATCCAAGGTCCCTAACATTCATATACTAGGGTCAATTTTGGACAGAAGCCAATTAACCTACCAGCATGTCTTTGGAGTGTGGGAGGAAACCGGAGTACCCGGAGGAAACCCACGCATACACAGGGAGAACATGCAAATTCCATGCAGGTAGTGTGGTGTTTGGGATTTGAACCAGCGACCCTTCTTACTGCTAGGCGAGAGTGCTATCCACTACACCACTGTGGGCAGCTCTTTTGAAGGGTTTGGAGACATTCCCCACAGGCCAACCTGGCTTTCTCTCACCAACTACCATACAGCAAAATACAGTACTTGACAAGATCTGGAGGCCCTGACGGAGCGGGTGAGCCCACAAAACGCGTTGGCCAAATGGGATCTCAGGTCTATCCTGGACAACTAATGTGATGACTTGTTTTTAAACCATCCTTTTTTAGATGGGTATTGCTTTAAAGACATGTGAAATTATTTAAATTAAGTGGTTAGTTTTTATTATACCCAAAGAGGGACATGTAAAATCTAAAACAATTTTGTATTTTTACATTAAACTAGATACATGATCAAGAACAGCAGAGCCACTCTGCCACCATACTCTTAAGGGACACTGTCGGCAAGCAGTTAAACGTATTTTTTTAAATGCAAGCAGTGGAGGTACTTGAATTTGACCTAGCATCAGCCTCTTGCAAACCACGTACAGTAGAAATGGAGTGTGAGGAAATAGAAGTACAAGGAGCAACCTGTTTACGTGCTGACAAGGAGCATGCTGATAGGAGAGCGCAGAGAAAGATCAATCCATCACTGCACTGCTTCTGCTTTCACTGTCCAGTCACAGGGTTCAGAGGAAGGGTGTTAAATGACGTTGCACATCAGATTTAAGACATCTAGTAACAAACAAGTACTGCAGGGGAGAATCCTCTGGATTACATGGATTGCATATTGCAGTTGGCTTTGCAATAATTTGTCCATTTGGTTCCTTTTGGTTGAGTAATATTTTCAAGAAACTTATCACTTCTTAACCACTTTAAGACTGAGCCTCTTTTTCAGACTTGGCGTTTACAAGTTAAAAAACAAGTTTTTCTTTGCTAGAAAATTACTTAGAACTTATTAACCAAACATTATACATTTTTTTTTTTTTTAACAACCTAGAGAATAAAACGGCGGTCCTTGCAATACTTTGTCACACCATATTTGCGCAGCGGTCTTACAAGCGCACTTTTCTTGAAAAAAATTCACTTTTTTGAATAAAAAAAATAAGACAACAGTAAAGTTAGCCAATTTTTTTTATATTGTAAAAGAATGTTACGCCAAGTAAATTGATACCCAACATGTCACGCTTCAAAATTGCGTCCGCTCGTGGAATGGCGTCAAACTTTTACTCTTAAAAATCTCCATAAGCGACGTTTAAAAAAATCTACAGGTTGTAGGTTTTGATTTACAGAGGAGGTCTAGGGCTAGAATTAGTGCTCTCGCTCTAATGATCGCCGCGATACCTCACGTGTGGTTTGACCACCGTTTTCATATGCGGGCGTTACTCACGTATGCGCTCGCTTCTGCGTGCGAGCTCGTCAGGACGGGGCGCTTTAAAAAAGACGGGTGGGGGCCATCTTAGCCTCACTCGTCTCCATTTCCAGCCACGTACAGGTTCCGATCGCCTCCGCCGCTGCCGACAGCTCTGGTAAGCGGTAGAGGGCACGGGAGAGCGGGGCCCCTCTCCCGCCACCAACGGTGATCTCGCGGCGAATCCGCCACAGATACCACCATCGTTAACCGAACCACCCCCTGAACAGATGGATACCTCGGCTGTGGCAGCAGCTGCTGCCATTACCCAGATATCCCTCTTCAAAGTCAGGACATATATAGTCGTGCTGTGGTCGGTAAGTGGTTTAAAAAAAAAATGATGAATATATAGTGGTGGCATTTTTTTCCTTTTATATATTTTCCACTTTTTCCCTACCACTAATTGTTAAAGGCCTGTTTACAGAGCTCACTTCAGCAGCAGAAACTAAAGGTTCACCTACATAAGTCTTGAAGGTTTCAGAGATAATGAGACCGATTTGCTACAGTTAAAGCGGAGTTCCACACAAAAATGGAACTTCCGCTTTTCGGAACCGTCCCCCCCTCCGGTGTCACATTTGGCACCTTTCAGGGGGGAGGGGGGTGCAGATACCTGTCTAAGACAGGTATTTGCACCCACTTCCGGCATAGACTCCCATGGGAGTCTACGCCTCTTCCCGTCCCCACCGCGCTGTCTCCTGGGAACACACAGCTCCCAGGAGAGAGCGGGACCACTTGGGACGCGCAGTGCGGCTCGCGCATGCGCAGTAGGGAACCGGGAAGTGAAGCCACAACGCTTCACTTCCTGATTCCCCCACCTAGGATGGCGGCGGCAGCTGCCGAGAACCGAGCGGGATCTCGGCATCGCCTGCCGACATCGCTGGACCCTGGGACAGGTAAGTGGCCATGTATTAAAAGTCAGCAGCTGCAGTATTTGTAGCTGCTGGCTTTTAATATTTTTTTTTTTGGCGGTGTGGGTGGACCCCCGCTTTAAGAAAAAAAAAAAACTATGACTATTCACGTCAGTTATCCAATCAAGTGAAAAGGAAATGCACATGATTGGGTATTTGCAGTGATCAGGATGACATGATTGGATAAAGCAATTAAAAATATTCACACTATCTTTTCAGTGAAGATTTTCAACTTTAGCCTCAATGTGTCTTGAAGGAAAACTTCTGCTGTATTCACGCTTTTTAAAATCATTTTTTTTTGCATATTATTTGTAAAACAAAGATTTACTATACCGCCTCAAACTCAAAAAATGTAATCAAAGCCATCCTTGAAATTCCTATTGACAATTAGGGCTGCCCATTACAGTGATTGGGCAGGAGTTGTCAGAAAACTCCAGCTCTTTGCTAGTCGGAAGGGTCACGCATTCAGGATTTTTGACCTACTAGTAAAATCTTGTTTTTTTGAGAACAGTATAGGACACATGCCCCTTAAACCTCTACAATACGGGACACTTTCAACCCCTTCCTGCCCAGGCCAAGTTAAAGTTTCCAGCACTGTCACATTTTGAATGGCAATTACTTAGTCATGCAACACTACCCAAATTACATTTTTATCATTTTTTTGAGACAAAGAGCTTCCTTTTGGTGGGGAAAAAAAAAACCACACGTTATTTCCATTATAAAATTTGCAAATGATCATTCTTTATAAATTTAGGCCAAAATGTATTCTGCTACATTTCTTTGGCAAAAATAACCCAAATCAGTGTATATTATTTAGTCTGTGTGAAAATTATATCGTCCACAAAATATGGTGTATTTGAAAATTGATCAATCCTGATGTACTGACGGCCTAATTTTTTGAGGCCCTAAAATGCCAGGACAGTACAAATATCCCTTTTTTTGGAAAGTAAACACCCCAAGGTATTGGGGTTAAACAGACCCTGGGTTTTATGCAGCCACCTTTTGGTGAGTGGGCACTGGCAAACAAAATTGTGAAAGCAGATTTCTGGCTTCAGATTCTTATTCCTATTTAGAAGATTAAAAAATTCCTTACCAATTTTGATTTTCACAGACATTCCTTTCTTGACCCAGCTGCACCTACAACTTCTGGATTTGTACTACTCTGCACTAGCCTTGGAGGTGATATCCAAGTCAGCCCCAAATGTTGCTTCCAGCAGGGGTCCCTGTGTTTGGTGCTTGTGACGGACCTCCGTCCTCAACAGGATTATGTCCACCGTAAATAAGTTTCCGTGCCCAGTACGATCCAAGACCCCTTAGCTCTACCATTCAATTGTCATAATCCGGTTTTGGGTGAAGCATTAGACGGTTTATTCAAACACTTGTACAGAGAGGTAACGCAAAGGGGACACTCCCCCCCCCCCTTTGATTCAGGGTGGGGTAAACTGTCCAATCAGCAGAAAGGGAAACAGGTATTCAAACATTTCATTAATAGACCACCTTAACAGCAGGGAGGCTGTTCGAGGAATTACCCCCTCCTCTCTCCTCCCTGCCCCGTCTTCCTGCAAGACACACATAATACAAACAGTAAACAGGAGACGGGCGTGGTTACAATGGTGGCCGATAATAGTTGCACAAGCCTGGCTGGGAGAAGTGTGACTTCCTGGTAACTTAGGAACATGGGACAGCAGAGTCACTTCAAACAACCTAGTAAAAAAGACTACAACAGTTTATGAGATCAAGCTGATACAATAGTCCAGCAGTTGAAAGGTCACGTTATTTCTTTGTGACTCACTGAAATCATCTCCACTATCATTTTATCCCTGGGACAACAGGTTAAGTTGAGGAGAGGAGAAGAAAATAAGGGCCCCCGAGACAGGAAGGCACACATCCCTGCTCCAATTTGAGGTCCTGGTCTCTGTGTACGCCTTCACTGGGTTATACAGCAGCCTACAGTCACGAGACCCAGAATAGCTGCACCCCTTCTGCTCCACAGCACAGGTCACAAGTACCCTTTACTGAAGATAAATAAAATGCAGAATATGATTGAAGGAACCTGTGTTCTAATTTGTTCAATTAAGGAAAGGCTGCTGCGGGCGTGTTCAGAAGCCCCCCTTCGCATGTGACAGAATTCTTAAGCCCTACGTGGGCTCATTCAAAATGATGGTCAAATAGATGTGTACCTGCAAAGTTTAGCACATGTATAGGTACCCAAGCATGCAGCAAATCTTGAAAAGCTTCAGCAAAATATTCAAAAACAAAAATTAAAAAAAAAAACTTTATAGGAAAACATAAAAGCATATATAAACATTTGAAGAGCTTCCCTAAACTCCAATACAGCTCCAAAAAAAAAAAAAAAATTATATCTGAAACTACTTGGATTTCTACTTTATGAAAGTGGAGATCATCAACCATGAAATTCACAACAGGCAAACACAGTTTAACATAATACAAAAAAAAAAAAAAAGCATACACCTAAAGGTCTTCATTAAGAAGTAACTCCACTTTTATAGAGAAGAGAAAAAAAAAAAAAACACACAACATTCCCCTTTGGGCGATAATGTACATTGTAGGAATTTTAACAAACTTTGTTCCAGAATCCTACCTTTTGTTATTCTGAAGAAAAAGCTGTTGTGTCCAACATAAATGTGAATAGAAGTGAATTTATAATTATCAATCAGCTGCTGCACTTGCAGGGTTCCAATGAGGCAAAGTGGGAGGTTCCGCATTTCTTTAGATGCAATTTCCCTTCAGGAGTATCCCACCAAAATACATTTTCATTACAGGGGATGCCCAAAATCTGACTTCTCTTCATGCGGACTTCTGAGAAAATCAGTAGGGCAACCACAAAAGCAGGAAATTACATTTCTGGGAGGCGGGGGTTCTGTACGCCATCTGTGTACAGAATGCCTCCAGGTTGCAATATTGCATTGTACAGAAAGTTACAGCTACGCAGATTGAAAACGAAAGGTAATTTTTAATCCCACGAAAGTGGGAGTTACCCTTTAAACACTATAGCAAATAATCCAGACTGGCATTAAGTGAATTCTTGCAGGTTTCTTTTCAGCAGTAGAAAGAAAGGTTTTGATGCAGCTGCCAATTAGACCTGCACAAGTTTCGGAAGAACATTGGATCACTCTTCCAAAAATGTCTCAGTTCATTTTTATTTCTTTGATAATTTTCAATAACAGCTCTCTTCGGGTCACATCACAGTATTTAATATCATTGATGTTTGCACTTTCCCCTTCAAAATTCCAAGATCTCTTCAGCTTAAGCCATTCTGCGGTGTTAAAAAGGCATTGCCATTTTGTACAAGTCAACCTCTACTGAAGTATATAAAAAAATAACGAACTACTCTTAGCTCCATGTTGGTTTTGCTAATCGTACCATTGAAAGTGCGTCTGTTTTTTTTTTTTGTTTTTGTTTTTTTAACCTAACTACCCATTGTGTCAAATTTAGATCTATTCTGTGTACACTGTCCTCTAGGTACTTATCTTAATCTATGGAACAATCAGTCCCTATTCTGTGAAGGGTCTAAATGTTTTCTTGTAAAATTGTTTTTATTGAAAATTCACACAATATGGAAAATAGATTTGTGCAAAAACAAGCATATATGCATATCTTCAACAGGAACATAAAAGTATACAAAAGACCATCCTAAGGAGCATACATAGCATTTGTCCATAACAATTCAATAGGTTACCATAATTTTGAAAAAATGTTGTAAGTGCTACATTTTTTGAAAGTCTAATAGGGGTCATGGCAAAAATTAAAAGCATGTAAAAGGGTGAGAGTAGAGGGAAGCCTTGAAATAGGGCACTAGAGTGAGTGATGCATGTTTGCTGCCATCACAGCATGTCTCAGGGATAGAAAGAAAAGCATCATTGAAGAGATAAGAGTAGAAAAGAAAAAAATACATGGGATGGGAGTATTAGCAGGAAAGAAAAGGGAAGGGGTTAAATCGTATAGAGTAAAGAAAAGGAATTCAGTAAGTGGGATGAGGAGGCAATACCTCAGGGTGGTCCGATTATTTGATAAACTGAAGGCTCTGGTTTTGGTTGGAAAACTTAACCACAGGGACCAAAATTTTGAGAAATCGTCAGACAAAAAAAGCTGCCAATTTTCCATCTGACATGGTCCTCTTTAGGCAAATTTTAAGCTTCAGCAAAAACGGAACACCAGGGGCTCCCAAGATGGGCTATGGTTTGTTTGGTGGCCTAAAAATAAAAGGATAATTTATTTGCCTACAGATTTAGGGACATGTTGAACAGGTTTGTTCAACAAAGCCTCCACATGATTTTGCATAGGTTACAGCCCATCAATGTATATATCAAAGAATAGACTAACATTTAAAATGGAGAACTAAAATCCACAATCTTTGTACTTTGGGACAAGTGCACCAATAGTAGAACACAGTCCTATCGTGTCCATTTACCAAAGCAGAGTGGTACTGAGGTCCAAAATTGGTGATGTGGGAGGGGCAAGATTGGCAGCAGGAAAGTGCTTCGTATGAGTGCTCTTGAGGTAGACTGTTGAAAAAAAAATTGCTGTAGAGGCCCATATCTCCTCCCAACCCCCATCTGGCAAACTTGTACCCAGCTCCTCCTCCCAGCAGAATATATATTGCGTTTTAGGATGACTTTTAGAGGAAAAGATTGAAAAAACAAAACCAAAAAAAAAAAAAACACACCTTATTATTTGCCCATTTTACATACCTTAAGCTACGGTCAACATGACGACCTTTCCCTCTTGTTTACTTCCAGGGGTCCTTCCTTGGTTGTCTACATCACTGCACATGTTATGTGGCCACCTCTTATATCGATGGAGGCGACACTTCCAGCAGCTAGGTCCACTCTCAAAGGCTCCCCATAGGTAGTGGAATTCGTTAGGGCCAGTGAGAACAGTGCCCAAAACAACAAGCAGGGAAAAATATGTGGTCCACAGGGCAAGACATTAGCCTGGCTCATAGCAGAAACTGACATTGATCTATTACACTGGAGGATAGAGTAGGCAGGGGGTGTTTGAAGTCAAGACTGAGTAGTAAGGTAATACACAGTGCACTATTTAGTTATTTTTTGCTTGGAGTTGGGCTTTTAGGAAGGAAGGCCTTAAAGTGGTTGTAAGGAAAAAAAAAAAAAAAAAAAAAAAAAAAAAAAAAGGAAGAGATTCTGTTCCCTCACAGCTGGTTAAACAGCACAGTGCTTGTGCTGTGTCATTTGGCCCCTTGTATCATAAAATACCTCGCTGATCCTGCCTGCTGCGCTTCTGTCCTTCCCCTTGTAAACTGACCACGGTTTATCATGGTTGCTGAGCCCCGACACCGTGGTCAGTTTACGTGCCTCCGTCATCCGCAGAACTAAACTAACCTTTAAAAAAAATTTCACTGACAGCCCGTCGGGTTTTTTTCAGCCATAATGCAGAGTTAGTGTTTTTTTGAAATCCAAGCCTCCAAGTACCTTTTTCAGAGTTCTTCAGGCCATTCACGTGACTCCCGGCCACTACACCTCCGATCCAGGGCTACAGCAGGAGGAGCTGGGCGGTCACATGACCTCCCTGGCTGACATCAGAGATCTTGGCCCCTCCGGCTGTAGCCCTGGATCGGAGTAGGAGAGCGGCCAGGAATCACGTGACTGGCCTCAAGATATATGTAAAAAAAATTTTAAAAAAATTAAATTAAAAAAGGTATTTAGACATCGATTTAAAAAAGAAAAAAAAAAAAAAAAAACACAACTCTAACACTGCATTATGGCTGCATACAAGGGGGCAGGCAGTGGATTTAGGTGGTAAGGTTACAAACACTTTAAGAGTGTGGATTAGCATGGCAACTACATTCAGAGGCCATCAAAACAAGTGGGGTTTCAATTTGCATTAACAAAAAGGAGATTAAAGGTTATAAATTGTATATACTGACAACACTGATGAGCAGCATGCATCAAAAGCATTTATATTTTTTTTCACACATTTTTTTAATTGGATTCACTGTAAAATTGTGCAAATTTGCCATTTTCCTGTACCTGCAGGGTCTTTAATGGGAAAGCAGATGGGGAAATGTGCATGTACTTCAAAGATATACTGCATATATATGTCATGTTTTTGGTTTGCCTTGACATACAGTATGCTTTAAGGTAATTTTAAACCTAATATTTTTTTTTATTAACCACTTGCTGCCTACCCACAGTAATTGTTTTGCAAGGGGGCGGCAACTTCAGGCCGGGCATTGTACCTGTACGTCACAGCCTTTCTTCCAGGTTTGGGCCACGTATGCATGCCTCCTGCTGACCCATGCAGTGATTAGACACAGCACAAGTTTGGGAGATGATTTCAGCTAATGATTTTGGCTAAAGTCTGCTGATCACCTGTGGCCACACACAAAGTTTTGGGTTTACAAAAACCCAGAAAAACACAGTAACTCTTTAATTGCCCTTAGATATAGACCTTCACAGCCAGTGTCATTAGTACAGTGACAGTGTACAGTATTAGCACTTATCACTGTATTAGTGTCACTGTTGATGTCACGGTTATGGTACCTCCCAGCCAGCGTCAGCTAGCACCAGATTGCTCACCGCACTATCAGTGTCCCACTATAAGTCATTACCAGTATATTGTCATAGGTGCCTAAATTCCAGTATATATACACACACCATAGTTCGTAGACGCTATAGCTTTCACACAAACCGAAAAACAGACTTATTGTGATTTTTTTCTGATCCAATCTGCACAACCTCAAAAAAAATGAATATAAAATGTGTACATGTAACTCACTCTGTGCAACAAACACAACAATTATTACTGCTCTAGCATTTTACCAGTGGTTTCATAACACCCTCCACTTATTCCATGATCTATCATAAAAAAGTGCAGTGCAACTGCATGTTACAACAAATAAAAAGTGAATATAAACATAGATAAATACATACAAAATGTATGTGAATCATATGGTGATAACACTTCATGAACCTAAATCTCCATCAAAATTATGTCCATACAAAAGTTCCAATTAATAGTGCTATACACCACAGTGTTAACAGTGATTCTCAAATCTTCTATCTTCACCATGTCCAGTGACCTCCACCTCTAGGTGAAAAACCCGCTCATCTCCACTTTAGACCCCACTACAGAGTCTCATTCGCCTGTAATATTTGTCACTTGTGAGGGCATCAGATTCCCACCACTCCTCATCATCCTGGTACTGAATGCACCGTGTGTCCCCTCCTCATTCAATCCTCAATCACCAAAGTAACCCCAACATAGTTGTGCTGCACCTCTTTTTTATGGTACATGTAGCAGAAAAAACATTTTGGCCTAAATTTAGGAAGAAATTAGATTTTTTTTTTTTTTGGATAGGCTTTATAACAGAAAACAAAAGTAGAAAATTTAGTTTTTTCAAAATTTTCAGTTTTTTTTCATTTATAATGCAAAAAAAAAAAAAAAAAAAAAAAAAAAAAAACCCCAGTGCAAACAAAAGCTCTATTTGTGTGAAAAAAAAAATTGTGACTTTTGTTTGCAAACATTGCATGATCGAGCAATTGGCAGTTAAAATACAGCAGTGATGAATAGCAAACAATGATATGGTCATAAAAAGCAGATAAAACCTTCCGGAGTTCAAAGGGTTAACAAACATTTACCTGTTCTGTGCAGTGGTTTTGCACAGAGCAGCCCCGATTCTCTTCTCGTGTCCACCGGCGGCGCTACGGGCCGAGTGCCCTCATAGCAAACCACTTGCTATGGGGGCACTCATGTGGACTAGATCCTAAGCCGCACTGTGTATGTCCATTGACACCCCCCCACTCTCTGCTCACAGGCTGTGATTAACAGCAGGAGGAGCCAATGGCTCCCATTGCTGCCTCTGTCCAGTGAGGAGAGAACAGAGAGCCACAGCGCTGGATCAAGTTTGGGCTCAGGCAACAAAGCACAGACTCACCAGACATGCGAGTAGCTTTGCAAAATCTGCCAGCATTTTAATACATTGAAATTAGGTGAAGGAACATTTAGTAGACTTTAAGCACAGCCGATCTGTTTCCTGGATAGAATAACCAGTTCACTGATTTCATTTTTTGCCTGCAATTGCTCTTTAATCACTTCAGCTCCGGAACGTTTTACCCCCTTAATGACTAGGCCATTTTTTGCGATGCGGCACTGCGTTGCTTTAACTGACAACTGTGCAGTTGTGCGACGGTGTACCCAAACAAAATGTATGTCATCTTTTTTTTCCACAAATAGAGCTCTCTTTTGGTTGTATTTGATCACCTATATGGTTTTTATTATTTATTATAAACAAAAAAAAAAGATGCACATTTTGAGAAGAAAAAAAAATTTTTTTTTACTTTCTGCTATAAAACACATCCAAAAAAAATCTAATTTCGTCATCAAATTTAGGCCAATGTGTATTCTGCTATACGTTTTTGGTTAAAAAAAAAAAAATAAATAAAAAGCGTATATGGACTGGTTTGTGCAAAAGTTTTCGCATCCACAAACTATGGGATTTATGGACTTTTTATTTTTTTATTTTTTTTTTTACTAGTAGGCTATCAGCGATTTTTAGTGGGACTGCGACATTGCGGAGGACAAATATAATGTTAAGTGACACTTTTTGGGAACAAGTGACACCAATACAATGATCAGTGCTAAAAAAAAAAAAAAAAAAAAAAAAAAAAAAAAAAAAAAAAGCACCGTCACTGCATAAATTACACAGGCAGGGAAGGGGTTAACATCAGGGGCTATCAAAGGGTCAAGTGTGCTTTCTAAAGCCTCGTACACACGATCCGATTTTCCGCCAACAAAACCGTGGACTTTTGTCCGAAGGGCGTTGGCCCAAACTTGCCTTGCATACAAACGGCAAGGAATTGTCGGCCCACAAACAGGAACGCAGTGACGTACTACGTGGTTTTTCAGCTCTTTAGCGCCACCCTCTGGGCTCCTTCTGCTAATTTTGTGTTAGTAGAAGTTTGGCGAGTGTTGAGTCACGCTTTTCATTTCACGGTTTTCGTTTTGTTTCTGAATGGCTGATCGTCAACCAGACATGTTGCGGAATCGGAGGAGATAACGTGTTATTTATTAATGGTCTTGGAGTTATTGCTTTGACCCAAGTCCAGTCCAGGAACAGGAGGAGGAGGATTTCTTGGACCAAAAATTGGTTGCTTTAATAAATCGTGACCAATTATGTCATATGCCTTTGCTGCAGGAGCTCCAGGAGAATAATACAGATAATTTTCGGAATTATCTCCGGATGACGGACCCCTGCTTTCACCAACTCTTGGCATTGTTGACCCCCTATATGAAGAAGCAGGACACATGCATGAGGCTTTTATTTTTTGGTTGAATAATAATAATTTGATATATTTTCTATATTTTTGGATGCATAGAATGCACTTTTTGGGTAAGTTCTATTGGCAGATAGCATGTCTAATTTTATTTGTTTTTTTTAATGCACAATAAAAAAAACTGTGGAGAATACTTGGCTATGTGTTTTACTTCAAATGACAGTTTGGGAGTAGGCAGTTACACAAAAAAAAAATGTAAAATTGACAAGGGACAACATAGTTGTATCTTTGATCTTAAAAACTACAGGATAATGGTGTTGTGGTAACTTGCCCTAAAAAAAATAAATAAAAAAAAAATAAAAAAAACACAAAAGCATAATATTCTTGATATTACTAGAAAAAATAAAGCCTTTGAAAATTTGTTTGCAATAACTTCATCAGCAAAGCAGCTTCATTATTATCCCATTAAAGAAGAGAATATGCGCTGCATTTCAAGATTTCATAATTTGCCACGTCACGAATGTCAATTCTCCATTAAGAACGATAAATACAAGACCGACTGCTTCTGGCTCGTCCTTGCTTTCAAGCATGCATGTTTGTACTTTGGACCTTTGTCCGGACTTGTGTACACACGCTCAGAAAATCCAACAGACATTTGTCCGCGGAAAGTTTTAAAACCTGCCATCCAACATTTGTCTGCGGAAAATCCGACAATTGTCCGATGGAGCGTACAAACGGTCGGATTCTCCGCCAACAGCCTGTCATACATTTACACACATGTACATGGGGTGGTCCTTAAGTGGTTTAGGAGTAGCTCCACTTTTTTTTCCCTCAACAAAACACAACCCCCTCTGGGTGACCAACGTACACTGCAAGCAAATAAACTTTGTTACAGATTCCTACCTTTTTTTTTTTTTCTTATGGACGAGCTGCCTGTTTGTGCAGTGAACGTGCATAAGGGAGTGACTTTTTCATTATCAATCAGCTGATGGTCTTGCAGGGTTCTAATGAGGAAACAAATCTAAATCCCTTTAGATATGATTAACCCTTTGGAAGTACCAACAAAAATTTTTGTTGCAGAGGATACCCAAATCTGATCTGTATCTTAAGCCTGGTACACAGTTTGATTTTTTTTTTCCGCCCAACTCAGTGGTTTGAACAAAAATAAATAAACCACTTGTCAGCTCCAGTCAGAGCCGCTGTACTAACAACCCGATGTTGGTACAGCAATCTCCCCTGCTGAGTTGTTGTGTTCTGACAGGGGAGATGGGCAAACAGCCAGCTTCTGTTGATCCGGCTGGCATACATACGGGCCGAATGTCAGACAGATTTTATTTAACAGACCGATGTCACCCAACATTCAGCCCCCGTGAACTAGGCTTAAAACCGTTTGTTACCCAAAATAAATGGATCCTGTTCCTTTAAAGCACTAATAACAGCACAGTGCTTGTGCTGTGTAATTTGGCCCCTATCTAAAATACCTGGCTGCTCCTGCCCTCCCCCTGTAAACTAACCATAGTTTAACATGGCTGCTGAGCTAGACACCATGGTCAGTTTACGTGCCTCTCATCTGCAGCTCTCCTCTGTCCTCCTCTCCCCCCCCCCCCCACCTGTCAGCCCGTACCAGTGGCCGCCTCCTCCCCTCCTGCTGCTGAAGTAACTATCATTAATATAACTATCAATCTCCAGTGTTAGATAATGCAATGTCTCCACAGTATGCGCTGTATTTAAAAAAAATGCTGTTGTATACTATATTTCAGAGCACCGCTCTCCTCCTCCCGACTGATGTCAGGGGGGCATTCTCAGCCCCTATCGCTGAAGCTGTTAGATCGGGAGAGGGAACGCCGGGCAGTCACGTGAGCGCAGAGTGACACCCTAAAATATATTATACAACAGAATTTTTTTTTTTTTTTTAATAAAGCAAATACAGTGGAGACATTGCATTCTCTAACGCAGGGGATTGCCTGAAAATTATAAAGTGGGTTTACAACAACTTTAAGTGCAGACTTCTGAGAAACTTAGTAACTCAGCAAGGGAACACAAGCAGGAAATTACATTACTGGGGCATTTCGTATACCAGCTTTGTACAGAGCACCTCCAGCTTGCCATATCACACTGAATTTTAGAGAAAAGTACAGCGCCGCAGATTGAAAAGGAAAGGTAATTTTTTACAACAGTCAATTACAAAATAACTTGTAGCAGTAATATAAGCTCTATTTACTGTCTATTTTTTCCCCCCACAAAGTGAAGTTACCCTTTAAGAATTCAAAAACACACAGAGGAAAAGTGCACTTACCTTCTGATTTTAACTTTGTAAGAACAAAAATTAGATAATTGTTGAAGTCTGGAAACTGATTTAGCTGTTCCAATTTCTGAGACACTGAGTCAAGGATGTAACATACATGATATGAACAGGATGAGGGGGAAAAAAAAGACCATCCAAACTTTTTTTTATTATCCATACTGATAAAACAATTCTGTCAAGCCCATTTACTGAATAATGCTACCAACTCAACCGCTTCATGCCAAGCATACACAATATGCGGCCCCACTGCACTGGGCTTTTTTCTGTGGGGCTGCATATTTGCATATCTCCCTTTGTGCTGGGCGCACGCCACACGGTGCGCTCCCAGAACAGAGACCAAGGTCTCAGTAGGAGCCCCGTACTAACCATCGGGACCCAGAACTTTGGATTCAGGGTCACCTGATCGCTGTGAAAGCATTTGATCTGCCATCACAGTCATTAGTCACTGTGAAGCCTGCCCCTGTGTTTTCTCTCTCTGTGAATGGAGGAGAGAGATCGAGACTCTATCCTTGTAGAAGGAAAAAAAAAAAAAAAAACAAACACACACACACACACACACACACACACACACTAAAAGAACTAAAATATACAAAGATCTAGATCATACATACATAGTCAGGTTGAAAAAATATAATATAATCACAGAGCTGGCCAGAACATCCTCTGGAGGGAGTCTATTTCACATCTCTTAGAGCCCTTTCACACTGAGCAACCCCGGGCGTCAGCGGTAAAGCGGCACTAAGGGGGAAAAACTGCCCGCCAAGCGCTGCGGCCCCATTTTCAATGGGCAGGAGCGGTGTATTCACCGCTCCTACACCGCTGCAAAGAAGCTGCTGGCAGGACTTTTTGTGACGTCCGGCCAGCGCAGCACCCCCAGTGTGAAAGCACTCAGGCTTTCACACTGGGTTTGCAGCTGAAGCTTTTTTCAGGCGCTATGCATGTGCTATTTTTAGCGCTGTAGCGCCTGAAAAACACCTCCAGTGTGAAAGGGGTCTTACTGTGAAGAAACCTTTCCGTATTTGGAGATGAAATCTTTTTTTCCTCTAGACATAAAGAGTGCCCCCTTGTCCTCTGTGATGACCTTAAAAAGTGAATAACTCAACACCAAGTTCACTATATGACCCCTTATGTATTTATACATGTGATCAGATTCCCCATTAATCTCCTCTTCTCAAGAGAATAAATTCAGTTCCTCATAGCTGAGCTCCTCCATGCCTCTTATCAGTTTACTTGCCCTTCTCTGCACTTTCTCCAGTTCCCCGATATCCTTTTTTAAGAACCTCTGTCCAAAACTGAACTGCATGCATTTCAGATGAGGTCTTACTAATGATACACATATGTGGTATTGCTGCAATCGTCAGGAGTAGGAGAATTTAACTTGGCTAGTTCTTTGGTGGAAGGTTATGGTAGTAGCAAGAAATATATACCTAAAGTTAAAAATAAAAAAAAAGTAGTTTTTTTTACCGTTTTGGGACAGTTTTCTTTCGAAAAAAAACCCCAAAAAAAAACCAAACAACAACACACATTTACCACCAAAACGAAAGCCCAATTTGTCCTAAAAAAACAAAAACAAAAAAAAAAAAAAAAACGCGATATAATCCAGCTGGATGCACAAAGTAGCTAATATGTACAGTTTTACTAACACATGTCAAAGTTAGTAAATTGTGCTTCAGCATTAAGATTTTTTACCCATATGCGCAAAGGGGTTAAACTGAACATAACCTCAAAACAAGTTGTAAAACAACCCCCCCCCCCCACACACACACACACGACATCTTTATACATCAGTAAGGCTGGGTTCTTTATGGAGCCGGTTCACGTCTGCGGAGCGCAATGCACAGAAACGCTGAGTGTCTTTTGCTCAGTTTCAGGGCCGAATTCAGGCAAAGATTCTGCCCTGATTCGTCCCTGAAACAGAGAACAGGGACAGACAGCGTTCCGCGGCCGGATTAGATGTGAACTGAGCCTAAGCCCCCATTCACACTGAATGAAACTTTGAAATCGTGTTACTTCAATTGAAGTAGCACGATTTAAATCCGCAGGTCAGTATGATTGCAGGTTTGATTTGCCTGACAACTGTCCAACTTCATGCAGAGATGTCCATTCCAGTCGCACCTGAAATCACAAAAAATAGTGTAGGGAAAAAAAGGTTTTAAATCAGTGCGGCACTGCAAGGTCGGAGTCGCACAAATCAGTTCCATTTCCAACAATAGGGTGCTACTTGTCATGTAATTTGGAACTTTCAAATCGCATGACAAGTCGCACAGGTGTAAGCAGGGGCTGAAAGTGACATTCCAATTCTTTAAAGGTGGTGAATCACTATTTAAAAGTAAAGGGGTTTGTTTTTTCCCCTTAATGATACTTAACTAGGTGGATGCAATTTTTTTTTTTTTAACACTTATTTTTCTTCTACACTGAGAACCGAGCGATCGAAAAAGTAAAAACATCACATGGAAAGTTTTACATATACTTAGAGGAGAAGTAGATGGATCGTTCGTTCTGCACTCCTGTGACCCATTTTCAGCTGAAAGCGGGCTGAAGCCCACTGTTGGCTGACGTCAGAGCCAGTCCAGGCTTAGGCAAGAACACAATAATAAAGTCGGGATCCACCCACATGCCTGAACCGGCACCTGACTCTACGACCCGCTGAGAGCCTGAGCCGGGCACTCCAGTCCCATCCACAACTTAGCACTTCAGTGGGCAAGAAAGGTGCAGAGCAGAGAGCGGTGACTGAAAGTCACCAGCTCTCTGCTCAGGGAGCCCTGAGAACTGAGCGATCAGCGGTGTTAGATCACTCGGTTCTCAGTGTTCGAGCCGGCGAGGGGACAGATGCAACATCCATCAGTAGATGGTCTGCAGCAGACAATTTTTTTAAAAAAGTATATATATTTCAGTCATTTTAACAGCATTTAGCATTTGTAAAACCATTACACCAAGAAAAAAATATATATAATTATTTCAGTTACTTATATAGCGCCGTCAATTTATGCAGCGCTTTACATATACATTGTACATTCACATCAGTCCCTACCCTCAAGGAGCTTACAATCTAAGGTCCCTGAACTCACATTCATACATATACTAGGGACAATTTAGACAAGATCCAATTAACCTACCAGCATGTCTTTGGAGTGTGGGAGGAAACCGGAGTACCCGGAAGAAACCACCGCAGGCACAGGGAGAACATGCAAACTCCGGGCAGGTAGTGTCGTGGTTGGGATTCGAGCCAGCGACCCTTCTTACTGCTAGGCGAAAGTGCTATCCACTACACCACTGTGTAGTGGTGTACATACACACGCAGTTTTTTTATTAAAGTGGAGGCAGCAATTACAATTTTCTACAGAAGCATAATGTATATCAAACTACTGAACTAGCTTTTGTAGGACACAACGTGCACATTTCAAAACTAATTTTGAAAACACTATAAATATGTCCATGCATACAAGAGTTATGCTATGAATGTAAAGTATATTCCTAACCAGCATCTATTTTTACTCTTGATGATTGGTTATATTAATAACTTTGTGACAAAGCGCTGCATCAGGTCCCTTCTAGCCACCTCCTCCCTATACAGCACAAGACAAAATTCAGTGACTATATTACCTCTTGAGTAATTCCATCTATTACCATAAAACTGTATTAAAAAAAATATCATCAATGCAACAAGTTTTTGGAAGCATTAGCCAAACCAAATTAAACAGTTATCACTAATCAAAATACAGGCAAACAATTGTAAGAATCCTTACATGAGCCTGCTCCTAAAGAAAATGTGGTCTCATTAAAGGGTTACTAAACCAACAGTAAAATCAGTGTGTATATGCAGTAAAACATGCTCATTCTACTCACTGTGGAACATAAGGGGTCAATCCTCTGCATTGTGTAAAAAGGCTGTTTGATCCTTTCTTCCACTGTCCCCAATCTATCTGCTGACAGTACAGTGGCGAGGGGGAAAACTGCACATGCTCAGTTTGGTGTGTATTGCTAGCGAGTTTTTCTTTTTTTTTTTCCTTGGTAGGGTGCATGTGACAGCACAGGGCCAATCAGCACTGTCCAGACAGAGGGTCATGGGTCCTGTATACTCATAAGACAATCATGGGAGAATGAAAACTCCTCCTACAAGTTTTAACCAGATACTGATAGAAGTCACAAGACTGCTCTAACTGCTGATGGGAAAAGGTATTTAGCAGTTTATATTTACTAAACTTATTGCATTTTCATGTTCTGTGTACTGTGGGAGACCAAATATAATGAATGCAGGGTCTTGGATTTAGTAACACTTTAACATAGGTCTGTGGAAAAGCAAATTCAAACACTCCCTCCAGAAAATCAAACTTGACGGAAAGCAGGGAAGACAGGACTTGAACAAAGTTTCTTCTGAGAGGATCCAAACCAACTCTCTTAATCACAAGAGGAGCTCTTATTCCTCCCAGGTGCTAAAGGACAAGTAACTAGCTCAATGTGCATCAATGTTATTCTCAGGAAACATTCCTAAGATTTAGGAGGATCCACCTTTTCTGAAAATACAGAACATGATTCAGGTGATGACAAATCACCAAAGACAGGAACTTGCTGGAAGAAATAGGATTTTTTCGCCATACTTACCTGTAAAATCCTTTTCTTTGAGTACATCACGGGACACAGGGTGAGGCTATTATTCCTTACTTACTAGGTTTAACTCCATCTCCAGTGAATGGACACCGGTAGACCAAAAAGGTCTTTGGACAGGATGTGATCCCCTATATAACCCCTCCCATACAGGAAGTACTTCAGTTTTGTAGCAAGCACTTAATCCTCAAAAAGAGGGGAGGGACCTCTGTGTCCCGTGATGCACTCAAAGAAAAGGATTTTACAGGTATGACGAAAAAGGGAGGGAGAGACCCTGCCAAAAACAATAGCCATCAGACCTATATGGCAGCCCGCAGTACACTGCAACCAAAAGCCGAATCCTTGGCTGTTTGAACATCCACTTGAGAACTTTTGTGAACGTATGCACTGAAGACCAGGTAGCAGCCTTACAAATCTGAGCCACAGATACCTTCTTGGGTCTTTCTGGTAATACAAAAAAGGAGTCCGATCCTCGGATCTCCACAGATCTAGACAAAAAAAAAAAAAATCTGACTGCTCGCACTACATCCAAGAAGTGCAGTCTTTTCTTCCACCGAACGAGGCTGAGAGAAAAAAGGCAGCAAAACAATGTCCGGATTCAAATGAAAGGCCGACATCATACTAGGCAAGAAGGATGGAACAGGTCATAACATGACCACGTCGTGGTGAAGGATCAAGCATGGTTCACTGCACGAAAGGGCCACCAACGCCGACACCCTTCTAGTCGAGGTGATGACCATCATGAAGGCTAGCTTGCAAGACTAATGGAATTTCCTTGGATAGGCTCCAATGGTTGTTTCTGTAAAACAGACAGTACCAGGTTTAAGTTCCAATGACACATAGGTGACCTAATGGGGGGGGGAAGCAAATGAGTTACCCCCTGCATAAACGTTTGGATCAGTGAATGGGAGGCTAAGGGTCTTTGGAAGAATACTGACAAGGCGGATATCCGACCCCTGATTGGTTTTGAGTACAATCTAATTTCCACAGCCAACTGTAGAAAAGAGAATTCTCTCAACCACGTATTTCCGAGGATACCATTTTCTGGCATTACACCAAGCAATATAGGCTTTCCAGATCCTATGATAGATCTTCCTAGTGACCGTTTTACTGGAATTCACTAAGGTAACACCACCGGTCCCGAGATGCCAAGATCCTTTAGCACCCTGGCGTCAACAGCCATGCCGTCAAATTTAGAGACTGTAAATTGGGGTGGAATATAGGACCTCAAGATCGGGGCAGCGCAGAAGCGTCCATGGCCCGTCTATTGCCAATCTCATGATCTCTGGGAACCAGGACCTTCTGGGCCAGGCTGGGGCCACCAGGATGACTGGAACCCCCTCACTCCAAATACTGTGCAACAAATGTGGAAGGAGAGGGATCAGGGGGAAAAGCATAAACCAGGGAGAGCTGGTTCCATGGAACTGCTAGGAGCATCTGCTCTGATTGCCAGGGGATTCCTTGTTCGGGATACAAACTGCTGTAGCTTGTTGAACCTGGATGCCAATAGATGGGCCTCTGGCCATCCACAATGCTGGCAGGTTTCCCAAAACAAGTTTGGGTGTAGGGACCATTCCCCCAGGCAGATCTGCAGGCGGCTGATATAAATCTGCCTTCCAGTTTTCTACTCCCAGGATATGGACCGCCGATAGAACCGGCACCTGTCCCTCTGCCAAGGTTAATATGCGATTCGCCTCCTCCCGAGTTGAACGGCTCCTGGTACCACCCTGGTAATTGATATAGGCCACTGCAGTGTCAGACGGAATCCCGATGGGGTAGTCCTGAAGCATCACCGTCCAGGGCTGTAGGGTCAGACGTACCACCCATAACTCCAGGATGTTGATGGGAAGGCTCTGCGCTCTTTTACTATCTCCCCTGAGTTGTGAGCCCCTCTAGGGTGGCTCCCAGCCCGAGAGAGACTGGAGTCTGTGATCAGTACTCTCCAAAACACTGGGAGGAAAGATCTTCCCTTTTGCAGGTTCCGATCCTGCAACCATCAGCTTAAGTGTGCCCGGGGAGAAAAGGACATGGGGTAATCCAGGGCTTGTGCTCTCCTGCTCCAAACCGACAAGATGTTTTGTTGTACAGGCCTGGAATGGAATTGAGCGTAGGGAACTGCCTCAGAGGACGACACCATCCTTCCCAGAAGACTCATACAGAGCCGAATGAATGGAGGGTTGCCTGGTGCCCCTTACCTGACGTACTTGATCCTTCAGGGCACAGATCTTTACAGGTGGCAGAAATACCTTTGCCTGAACCATATCCAGGATCAGACCTAGATATTTGAGACTGAGTTGATCTCAAGCCTGACCTTTTCAATATTTATGACCCAGCCCAGGATTTCTAAATACCGCACTGTGCAGGCTACACTATGTTCCAGGGCCTGTAGTGAGTGATCTCTGAGCTGGAGGTCATCCAAGTATCCGAGCACCAAGATCCACTGGGCCCTTAAAAGACCCAGTACAGGTGCGAGGATCTTGTAAAACACCCGAGGTGCTGTGGCAAGCCCAAAGGGCAGTGCCACAAACTGGAAATGATGCTCCTCTACTGCAAATCGCAAGAACCTCTGATGAGGCTGAAAGATGGGCACGTGTAAATATGCGTCCTTGATATCGATGGAGGCCAAGAAGTCTCCCATCTGGGAGCGAGGCTACTACTGAGCAGACCGACTCCATCCTGAAGGATTGAATTAACAGATGTTGGTTCAGAGATCTTGGGTCCAAGATTGGCCTTATGTCCCCATTTGGTTTTAGAACCATGAACAGGTTCAAATAAAACCCTGTGCCCCTTTCGGACACCAAAACCTGTATGATCACTCCCTGTTGCACTAACTGCTCTAGTGCTTGAAACAATAAGTTTATTTTTGGAGGATCCGCAGGAATGTTGGACCTTAAAAAAATCAGCAGGAGGAAATCTCCGTAATTCCAGCTTGTAACCGCAGTACACTGTTGAGGTGACCCGGTCATTCGGCACCACTGTACTCCAAATGCCTGCAAATTGGAGCAGCCTTCCCCCCACCCAATAGAGTGGGGACGGCATCCCCTCAAAAGGAGGGCTTGGTGCCGTGTTTACGAGAGTTCTGGACCCAGGGTTTTTTCCGGCCCTGGGGCTTGCCCCTGGCTCTAGCACCCTATTGGCGGCGGAACTGCCTTTACGCTGAAATACCTGAGGAAGTCTACGAGGCTGTAAACAAGGGACGCCTGGTCCTTCTCTTTACAGGATGTAAAGAACACTTTCCTCCGGAAATCTTTTGGATGTACTTGTCCAGACCACCCCCAAACAAAACGGTCCCCATAAAAGGGGAGCTCTGTCATGGAAGTTTGGCTGACCAGTTCTTAAGCCACACAAGTCTGCGCATGTGTACAAACAGAAGAGCCAGACGAGAGACTTGTTGTATAGAATCCTTTAAAAGGCATCTACAGCAAAACACAGCACTCAAGGAATATCTGCCTTTTTTTCAGCAAGATCATCCTCCTGGTTAGGCCTGTCAGGCCGTCTGACCTGATCCTTTAAGGACAGGCAGACTCCAATTGCTGCGACAGCTGGCTGAATAGCTGAACTGGCCACAGAAAAGGAAGCATTTAACCGCTTCAGCCCCGGAAGATTTTACCCCCTTCCTGACCAGAGCACTTTTTGTGATTCAGCACTGCGTCGCTTTAACTGACAATTATGTGGTCGTGCGACGTTGCACCCAAACAAAATTGACATCTTTTTTTTCCCCCACAAATAGAGCTTTCTTTTCGTGGTATTTGATCACCTCCGCTGTTTTTATTTTGTTGCGCTATAAACGCGACAATTTAAAAAAAAATATTTTTTTTTTACTTTTTGCTATAATAAATATTCCCCAAAAACCTTAAAACAAATGTTTTCCTCGGTTTAGGCCGATATGTATTCTTCTACTTTTTTTTTTTTTACCAAAAATATCGCAATAAGCGCAAATAGATTGGTTTGTGCAAAAGTTATAGCGCCTACAAAATAGGGAATAATTTTATGGCATTTTTATTTATTAGTAATGGCGGCGATCTGCGATTTTTATTGTGACTGCGACATTGAGGCGGACACATCGTACATTTTTGACACTATTTTGGGACCATTGTCATTTATACAGCGATCAGTGCTATAAAAATGCACTAATAACTGTGTAAATGACACTGGCAGGGAAGGGGTTAAACACTAGGGGGCGATCAAGGGGTTAAGTGTGTCCTAGGGAGTGATTCTAACTGTGGGGGATGGACTTCCACTCACATGACAGCGATCACTGCTCCCGATGACAGGGAGCAGTGATCTGTCATGTCACTAGGCAGAACAGGGAAATGCCTTGTTTACATAGGCATCTCCCCGTTCTGCGGCTCCGTGACACGATTGCCGGGACAATGGCGGACATAGACTCCGCGGGTCCCACGACCACGGGTATGCTGTACGTGGTGGGAGCACGCTAGCCCCGCCAATTAAAGGGGACGTACAGGTACGCCCATTTGCCCATCGCTGTTATTGTGCCGACGTATATTGGCGTGCAGCGTTCGGCAAGTGGTTAATAATGACTCCAGTTTCTTTACAACAGGGTCTCGTCGCGCTTTTTGCCACCCTGCGGGATGGAGGCAAACATGCCAGCAATCCTGTGCTCTAACCAGGCTAGGGCTGAGGACAATTCTCCCCTGGTGATGAAGGGTAAAGCAGGAGCATTGACTGTAGGCACAAGACAAGACAGGCGCAGCAGCTTAAATGGCCCGGAAGCCTCTGGTCTCTCAGGGGATACAACACTAGGGTTTCAACTAGGCTCCTCAGGAGCTACTGACGACATAGGTGTGCCCTTCCCTGTAGTGTTAGCCCCGCTCCTCTTTTTTGAAGACATTGCAAGCCACAAAAAGGAAGTACCGGGGTTTAGTATTTTACCCCAGAAGGGAGACCCTTTAATAGGGCTTACCAAGCCCTATGCAACAATCCTGCCAACCAACACCTGGTGACTCACGTGCCCCGTGTAAGGAGGAAGGAATTGCTGAAAAGCGAAAACGTTTTCAGAGCTTGCCGAGTCCCACAGCTGTCCCCTAGAAGCCCGCATGTAAGCCACTCACAGCTTAAATAAGATGGCTGTGCGCCGGGACACTCAGCGCCTGCAGGCACGTGTGTGATCACGGTCCTGTGCATGCAACGAATTTTTGTGCACAGACCATCCACAAGAAAGCAGCCAAGAAAACAAGAAAGGTGGTGCTCAGCCCAAAATTCCCCCTGCGGTCACCACTGCACAGGTGTCCAGCCTTAGCTAGATTGACAGTTTGTTACACACATGGGGCACCCCACAATAAGTAAATAAGGGGGGAATTTCACTTACTCGTCCAGGAGCAGGGAAAAACTAAGAGCCCAATCTTCACGCATCACGGCGGGTTCCGTCACTCGGGGGGACCATCAAGGACTGGGTACCCTTTTCATGTTTTAGGGTTTGCTCCCTTGGACCTGTACAGCACCCTGCAGGAATGCCTTAGCTCTGTGGTGTCCAGGATTCCATTACACAGAGTCCAGCATTACAGGCAAAACCTTGCTGGATCAATTGCGTTTCCTTTGCGAGGCTCGGGTACCATTTATCGAAGCATACAAGCCAGATTCAAAATGGATCAATCCTTTGATACATCTAAGAACCATGCTGGGACTTCAGACCTGCTGCTCAAAAGAGCTCAAAACAAACATGCCCATCCACCTTGCAGACACTAAAAAAAACTGAAGTACTTCCTGTATGGGAGGGGCTATATAGGGGATCATTTCCTGTCTAAAGACCTTTGGTCTACCAGTGTCCATTCGACTGGAGATGGAGTATAACCCAGTAAGGAATATTAGCCTCACTCTGCGTCCTGTGATGTATGATAAAGAAACTTGTTTTTAACCAGATTCAGAACTGGAAAGCTGATCCTCACAAAACAAGTTAGTCTTCTCTAACTGCCTTTTTTTTTTTTTAAGGTAAAGCTGAACTTTGGAATGTAAAACAAAGTAGTTTATAAACCTCAACTTTTAGCAGAAACATGGACTAATTTCTGTGACATCATCTCTTCAATTCATAAAATAGAAGCTTCAGCTGGCTCCGGGAGGAGATGCAAATCCAGCCATGTACATCACATCCTGTTTCTCACACTTGCCTATAAGAAAATACAGTTCCACTCATGGGGCAGCCCTTTCGCCTTGCAGCACTGGGGTCATCAGTTCAAATCTCAACCAAGGCCCTACCTGCCTGGAGTTTGCATGTTCTCCCTGTGCCTGCATGGGCTTCCTCCATGCACTCCAGTTTCCTCCCACACTCCAGACATGCTGGTAGGTTAATTGGCTCTAGTGTATGTATGAATGTGGGTTAGGGACCTTAGAGATTGTAAGATCCTTGAGGGCAGGGCCTGATGTGAAAAAAGCATATATATGTTAAGTGCTGTGTAAATTGATGGTGCTATATCTAAGTACCTGTAATAAATAAAAAAATATATATGTAATTGTAGTGAATTGGTCTAATTGAGGGCTTGGGCTGGTACATTTATCATGCAGTTACTGGACTGAATGAGCCTGTTCAGTCCCCTGCACACCTCTAGCTGTGCCCCTTCCGGTTAAATCTTCATGGACAGCTGTGACAGACCAGGAGACTCTTACCCGGTCAGTCATTTTATGAGGTCATAGGAGACGGGACAGACCGGGAGCCTCCTGGCATGTCGATTAAATGTTGCTGCATCAGCGGGCGATTCAGAACGGCAGTCTCAGACTCCTGAGGCCACTGACTACAGTGAGCAGTGACGTAATTACGCAATTGCTCTCTTGGAAAGAACCACAGCCGGACATAAACAAGCCTGGTGGCTAAAGGGATACATGGCATAGTAGCCACCAGTCTTACAACATAGATTTTACAAAGAATTAGGCCCGGTTTTTAAAAATGCAGACTGGATTTCTCACAGATGAAACACTGGAGGAAGAAACAAGAGTATTGGGAGGGAGGTACGAAGGCACCAATATTGAGGGGCCATAAATTTTCTGCCTGGAGTTCAGCTTTAACTTTAAACTAATTACCTGTAAAGGCTTTAAAATAGCGCCTATGGAAATGTTTGTACTGAAGCTTGCCACTTTTTCTCAGGCGCGTGCAGTTTTAGGCTGGGTTCACACTAGTGCGAATTGGATGCGGGTTTCCCTGCATCCAGTTTACATGACATGTGTGCCTGGCTCTCAATGGAGCTGGTTCACACATCTCCGTGGCAGCTGCGAAGCGGATTGCACAGGGGTCCTGTGCGTCTTTGGCTCCGTTTCAGGTCCGAATTCAAGCAAAAATTCGGGCCCGAAGCGGAGAACAGGGACACACCGGACACCTGCTGTGAGACACATCTTATTAGGTGTGAGCCCAGCCTTAAGGATTGGAACGTTTGGCATCTATTTATTAAGCGCAATCTAATCTTTATTTTTTTTCAAAAATTGGGCAATATATTCTGTTTCTGAGCAATAAAATTAACAGTGTACTTTTACTGGAAATTTGGATAAATCATTGTGCCAATATCGTGTGACATAAAAGATTGGAACTACCACTATTTTATTCTCCAGGGTCTCTGCTTTCAGAAAATATATTAAGTTTTAGGGTTTTAACTGAACTTAATGACTAACATCAAAAAATTCAAAAAGGGCTCTGGCTGCAAAAGGGTTAAGGGATTTACCCATTCTGTAATAGTTGACAGAGCCTAGTTGCTGGTCAATAGAACCTTAGAACGTAAGAATGCTCACTGTGCAGGCACAGGCAGCGTTGAAGATTTTGGACCAAAGGACAAAAAATAGCCTTATGCCGCGTACACACGACCGGTCTTTCCGTCGGACCGAAGTCTGACAGTCTTTCTGATGGACTTCCGCTGAAACTGACTTGCCTACACATGATCACACCAAAGTCCGTTCGTTTAGAATGCGACGATGTACGACGGGACTAGAAAGAGGAAGTTCAATAGCCAGCCAATAGCTGCTCTTGCGTCGTTCTCAGTCCGTCGGACTAGCATACAGACGAGCGTTTTTTCCAATAGGAACCGAGTCCGTCGGAAAGATTTGAAACTTGTTCTATTTCTAGGTCCGTTGGATTTTTCAAAAAAAAAAAGGTCCGATGAAGCCCACACATGATCGGAAAGTCCAGTCGTGTGTACGCGGCATTAGTGAAAAATATATATATATATATATATATATATATATATATATATATATATATATATATATATTTATATTATTTTTAAAAACCAGATTATTGGTTTCTACGTCAGTTCAGATTTGGGGGCTAGGGAGGGTGGACTTCTGTCATTTTTAATATAAGTCAATTAGTAATTTAAACCAATTTAAGACCAGAGGCAATTTGTGCTTAAATGCCCAAGCCAAATTTAGCAGTGTCAATTTGAAAATAACTTACTTGATTACTTAAGGACATTAGGCTTTTTAATAAAAAATAAAAATAAAAAAAGGACTTCATTAACCACTTGCTTACTGGGCACTTAAACCCCCCTCCTATCCAGACCAATTTTCAGCGCTGACGCACTTTGAATGACAATTGCACGGTCATACAACACTGTACCCAAATGAAATTTTTATCATTTTTTTTACCACAGAGCTTTCTTTTGGTGGTATTTGATCACCTCTGCGGTTTTAACTTTTTGTAAAAAAAAAAAATAAAAATAAAAAATAAAAAAGTAAAAAGACTGAATTTTTTACAAAAAAAGTGTTTTTATTTTTTGTTCTAAAAATTTTAAAAACAGGTAATTTTTCTCCTTCATTGATGTACGCTGATGAGGCGGCACTGATGGGCACCAATAGGTGGCAGTGATGAGCAGCACTGCTAGGTGGCACTGATTGGCGGCACTCGTGGGCATTGATAGGTGGCACAGATAGTGGCACAGATAGTGGCACAGATGAGGCATAATTGCCTCTTCCTCTTCGGGACTGATGTCCCTTGCAGATGAGCCAGTGATCAGCTTTTTTTTCTCCTCACGCTGATAGCGTGAGGAGAAAAAAAAGCTGATCACTGGCTCAAAAAAAAAAAAAAAAAAAAAACTGGAGTTAGACTTACCGGTAACTCCTTTTCCAGTGGTCTTCCAGGACAGCCCTCGAGAGATGGAGTCCCTCCCATCGACCCAGGAAACACATTGCCAAACAGTTCAAAAGGCGGTCCCTCAGGTCCCTGGTCAGTCATTCACCAAGAACCGAAGGATGGAACTGCAAAAAACATAACCATAACAGCTAATAATGTTAGTACATTCACATAATCAAAAAAGGGTGGGATCGTGCTGTCCTGGAAGACCACTGGAAAAGGAGTTACCGGTAAGTCTAACTCCAGTTTTCCCCAGTTGTCTTCCAGGACAGCCCTTGAGAGGATCCCCAAGTACTCACCAGATTAGGGGGGGACCACGGCTTGGAGAACTTTTCTCCCAAAAGCCTGATCCTGACTGGACATTAAGTCTAGTCGATAATGCCTTGTAAAGGTGGAAAAGCTTGACCACGTGGCTGCTTTACATATTTGCTCCGGGGTGGCACCAGCTCTTTCTGCCCAGGATGCTGATAATGCCCTTGTGGAGTGGGCTTTAATACCCCCAGGAGGATCTTGGTTTATTGTCTTATAGCCCTCTGCTATAGCTAGCCTAATCCACCTAGCTATGGTGACTTTAGAAGCTTTTTGCCCCTTACGCTGTCCGGAAAAAAGAACAAAAAGTGAATCTGAGATTCTAAATGGATTGGTTACCCTAAGATACTCTAGGATACACCTCCTCACATCTAATAAATGAAAACGCCTTTCTTTCTCGTTTGAAGCCTTTTGACAGAAAGAAGGGAGGACAATATTTTGTGACCTATGGAAATTAGATGCCACCTTTGGCAAGAACCCAGGATCTGTCTTTAGGATGACTCTGTCTTCCAGAATTTGGAGGAAGGGCTCTCTGACCGAGAGAGCTTGGATTTCACTAACCCTGCGTGCTGAAGTGATTGCCACAAGTAGTACCGTCTTGAAAGTGACCAGTCTTAGAGAGGCCTCTGAGATAGGTTCAAAAGGTGACCCCAAAAATGCCCTTAGAACAACTGATAGATCCCAGGATGGGGCGATGTTAAGTCTAACTGGTTTGCGTCTGGAGATTGCTTTACAGAACCTAGCAATAAAAGGATCTTCCTGCAACCTTTTCTCTAAGTACACACTTAAGGCCGCTATCTGGACCTTAATAGTACTAGGAGTTAGCCCTTTGTCTATCCCCTCCTGGAGAAACTGCAGGATATTTGCTGTATCCGTATTTACCTCCCCTCGGCTGTTCAACCAGCTGTTAAATTTTCTCCAGACCTTCCTGTAAATGGCCTGAGTGACAGGTTTTCTACTTTGTAGCAGGGTCTGAATCACTCTGTCAGACAGGCCCTTGCTCCTCAAAATTTCTTCCTCAGTAACCACGCTGAGAGGTTCAGCATGGATACTTGTGGATGAAAGAGGTCCCTGCGACAGAAGGTCTGGTCTGTAGGGAAGCCTCAGAGGAGGTTGGTCTGTCAACTTTAGCAACGTTGTGAACCATGGTCTCTTGGGCCAAAACGGTGCCACTAAGATTAGACACGTTTCCTCTACTAGAAACTTCGCTAAAACTCTCGGGATGAGGTGAAGCGGAGGAAACGCATACGCTAAACTGAAAGTCCATGGGATCTGTAAGGCGTCTACTGCCCAGGGCTGATCTCCTGGGTGTAGCGAGCAAAAATTTGGAACTTTTGCATTCTCCTTGCTTGCAAACAGGTCCACTACTGGTTTTCCCCAGTAAGCTGCTACAGTGGCTTGCGAAAGTATTCGGCCCCCTTGAACTTTTCAACCTTTTGCCACATTTCAGGCTTCAAAACATAAAGATATAAAATTTTAATTTTTTGTGAAGAATCACCAACAAGTGGGACACAATTGTGAAGTGGAACGAAATCTATTGGATATTTTAAACTTTTTTAGCAATTAAAAAACTGAAAAATGGTGCGTGCAAAATTATTCGGCCCCTTTACTTTCAGTGCAGAAAACTCACTCCAGAAGTTCAGCGAGGATCTCTGAATGATCCAATGTTGTCCTAAATGACTGATGTGATAAATAGAATCCACCTGTGTGTAATCAAGTCTCTGTATAAATGCACCTGCTCTGTGATAGTCTCAGGGTTCTGTTGAAAGCGCAGAGAGCATCATGAAGACCAAGGTACACACCAGGGAGGTCCGTAATACTGTTGTGGAGAAGTTTAAAGCCGGATTTGGATACAAAAAGATTTCCCAAGCTTTAAAACATCCCAAGGAGCACTGTGCAAGCGATCATTTTGAAATGGAAGGAGTATCAGACCACTGCAAATCTACCAAGACCTGGCTGTCCCTCTAAACTTTCAGCTCAGACAAGGAGAAGACTGATCAGAGATGCAGCCAAGAGGCCCATGATCACCCCGGATGAACTGCAGAGAACTACAGCTGAGGTGGGAGGGTCTGTCCATAGGACAACAATCAGTCGTACACTGCACACAAATCTGACCTTTATGGAAGAGTGGCAAGAAGAAAGCCATTTCTCAAAGATATCCATAAAAAGTCTCGTCTAAAGTTTGCCACAAGCCACCTGGGAGACACACCAAACATGTGGAAGAAGGTGCTCTGGTCCGATGAAACCAAAATCGAACTTTTTGGCCACAATGCAAAACGATATGTTTGGCGTAAAAGCAACACAGCTCATCACACTCAACACACCATCCCCACCGTGAAACATGGTGGTGGCAGCATCATGGTTTGGGCCTGCTTTTCTTCAGCAGGGACAGGGAAGATGGTTAAAATTGAGGGGAAGATGGATGCAGCCAAATACAGGACCATTCTGGATGAAAACCTGTTGGAGTCTGCAAAAGACCTGAAACTGGGACGGAGATTTATCTTCCAACAAGACAATGATCCCAAACATACAGCAAAATCTACAAAGGAATGGTTCACAAATAAACGTATCCAGGTGTTAGAATGGCCAAGTCAAAGTCCAGACCTGAATCCAATCGAGAATCTGTGGAAAGAGCTGAAAACTGCTGTTCACAAACGCTCTCCATCCAACCTCACTGAGCTCGAGCTGTTTTGCAAGGAAGAATGGGCAAGAATTTCAGTCTCTCGATGTGCAAAACTGATAGAGACATACCCCAAGCGACTTGCAGCTGTAATCGCAGCAAAAGGTGGCTCTACAAAGTATTAACGCAAGGGGCCGAATAATTTTGCACGCCCCACTTTTCATTTTTTTTTATTAGTTAAAAAAAGTTTCAAAAATCCAATAGATTTCGTTCCACTTCACAATTGTGTCCCACTTGTTGGTGATTCTTCACAAAAAATTAAAATTTTATATCTTTATGTTTGAAGCCTGAAATGTGGCAAAAGGTTGAAAAGTTCAAGGGGGCCGAATACTTTCGCAAGCCACTGTATATATTTGAACACCTCTGGGTGTAGAGACCATTCTTGATTCGACACTTGCTGTCGACTCAAGAAATCTGCCGTGTTGAGCTCCCCTTTCAGGTGAACTGCAGAGATGGAAGTCAGATTGGATTCTGCCCATAGAAACATGCGATTGGCCACCAGCATTAGTCGACGACTTCTGGTGCCCCCTTGCTTGTTTATATATGCTACAGCCGTCATATTGTCTGAACGGACCTGTAGATGATGACCTTGTATTGCATTCTGAAAGAATAACAGAGCCCTGAGGACCGCTGTTAGCTCTTTCCAATTGGACGAGAGGAGCTTCTCCTCCGCCGTCCACCTGCCTTGTGCCCAATCTGAGTTGAGGTGGGCTCCCCACCCCCAGCTGCTCGCATCCGTAGTTAGTATGGATGTGATGGGAGAGATCCAGAGAACCCCTTTGTTCAAATTCTCTGAGTTTTTCCACCACCAGAGGGAGCGTTTTACTCTGGTGGGGATTAAAACCTCTTCTTCCAGATCCCTGTCTTTTAATTGTTCCAACAGAAAACTCTGAAGGTCTCTTTGATGGAACCTGGCCCATTGTACAGCTGGAATGGCTGCTGTCATCAGTCCTAAGACCGACATCACCTCCCTCACTGTAACCCTGGCGCTGCCTTGAAGAAAAGACATTCTGTGGCGTAAATTCAATATCTTCTCTTCTGGCAGGACTATCCTCTGCTCTACTGACAGGATCTTGTACCCCAAATACAAAATTTCCTGTGTTGGGGTAGTCTTGGACTTTTCCAGACTGACTATCCACCCCAACTGCCTCAGGTTGATCTGTGTCAACTCTAGGTCCCGACGAAGTTGTTTCTCCGAATGGGCCGTGAGGAGTAAGTCGTCTAGATATGGAATAATCGTGACTGACTGTAGTCTTAACGGAAGTAATGCCTCCCCGAGAACCTTGGTAAAGATTCTCGGGGAGGACGACAGTCCAAAAGGGAGTGCTCTGCACTGGAAATGATACACCTTGGTGTCCATCTGAATCGCCATCCGAAGAAATTTCTGGCATTCCTTCCTTATTGGGATATGCAGATAGGCGTCCCTTAAATCCAGGGTAGCCATGAACACCTCTTTTTGGAGTAGATTCCTTATTGAGTAGACTCCATCCGGAATTTTTTGTATCGGATGGAGCGGTTCAGAGGTCGGAGGTTCATGATTAGTCTGAATCTCCCGGACGGCTTTTTTACCACAAAAATGTGCGAGTAAAAACCATCTCCCTGTTCCTGAATAGGGACTGGTGTCAATAACTCTTGATCCACCATTTCCCCTATTAACAGAGGCAAGGCCTTGGCCTTTTCTGAGTGTCTTGGAAGCTTTGTCACAAGAAACTTTGAGGGTGGGTCGCTGTGAAACTCCAGCGCATACCCTCTTTTTATAATGTTCAAGACAAACTCGTTTGAGGTTGTCTTTTCCCACTGTGGGAGAAAGTTCATTAATCTTCCTCCCACCGGGACCCTGATGTCACTGGGGTTTGGGGTTTGAATTGGGGCGGTTAAAAAGTATGCCCCCTTTTCCTTTCCAATGCTTTTTGGGCTTGAACTCCTTCTCTGACTTAGAGGGTTCCTTTGAGGGACGAAAAAATTTCCTTTGAAAATTTTTCTTTTTAATGGGAAAGGTTTTCTTTTTTTTTTTTGCAAATTTTTTATTTAAAGAATGGACACAAGACACACGAAACACAACATCTCGAGATCATACATGAACACATTATCATACAATGGGATGAGCGAAGTCCCGTGTCATGAGCTATCTGGTAATAAACAAAGATATAACATTAAATGAGGTATAGCGATCCTGACAGTAGGACCATTCCTAACTAAGACCCCTGTTGAGATTAAATGGCTACCTATTCAGGTTGCGCTGGAACTGTCGAGCGGTTCCGTGAGTCCTGCCCCAGTTTTCGATTTAGAAAGAGAGAAGGACCACGCAGGTCGCGGGGTACCAATCCATACCCTCTGCAACCACCGCAGTCTAAGTAAGAAAAGAAAAAAGAAAACGGAAAATAAGGAGGAGGAAAGCGGGGAGAATGGGGGATAGAGGGGGAGGGGGGATGGAGGGCATGGGGGAGAGGGGATTGGGACAACCTCAGCACACCGAGGCAGCGCGCGCGCCCCCCTCCGCGTATCAAAGAACAAGGTGGTAGCGTCAGTCAGTATCTAAAGGCACATACACTTATCTGTATAGTGGGTGGAGCTATGTTAATCAGTCGTGTCTCTCCCCAGGAGTGTCTGACCTTCAGCTGAAAAGAAGAAGACATTCCAAATGGACCATTTCTTGGTGAAACGTTCATTTTGGTGACGGGCCGAGAGGATTAGATCCTCCATTGTTTTGATTTCTTCAACTTTCCTAACCCATAAACTAATGGGGGGGGCTTGTGTGGATTTCCAGTACAGGGGAATGCAGGCCTTCGCTGCGTCAAGTAGGTGGGGTATTAATGATCGTTTGTATGCTTTCCGAGATTTGTCAGATGCGTGCAACAGAAACAGGGCTGGGTCTGCCTGGACCGGGTATTCAGTGAATTTCTGCAGCGTCTGCTGGACGGTCTTCCAGAACCCCTCCAACAGAGGGCAAGACCAGAAGATATGGAGAATCGTTCCACAGTCTCTCTGACACCTCCAGCACTGATCGGTGGCACCGGAGAACATCTTATGTAGCTTTGCTGGAGTTTTGTACCACCTGGTGATTATTTTATAGTTAGTCTCTTGTGTTTTCGAGCAGATTGAAGATTTAAAAGTGAAGTGGAGAATGTTTTCTTTTTGTCGTGTCGAAAAGGTGCATTGGAGATCCCTTTCCCATTTTTCCAGGCAACTAATTCGATGACCATCTAGAGGCGTAACTAGCAGCTGATATAAAGCCGATAACGTGTGGGACATGGTACCCTCTTCTGAACAGTAGGTCTCTAGAGTGGTTAGATTCTGGTCAGAGCTAGTTGGGAGAGGGAGTGATTTAAGAAAATGACTAAGCTGTTGCGCTCTCCAAAAATCTAAATGGAAGGGACCTTCCATATCCATGAGTTCTGTCCGAAAGGTTTTCTTTTTATCCGCCGTTCTTTCCAAGGCGGTATCTAGTTCAGGCCCGAAGACTAAGTCTCCTGTAAAGGGGACACTGCACAAGCGTGTTTTAGACGCCGTGTCTCCCCCCCAAGTTTTCATCCAGACTGACCTCCTAGCTGCGACCGAAAGCGCTGCTGTTTTAGCCGTAAATTTAATGGCATCAGTGGAGGCGTCAGAGATGAAACTTGTCGCCTTAAAAAGCATAGGGAAGGTTTTTAAGATCTCCCCCCTAGGCGTGCCTGCCTTTAGATGCTCTTCTAGTTGGGCTAACCAGAACTCTAGATTCCTGGCTACACAAGAAGTGGCCAGAGCTGGTTTTAAACCTGCCATAGAAGCATCCCAGGCCCTCTTTAAGACTACCGTATTTTTCCGTGTATAAGACGCCCCCATGTACAAGACGCCCCCCACTTTTTCAACCCAAAATTAAGAAATCAATATTTTAAACATAGGTAAAACAGAAAACATTACAGTTCATGTTTAAATACCAGCATATTATGCAGGGGTTGTTCTTCTTGTTTTCTCCACTGTCTGATTATACACTCAGTGGAGGGAGCTACAAACTATTTATCTGCAGCTCTATTCATATGCTCTTTTGCATAGCTGGTTACATTTGGTTTGACTTTTGCAGAGTAAGACAATCACTTACTTTTGTATTATTTTCTGACATCTTGCTCAGAACACTCCAGTCCCTGTTGCATCTGCGCACTCTCTACTTCCCCCCTCACCTCCAGCTCCAGCTGACGTCAGTAACATACAGCTCGTGATTGGAGGAAGCCGTTTGACAAGCTATGGGCAGCAACGCACCTGCGCGGCTGTCTCCCAGGCTGACTGACTGTGTACAAGACGCTGCTCGATTTTCAGGCTATTATTTTAGGAAAAAACAGCGTCTTATACACGGAAAAATACGGGTATGTCTGTTTTCCTGTCCATTGGGTCCTTTAAATGACCCATATCCTCAAAAGCAAGGTCAGACTGTTTTGAGACTTTGGACAGAGGGGCGTCTAGTTTAGGATTTTTATTCCAGACCGCCTCTGGGCTCTCATCAAAGGGGAATCTCCCTTTTAGGGAATTTGGGAAGAAGACTTTATCTGGCTCGGCCCATTCCTTGCGGACAAGGTCAGAAAGCACATTATGTATAGGGAATACCTTAGCTTTCTTTTTCCCCAGAGCCTCATACATTTTATCATGTCTGGTCAATTGAGTTTCTTCCTCATCAATTTCCAGCGTATCATAAATGGCGCTCAACAGCTCGTCTACATCCTCCAGAGACAGCTTGTATTTTGCGACTTTGTTAGCTACAGCCTGATCCTCATCTGAATCTGCGTCAGAGGATTCAGGGCTAACTAACATGGGGCTATGCTCCCTGACTGTACGGGGCTCCCCAGAGCTGGGTGTTGTAAGGCATGGTGAGGAGGGAATCGCAGCTGCTTTACTGGTGGAAGCAGACGTGCCTACATCTGCGATTAACTCGCGGAGAGATTTAAAGGTTGATGCCATCTCATCTTTAAAGGAGCCAAGGAATTTTGCCAAAGGAGAGTCTGCCTCTGTTTTAAGTAAGCCTGCAATACACTGCTTGCATAAGGCTTTATTAGAGCCTGAGGACAACTTATTTCCACAATTAGGGCATTTTTTGCGGCCTGACTTGTCTTCCCTTGGAGCTTCCTTCCCCTAAAATAAAGAATAGACTTTTTTAGCATCAGGAAATCTTTTAACTCTCAAAACACCTGTGCTGCAACCACCACTGCATCCACCCGGGACTGTGAGGTAACCACCACCATGGGGAACTACAAATCCCAGCCTTACAACAAAAAACCCCAGAAAAAAAACACAGTAAGGGCTTGCCCAGCAGCCTACCTGGGTTTGGCTGGTGCCTGCCTCCACCGGAGTGTCCTGGGAAGTAGCCTCCATGGTCCCCCTCACGCTCCAGGTCCCACCGCTAGTCCGGTATAGATGGACGCTGGTCGGGACTTGCAGGCCTCAGCGTGGGCCTTCCCCTCCTCCTTGTGCCTGTAGAGACCCGGAACCGGAAGTCTCGGCACACAGGATGACGCGGTTCCGCCAGAAATGGCGCTCGGCGTCTCCGACCCCCACCGCTGTGTGTAGCAAAGAGCTGTGATGGGAGAATCCATCTGCACTGCTCCTGGGGGGAACCTGCACCGACCTGTCCCTGGCACACCTCGGCACTGGAAGGAGGGGGGTAACGGGTCGGCTCCTGTCAGCTGGACGGTACCCGAGCCCCAAATTTAAAAAGGTAGGACTAGATTGGAGCCGCTGGATAGGACCCAGTCCCCCTGTGCGGCTCCGCTCCCCTCAGGCAGCCCCTGAGAGATAGAGTCCTTCTCTGGTTCCTGGCAACATGTTCCTCCGACGGAGGAAACACAAATGACTGACCAGGGACCTGAGGGACCGCCTTTTGAACTGTTTGGCAATGTGTTTCCTGGGTCGATGGGAGGGACTCCATCTCTCAAGGGCTGTCCTGGAAGACAACTGGGGAAAAATAAATAAAAAAATGAATACCGAGCTTTTGTTTACATCATGTGATCAGCTGTCATTGGCTGGGACTGGTCCCTTACTCGGATCGGTGATCACCCGAGTCTCAGTGACTCGGTGATCACAGCGTGCTCCGCGCGCGCCCTGCAGGACGCGTACACAGGGGAGGCCGTCACATGACGGCCTCCATCAAATTCAGGTCCGTGCTGTGGCCATCATTCGGCTATAGCGCAGACGTCAAGTTGTTAAAGACAGTTTTCTTTTTAGGATTAAAGAAAAAAATATTCAAAGATTAAAGTTACAAATAAAAATAATGGCACTGCAAATGACACTTCAGCCTTAAGGCAGTACGTGCAAGCTGAAGGCTTTTTTTCCCTTTCTTTCAATGGAACCTCAAGCATGCATGTAATCAGAAAAAATAAATAAGCACAGTAAAATTATTAAAGCATGTATATATGTGTATAAGACGAACAATATAAAAAAAAAAAAAAAAGTTTGCATGCAATTTGCATAAGTAAAGCACATCCTTATGCAAAAAGTTATGGAATGAATGAATTGCAAAGTAGCATTTTATCAGGGGAAGGTTTTTGCCCCAATGAAATCAGCATAGCACAGGCCTCCTGGTAGCCAGGTCCATCTCAGCATTTTCTGATTTCCCTGATGCCAAATCCAGCAGAAAACTTCTAGGGACAGCCCCCCCACCATCAGCACATAAGCAGCTTTTAGCTACAGCTCTGCCAGAACTAAGGAGTTTGAATTAGATGCCTCCACACCTACTTGTCCATCAAGATGTGGAATCAACAAGGCACACAGATAAAATGCCCACTGCTTACAGATGGAGTAATGTTTTTCCCAAGTAATCTTCTAGGATCAAACTCCATATCATCATAATGGAAGATTTCTGGAAACTAATCCAACCAACCAACTTTTAAGCACACAATATGTTATGCTTGAAAAATATAGTGAAAACAGCCTTGCATGCAAGGAAAAAAAAATGCATAATAAAATTGTAATGAGAAAAAAAAAAAAAAAAAAGGAAGAAGGAAACCAAAACACCCCACAATTTTTTATGCAACACCAACAGAATTTAATTTAGTGATACCGATAGAATATGGTGCAGGTATAGGAATACACACTGTTACAGATCACAACATATGAAACAAAAATCTAAGCAGAGTGCAAGAAAAGCTCAGCATAAACCGATATTTTGTGTGATACAAACACGATCATGCATCGCTCCATACAGTAACCAAATGGATGTCAATCAGCCCTGGATGGCTTTTACCCTTGGACAATTCCTTGTAGGACTACCAAATACCACCTATTATGCCAGGACAATGAAACGCTAGCTGTATTTAAAGAACTTTTTTAACAACTGCACAAATTACATTTAATAGACTGTTTAAGCAGGCCAGCCTCTGAAATCTCGAAGGCATTCGAACATACATGAGGATTCAAGCAAACCAATAGATATTACTCCTCAGAAACCTTCTCGTACTGTTAGGCATGCAGAACATTTTAAAACATTAAACACTATTTGGCATATACTTTATATACCTTACATATAAAAATTATTTTTTTATTAAAATAAATAGGTTATACCCAATAGCTTTGTGCAATGGGAATGCATAGAGCAGCCCCAAACATCCTTTTCTGCGATCCCCCACTGAAGATCTTGGATCTCTCTCCTTCGTAACTGCCCCCTTAGCAAGTTGACTGCTATGGGGCAGAAAAGCGGGATTTTACTAACAGCAGCAGGAGCCAATGGCTCCCGCTGCTCTGTGTAGTGTAATGAGACCAGGGAGAGGGTAGAGAAGACCTGCAGACGGGCACAGCGCTGGATTGATGTAGAACCTGGTATATAAGTGTTTGGGGAGAGGATGGCACAGCAAGTGGCAAAATGTTTTTTTACTGGTAAAACTTGTTCTAGCTTTAGAACGACTAATTAAATGGCACGTTCTAAAGTCTGCTCATTTCATTAGTTCCCAAAAAAAGCACCATCCACAGTTGAACAGGTGCTCATGAGCAAAGCAGGACAGCGGCAGCTTGGTGATTAAAACAGAGAAGATATAAAGACAGATACTAAAAAATCTAAGCTAGAACAATCTAATCACTTTCTTTGCCATACCAGGGGAAAACAATCCCATAATTCACCTCTAGGTAAAATCATTACAATAATATAATCTCTAGTGATGTCCCCACCTATGGCCATTTGTAAAATTTCCTTTACATAACCCAGTGTGTGCAGTTGTGCTATCAGTCTAAAGAAAATGCCCAGCATACAGTTTTTTTTATAGGGCTCATACAAACTAGATGAAAAAACACCTTAAAAGGCTGATAAAAAATAAATAAAAAAAATCTAATACAGTCATCACAAAGAAGGACAATATTAAGTGGACCTCCCCTCCTTTCCCATAATTCACATCAGCATACACCTCTTCATTCTATCAAATTCATTGAACATTTTTTTCCTACACAAAATGACAGTTTTTCCACTTTCCAGTTCCTTAACCGCTTCCAGACCACCCACATACTGTGGCAGGGCTGTGCGAAACAACGTATCTGCACGTTGTTTTCTCTTCCTGGGTCTGGGGCGTGCGCGCACCACTGGAGTCCCGCTGTGATTGGACACAGAAGGTGCCAATCAGCGGGTCCGTCGGCCGTTGGCCACTCGCAAGCGTTCGTAGGAGAGGCAGGGGGGAGAGGGAGATCTTGTGTTCCTGCTAACCAGAAACCCAGCTCTCTCTCTTCCTCCAGTCAGTCAATCCCCCACAGTTAAAAAGCATTCCCTAGGAGCACATAACCCTTTGATCGCCCCTGATGTTAAGCCCTTCCCTTCCAGTGTCATTTATACAGTGATAGTGCTTTTTTTTTTTTTTTTAGCACTGATCACTGTATTGGTGTCACTTGTCCCCAGACAGTGTCACTTAGTGTCCGATTTGTCCCCTGCAATGTTGCAGTCTCGCTAAAAATCGCTCATCACCGCCATTACTAGTAAAATTAAAAATGCCATAAAAATATCCCATCGTTTGGTTTGCGCAAAAGTTATAGCGTCTACAATCAATATACGCCAATTAGGATTTTTTTTTACCAAAAATATGTAGCAGAATACATACTGGTCTAAATTGATAAAGAAATTAGATTTTTTACACATTTTTATTGGATATGTTTTAAAGCGGAAAGTACAAAATTGTTGTTTTTTTTTCAAAATTGACGCTTTTTTTTGTTTATGGCGCAAAAAATAAAAACTGCAGATGTGATCAAATACCACCAAAAGAAAGCAATATTTTGGGGTGGGGGGGACGGACAACAAAAAAAGTTTTGTTTCGGTACATTGTCGCACGACCGCCCAATTGTCAGTTAAAGTAACAGTGCTGTATCGCAAAAAATGGCCTGGTCATGAAGGGGATAAAAGCTTCCGGGGCTGAAGTGGTTAAGGCACTGGTGATATAACCAGGGTCTCACAGATGCATTCTGGGAAGTTTGTGTCACATGTTCCATGAGGCAGACCCAGAATTGTAGGCATAGTTTCAGGAAGTAAAGGCAGAAGGAATTTATCTGCCCTTAGTGAAAATGTAAGAACAGGGAGGAACAGGAAAAATGGTATGCAGAGAACACAAATCCTGTAGTTATCTATGAGTATCTGCTTACAGTTTGGAAACAATTAGTAATGGCAAAGTTGCATTTATTGAAATTTTTTGAGAAGGAGGAAAATTAATTTTTTTTAATATCTGGGAAAATAATTTTTGGACATTTGCTCTATAAAAATAAATGACCTCTGACAATGCTGAGTTAGGTGAAACGCTTTCATTTATCCTTGACTAAGCACTGAACTTCCAGGCCCAGGTCTCGTACAGTGGTGATAGTGGGTCACTTGCTCTTTACCGCATTAATTTACAAAACACCTTGTATTCCTTTCACAGAGTACAAGGTGTTCTGTGAATAGACAAGGGGAGATGGTGACATTCATCTTCCTCTCCCATTATCCAGTCACAGAGCACATGCTGTGAAAAGAATACAAAACATTATGTGAATTGGTGAGGTGAAGAGTAAGCAACCCCTAATCATTGTCCATTTCAGTGGCAGAAGTTTAGTGCCTATAGTTGTGTCTGGGATACTGAAAACAAGAATTTAACACCACACAGCAATAGCCTCACATGGGACACCCATCATTAACAGGTTTATTATTTACTATGCATAGTAAACATCAGATTTTTTTTATGTTCTCTAATTGGATAAGTGAAGAAGTGGAGACCCCCATATCAATGCTTTCTCCACCTCTTCCAATCAGAGAAACCCTTGTATTCTTTGAGAACAAATACAAGGCGTTCTATGAACGGCAGCAGTGGTGAACAAGTGACCGTGACCGAGTGTCCTGGGTCCCGATTGTTGTTAAGAGCCCGGTCTCTGCGAAAGCACAACCAAGTGATGATGCGTGCTGCCCATGGTGTTAACAGAAAACTCAATCGCTTCTGCAACCATTAAATGTGTTCCTACACCACAACTAAAAAATATATTAATGTGTTTGCGCTGCTTGACATATCAAGTGTTTACACTATAGGGCCTCAAAGAATATAAAATTCACATTCAATATACCAACATGATTAGGTGTTTAAATTCATAACATATACAAAGATAACTAATCCCAAATATGGTAAAAAGTTCCTTGTATAATATATAAATAAAAAACCTATGTACAATGACAATAATTACTGAAATAAAAAAAGCATTCATGTGACAGTAAATGCGGTAATTGTATGGTGATAAAAAGTATCATTGTTTTGTGTTTAAGTGCCAAACGAAAAACACTATTCCAATAGAAAATAATAATCCACAAAAGTCCAAATCTAAGTGATTCAATAGGTGTCTGCAATTAGAGGCTCTTTGCCCTCAAACTTTGTGCTCTACCCCAAATACAGAGTGTTCGTCCACCAGCTAGATTGTTCATTCACCTTGTACGTGGACTCATATACAAATACAGGTCAATAACGCTTATAGGATAAGAATCGGAAGTGAAATGATCCTCCAGAATTGGTCATCAGCAGGAATCCACTTAATGGTGAAGAATAATCTTGACTAACAGTACCTCTGAATAGCTCACCATATAGAACAAGGGTCTCAAAGTATCGGCCTGCGGGATGGTTACAAATGGCCGGCAGGCTGAGCCGATCCTTGGTGGGTGCACCGAGCAGCAGCTGGGAGCTCTCTCCCCGTCTCCTGTGTCCTCTCCCCCGCATGCTGCTGCAGCGCCGCCCGTGCAGCAAACAAAACAGACACAGCACAGGAGAGCAGAGAGAAAACAGAGCGGAGGGAGGATCCGCCCATCGCTGCTCTGATGATCGCTCGGAGTTGTACTCCCTAGGAGGCTATGCCTGGCCCCAGGTCCAGGGTCCCACTGCCACCTCAGGGCGGGCGATCGTTTTGGTTCTATGTATTCCCTGCCACTAGGCCTGTGTTGAGCCAGGACCTGACAGGAGGAGAGGACTCGAGAAGCAGAAGATCGGGCCACCAGCTCACTGCCAGGAGGAGAGGTAAGTGTGCCATCACACCGAGGCTGAGCAAAGTCCTTAGTGGGGTGACTTGGGTTGAAAATTTGTGAAGAGGAGGTAGTTATTTGTGGAGTGTAGGGGGTAGTGCTGGGGGTCAATAGTGCGTCCGCCGACACCAGTGCTGGGGGTCAATAGTGCGTCCGCCGACACCAGTGCTGGGGGTCAATAGTGCGTCCGCCGACACCAGTGCTGGGGGTCAATAGTGAGTCCGCCGACACCAGAGCTGGGGGTCAATAGTGCGTCCGCCGACACCAGAGCTGGGGGTCAATAGTGCGTCCGCCGACATCAGAGCTGGGGGTCAATAGTGCGTCCGCCGACACCAGAGCTGGGGGTCAATAGTGCGTCCGCTGACACCAGAGCTGGGGGTCAATAATGCGTATGCCGACACCAGTGCTGGGGGTCAATAGTGCGTATGCTGACACCAGTGTGTCTGCTGACACCAGTGCTGTTGTTTTTGAAGTTTGCATATGGCCCCAGTGGGATAAGAAAGCTTGTCTTGTGGCCCTCAGGAAATTTGAGTTTGAGACCCTTGATATAGAAGAAAAAAAGACAACCACAAAAAGTGTAGTATGTTGCATTTATTGTTACTAATAAAAATCGCTACTTTATCTACTCACATGTAGCAAAAAACATTAAAAGCACTTGGTTAATGCCTACATAGGCAAACACACCCACATACGTCTCAGCCGATCCCAGAATCGGTATCCAGGTCCAAGTCTGATGCCACTTGGCTCCGCCTTTTTTTAATTTTTTTTTTTTTTTTAAATTCTACCCTAAATATGCTGACACCAACACTAACCCTGGCAAGCCTTCGTCTTGTTATTTTTTATTAATTTATTTGATTTTTTTGTTTTTTTTATTACACACGCTTTGGTTTGTTTACATTTTCCTTTCCTGCAAGAAGAGGAAGACACAATGTATCTTTCTCTTCATTAAGAGGAAGTAAACACAGGAGCAGGCTCACAGTGACTGTTCACTGTGATAGCCAATCAGAGGCTAACACAGCGACCAGGTGACCCAGAACCTTGGGTCCTGGGCCCCGATCCTTGGCGAAAACCCGCACAGCGCACTCCCAGCACAAAAGGGAGATATACATATATGCGGCCCCACGGAAAAAAGCCCATATATGGAATGAAGGAATTAAGATACACTTTAAGCTGAACATAGAGACATCAGCAAAATATTTACGTGTTCTTCACAAGCAATGCAGCAAACTCTGTTTAGGTCAATTTGACACAAACCAAAATACCTGTGCGAGACACCTCTAGATTCATGGATAGCAATGTTATATCATAACAGCTTTAGCTTTACTGCCCTGAAGCTACGTGTCCTGGAATGACAACTTACAGCAGCATCTTGCGCAGATATGCTGCTCTGACACATTCCCCGCAGCTCTAAAGAGATAATGAGTACGTTCAAGCCATCAGAAGTACTCAAATGTCACCTAACTTAATAACAAATATCAGAAAGTAAGATCACCACTACTCCTTCCCGATGCACCTTGTACAAACATGGAGTTATGAATAAAGTTTGAGGACGGGCACACATACAGGAGTGCAGCCACAATCTGTGCACACCAACCAATTGTAACTAGAGAGCAGCACGGATTTGGCCCAGACTTAAAGAGGAACTGCAGTCTGCTCACATAATTTGTAACAAACATCTTTGCCATTCTGAAGCTTCCCTCCAACCACTTTGCATATTATTTTATATATACTGTGATTCTGTACTTGCCAAATATGCTGCAGAAATCCCCCTCCACTGAGTCTGGCTGCAAACATTTTATCTGTGGGCAGCTGAAGCTGCTGCCTGTTTACTTCCTGGATTTATACAGGAGGCACACCTCCAAGCTCTGCAGCTTTCTTTGGCCCTCTTATGACTCATGCCCCCCTCCCTTCCTGGCAAACTCATGAGAGAGAGCGCTGTGCATGATGTCATAAGCCTAGGCTAATGACCAGACAATAAACAGGAAGTGGGCTGTATAAGGTATTTACTGGCAGAAAAAATGTTTTACTATCCAAATTTAAAACAAGGGCAGAGGATTTAATAGATGGAAAGATGAAAAAAAAAGATTGAAGGTCCGCTTTAAAGTGGTAATAAACCCAAAAGCAAACATGTATTATAATGCAGCATGCCAATTCTTAGATGTGTTGGCTGAACTTGTTCTAGTCTTTTCACCTGGTGATTTATCTGGCCAGTAAGTCTGTTTTTCAAAAAATAAATAAATAAATAAAACAAGCTGTCAGATGTAGCAATTACAGGGCAGAGACAAACCACTTACCACTGACAGGGGTGCTTATTATGGTCAGCTTTTATTCATGTAAAACCTTTATTCCAAAAGGAACAAAACTGTTTCTGTAACCGCTTAAAAGACAGTTAGCTGGAGTTGGGCTTCAATTTATTAGTGTATTTAAATCTGGTAGTACACCAAACACTACATTCCCCTCAAGACTGACAATGCTGCTGTCCAAAAGTATCTCTGTTGCTCTTTCATACAGAGTGGGGCGCTACTAATACAGGAGGTGCGTTACTGGCCAGATCACAGGGTGAAAATGGGGGGGGCTATTTTATATTTTTAGCCACCACATCTGTTGATGATTTCTACGCTTCAGTATAACATTTTTGGTTTTATGTTAATACCACTTTAATGTTTACGTTCACCTTTTGGGAAAAAATAATGTACATATTTTTACAGAGAAAAAAAAAATTTGCATCCTGCCACCTCCAAGACCCCGCAAAGAATTCCACCTACAATAAGTGGATCATGGGTACAATGTCAAGACTACCGCAGACAAGTCCCACAGCTTACAGCCCGTTACTCCATGTCAGTTTGATAGCTGAAGGGTTTGTGAATGAACTACGGGTGTGTTCACCAGCGCTCTGGCAGCTGAAGAACTACAAACCTTTCGCCGTGGTGGAAGACAGGAATTGTAGTTCTCTCATTCACAAATCACTGTGAATGAATGAAACAGCTACGGAGGGCGAAGCCCCTTCCCGAGCAGGTTACACTATAAACATGGGTGTAACACGCCAGAAAGTGAGCTTTAAGTTTGGATCGAACTTGGAAGCCCCCCCCCCCCCCCCCCGCTCAATCAGCCATGGCATTCGGGCGGGGATGCCGGTGTCATTGATCTAATAAGGTCACAAGGTCAATTCAGGTCAATGACATAATCCAAATATGGCCACATGGGCGTATTAAGTCAATGTGGTCACGCGCATCACCGCCCCATTGTTGCATGTGGCTAAAGGGAATGCGCTGGCTGCGGCTGATTGGATGGACATGAAAGCTTGCTACGGGGCTGTCCTGAGCTGGCCATAGATGGATTGAGATTCAGCTGGATCAGGAGGGACCGCCTGAATTTTGATCCATCTACGCCCATTCCTGCTAAGAGAAGTCAATATAATGATCAACTTTTCAAATGGGAAAGTTGAAAATTTTGCATTTGATCAGTGTCTGTAGCCAAATCGCAGGAGTCAGAATACAATAGCACAGCAGGGAGGATTCCTCCATCTACCTCGCTTGTGTGTATGGGGGAACCTGTTCAGTTTCCCCCCCACAGCCTGCTGGTAAACCAGGGCTCGACAAATCCCAGGCGCCAGGTCGCAATGGCGACTGGAAATTGCATCCTGGCGCCTGGGCTACACCGCAGCAGCGGTCTGTATACCTGCAAAGTGTCTCCCCCACCCCCCCGCGGGTGTGCGGACTTCGGTCGGGCTGGCCAAAATTGAGGCCGCGGCTTTGCGGCCTGCTAGAGCGGGATACACGCTCCTTTCTGCGTACCAGCGCCCTCCTCTGGTGGGCGGTGCTGTGATGAGCATGGCGTGCTCTCACTGCCCGCCTACCTCCAACATCATCTTCTCAGTTTGACAGCTGGGGATGAGGTTGCGGGCATGATCAGTCGCCCGTTCCTTACCGCCGTTGTGGACAGGGAGTGCCACCTCAGTGCCCTCTGTCAGGTGACACTGACAGGCAGAACTGAGATGGCACTGTCAGTGCTGCCTATCAATTCCATTTAGTGCCTTCTGTAAGTGCCATCCCAGTTCTGCCTGTCAGTGTCACCTGTCAGTGCTGCCTATCAATTCCATTCAGTGCCATCTGTCAGTGCTGCTCACCAGTGCCACCTCAGTGCTGCTCACCAGTGCCACCTGTCAGTGCCATCTCAGTGCTCATTGGTGCTGCCCAGTGTCACCTCAGTGTTGCCCATCAGTGCCACCTCAGTGCTGCCCATTAGTGCCATCTCAGTGCTCATTTGTGCTGCCCATCAGTGCCACCTCAGTGCTGCCCATCAGTGCCACCTCAGTGCTGCCCATCAGTGCCACCTCAGTGCTCATTTGTGCTGCCCATCAGTGTCACCTCAGTGCTGCCCATCAGTGCCACCTCAGTGCTGCCCATCAGTGCCACCTGTCAGTACCACCTCAGTGCTGTCCATCAGTGCCACCTGTCAGTACCACCTCAGTGCTGCCCATTAGTGCCATGTCAGTGCTCATTTGTGCTGCCCATCAGCGTTACCTCAGTGCTGCCCATCAGTGCCACCTGTCAGTGCCACCTATCAGTGCCACCTCAGTGCTGCCTATCAGTGCCACCTCAGTGCTGCCTATCAGTGCCACCTATCAGTGCCACCTCAGTGCTGCCTATCAGTGCCACCTGCCAGTGCACATTAGTGCTACATGTCAGTGACACCTCAGTGCTGCCTATCAGTACCACCTGTCAGTTCCCATCAGTGGCACCTCAGTGCTGCCTATTGGTGCCCATCAGTTCCAACCTCAATGCCACCTCATCAGTGCAGCCCATCAGTGCCGCCTATCAGATCACATCAGTGAAGGAGGAAAAAAAAAAAAAAAAAAAAAAAAAACTTATTTTCAAAATCTTATAACAAACAACAAAAAAGTTGATTTTTTTTTTTTATAATATTTTGGGGTTTTTTTTTTTTTGCTTGGCTTTAGGCATGAGCAATTCTTATTGCCCGATGCCCCAGACATGCAGTTCTGGGCACTGGGCAGAAGATTTAAAAAACTGGCTCCTAACTTTTTCAGCTGGCTCCTAGATTCTAAGCAAATTTGTCAAGCCCTGTGGTAAACTGTCTAAGACCAGGCAAAAGGCCCCATCAAACTATGCGGAGAAGAGGCGGGAAATGGAAGCCGCTGCGCCACTGCCCTACTGCTCACCAACACCATGACTGACCAACTTCCCACCATTGACTCCTGCTGCTGTCAATCAAATCATGTGATCTGGGCTGAGCCTCGCTGTGTTTGTGTCACTATTGAGTCCACAGGTTTGCCCCCATAGGGGCCACTCAAGAGGAGGGGCCTGGAGCACCAACGGTGAACCCCAAAAGGGAGGATCGAGCAGCTCTGTGAAATACCATTGTACAGAGCAGGCAAGTATGACAAGTTTGGTATTTTCCAAAAGAAGAAAAAACAATAGCCTTTACAAATGAGAAGTTTAGGATTTAAACAAAACAAGCATTTATACCAACCTAGGAGGAGGCAGAATCGATCTGATACTGCATCTGTCCCCTCTGTACTGAACTTGGTGATCAAAGATTGTTGATCACTCAGTTCTCGGTCTTCAGTTAGCAGAGAGCCGGTGAATGACACCAGCTCTCTGCTTTACCCCTACAGTGCTCACTGGAATGGCTGGCTCAGTCTCCTGGTGGCTTGCTGTAAGGCTGAGCCAGCTACTGGCCCAGGCATCTGGGAGCATTCTGACAAGTGACGTTAGCTGACAGCATACTTTAGCCCGCCGTCAGCTGAATACAGGTAACAGGAGAGCAGAATGAAGTGCAATCCTGCGACCAACAGGAGAAGTAAGACCAAAGAGCTTTGGACCTACATCTTCTTTAGGCTGGGTTCACAATAGTGTGAATTGGATGTGGGTTTCCCTGCATCCAATTCTTATGACAGGAGAGTGTGCCCGGCTCTCAACTGAGCCGATTCACACATCTTCGTGGCAGCCACAGAGCGGATTGCATAAGGGTCCTGTGCGTCTTTGGCTCCGTTTCAGGTCCGAATTCAGACCTGATTCATCACTGAAACTAAGAAGGACGCACCACACCCCTGCCGTGAGCCACGTCCCCACTAAGTGTGAACTCAGCCTTAAACCTAAGTTTGTACCTAACCCATGCTCATCTCTGGGTCATAACCATGTAGAAGGTGACTGCCTAAGCATACGTCTATGTTGGGGAGGGCAAACTGTGGCAGCCCTCCAGCTGTTGCAGAACTACAAGTCCCATGGTGCTTCTGGAAGTCATGCTTGTAACGGTCATTCATGGGGCATGTAGTTTTACAACAGCTGAAGGGCCAAAGTTGGCCCATCCCTGGCGTCAGGGCGGCTTTGTTTACACCTTTCTTCTGCATGTGTGGAGAGGAACCATAGGAGACAATGGTCCTGGTCTTGGTCCCACCATACACGTGCAGGAAAAGCAGCCGGCGGACAAGGTGTGAAGAAGCAGACAGGTACAGGCCGGTGTCTGGAGAAGTAATAAAGTCAGATATCTGAACCCAATTCACGATCAATCGCTCCCCAGACAGAGGTCTGCGATCGGCCATGGTCTCATTTCTACAGGCAGACCACCTGTTTCCAGGGGCTCCTCCTACTTCCTATGACAGGTAAATGTGACAACAGGTCACCCTGGAGCAGGACCATGTGGTCACCCCGCCATTCCCATCCTCTTCTAGCATCCCATGGCCTCCCTATGACCCCATAATTCAGAGCTCCCTCCCCGGCCAAGCCTGACATGTGGCGGGAAGAAGGCTCAGGCCTCGGGCTCGCAGTGACGGGAGAGCCCAGGCGATCAGCACACACCTTCCCCCTCCCTCACACACACTTCCCCGCCCCGCAGCCGGCTTCTCCCCTAACTAGGCCCCGAGCCTCCAACCTGTCCGCCACTACACAAGCCGGGGCGGGTGCCGACAGGCCTTGGCGCCCACATGAAGGATACTTGTTGCACGGCCCTCTGGGTGGTCGTGTCCGGAGACTGAGACTCTTTCAGCAGCTGCAGGATCTGCTGGAGACCCTGCTCGTCCGGCTTCCACTCGTACTCCATGCTGGGGGCGCGGGACACGGACGCGGCGCGGCTTTCCCGAGCGAGGCGGAGAGGAGGAGGCGGCCTGCCTGGCCGGGAAATGGAGGAGGCTACGGCGCGGTCCTACTGCCCGCCAACACCGCGACTGACAGACAGACTGCCCGCCCACTGCTACAGGCGCTGAGAACGTAGGGGGAGCGCCGCCTACTGGCCGCCCGGGGTGAAGGAGGGACCCTGGCTGTGTGCACGGCTGTGTGTGATCAGCTAGCACCTCTCAAGTCGGCCCCTCATACCAATACACCCCACTGACTCCATGGTGCCCCTCATACCAAAACACCCCACTGTCTCCATGGTGCCCCTCATACCAAAACACCCCACTGTCTCCATGGTGCCCCTCATACCAATACACCCCACTATCTTCATGGTGCCCCTCATACCAATACACCCCACTGACTCCATGGTGCCCCTCATACCAAAACACCCCACTGTCTCCATGGTGCCCCTCATATCAAAACACCCCACTATCTTCATGGTGCCCCTCATACCAATACACCCCACTGTCTCCATGGTGCCTCTGATACCAATACACCCCACTGTCTCCATGGTGCCCCTCATACCAAAACACCCCACTGTGTCCATGGTGCCCCTCATACCAAAACACCCCACTATCTTCATGGTGCCCCTCATACCAATACACCCCACTGTCTCCATGGTGAATCTGATACCAATACACCCCACTGTCTCTACGGTGCCCCTCATACCAATACACCCCACTGTCTCCATAGTGCCCCTCATACCAATACACCCACTGTCTCCATAGTGCCCCTCATACCAATACACCCCACTGTCTCCATAGTGCCCCTCATACCAATACACCCTACTAACTCCATAGTGCCCCTCATACCAATACACCCCACTGTCTCCATAGTGCCCCTCATACCAAAACACCCCACTGTCTCCATAGTGCCCCTCATACCAAAACACTCCACTGTCCCCATAGTGCCCCTCATACCAATACACCCCATTGTCTCCATGGTGACCCTCTCATACCAAAACACCCCACTGACTCCATGGTGACCCTTTCATACCAGGACACCCCACTGTCTCCATGGTGCCCCTCTCATACCAGAACACCCACTGTCTCTATGGTGCCCCTCTCATACCAAAACACCCCACTGACTCCATGGTGACCCTCTCGTACCAAAACACCCTACTGTCTCCATGGTGCCCTTCTCATACCAGAACACCCACTGTCTCTATGGTGCCCCTCTCATACCAGAACTCCCAACTGTCCCTGATTTCGAGCAATGTCCCTCTGTCCCTCATTCCTCCTCATTTGTCCGCATTTTGGTCTGATCTATATAGATGTTTTTGAAATGCACTTTTTATCTATCAGTAAGTGTTTTCCAGCACTAAACCATTCATCTGATTTCTAAATTGCTGCATTTATAAATTCCAAAAGCCAATATAAAGGAATAGTATTGGTAAAAAAGCACTTGTGGGTTTAACCAATCCTGTTTTTTTTTTGTACAATTCTCCTTTAAGGGGGCATGGCAGGGGGTGTGTCCTATGCCTGCATGCTTTTGCTGATAGGTGTCCCTCATTCCCATCTCAAAAAGTTAGGAGGTATGATGGTGCCCCTCTCATACCAGAACACCTCACTGTCTCCATGGTGCCCCTCTCATACCAGAACACCCCACTGTCTCCATGGTGCCCCTCCAGAATACCCCACTGTCTCCATGGTGCCCCTTTAATACCAGGACACCCCACTGTCTCCATGCTGCCCCTCTCATACCAGGACACCCCACTGTCTCCATGGTGCCCCTCTCATACCAGAACACCCACTGTCTCTATGGTGCCCCTCTCATACCAGGACACCCCACTGTCTCCATGGTGCCCCTCTCATACCAGAACACCCACTGTCTCTATGGTGCCCCTCTCATACCAGAACACCCCACTGTCTCCATGGTACCCCTCTCATACCAGGACACCCCTCTGTCTCCATGGTGTCCCTCTCATACCAGAACACCCCACTGTCTCCATGGTGCCCCTCTCATACCAGAACACCCCACTGTCTCCATGGTACCCCTCTCATACCAGGACACCCCTCTGTCCCCATGGTGTCCCTCTCATACCAGAACACCCCACTGTCTCCATGGTGCCCCTCTCATACCAGAACACCCCACTGTCTCCATGGCGCCCCTCTCATACCAGAACACCCCACTGTCTCCATGGTGCCACTCTCACACCAGAACACCTCACTGTCTCCATGGTGCCACTCTCATACCAGAACACCCCGCTGTCTCCATTATGCCCCACCAGAACACCCCACTGTCTCCATGGTGCCCCTCTCATACCAGAACACCCCACTGTCTCCATGGTGCCCCTCTCATACCAGAACACCCCACTGTCTCCATGGTGCCCCTCTCATACCAGAACACCCCACTGTCTCCATGGCGCCCCTCTCATACCAGAACACCCCACTGTCTCCATGGTGCCACTCTCATACCAGAACACCTCACTGTCTCCATGGTGCCACTCTCATACCAGAACACCCCGCTGTCTCCATTATGCCCCACCAGAACACCCCACTGGTGCCCCTCTCATACCAGGACACCCCACTGTCTCCATGGTGCCCCTCTCATACCAGAACACCCCACTGTCTCCATGGTGCCCCTCCAGAACACCCCACTGTCTCCATGGTGCCCCTCCAGAACACCCCACTGTCTCCATGGTGCCCCTCTCATACCAGGAAACCCCACTGTCTCCATGGTGCCCCTCTCATACCAGAACACCCCACTGTTTCTATGGTGCCCCTCTCATACCAGAACACCCCACTGTTTCCATGGTGCCCCTCTCATACCAGAACACCCCACTGTCTCCATGGTGCCCCTCTCATACCAGAACACCCCACTGTCTCCATGGTGCCCCTCTCAAACCAGAACACCCCACTGTTTCTATGGTGCCCCTCTCATACCAGAACACCCCACTGTCTCCATGGTGCCCCTCTCATACCAGAACACCCCACTGTCTTCATAGTGCCCCTCTCATACCAGAACACCTCACTGTCTCCATGGTGCCCCTCTCATACCAGAACACCCCACTGTCTCCATGGTGCCCCTCTCATACCAGAACACCCCACTGTCTCCATGGTTCCCTTCTCATACCAGAACACGCCACTGTTTATATAGTGCCCATCTCATACCAGAACACCCCACTGTCTCCATGGTGCCCCTCTCATACCAGAACACCTCACTGTCTCCATGGTGCCCCTCTCATACCAGAACACCCCACTGTCTCCATGGTGCCACTCTCATACCAGAACACCTCACTGTCTCCATGGTGCCCCTCTCATACTAGAACACCCCGCTGTCTCCATGGTGCCCCTCTCAAACCAGAACACCCTGCTGTCTCCATGGTGCCCTTCCAGAACACCCCGCTGTCCCCATGGTGCCCCTCCAGAACACCCCACTGTCTCCATGGTGCCCCTCTCATACCAGGACACCCCACTTTCTCCATGATGCCCCTCTCATACCAGAGCACCCCACTGTCTCCATGGTGCCCCTCTCATACCACAACACCCCACTGTCTCCATGGTGCCCCTCTCATACCACAACACCCCACTCTCTATGGTGCCCCCATCATCCTATACACAAATAAAGTATAGTGTTCAACAAAAAAAAAACTCATTATTATTGGTATGCAGGATTTATATAGTGCCGCAGCGCTTTACAACATGAGGCCATATAATATACAGGGGGAAAAATAATTATTTGATCCCCTGCAGATTTTGTAAGTTTTTCACCTTACAGATGTAGCACCCTGATGTTTAGGCAGGGTGGCTATTAAATGTATCTGTCTAGTGATAGTTGCCTTGGCCAATTGATAGGAGGTCAGTTGATTTCACCCTAATTCTTGAATTGCTGCACTTCTCTCTTTTGTCACTAGATGGCTGGGTATCTGGTGGCATTAGATAAGATAAGGGCATTGCAAGGACAGATTAGGAATGAGTGGGGTGTCTCAGCCAATGAGCAGGGATTTTCTTGAGTCCCTTGGCCTGCTGGGAGAGCCTATTTATTTGGGTGAGGTCAGGTGATCAGTGTTCTGTGCCACCTGGATGGCTGTCTGGGTGGATGTGTGTTGTATTGCTCCGGGCTGCTAGGCCAGAGACCTGAGCAGTGGCGGCCCGTGCGTTGTGGGTGCACGGGCGCCGCCCTCTACTGACACCTCCACCGCCCTCCCTATTCAAGTGTCCGGCCCCTTTCAGGACGCCGGACACATGAATTACTATGGCGGGGATAGGCGGGGGGGGGTGTATTTTGAAGCACGTGATTACAGCCAGAGGCTCTAATAGGCTTCAAAATAGGGTGGGCTTGGGGCGCAGAGCACTGCGTCCTGATCCCACCCTGTTGTGTGGCATAGCGAATGAATTTTCGCTATTTTCACACTAACGTTCCTCCCTGCCAATCAGCAGGCAGGTCAGTGAGACCTGTCTCCCGATTGGCCAAAGCATTAGGCAATCCTATTGGATGCCTAATGCTTTGGCGGAAGAGGAGACACGGCAGAGGGAGCCTGAAGACAAGCCGAGCGGACACAGGACCCGCAGCCGCCGCTTCCCGCTGAGGACAAGAGCCGCCAAGGAAGAGAGCTGCCGAGCCGCCGAGGAGGAGGGCCGACGCTTCCCACCGAGGAGGAGTGCCCCATCACTCCAGGAGAGGAGCAGTAAGTTCCGCCGGACCGGCCGCGCGCGGGGTGGGGGGGGTAAGTGGAGTGACAGTCGAGCCTGGCTGCATATACTGGGCAAAAGTGGCTGCATATGATGGGCAGAAGTGGCTGCATATACAGGGCAGAAGTGGCTGCATTTGATGGGCACAAGTGGCAGCATATGATGGGCACAAGTGGCTGCATATACTGGGCAGAAGTGGCTGCATGTGATGGGCACAAGTGGCTGCATATTATGGGCACAAGTGGCTGCATTTGATGGGCAGAAGTGGCTGCATATACTGGGCAGAAGTGGCTGCATTTGATGGGCACAAGTGGCTGCATTTGATGGGCACAAGTGGCTGCATTTGATGGGCACAAATGGCTGCATATGATGGGCACAAGTGGCTGCATTTGACAGGCACAAGTGGCTGCATATGAGGGGAACAAGTGGCTGCATTTGATTGGCACAAGTGGCTGCATATGATGGGAACAATGGCTGCATTTACTGGGCACAAGTGGCTGCATATACTGGGTACAAGTGGCTGCATATGATGGGCACAAGTGGCTGCATTTGATTGGCACAAGTGGCTGCATTTGATTGGCACAAGTGGCTGCATATAATGGGCACAAGTGGCTGCATATGATGGGCACAAGTGGCTGCATATGATGGGGCACAAGTGGCTGCATATGATGGGCACAAGTGGCTGCATATGATGGGCACAAGTGGCTTCATATGATGGGGCACAAGTGGCTTCATATGATGGGGCACAAGTGGCTGCATATGATGGGGCACAAGTGGCTGCATATGATGGGCACAATGGCTGAATTTGATGGGCACAGTGGCTGCATTTGTTTAGCACAATGGATGCATTTGATTGGCACAGTGAGGTTGCAATTGATGGGGGGGGGGGTTCAGTATTTCTTTCTCGTACATCACGGGACACAGAGCCTCAGTAATTACTGATGGGTTATATAGGGTAGCACTAGGTGATTGGACACTGGCACACCCTAAACAGGAAGTTCAACCCCCTATATAATCCCTCCCCTTACAGGGATACCTCAGTTTTTTCACCAGTGTCTTAGGTGTTGGACGTGTAAAGATGTCCTGTGCTGAGCTCCAAAGGGAATATCCTATATCCTATACTGGGGCAAGCCACGCGAACCGGATCCATTTAAAAGTGTCCTTTCTATGCCGAATTAGATGGTACCCGGGCCTCATGTCCGAAGAAACGAGGTTTTACCTGTAACGCTTCTCTTTTTAGAGAGCTGGACCCCGCATTTCAGAATTTGTTTTTTCTAGCCTTATTCTTGGCCGGGTGCTTTACAGGCCCAGAACTGCGGATCCCCCTATCCATAGGGGGCCCCGGTCTCTTAAGGTTTTCCAAACGGAGCCCACCGTGAGAGGTGAAGATTGGGTCTGTATAACAGAACCCTGCAGCTGGATAAGGTAAGGGAGATTCCACAGAATTTTTTAATTCTAGTAGGTTTCTCCTTTAAGTAAATGTATGCTATGCCTATTGTCGCCACTGGGGGCTGCCAAGAGCACATACCTTCACATGCTTGATTGTCTGTCTCAGTGTTTACGCTGCACAGCTCCTCCAGCCGAACTCCAGGTAGGATGGGATGGGGGGCTCTTCCTGCAGGGACATTCCCCCCAAGATTAGGGGGGGCCGCAGTGGTCTGAGAGGCGGTAGTATACCGCACTATCGCCGCCACTGTCGCCATTACCATGTGGCAGACCCCATCACCTGCCGGCCTCTCTCCTTCCTCCTCCACCCCAGCCTCCCCTCCATGCTTGTCCCGGAGGGTCGGCTCGCGCAGGAAAGCACACGTTTTTTGAAAAAAACGAGGGGGGATGGTCAGAGGAGGGGGGGCGGAGTGCCAGCGCGACGTCCAGCGTGCTTAGACGTCCACATCGCCGGCTGCACAGGCTATAAGAAGCACACTTTTCAGGTGCACACAGCCTATGGAGGGACACAGCTGACGGTCACATGTAAGGTGGGACACAGGCATTCTCCTAGGCAGCATTTACTAAGAAACACTTGACTGGGCATTGGTAGCAGTAGCAAGTTGTTGGACTACATCGCTCAGCAGTCAGTGTTTCATTTGTGTGATACCTCCACCTTGTTACTTTGCACTATGGGTAGAAGAGGTACAAATACCCCAAAAACCAGAGGCTCTAGGGGATCTCCCTCAGGCTCTGAGGACCCCCCTTCTGCAGCTCCTTCCCCCCCTGATGGAGCTGGGATGGCTGGCCAGGGAGAGCCATTGGGGTCGAGGGGTGCATCTGCTTCTGGCACTTCAGCCCCTGTATACATTACGCAACAGGTTTTTTTCCTCAACCATTAATGGACTAGAGGAAAGATTAATGGCCTTAATCGCATCTTCACTCAGTGGAAGAAAACACACTAGCTCTTTCTCTGTTACCCAGGACCCTCAGGCAGAGGAACTCTGGGAAAAAAGAGAAGAATCCCTTTCAGAGGATCGGGATGGGACTGATGATTCCTCCTCTGAGGAATCAAGTGCAGAAGGGCCCTCTTCAGCTTCTTAGGATGAGAAGGTCTTAGTACAGATCCTTGCTGGATTGGTCCACTCCACAATTAAGTTACCCGTATCTGAGTCAGTTAAAGAACCCTCTTCTTCTTTGGGGTCACTGAAGCCTCCTCAAACAACACATGCTTTTCCTGTTCATAATCTGCTAGAAAATCTCATTTATTCTGAGTGGGATCACCCAGATAAACGTTTTTTTCCACCTAAAAAGTTTTCAACACTTTATCCTATGGAAGAAAAGTTTATAAAGATGTGGGGGATACCTCCGTAAATAAAAGTTTGACTTGTCCTGTTGAAAATGCTCAGATGCTCAGGTATCCTGTTGATAAAAAAAAATGAAATCCCTGTTGAAGGATATTTTCTCCTTAGCAGGTTCAGTAGCTCAACCTGCAGTGGCAGCGATCGGAGTCTGTCAATACTTAAGAGACCATGTTAAGCAGGTCATCAAAGTTCTACCTAAACAGCAGGCCCAGGGGTTGGCTAACCTTCCAGCGGCCTTATGTTTTGCTGTTGACGCCATCAGAGATTCTATCATCCAAACCTCTCGTCTTTCACTTGGGTTGGTGCATATGCGTAGAATCTTATGGTTGAAGAACTGGTCAGCCGAAGCACCATGTAAGAAACTTCTGGCTGGATTTCCATTTCGTGGTGCAAGGCTGTTTGGAGAGGATTTGGACAATTATATCCAAAAGATCTCTAGTGGGAAAAGCACTCTCTTACCTGTTAAGAAAAGGAGTAAGCGTCCCTCTTTAAAACGGGCCCTTTCCCCAGTGCCAGGAGCATCAGCCTCCAGGCAGTCGCGACGGCTTCCTCCGTCAGGCTCTAGAAATAAATTTCAGAGTCGACCCCAGGGACAAAAGAATTCCTGGGGGAAGAAGCCTACTAGACAAGACGCTAAAGCCTCTTTATGAAGGAGCGCCCCAGCTCGTTCGGGTGGGGGGAATATTGCTACGGTTCTCAAAACTCTGGCAGGAGGATTTCCAGGACAGATGGGTAATCTCCATGGTAACTCTGGGTTACAAACTGGAGTTCCAAGAATTCCCCTCTCCTTGTTTCCTCAGATCAAGTGTCCCCAGAGATCCAGAGAAAAAGCAGTCGCTCCTTCTAGCGTTAGAACGACTATTGTCGCAAAAAGTCATCATGGTGGTTCCCACGAAAAATCAAGGATTGGGATTTTATTCCAACCTTTTTACAGTACAAAAACCAAACGGGGATGTCAGACCCATTCTGGATATAAAGGATCTGAATCGATTCCTAAGGATTCGATCCTTTCGCATGGAATCAATTCGGTCAGTAGTCTCCATCCTACAGGGAGGAGAATTTCTGGCATCAATAGACATCAGAGATGCGTATCTGCATGTACCCATTTTTCCTGCTCATCAAAAGTACTTGCGCTTCAAAATAGAAGGGCGCCATTTTCAGTTTGTGGCTCTGCCTTTCGGGCTAGCCACTGCACCTTGAGTGTTTACAAAGATCTTGGCTCCTCCTCTGGCCAGATTAACCACTTGACGACCGCCGCACGATGATGTACGTCGGCAGAGTGGCACGGGCAGGCAAAAGGGCTTACATGTACGTCCTTGCCTTCCCGCGGGTGGGGGGTCCGATCGGACCCCCCCCGGTGCCAGCGGCGATCGGATTCAGGTCAGGGGCGATCAAAGGTGAGGGGGAGGCCACTCATTCGTGGCTCCCCCCTCGCGATCGCTCCTGGCCAATGACAGACTTCCTCGGCTTCTGTAATGTAAACAGAAGCGGAGGAAGTGATGTCACCTCTCCTCGGCTCGGCAGTTTCCGTTCCGGCGCCGAGGAGAGAAGACTGTAATGTGAGTGCACCAAACACACACACAGTAGAACATGCCAGGCACACGTTACACCCCCCTTTACCCCCCGACCCCCCCCCCCCGATCACACTCCGATCACCCCTCCCCCCCCCTGTCACACTGACACCAAGCTGTTTTTTTTTTGATTACTGCATGGTGTCAGTTTGTGACAGTTAGATAGTAGGGCAGTTAGTGTTAGCCCCCTTTAGGTCTAGGGTACCCCCCTAACCCCCCCTAATAAAGTTTTAACCCCTTGATCACCCCCTGTCGCCAGTGTCACTAAGCGATCATTTTTCTGATCGCTGTATTAGTGTCACTGGTGACGCTAGTTAGGGACGTAAATATTTAGGTTCAATGTCAGCGTTTTATAGCGACAGGGACCCCCATATACTATCTAATAAATGTTTTAACCCCTTGATTGCCCCCTAGTTAACCCTTTCACCACTGATCACCGTAAAACCGTTACGGGTGACGCTGGTTAGTTCGTTTATTTTTTATAGTGTCAGGGCACCCGCCGTTTATTACCGAATAAAGGTTTAGCCCCCTGATCGCCCGGCGGTGATATGCGTCGCCCCAGGCAGCGTCAGGTTAGCGCCAGTACCGCTAACACCCACGCACGCAGCATACGCCTCCCTTAGTGGTATAGTATCTGAACGGATCAATATCTGATCCGATCAGATCTATACTAGCGTCCCCAGCAGTTTAGGGTTCCCAAAAACGCAGTGTTAGTGGGATCAGCCCAGATACCTGCTAGCACCTGCGTTTTGCCCCTCTGCCCGGCCCAGCCCAGCCCACCCAAGTGCAGTATCGATCGATCACTGTCACTTACAAAACACTAAACACATAACTGCAGCGTTCGCAGAGTCAGGCCTGATCCCTGCGATCGCTAACAGTTTTTTTGGTAGCGTTTTGGTGAACTGGCAAGCACCAGCCCCAGGCAGCGTCAGGTTAGCGCCAGTACCGCTAACACCCACGCATGCAGAATACGCCTCCCTTAGTGGTATAGTATCTGAACGGATCAATATCTGATCCGATCAGATCTATACTAGCGTCCCCAGCAGTTTAGGGTTCCCAAAAACGCAGTGTTGGCGGGATCAGCCCAGATACCTGCTAGCACCTGCGTTTTGCCCCTCCGCCCGGCCCAGCCCACCCAAGTGCAGTATCGATCGATCACTGTCACTTACAAAACACTAAACGCATAAATGCAGCGTTCGCAGAGTCAGGCCTGATCCCTGCGATCGCTAACAGTTTTTTTGGTAGCGTTTTGGTGAACTGGCAAGCACCAGCGGCCTAGTACACCCCGGTCGTAGTCAAACCAGCACTGCAGTAACACTTGGTGACGTGGCGAGTCCCATAAGTGCAGTTCAAGCTGGTGAGGTGGCAAGCACAAGTAGTGTCCCGCTGCCACCCGTAATTCCCCCATTCACATCCCCAACCAAATGCAGTCGGCTGCATGAGAGGCATTTTCTTTATATCCTCCCCCAACGAACCCCCCCAAAAAAGATGTTGTGTCTGCAGCAAACACAGATATAGGCGTGACACCCACTATTATTGTCCCTCCTGTCCTGCCAATCCTGGTCTTTGCATTGGTGAATGTTTTGAACGCTACCATACACTAGTTGAGTTTTAGCGTAGGGTACAGCATTGCACAGACTAGGCACACTTTCACAGGGTCTCCCAAGATGCCATCGCATTTTGAGAGACCCGAACCTGGAACCGGTTACAGTTATAAAAGTTAGTTACAAAAAAAAGTGTAAAATATATATATATATATATATATATATATATATATATATATATATATATATAAAATAAAAAAAAATAGTTGTCGTTTTATTGTTCTCTCTCTCTCTCTATTCTCTCTCTATTGTTCTGCTCTTTTTTACTGTATTCTATTCTGCAATGTTTTATTGTTATTATGTTTTATCATGTTTGCTTTTCAGGTATGCAATTTTTTATACTTTACCGTTTACTGTGTTTTATTGTTAACCATTTTTTTGTCTTAAGGTACGCCATTCACGACTTTGAGTGGTTATACCAGAATGATGCCTGCAGGTTTAGGTATCATCTTGGTATCATTCTTTTCAGCCAGCGGTCGGCTTTCATGTAAAAGCAATCCTAGCAGGTAATTAGCCTCTAGACTGCTTTTACAAGCAGTGGGAGGGAATGCCCCCCCCACCCCCCACCGTCTTTCGTGTTTTTCTCTAGCTCTCCTGTCTCAACAGGGAACCTGAGAATGCAGCCGGTGATTCAGCCAGCTGACCATAGAGCTGATCAGAGACCAGAGTGGCTCCAAACATCACTATGGCCTAAGAAACCAGAAGCTACGAGCATTTCATGACTTAGATTTCGCCGGATGTAAACAGCGCCATTGGGAAATTGGGAAAGCATTTTATCACACCGATCTTGGTGTGGTCAGATGCTTTGAGGGCAGAGGAGAGATCTAGGGTCTAATAGACCCCAATTTTTTCAAAAAAGAGTACCTGTCACTACCTATTGCTATCATAGGGGATATTTACATTCCCTGAGATAACAATAAAAATGATTAAAAAAAAAAAGTGAAAGGAACAGTTTAAAAATAAGATAAAAAAGCAAAAAAATAATAAAGAAAAAAAAAAAAAAAGCACCCCTGTCCCCCCCTGTTCTTGCGCAAAGGCGAACGCAAGCGTCGGTCTAGCGTCAAATGTAAACAGCAATTGCACCATGCATGTGAGGTGTCACCGCGAACGTCAGATCGAGGGCAGTAATTTTAGCAGTAGACCTCCTCTGTAAATATAAAGTGTTAACCTGTAAAGGCTTTTAAAGGCTTTTAAAAATGTATTTAGTTTGTCGCCACCGCACGTTTGTGCGCAATTTTAAAGCATGTCATGTTTGGTATCCATGTACTCGGCCTAAGATCATCTTTTTTATTTCATCAAACATTTGAGCAATATAGTGTGTTTTAGTGCATTAAAATTTAAAAAAGTGTGTTTTTTCCCCAAAAAAATGCGTTTGAAAATCGCTGCGCAAATACTGTGTGAAAAAAAAATGAAACACCCACCATTTTAATCTGTAGGGCATTTGCTTTGAAAAAATATATAATGTTTGGGGGTTCAAAGTAATTTTCTTACAAAAAAAATAATTTTTTCATGTAAACAAAAAGTGTCAGAAAGGGCTTTGTCTTCAAGTGGTTAGAAGAGTGGGGGATGTGTGACATAAGCTTCTAAATGTTGTGCATAAAATGCCAGGAAAGTTCAACCCCCCCCCCCCAAATGACCCCATTTTGGAAAGTAGACACCCCAAGCTATTTGCTGAGAGTCATGTCGAGTCCATGGAATATTTTATATTGTGACACAAGTTGCGGGAAAGAGACAATTTTTTTTTCTTTGCACAAAGCTGTCACTAAATGATATATTGCTCAAACATGCCATGGGAATATGTGAAATTACACCCCAAAATACATTCTGTTGCTTCTCCTGAGTACGGGAATACCACATGTGTGAGACTTTTTGGGAGCCTAGCCGCGTACGGGACCCCGAAAACCAAGCACCGCCTTCAGGCTTTCTAAGGGCGTAAATTTTTGATTTCACTCTTCACTGCCTATCACAGTTTCGGAGGCCATGGAATGCCCAGGTGGCACAACCCCCCCCCCCCCAAATGACCCCATTTTGGAAAGTAGACACCCCAAGCTATCTGCTGAGAGGTATAGTGAGTATTTTGCAGACCTCACTTTTTGTCACAAAGTTTTGAAAATTGAAAAAAGAAAAAAAAAATGTTTTTTCTTGTCTTTCTTCATTTTCAAAAACAAATGAGAGCTGCAAAATACTCACCATGCCTCTCAGCAAATAGCTTGGGGTGTCTACTTTCCAAAATGGGGTCATTTGGGGGGGGTTTGTGCCACCTGGGCATTCCATAACCTCCGAAACTGTGATAGGCAGTGAAGAGTAAAATCAAAAATTTACACCCTTAGAAATCCTGAAGGCGGTGATTGGTTTTCGGGGCCCAGTACACAGCTAGGCTCCCAAAAAGTCCCATACATGTGGTATCTCCATACTCAGGAGAAGCAGCTAAATGTATTTTGGGGTGCAATTCCACATATGCCCATGGCCTGTGTGAGCAATATATCATTTAGTGACAACTTTGTGCAAAAAAAAAAAAAAAATTGTCACTTTCCCGCAACTTGTGTCAAAATATTCCATGGACTCAACATGCCTCTCAGCAAATAGCTTGGGGTGTCTACTTTCCAAAATGTGGTCATTTGGGGGGTTTTGTGCCATCTGGGCATTTTATGGCCTTCAAAACTGTGATAGGTAGTGAGGAGTGAAATCAAAAATTTACGCCCTTAGAAATCCTGAAGGCGATGATTGGTTTTCGGGGCCCAGTGCGCGGCTAGGCTCCCAAAAAGTCCCACACATGTGGTATCCCCGTACTCAGGAGAAGCAGCTGAATGTATTTTGGGGTGCAATTCCACATAGGCCCACGGCCTGTGTGAGATATATATTATTTAGTGACAACTTTTTGTAAATATTTTTTTTTTTTTTTGTCATTATTCAATCACTTGGGACAAAAAAAAAAATATTCAATGGGTTCAACATGCCTCTCAGCAATTTCCTTGGGGTATCTACTTTCCAAAATGGGGTCATTTGGGGGGGTTTGTACTGCCCTGCCATTTTAGCACCTCAAGAAATGACATAGGCAGTCATAAACTAAAAGCTGTGTAAATTCCAGAAAATGTACCCTAGTTTGTAGACGCTATAACTTTTGCGCAAACCAATAAATATACGCTTATTGACATTTTTTTTACCAAAGACATGTGGCCGAATACATTTTGGCCTAAATGTATGACTAAAATTGAGTTTATTGGATTTTTTTATAACAAACAGTAGAAAATTAAATTTTTTTTTCAAAATTTTCGTTTTTTTTCCGTTTATAGCGCAAAAAATAAAAATGGCAGAGGTGATCAAATACCATCAAAAGAAAGCTCTATTTGTGGGAAGAAAAGGACGCAAATTTTGTTTGGGTACAGCATTGCATGACCGCGCAATTAGCAGTTAAAGCAACGCAGTGCCAAATTGGAAAAAGTCCTCTGGTCCTTAGACAGCATAATGGTCCAGGGCTGAAGGGGTTAAGGGCTCAAGGTATAACTGTCATAGCATACCTAGACGACCTGCTCTTGATAGACCGGTCGGTAGCCTGTTTGAGCTGGAACTTGATGACCACAGTCAATTACCTGAAACGCCTAGGTTAGATTCTCAACCTAGAAAAGTCTTTCTTAAAACCAGTAAGAAGACTGGAGTATTTGGGTCTGGTCATAGATACAAGCCTAGAGAAAGTATTTTTACCTCAGGCAAAGATCACAACTTTAAGAGAGCTGATTCTAGTAGTCAGGACCAAAAAGGGTCCTTCTGTCCGCCTTTGTATGAGGCTGCTGGGAAAGATGGTAGCTTCATTCGAAGCAGTTCCCTATGCTCAGTTTCATTCAAGACTACTGCAACACAGTATCCTGTCGGCCTGGAACAAGAAGGTTCAGGCATTAGATTTTCCGATGCACCTGTCTCGTGCAGTGCGTCAGAGCTTCAGTTGGTGGTTAATACTCGAAAGCCTGCAGAAAGGGAAATCCTTTCTACCGGTTACCTGGACGGTGGTAACAACGGATGCCAGTCTTTCGGGTTGGGGAGCAGTTCTGGAACAGTCTGCGGTCCAAGGGGAATGGTCCAAAACCGAGAGGACCTTACCCATCAACATTCTGGAGATCCGTGTGGCATATCTAGCCCTAAAGGCCTGGACTCTCAGGCTACAGGGTTGCCCTGTCAGGATCCAGTCCGAAAATGCCACAGTAGTGGCTTATATCAATCATCAAGGAGGCACTAGGAGTCGGGCAGCTCAGAGAGAAGTGAACCAGATTTTAGTCTAGGCAGAAATGCATGTGCCATGCATATCGGCAGTTTTCATTCCAGGGATAGAGAACTGGCAGGCGGACTATTTGAGTCACCAGCGGTTATTCCCAGGGGAATGGTCTCTTCAACCCGACATCTTTTGGGCCATATGCCAAAGATGGGGGGGTCCCAGATGTAGATCTCTTTGCATCCAGATTCAACAAAAAGATCGACAAGTTTGTGGCAAGAACAAAGGATCCTCTTGCATGCGGTGGCATCGGTTCTCACTGATTTATGCATTCCCTCCTATTCTATTACTGCCACGACTCCTTCGCAGGATCAGGCAGGAAAAGAAGTCAGTACTTCTGGTGGCCCCAGCTTGGCCCAGGAGGGCTTGATATGCAGAAATAGTAAGGATGACAGTAGGTTCCCCGTGGACCCTACCGTCACGTCCAGACCTGTTATCTCAAGGTCCAGTGTTCCATCCTGCCTTACAAACGCTAAATTTGACGGTTTGGCTATTGAAACCCACGTTCTGAAGAGTCGTGGGCTTTCAGGTCCTGTGATTTCTACCTTAATCAATGCAAGGAAGCCAGCTTCCAGAGTGATTTATCATAGAGTCTGGAAAGCTTATGTATCCTGGTGTGAATCCAGGGGTTGGCATCCCAGAAAATATGTAATTGGTAGAATTCTTGACTTTCTACAAATGGGATTAGAAATGAAGCTGACCTTGAGTACCATCAAGGGCCACGTCTCGGCCTTATCAGTATTATTTCAATGGCCACTTGCTTCACATTCTTTGGTCCGAAACTTTATGCAGGGGGGGATGCGTCTTAATCCTCCGGTTAAGGCGCCCCTAAACCCCTGGTACTTGAATTTGGTTCTGTCAGTTTTACAGAAACAGCCCTTTGAACCAATACGTCAAATTCCCTTGGTCTTGTTGACAAGAAAGTAAATTTTTCTGGTAGCCATTTCTTCTGCTAGAAGAGTATCAGAACTAGCAGCTCTTTCCTGTAAAGAGTCTTATTTAATCATACACAAGGATAGAGTGATATTGTGTCCTCATCCTAGCTTTCTACCGAAAGTGGTTTCAAGTTTTCATATAAACCAAGATATTGTTCTGCTTTCCTTTTTTCCAGATCCCTGTTCTACGGAAGAAAGGTCACTACATTCTTTGGATGTAGTAAGAGCAGTCAAGGCCTATCTGAAAGCAACTGCTCAAATTCGCAAAACTGATGTTTTGTTCATGCTGCCAGAAGGTCCCAAAAGAGGACAGGCAGCATCAAAATCTACCATTTCTAAATGGATTCGACAAATGATTATTCAAGCTTACGGTTTGAAACAGAAAATTCCTCCTTTTCAGATCAAGGCACACTCCACAAGGGCTATTAGTGCTTCTTGGGCGGTGCATCACCAGGCCTCTATGGCTCAAATTTGCAAGGCCGCAACCTGGTCTTCAGTCCATACATTCACCAAATTTTATCAGGTGGATGTGAGAAGGCATGAGGATATCGCCTTTGGTCGTAGTGTGCTGCAGGCAGCGGTACGAGGTCCTCAGGTCTGATTATACCCTACGTTGTGTGGTCCCCTCCCCTCAGAACGCATTGCTCTGGAACGTCCCATCAGTAATTACTGAGGCTCTGTGTCCCGTGATGTACGAGAAAGAAAATAGGACAGCTTACCTGTAAAATCCTTTTCTTTTAATGTACATCACGGGACACAGAGGTCCCGCCCCTCTTCTAATACACTTATATTGCTTTGCTACAAAACTGAGGTATCCCTGTAAGGGGAGGGATTATATAGGGGGTTGAACTTCCTGTTTAGGGTGTGCCAGTGTGCAATCACCTAGTGATACCCTATATAACCCATCAGTAATTACTGAGGCTCTGTGTCCCGTGATGTACATCAAAAGAAAAGGATTTTACAGGTAAGCTGTTATAAAAATCCTATTTTTTCAGTTTGTTTGCGCCCCCCAAAGAATTTTGAGCACCAGCCACCACTGGACCTGAGGCCTATCCCAGGCACATCTGGCTGCTAGGCTGTCTGCGGGCCTATCCAGAAGCAAGAGAGCAGCATAGGGTTGGGATTGCGGCTTGCAGTCCACCAGAAGTAACGGTTCTGCCGGCCGAAGAACCTGTCATGGTCGGAGGTAGAGGAGAAGCTGTCGCCACTAAGGGACCATCCACCTAATTACCAGGGTCCACTGCGAGTAGCTGAAGCAAGTACCAGAGCAGTATTCTCACCAACCGGGGACGGTGAAGAATTGGGAAACTTCAGCTGATGTCAAGCCAGGGACCCTGCCAGTCGAGGTGGCGCTTGCAGAGCATTATTGTGTGCCAAGCCAGGGACCAAGCAGGCCAGTGGGGTGACGCTTGAAGAGTATCTGTGAGTGCCAAGCCAGGGACCCAGAAGCGACGTGGGGATGACACTTGAGGAAGATACTGAGGGAGAAGATTGGAAGAACTCAGGAGATCCAGTGGCCGTGGATCAGATTACTGATTACTCTTTTTTCTCAGCCCCACACAAGACATACTCTCGTATAGATAATTGTTTTACTCTGCACAGTCAATTGCATGCAATAGAGGAAGTAAATATTGGGAAGATAACCGGGTCAGACCATGCACCAATTTTTTTGAAGTATAATCTCTCAGATATTCAACTACCCGGTCATGCGATGTGGAAACTGAATGAAAGCCTCCTACAAGACCCCTCTGTGATAGAGGAGGTACTTTCTGACTAACGACACTCCCGAATGTAATTCGGGAGTGATTTGGGAAGCCCACAAAGCAGTGATGTCTTGATCAAGCATGGGGCTAGGATTAAAAAAGAGAGAGAAGCCAAGATCACATCGCTAATGGCAGATATACATCGCCTGGAGATGCTGCATAAACGAACCCCTACTTTAACCGTGGAACGGGATCTTTTGACGACACGCAGACAGATCATAGATTTACTTTGGTATAAAGCTAAAAGAGCAATGCAAGTAGGAAAAAAGCAGAGCTATGAGTATGGGAATAAATGCAGTAAACAACTCGCTGACTCTCTGAGGGAACAGCAATTAAGGACCTATGTCCCAATGATTATGGGAACTGAGGGTGAAAGATATCTGCTGCCAAGAGAAATAGCGCAGAGGTTTGGGGACTTTTATTCAGCTTTGTACAATTTACACTCGAACCCCCAAAATCAGACTGCAGTAGAGGAATATGTGTCAACTTCTGGTTTGCCTAGCCTGGCGTCTATTGCACGGCAGGAATTGGAAAAACCAATCACATTGGAGGAAGTTCATGAAGCTGTGAATTTGGCAAAGATGGGGAAGGCCCCGGGCCCAGACGGTTTTACCGTCCAATATCATAAGCTGCTCTTTCCTATTTTAGGACCTTATTTGGTTAAAATGTATAATGGATTAGGAGATTCAGGTTTGTTCCAGATGGAATCCCTGAAAGCGTTAATCACGATCTTACCTAAGGAAGGTAAAGACCCATCACAATGCGGGAGTTATAGACCGATATCCCTTTTAAATGCGGATCTGAAGCTTTTCTCTAAGATCTTGGCGATGCGGCTCCAACAGTATCTACCCTCCCTGGTCCATTTGGACCAGGTAGGGTTTGTCCAGACACGGGAAGCACGAGATAATACGATTAGGAATTTGAATTTAATTCATATAGCTAATACTTCCAAAATCCCATCCTTATTTCTGGGAACAGATGCAGAGAAAGCTTTCGATCGCATTAATTGGCAGTTTATGTTTGCGGTGTTAAGACAAGTAGGGATGGGTAACAATATGATTAGATGGATTTTGAGTATCTATACACAACCATCACCTCAGGTTAAGGTGAACGGGGTGCTATCTCAGCCTTTTAATGTCACGAATGGAACGAGGCAGGGATGCCCACTGTCCCCAATATTATTTGTTTTGTCGTTGGAGCCCTTAATGTGTAGGATCCGGTCAAATCCAGATATAGGGGGTATATCAATAGGAGGTATGCAGTATAAAGCCTCGGCATATGCAGATGATATGTTGTTTTAATTGACTAATCTGATTGTATAATTACCTAACCTTCTTCAAGAAATAGAGACATATATCTCCTTATCAGACTTTAAGATCAACGTATCAAAATCCGAGGCAATGGGAGTTGGGATATCTAGCAACATATTAGGAACACTGAAGGCAAGTTACAAATTTAAATGGTCAGATCAAGCCTTGAAATACTTGGGAACTTTTATCCCAGCAAATCTTTCCCATACATACAATCTTAATTTCCCACCAATATTACATAGAGTGCGAGTCCTCTTGGAAAGGTGGCAGAGAGGGTTCCACTCCTGGTTTGGGAGGTGTAATATTATTAAAATGAATATCCTGCCGAAGTTTTGTATTTATTCCAAGCATTACCAATCGCTATACCTAAATATTATTTCAAACAGATACATTCCCTTCTTGGCAGATTTATCTTGGCAAATAAACACCCAAGGATTAGCAGAGCCCTGTTGACTATACCCAAACAAAAGGGTGGACTAGCTGTACCAGACATGTACAAATACTATCAGGCGGCTTTATTAAGCCGCTTGATTGATTGGAGTAGACATGGAGATGGGAAGTTATGGCCAGGCCTGGAGCAGGCTCAGAGCAGTGCTTTACTGCAATGAGCCGCTTGGTGTTATAAAGACCTTCCGACTATTACGAGGGCACACCCTGTGATAGGACCCACCCTAAGGATAGGCTTTGAGCTTTTTTCTAAAGGTAAACTTTCGGCAATAATCTCACCGTTGTTTTCAATACTGGGGAATCCCCAGTTTGAGCCAGGTCTGAGGAAGGGAAATTTTACGGCATTGATGGAACAGGGGATCTTCCAGGCCTCTCATTTTTTAACAGGGGAAGCATGGCCCACAATATTTTCATTGACAACAGGATCTTTACCATACTGTTTGGATTTTTGCCATGCGGTACAGCTGAGACATTTTTTTAACACTTTAATCCTGCCAAGTAGTTATGGGCGCACTCTAACAATCTTTGAGGAATATTGTAACGGAAGCGGTGTATTCCACCAAACCCTTTCTAAAACGTACGCGCTGCTGGTAGCACCCTCGGAGGACTTTAGGTTGCCCTTTTTTAGGGGGTGGGAGAGAGGTCTGGGTCGAACCTTTACGGAAGAGCAGTGTACTAATATGATACACAATATATTTGAGCGTCAATCTGCATAAGAATGCAGGAGACAAATTTTAAGATTCTGTCCCGGTGGTACCGCACCCCAGCATTCCTAAACAGATGCTACCCGGAGGTATCAGATAATTGCTGGCGTTGTGGGGGGAAGGAGGGGACGCTAATGCATATTTTTTGGTCCTGCCCCAGAATAGAGAACTTTTGGAAGGAAGTCCGGAGAATTGCTCAAAAATTTAGTGATCAGGAGATTCCGGAGGATCCATCTTTCTTCCTATTACAAGATACTAAAATCCCTGTTAAATCATATAAGAAATCTATTCTATGTCATCTGATGAATGCAGCTAGAGCATGTATTCCACTCACTTGGAAGCAGGTACAACCACCAACGGTAGGATTGTGGCTTAAATGAGTAGAACAATTGAACCTTATGGAAGATTTGGTTTGGACATCCCGGCAAAAAAGAGGGATATATCTGAAAACATGGTCTCCATGGAATCTTTTCATTAATACAGAAGAGGGAAAAAACCTTATAGATGTAAGTTCTAATGACTGAAAACAGAAGATGTGGCCATTGGATTCTTGGCAGGGGAGGGGGATGTGGGGGAGAGGGGGAGGAGGAGGGGATGGGGAGGCGGGAGATGGGCTCTGCCCCTCCCTCCCCTTAGGGTTTTATTTATTTATTTTTTAATTTTTTTAACTTTTTATTTTTTTTTATGTCTTTGTTGTTTTTTTTTTTGTTGTAAATATAGAGGTAAGAGAGAGTTAGACGCTTAAGAAAAATATAGATAGAACCCCCCAGGATGGAGTTGGAGATATATTTTGATTAGGGACGGGAGAGGATCTCTGCCTTAATGCGTTTGGGGGATTGTAATGTGATTTTGACTTTGTTGTAATTAGAAAGCATGGTCTTGGCTTTAGGAGAAAATTAATTTATTTGTATATTAGATTAGCATATAGACATGCATAATATGTTATATTTGATGTTGGTAAAGTGTATGCCTTTCTTCCTCTTAAATCAGTAATAAAAATATTAAATATGAAAAAAAAAAGAAAAATGCTAACTTTGACCCTAAAACACCATCCCTACAGTCAAGCATGAAAGTGGAAACATTATGCTTTGGGGCTGTTTCTCTGCTAAATGTGCAGGCCGACTTTGACGCATTGATGGCCAATGGATGGGGCCATGTATTGTAAAATCTTGTATGAGAACCTTCTTCCCTCAGCCAGAACATTGAAAATGGGTCATGGATGGGTCTTCCAGCATGACTATGACCCAAAACATACCACCAAGGCAACAAAGGAGAGGCTCAAGAAGAAGCACATTAAGGTCATTGAGTGGCCTAGCCAGTCTCCAGAGCTTAATCCTATAGAAAATTTAGGTCTTGATAAAACTTCAAGTTGTCAAGCGACAGCCAAGAAACATTAAGGATTTAGAGAAGATCTGTAAAGAAGAGTGGACCAAAATCCCTCCTGAGATGTGTGCAAACCTGGTAACCAACTACAAAAAACAACTTACCTCTGTGCTTGCCAGCAAGGGTTTCTCCACCAAGTACAAAGTTATTTTTTGCTTGGGGATAAAATACTCATTTTACTTACCGAACTACAACTCCATTTATAACATTTGTATCATGTTTTTTTCTGGATTTTTGGTTGCCATTCTGTCTCTATCATTTAAAATACACCTATGATACAAATTATAGACCCTTCATTTCTTTGTAAGTGGGCAAACTTACAAAATCTGCAGGGGATCAAATAATAATTTTTTTTCCCACTGTACACCCATCAGCCATAGCTTTATAACCATTGACAGGTTAAATACTTCAATACGAGGTACTCTCATCCCTTTCCTGCCCAGGCAAATTTTCAGCTTTCAACGCTGTCACACTTTGAATCACAATTGTCATTGTCAAACACTGTACCCAAACTAAATTTTTATCTTTTTTTTCAGACAAATAGACCTTTCTTTTGGTGGTATTTAATCACCATTGTTTTCTTTTATTTGTTGCTAAAGAAATAAAAAAAAAGTTTTTCTTAATTTCTATTATAAAACTTTGCAAATAAGTAATTTTTTTCTTTCACTCATGTGCACGGATGAGGCAGCACTCATGGCCACTGTTGGGACTGCACTAATCATCAGGACACTGATGATCAATGCCCTGATTATCAGTGTATGTGTTCCCTGTCCCACTTCCCAGTTACTGGCTCTCCTCTCCTCACACTGTGACAGCACGTGAGAAGAGGAATGCTGATAACCAGCAAGTTTGTTTACATGTGATCAGCTGTGATCGGACACAGCTGATCACATGGTAAAGGGCTACTGTGATTGTCCCTTTACCCCAATCTGTGTTTAGCTATGTCCAAAGGACATAGAGATCACAGAGCATGCCGGATGCACACCACAGGGGGGAATGGTTCTGGGGGGACGTTCATGGACGCCCTCCCAGAACTGGACAACCACACTGTAACTGTCTTTTGGCTATAGTGTGGTAAGGAAGTGGTTAAAGTAGAACTAAAGGCAATTTTTTTTTTGCTTTGAATAGAGTGGGGAGGGATTAGAACATCTGTTAGGTTTTCAAAGACAAGACTTCAAAAAGTGACCTGCCTGGCCACAATAAAGGCACAATCTCTCCCACCTCCTAAGGGTTCTCTCATCGGCAGAGAGACGCGCGAAGCAAAAGTTCATGGGTTCATCTTCATTGACCGACTCGGTACCAGGAGGCATGGGAGGTAAGGGAGGCAAGGGTGGGACTGCAAAGCTCGGAGACAAATGTACAGGAGGCTTCCGCAAGCGCTCCTTAATAGAGAGTCTTTCTCTGAGTCTGGAGTCAATGAGGATGGAAAATGTGATCAAGCTCAGTGGGTATATCTCGGGCTACTATCTCATCCTAAATGGTATCCGAGAGACCATGAGAAAAAGCAGCCAAGAGGGCCTCATTATTCCAAGCAACCTCTGCTGCCAGAGTATGGAATTCAGTGGCATAATCTGCAAAATTTCTCGTACTCTGTTTGATGGACATGAGGCACTTGGCAGCAGAAGCGGAGTGTGCGGGAATGTCAAATACCCTTTTAAAAGCCACAAACTCAGGGTAACTCAATACAACAGATTTTTGCGTCTCCCATAGAAGGTTTGCCCAGGCCAAGGCTCTCTCAGAAAGCAAAGATATCACAAAACCTACTTTGCTTCTGTCCGTGGGAAACGCCTGGGGCAGCATCTTAAAGTATATCTCAACCTGGTTGAGAAACCCTCTGCATTGGACTTGATCACCCCCAAATCGCTGGGGAAACAGAGCGGAACCAGGCATACCTCTTTAGAGGTAATACTCAAGGCGGGTTCCTGCACAGAGACTGGAGCAGCAGCAGGGACGGCCTGCAGCACAAGCTCTACCGGAGCAGCCACAGTGGGAGATTCCAGGTGAGCTCTTCATATCAGGAGCATTTGTAAAGCCATGGCAAACTGATCCATGCGGTGATCCTGCTCATCCAATCTGGAAAAAATATTACCAACAAGTGGATTGACTGCATCTTCTGAATTCATGGCCTTTGCCTACTGTCAGAAAACCATGAATCAGACCGAGACAGAAGTACAGTTAACAAGAACATGCAAGAACATATTTGGGGGGCACACCATACAATGCGTTTAAATTCAAGATGGTGCTGCTATAAGACCTACAAACAGTACAAAATATTTTACAGCGCACACATACAAGAATGACATTTCCTTCAGGGCTAGTTAATAACACCTGAACATATTCAAAAAATACGGGGGTTTGGTCACACTATATGGTCATATAGTGCTAAGCCCACTTACTGCGACAAAGTACCCCGAATTAGTGGGTCCTACACTAGTAATAGAATGGAAGATCCTTTGTCTCAACCATGGGAGCTGAACTCCTCTATGTGGGAGAACTGAAGGGGATACATCCTAAACACTGGTGGCCACTAAATAGGAGGTAATGAGGAGGGGGAGGGGTGCTCCAGCCCAAAAAACCTGGTCAGGGCCTATTACAATATACAAGAACATATTTGGGGGGCACACCATACAATGCGTTTAAATTCAAGATGGTGCTGCTATAAGACCTACAAACAGTACAAAATATTTTACAGTGCACACATACAAGAATGACATTTCCTGCAGGGCTAGTTAAAAACACCTGAACATATTCAAAAAATACGGGGGTTTGGTCACACTATATGGTCATATAGTGCTAAGCCCACTTACTGCGACAAATTACCCCGAACTAGTGGGTCCTACACTAGTAATAGAATGGAAGATCCTTTGTCTCAACCATGGGAGCTGAACTCCTCTATGTGGGAGAACTGAAGGGGATACATCCTAAACACTGGTGGCCACTAAATAGGAGGTAATGAGGAGGGGGAGGGGTGCTCCAGCCCAAAAAACCTGGTCAGGGTTTTGGGCTGAAGTACAGTTAAAACACACTTGTTTAATAATAAAAGCAAATAGAACTAACATAGTCAAAACATGCCAAAGTTTGGTAACCAGAACGGATAGTCAGACAATCTAGAAAGTCAGGAAGCCTGGGAACAGCGTAGTGGAACAGCAGGCAGGATCTGGAGCCAGAAGGAATGTCAGCCAAGCAAGTCTTTAACAGGAACGCAGGAGATAGTCTCTGTGATGTTGACCAAGGTGAAGGCAGAGATCATCTGGGCTGGATGGGTTAAGTAGGCAGGACTGATGAGCAAGATATCATCAATAGGTGAGTCACTGTGGAGATAAGAGCTGGCAAGTAGCAGACAGCTGATTGGCCAGCTCAGAGAAGAAAGAGCTGAGCCCAGCCCTGACAAAATCTGAAGGTTTCATTTTTCCCTTACAGCTTTCAGAATTTGTGAAAGACCCCCAAAACCATATATTTTCTGAACGCATATGACCTCTAGAATAAATAGAAGGTGTTACTGATTTTTTAAACCCCGCGGTATTTGCGCAAATGTTTATTAAACCAATAAATTTGCAGAAAATACATTAAAACCATTATTAGCCGATAAAAACATAGCTAATTTTACAATATTCCTGCTAAATCCCTACTAAATATAAAGGCTTAACCTGTATGGAGTTAATAAATAACAAAAATCTTTAATTTTAAGATTGCGCTTTTTTGCAAAATGGTGAAAATTGAATGTACGCAAAAATGTAAATATTAAAATTTCTCTAACAATCTGAAGGTTTTCATTTTTCCCTTACAGCTTTCAGAATTTGTGAAAGGCCCCCAAAACCATATATTTTCTGAAAGCATATGACCTCTAGAATGAAAAGAAGGTGCTACTAATTTTTTAGACCCCGCAGTGTTTGCGCAAATGTTAATCAAACCAATATATTCGCAAAAAATACACTAAAACCATAATTAGCAGATAAAAACACAGCTAATTTTATAAAATTCCTGCTAAATCCCTACTAAATATAAAAGCTTTACCTGTATGGAGTTAATAAATAACAAAAAATTTTAATTTTTACATTGCGCCTTTTTTGAAAAATAGTGAAAATCAAACATACCCAAAAATTTCTCTAAAAAGCTACTTTCACACTGGGGCAGACGGGCGTCGGGGGTAAAGCGCCGCTATTTGTAGCGGTGCTTTACCGTAGTTTCAGCTGCGCTATTCGGCCGCTAGCGGGGGTTAACCCCCGCTAGCGGCCGAAAAAGTGTTAAAACCGCCCACAAAGCGGCTCTGCAGCGCCACTTTGCCGGGGGTTTGGCGGCACTGCCCCCATTGATTTTAAAGGGCAGGGGCGCTTTAGGAGCGGTGTATATACCGCTCCTACAGCGCTGCAAAGATGCTGCTTGCAAGGCGTTTTTTACCGTGCAGACAATAAGTATTGCCTGATGAAGGAGCACACGTGCTCTGAATGCTCGCTCCTCCCCACTCTCTCACCATCCGGAAGTGACGCGTCCAGCCGCCCCTGAGCCGAATCTGAGAACCATAAGCAGACCGATCCAGTCTGCCTGTCCATTTTTCAGACGGGCCCAATTAGACCACCCATTCTCTATAGAGAGGTTAATGTAAATGGACGTGTCAACCACCCCATAGAAAACAGCGGCTGTGTCTGTGTCCACTCACACATCAGCAGAGCGGACACCGACCTGTCATCTGCCTGCTCAGCTGGGATCAGCAGGCGGATCTGCTTGATAGAGTCCGCTCCAAGTGAAAGGGGTCTTATCGGGAGTGGCTGGTCCATTAGGGGCGCAGGGGCGTTTGTATGCTTTTTTTTTTCAAGCCGCATAATTAGAGCCTGAGGCTCTAATTGGCTTGAAAAAGGTTGGGCTCAGGGTGCAGAGCATTGCACCCCGAACCCACCCACTTGTGACAATAGCGAATTAATATTCGCTGCTGTCTTCCGGCTTTTCTTCCTGGCCAATTAGGATGGATCGGGTTGGCCGGAAGGAGAAGCTGAGGAAGCCGTGGAGGGGTGTGGGGGGGGGGCATCACCATGGAGGGGTGAGTGCAAGGGGGGACTGTCACCATGGAGCACTCCAAACGCAGCGAGCAATCCTCCGCGTAGTCCTGATTGGGAATGGAGAGTCCGATCGACAACGCGGAGGATTGCTCTCTGCGTTTGGAGTGCTCCAAGAGGACGGAAGCTCATTAGACCCTGCAGAGGGCTAAATCTGCTGGCGCATTAGACCTTGCTCTTTAGGGGGTCCACCAGTTCGGGTAAGGGTCCCCACACACCGAGTGGGTTTTGGTTTTTGATTCAAGCATCTCCCTCCCCCTCTTCTTGTCTCATCCTCTTTTCCTCTTTGGGTGAAGGTGGAAGGATTTTTGGACTTTTACTACACTTTTGAAATCACACTGCTAATTTTTTGTTTCTGTTACGGACTCAATTATTATTTTTATCACTGTTGATGAAGAATTTTCCATATAGACTTTCACATACAGCTTTTTATTTACGTTTTGTTCACAAAGAGCTTGTTTTTATTGCAATAGTGCACCCTTTGTGTTTTCTCATTTGTTACACAGGATCACTTACGTTATAAGCGCAACTTATTTGTATACACATGTTTGCACTATAGAGATATTTGATAGTTTTTGTTGCAGCTATATATATCTTTGAAACTCTAGCTCAGTATAACCCTATATATTTTCTCATTTGCTATCAGAAAAAATGACAAAGGTCTTTGTAGTTGCTATGGCAACTAAAGATCAGTTCTTTGTATCTGATTGTATAAGTGTGTTCCTGATAACATGAATGATTTTTATGTGCAGGGTAGTATCTGCAGCTTCAATTTTTTTTGTTTGTGTATGTGATTGCACTTACATTGACACTTTATTCACCCCCAAAAATTGTAACAGGTACCAGCAAAAAAAAAGATTTTATACTTACCAATCCACCAGTCTGTGTCTTCTATGTGTAGCGCTATAATGTGTCAGTCAGCAACATTAGAGTGTGTTGAGTGACAAACAGTGTATATCAAAAGTTAGGTTGTATTAAACCACATATAAAAGAACAATGAACCAGTGGGAAATCTAATAATCCAAAGAAAACCACTATTCTCATGTCCTCTGTGATAGAACAATGTGAATCAAAATGTGCATCACACGGGTTAAGCCCAAACCCTCAAAACAAAACACAAGCATGTAGGGGTAGGGGTAAGTGGTAAGTCCCTGAGGTGAGGACAGTTCGTTTAATCAGACGGAGACCTCTTGGAGCATAGACATATATCTCATGATAACATTTGCTATTGATGGACTCTTCCAATGATCAGCCAGGTGCAAGAGTAACGTAAAATGCCCTTACCGGACGCGGTGGACTCACAGGCCTTTCAGCGGTGAGTCATACGAGCTTGAACCGTGTAGCACGGTAGGGTTATAGCTGTTCCTGGTCCGCAATCGAATGATCTTGAGAAGAACTCCAATCATGAACAGTCTCCCGGTTCGTCCTCCAGCACTCACTTGGGTCTCAAGCAGTTTGAGACAGGGAAAATAGGAGAAAAAAGGCTCCACATAGTGTAAATTCCGGTTTATCAGGAGATTTATTGTATGAAAAATTCCAGCGAAAAGTTCCAGATAAAAACAAAATTCATAAGGACATAAAAAGATGTATTTAGCGCAGTAGATAGATGGTTTAAGGTAGCGTCCTACACCCAGGACGCTACCTTAAACCATCTATCTATGGTATCTTTTTTCTCCTATTTTCCCTGTCTCAAACTGCTTGAGACCCAAGTGAGTGCTGGAGGACGAATCGGGAGACTGTTCATGATTGGAGTTCTTCTCAAGATCATTCGATTGCGGACCAGGAACAGCTATAACCCTACCGTGCTACACGGTTCAAGCTCGTATGACTCACCGCTGAAAGGCCTGTGAGTCCACCGCGTCCGGTAAGGGCATTTTACGTTACTCTTGCACCTGGCTGATCATTGGAAGAGTCCATCAATAGCAAATGTTATCATGAGATATATGTCTATGCTCCAAGAGGTCTCCGTCTGATTAAACGAACTGTCCTCACCTCAGGGACTTACCACTTACCCCTACCCCTACATGCTTGTGTTTTGTTTTGAGGGTTTGGGCTTAACCCGTGTGATGCACATTTTGATTCACATTGTTCTATCACAGAGGACATGAGAATAGTGGTTTTCTTTGGATTATTAGATTTCCCACTGGTTCATTGTTCTTTTATATGTGGTTTAATACAACCTAACTTTTGATATACACTGTTTGTCACTCAACACACTCTAATGTTGCTGACTGACACATTATAGCGCTACACTTTTTGTTTTTATATTCATTGTCACAATTAGTCTAATTGGTGGTGTTGGCTGCTTATCGTTTCACTACATTTTTCATTTTTTACATTTACTTTTATTTGTTTGTTTGGTTGGCGCAGCAGTTTCCTCTTTATTTTTACTTTTGTGTCTTCTATGTGTCATTAACATGGGCCCACCTATCCGTACATCCACGTGCAGGCAGTCCTATTCATGTCTATTGCTAATGTGTGCAACTAAAATGTCTGTGAATTGTTAGACAGGGTCAATTTTTGTTTTGTAGGCTAGCTGTGGTAAGTGTGCATGGAAATAGGGGTGGTTACTATCTTCTTCTAATGCTTTTTCGCTAGATTTGACGTGGGGACACAATGGATACCTTCAGCCGCCATTGTGCCCTTGCTGGGTGTCCATGTTGTCCCTGTGCCTTTAAGGATGAGCGGTCTCCCTCTAGTCAAACCTTCCCTTCATTTATCTACTGCTATATGTTCTCCAACTTGGAGACTTTCAAACATTTAGAATGAGGCCCCGTTCACGCGAACGTTCTGATCGGGTATGCCTATATTTCAGGCAGACCTGATCGGAACCTCCATCCTCCTCTATGGAGAGGCGGATGTAAACGGACACGGGTCAATTTACACGCGCCTACATGTAAGCCGATCGGCTAAAAACAATCGGATGGGGATCCGTTCCCTTCCATCTGGCTGGATGGGATGGCAGCGTATAAACGGACAGGCGGTCCATTTACATCCGACCTCCTATAGAGGAGAACAGGCTGTGTCAATGTCCACTCTGCATACGCGGAGCAGACACAGACCTGTCATCCACCTACTCAACGGTGGATCAGCAAACAGATCCACGGCTGAGCAAGCGGATCGCAGGCGGAGTTCGCCATGTGTGAAAGGGACCTTAAAGTGTTACTCAACCCAGGACCCTGCATTCACTATATCTGGTCTCCCACAGTACTCAACCCAGGAACCTGCATTCACTATATCTGGTCTCCCACAGTACACAAAACATGGAAATGCAATTATTTTAGTAAATATAAACTGCTAAATACCTTTTCTCATCAGCAGCATATAGCACTCTTGCGACTTCTATCAGTGTCCAGCAGAGCACCGGTTAAAGCTTGGAGGAGGAGTTTTAATTCTTCTATGACTGTCCTATGAGGCTGCATGACCTCTGACCCTCTGTCTGGACAGTGCTGATTGGCCCTGTGCTGATCACATGCACCCTCCCAAAAAAAAGAAAAACTCTCTAGCAATACACACCAAACTGAGCATGTGCACTTTGACAAAGCGCATGCACGCGCAAAACATGTAAGTCATGGCAACAGCACAGCTTGCATTCCACAAGCTGATCACAGACTCCCCCTCGTCTGTCCCCAGCGCAGCACTGACGTCACTCTAGGCGTGTTGGTTGCTCTTGGCTCTGCTCGGTTCCTCCGGTTTCCCTCAATTGTAGTGTCACCGGCAAGAGGACTGACCCGCTGAGTCCAGTGTTTTGGCCACATCCAGGCAACCTCACACTTTCTGAGTCTGGACATACACGACCCTCTTTCCTCCCGCTCGTAGCAGCTTCATTCATCTTGGACCCAGCTATATCACCATCTCCCACAGCCTCTGGGCTCCTTGGGACCTGATTTCTATCCTCTTCAACATGGGTATTGGCGCCCCCATGTGATACCAGCAAGCCCTCCGGATGTCTGTTCACCCTTCTTCCCCATCTGAGGTCACCTGTGTTAACGTGGAATAACTTTTATCTGTCCATTACATCATTGTTTTTACACCTGTTTCCCAGCTGAATTTTAGACTTTTATTTTTAGATTTTGAACCTCATCATATCTATAATGGAATAAACATTGTTGGATCATCATTCCATGGTTACTAGTGCCTGTTTTTATGATCACCACACTTCGGATCTTACTCATAGAGTGCTGCTTATAGTTCCTTTTGTTTGTTCTACATTATTCCAGTGTTGTGTCAGCTGCACTGAGTTTAATCATTATCAAACACAGATTGTTTACCTTACAGATACATCCAATCTTATATGACCCTATAGCCCCTTGTAGCGCTTCAGCATATTTTTTGTTTCTCTTTAGAACCTCAGTGTACAGAGGAGCATTGACATAGACACTGTGGCTTCAACATATACAGTGTTTGCAAATGTGCAACTAAACACTCTGTTGAATTGTTAGACAGGGTTAATTTTTTTTGCAGGCTAGCTAGTAATTGTGTTGGGAAATTGTTGTCTGTTTGTGATGTCTATTGCGATGCAGCAGCTGAACAGACACAGCTGCTGGTCCCAAATTAACAGCTGTGTGTGTGCCGGTGCATGTTCCAAAATGCACACTATTTCCAGTCGGAGACATGCACCCGTATGGCTGTCAAATTGGGTCCAGGGGCTGTTTCCATGAAGCCACTGCGTTCCAAAAGACATGGATGGGAATGCTTGCATGAAGATTCATGGAAGTTGGCCTTCCACACAGGTGTACGTATAGGCAAGTCCATGTGAATGAGGCCTAATGCCTTCAGGCTCATCAGCACCATTCAACACTCCAGAAGTGCTGGATGTCAATGTCTCCCTCGTGGTGCTGTGGTTCCATCCTCTGAATGATTTGTCACTGGAGGATACAGCAGTGACCTACAGTATGAGTCTGAGAATCAAATCACAGTGCCCAGCAGGGAGCATCTCACACAACATTATTGCTTTTGCATGGCTTTTAGATCTTTTGTGTTGGAATACATTTTTCATGTATTTTTGTACAAATACAGATATATTCTTCAGCCAGTAGAAAGCAGTGTTTAAATGTTTTTAGCTGCATCTATTGTTAAACTCTATGTCTTTTCTCTATAATAAATGTTTCCTGTTCCTGTCTGCAGTTAAGCAGCAAAGCCCATGTGGACTGTGCATTGTCTGTCTGTTCTGTAAGGCTATATACAGAATTTCTAAAAGGTTATGGGCCCAGGCATAGCCCAGACACCTAAAGAAAAGCTGAGAATTCAGTCATAATCCAGTAATAGCCCAGTCATAGCCCAGTCATAGCCAACAACAACAGATAAGTGCAAGATACAACAGCAGAAAGAAGACTGCAACAGAATAAAAGAAAATGGCCAGTAATACAGCTGCAACAAAGCTTTCATTTGCAAATCTGACAAACCAGAACTAGAACCAGAACCAGTCTTTGAAATTCAAGATGAACATACTGCTAATAAAAGAAGGTACGTGGATAAACACAGTAACATGCAACAAGAAACACGTGAATGTTTTTGTGTGCAAGAAACAAGGTAATTTAAAGCAGATTGCAGAATCTGGAAAGCTAGCATGCAAAAACAAACTAAACTACAAAAGGCCAACAGTGTGAAGGAAGAAAGTGATTTTGCTTCAGATAATGAATATGGTTTTTCAATCCAAAAGTTGCACATCATCTTTGCAGACATGGTGTGTTGATTCAGAAGCTACAAGTCACATGACTAATGACAGAAATTTCTTTATTCACCTTGACCAGCGCAAAACAGAAAACATCACCACAGCTAATGGGCAAATCATGGAATCAGAAGGAATAGGAGATGGTTTTCTTTACTGTCCTATTTCCCAGAGTATCACTAGAAAGATACCTGTGAAAAATGCCCCCTACATTATGTCCCTGCTCTTGAAACTAATCTTTTGTCAGTGAAGAAGCTCACAAAACAAGGCAATGTAGCGACCCTCCAAAATGACAGGTGTGCTATCACAAAAGTGGATATCTTACTTGCAAAGACTAAAATTATAGATGAAACTTCAGTGTGTTAAAAATTTCATGAACTAACACCAACACTTCAAAGTGAGGGAAATTCCACATCAGTGTCACATTAAATTGGATCTTCAGTCATCCTTCCATCTATTAAATCCTCTGCCCTTGTTGTTTTAACTTTGGATAGTAATTTTTTTTTTTCTACGAGTAAATACCTTTATACAGCCCACTTCCTGTTTCTTGTCTGGAAAAAAGCCTAGGCTTTTGACATCATGCACAGCTCTCTCTCTCTCACTCTCGTGAGAGTTTACCAGGAAGGGAGGGGGGAAATTATGTGAGCAGACTGCAGTCCCTCTTTAAGATAAGCAACAAAGTGACACATAAATAAAAATTAACACAAACAAACCAAATGCTGTAAAAGAAGAAGCCAGGCCACAAGAAGCTTCAATTAGGAAATCCACCAGAAGCAATAAAGGCATCCCAGCCAAACGTCTGTCCTATGTTGCTCGCATAGCAGTAAAACCAAAGCTAGATTCATGGGATGAGATGCAAAGACTTCCAACTCATGAGAAACAAAAGTGGGTCTGATTCTTTGACGAAACCACTTACAAGAAACAGATTTATGGAACTGAGATCTGAAATGGGACTAATATAAGGAGTTGTTGTTGAGTGGGGGTGTTGGAATACATTGTTCATGTATTTTTGTACAACAACTACAGATACATTCTTCAGCCAGTAGATGGCAGTTATTATAATTTTTTAGCTGCATCTATGGTCAAACTCTATGTCTTTTCTCTATAATAAAAGTTTCCTGTTCCTGTTTGCAGTTAAGCAGCATGGACTTTTAAGCCCATGGACTGTGCACTGTCTGTCTGTTATGTAGGGCTTTATACAGAATTTCTAGAATTTTGCCAAACTATGTCCAGCCAAAATGTTTTTTCTTAGTTTTGGGTAGAGTAGGGAAGGGGTTAGAAGCCCTGACTGGGGAGGGAGTAGTAATGGCGCGGGCTAGGCGCATGCCGTAGGAGCTCTCGGTCTCCAATCCCCTCTAAATGGAGCAATAATAAGTCTCCCTTACTCCTTTACTCCCCTACTACAGTCTCATTATAGTCTGTCAGAACCCCTGTCTTACGTGGCCATGCCTGGTGCGAACGTTCCGTGGTGGGTTGGCGCAGCTGTAGATGAGGGAGATCATCTATCCCCGGCGTCTCTCGGTCTCTCTGTCTCCTTGTGTTGCTGTGTGGGGATGGAGGAAGGTGAGGACGTGGGGTATTTGTGGAGGTCGAGGAGCTTGATCCGGAACTTCTCCTCCCTCCTCCCTGTCAGCTGGGAGTGGAGATCGGGGATACCCGGCGACACTTGGAGACAAGGTAAGGAGGCGGAGATACTTCAGGTGCTTAGAAATCGTCACTCAGCCACTCGGAGGAAATCGTAGGTAACTGCTGGAGGTGGGGCGAAGGCCGAAAATAGCCAATCAGAGCCAAGTAGAGCCGAGGGGCGGACTGCCTGTGGAGCGCCTGCTTCGCTGTGAAACTGAGAACCTGGGAGTTAAGGATAAGGTCCCCCCCCTTCAAAATGATTAGAAAAACGGGAAAAAAATGTTGGGCCTTTACAAGTGCTCCAATAAGTAAATTGGAAAGAGAAATCCTACAGGAGAAAATGGGGTGAGTATTATTATTATATAAGGTACTTCTATAGCGCCGTCAATCTACGCAGCGCTTTACATATACATTGTACATTCACATCAGTCCCTACCCTCAAGGAGCTTACAATCTAAGGTCCCTAACTCACATTCATATACTGGGGTCAATTTAGACAGAAGCCAATAAACCTACCAGCATGTCTTGGGAGTGTGGGAGGAAACCGGAGCACCCGGAGGAAACCCACGCAGGCACAGGGAGAACATGCAAACTCCAGGCAGGTAGTGTTGTGGTTGGGATTCAAACCAGCGAACCCTTTTTACTGCTAGGCGAGAGTGCTACCCACTACACCACTGTGCCGCCCGTGAGTACACCCTGTACAATAAAGCACTTATATATAAAGGACTTGAAATATTTGTGGTACGCAAAAACATGCGCAGATATAAACTTGCATAAACTGTCAGTACTATACGTACTGTAAGAACTAGAAGTACAAGTGATGGTCTAGAGGAATTGCATCTACCTGAGATACCTTACTATCTTGAACTTTTGAATTACTCTGAGTTTCTGCAAGCCTATAAGTATACAGTATGGTATATTATGTTTTCCTGGGATATAAAATGAGTAGACGGTGAGTTCCACAGAATCTGTAATTACTATAAAACTTAAAACTCCAATCACAGAGAAGAAACTGACAGAGAAAGAAAAAAAAAAAGGTCTCCGCTACCCCCCCTTCCCCCCCACACTTTTTTTTTTTTTGAAGGAGAGTGAGAGAGGAGGGAGGAAGAGGGGTAAGGAAGGAAGAAAGGGAAGAGATAAGGGGTAAGTCGGCAAGAGGAGGCAGAGTAGTGGTTAAGTCCCCCCGCTGTAGCCTAAGCCCCAACTCCGGCCCTATGAACAAATACATAACCCAAGGAGGGGATGGGGATAGGCAAACTACAGAAAAACAACAAAGTACTAAGGGACGCCAAATGGAGACCAAGGAAAAAGGAGAAAAAGGGCCAGAGTAAAACACCGTTAGAAATTGGCACACTCTCAGAATCCAGAATAGAACAAGACCTTGCATTAGACTCAGGAGTAGGGATGAGCCGAACACCCCCCGGTTCGGTTCGCACCAGAACCTGCGAACGGACCTAAAATTCGCACGAACGTTAGAACTCCATTGACGTCTATGGGCAAAAGTGCTCATTTTAAAGGCTAATTTTCATGGTATTGTCCTAAAAAGGGTTTGGGGACCTGGGTCCTGCCCCAGGGGACATGTATCAATGCAAAAAAAGTTGTAAAAACGGCCGCTTTTTCAGGAGCAGTGATTTTAACGATGCTTAAAGTTAAAAAAAAAAGGGAAATATTACTTTAAATATTGTACCTGGGGGTTGTCTATAGTATGCCTGTAAAGTGGCGCGTGTTTCCCGTGCTTAGAACAGTCCCTGCACAAAATGTCTTTTTTAAAGGAAAAAAAGTAATTTAAAACTGCTTGCGGCTTTAATGTAATGTCGGGTCCTGGCAATATGGATGAAAATCAGTGAGACAAACGGCATGGGTACCCCCTGGTCCATTACCAGGCCCTTTGAGTCTTGTATGGATATTAAGGGGAACCCCGCACCCAAATTAATAAACACTTTAATTAAGATACTCTGAACAGCAGTATACAGGCGGTGCAAACAAGACAGGGACTGTAGGTTTGTTGTTAAGTAGAATCTGTTTGTAATTTTGAATGGGTACATTTTTAACATGTTTAGCTCCAGCCAAAAAATCTTTTTTAAGCTTTTTGGAAAACATCACCCCTGTGACATTTGTTTTGCTGTCTGTGCTCCTCTTCAGAAGATTTCACCTCACTTTTTGTCCCAATGACAAATGTTTTTTGAAAATTTGGGGTTTTTTGTGAAACAAGGATTGGTGATAAAGCATCAGTGGAAAGGAGAAATGTTTTTCCCATATTAACTCTTACAGGAGAGAATTTCCCTTCCTGTTGTTTCCTTCCGTTTGCAAGTAGGAGTCGTTTGTATACTCAACAAAAATTTGGGCCTTAGGTGTTGTTGTCGCCACAACACTGTAAGCCCTCACAGGGCCCTGCTGTGAAATATTTTTTTTTTTTACAAGAAACCTGCTGTGAAATATTAGATCAAGAATTGTAATTACATGCCCCTGTTGAACAAGGGCAGAAAAATTGGGCCTTTGGTGGTGGTGGTGGTGCTGGTGCCACAACACTGTAAGTCCTCACTCGCTCTTGGTGGGCGCAGAAATGGGCCCTGCTGTGAAATATTAGATCAAGAATTGTAATTACATGCCCCTGTTGAACAGGGGCAGAAAAATTGGGCCTTTGGTGGTGGTGGTGCTGGTGCCACAACACTGTAAGTCCTCACTCGCTCTTGGTGGGCGCAGAAACGGGCCCTGCTGTGAAATATTAGATCAAGAATTGTAATTACATGCCCCTGTTGAACAGGGGCAGAAAAATTGGGCCTTTGGTGGTGGTGGTGCTGGTGCCACAACACTGTAAGTCCTCACTCGCTCTTGGTGGGCACAGAAACAGGCTTGCTGTGAAATATTAGATCAAGAATTGTAATTACATGCCCCTGTTGAACAGGGGCTGAAAAATTGGGCCTTTGGTGGTGGTGGTGCTGGTGCCACAACACTGTAAGTCCTCACACGCTCTTGGTGGGCGCAGAAACGGGTCCTGCTGTGAAATATTAGATCAAGAATTGTAATTACATGCCCCTGTTGAACAGGGGCTGAAAAATTGGACCTTAGGCACTGATGCTGGTGCCACAACATTGCAACCCCTCACAGATACTCTAGTTGGAACGCAGGAACAAGCCCTGCTGCAAAGTATTGCATCAAAAATTGTAATTACATGCCCCTGTTAAACAGGGGCTGAAAAATAAGGCCTTAGGCACTGGTGCCACAACACTGCAACCCCTCACAGATACTCTAGTTGGAACACAGGAACGAGCCCTGCTGCAAAGTATTGCATCAAAAATTGTAATTATACGCCCCTGTTAAACAGGGGCTGAAAAATTGGGCCTTAGGCACTGGTGCTGGTGCCACAACACTGCAACCCCTCACAGAAACTCTAGTTGGAATGCAGGAACGAGCCCTGCTGCAAAGTATTGCATCAAAAATTGTAATTACACGCCCCTGTTAAACAAGGGCGGAAAAATTGGGCCTTAGGCACTGGTGGCGGCGCCCAGAACCAAAAATGTTCTTACAAGCTATCAGCATGATCATTGAGGAGGAAGAGGATAATTACTCAGGATAGTCACTCAGCATCAGCATAGGCAGTCTTTGAAGGGATCTGAGATTTAAAAAAAAAATATTCGGTTACATCAGCATCAGGTGCTTGGTAGCTGGTGGTGATCCAAGACTGATTCATCTTTATGAAGGTCAGTCGATCGACCGAGTCGGTGGACAGACGCACCCTGTGATCGGTTACAAAGCCTCCAGCAGCACTGAATGTGCGTTCCGAAAGAACGCTGGATGCAGGACAGGCCAGTAGCTCAAATGCATACTGTACAAGCTCTGGCCAGTGATCCATCCTCAAGACCCAGTAACCCAGAGTATTTTCGGTGGAAAGGGTGTCCAAGTCAGATCTTGCCCCTAGGTATTCCTGCACCACGTAAAACAGACGCTTGCAATGGTTGCTGGAACCGATCATACCTTGGGGCTGGGGATTAAAAAATTGTCTGAACGCATCGGTCAGATGGCCACCTTCTTTGACTGACCGAAGCCTCAGCAACACGTTGTCCAGAAACAGGAGTTTGTAACCTCCCAGTCTCTGGGAACGCATTGCACAGACCTTTCTGCAAGGCCTCCTGAAGATGTTTCATCCTCTGCTCCCTCTACGACGGCAAGATAAGGTCTGCAACCTTACCCTTGTAACGTGGATCAAGGAGGGTTGCCAGCCAGTATTGGTCCTTCTCCTTGATACCACGAATACGAGGATCCTTACGCAGGCTTTGCAGGATCAGGGAGGCCATGCAGCGTAGGTTTGCTGAGGCATTCGGTCCAGAGTCCTCTGGGTCACTAAGGACGACATGGTCCGCAGCCACCTCCTCCCAGCCATGTACAAGTCCATGTGTTTCTTGGGACTGATCCCTTAAAGACTGCTGCTGATGCTGAGTGCCAGGCTCCACCTCCATACTGACACAATCCTCCTCCTCCTCCTCTTCCTGTGTGATCGGCGGGCACGCAGGAACACTGTCTGGATAAAGGGGGTCTTGAGAGCTAAGGAAGTCCTCCTCTTCCTGCTTCTGTTCTGCCTCAAGTGCCCTGTCCATTATTCCATGCAGCATGTGCTCCAACAGGTGGACAAGGGGGACAGTGTCACTGATGCATGCACTGTCACTGCTCACCATCCTCGTGGCCTCCTCAAATGGTGACAGGACAGTGCATGCATCCCTGATCATGGCCCACTGGCGTGGGGAAAAAAAAACAAGCTCCCCTGACTCTGTCCTGGTGCCATAGTCGCACAGGTACTCATTGATGGCCCTCTGCTGCGTGTGCAGCCACTGCAGCATGGCCAACGTTGAGTTCCACCTGGTGGGCATGTCACAGATTAGGCGGTTCTTGGACAGGTTAAACTCCTTTTGGAGGTCCGCCAGCCGAGCACTGGCATTATATGACTGGCGGAAATGCACACAGACTTTCCTGGCCTGCCTCAGGACATCCTGTAAGCCCGGGTACCTGCCCAAGAACCGCTGCACCACCAAGTTAAGGACATGAGCCAAACAGGGCACATGGGTCATTTGTCCCTGTCAGAGGGCAGAGAGGAGGTTGGTGCCATTGTCGCAAACCACCATTCCTGCCTTAAGTTGGCGTGGCGTCAACCACCTCTGAACCTGCCCCTGCAGAGCTGACAGAACCTCTGCCCCAGTGTGGCTCCTGTCCCCCAAGCACACCAGCTCAAGCACTGCATGGCATCTTTTGGCCTGCGTACTTGCGTAGCCCAGGAATGCCTAGGGAGCACCGCTGGTTCCGAGGACAAATCACAGGAAGAGGCCATGGAGGAAGAAGAAGAGGAGGGGGTGGAGGAGAGAGGTGTGTCACAATCATTAGTAGTGGCATTTTGGAGGCGTGGTAGTGGAACAACCTCCAACACTACTGCACCTTGTCCTGCATCCTTCCCAGCTGCCAGCAGAGTCACCCAATGCGTGGTGAAACTTAGGTAACGTCCCTGTCCATGTCTGCTGGACCATGAGTCAGCGGTAATATGCACATGCCAGCGAGGCATGGACATTGCCTTCCACATGCTGGTAGAGAGCCGGAATCACCTTCCGTGAGAAAAAGTGGCATTTGGGTACCTGCCACTGAGGAACCGCACATTCCACAAACTCACGGAAGGGGGCAGAGTCTACCAACTGAAAAAGCAGCAGTTGAAGTGCTAGCAATTTTGCCAAGCTAGCATTCAACCGCTGGGCATGTGGATGGCTGGGAGCGAACTTCTTTCGGCGGTGCAGCAGCTGGGGCAGGGAAATTTGCCTGGTACAATCTGATGTCGGTGTACCGAAAGCAGATTGCCCACAAGTACTTGGCTGTGACACACCTAATTCTACACCTTCATTCCTCTCAGTGCAGGTCTCAGAGAGGACTGAAGGTATAGTGGGGTTGGAGATCTCAGCTGATGAGGAGCAAGGAGAGGTCCTCTTTGTTCTTTGGTGTGGGTCTTTTACATACGCTTGCCAACGAACTTCATGGCAGGTCAACATATGTCTGGTCAAGCATGTGGTGCCCAAGCGGGAGATGTTTTGGCCACGCGAGATACGCTTGAGACATATGTTGCAAATAGCAGCGGTGCGATCTCATGCACTCGTCTCAAAAAAGGCCCACACCAAAGAACTTTTTGACTAACGCGCAGAGACTGCAGCTCCCTGCACATGCGGAGCTTTGGGGTGTGATGCAGTCAGTGTGCTGCCCTTAGGCTGGCCCCTGGAGGGCATCCTGCCTCGTTGGTGATGTGCCTCCTCCTCCTCTTTTCTATCAGGCACCCACGTTGAGTCAGTGACCTCATCATCCCCTCCCTCCTCATCACTGGAGCAAACCTGGCAGTATGCTGCAGCAGGGGGAGCATGACTGCCAGATTTCTGTCCTTCTTGGGCACCCCCTCTGTCCGTGCTCACGTTACTGCCTTCATCTAGCTCAGTATCATCATCAGAGCCTTCCAAACGCTGGGCATCCTCCTGGAGCATGTACCCAACACTGTGGTCAAACAGGAGGGACTCCTCGGGAGGACATGGTGGGGCTAGGGAAGGAGTCACTGATGACATTGAGCCGAGGGAAGAGGCCGCTGCTTTGTCAGACAAAATACCCTGAGCATGGGTGAGAGAGGATGAGGAGGATGAGGACGGCTTGGTCATCCACTCGACCAAGTCTTCTGCATGTTGCGGCTCAACACGGCCAGCTGCCGAAAAAAAGGCCAAGCGTGTCCCACGGCCACGTGCTGATGAGGATGCACCGTCTCCACGACCAGCACTGTTGCCTCTAGACACAGAGCCTGCTTGCCCTCTTTTATTGGCTTGTGACTGTCTTCCTCTCCTTGTTGGCCTTCCAGACATACTAATGGCCTGTAGCTGCACTAAGCTGGGATATATATATATATATATGTACTGATACTGCAGCTAGCAAAATCAACTGCCTGCCTGTAGTATGAGAACACCACCAACCTTCTACAGGTAGCTTTAGCTGAACACTGTGCAGAGCTCACAAAAAACTAACTTGTAGCTTATTTAGCTGCCTGCGGTAGTGAAAGGATCAGGATAACACCACCAACCTTCTACAGGTAGCTTTAGCTGAACACTTTGCAGAGCTCACACTACACTAACTTGTAGCTTATTTAGCTGCCTGCGGTAGTAATAGGATCAGGAAAACACCACCAACCTTCTACAGGTAGCTTTAGGTGAACACTGTGCAAAGATCACCAAAAAATAACTTGTAGCTTATTTAGCTGCCTGCGGTAGTGATAGGATCAGGAAAACACCACCAACCTTCTACAGGTAGCTTTAGGTGAACACTGTGCAGAGCTCGCACTACACTAACTTGTAGCTTATTTAGCTGCTTGCGGTAGTGATAGGATCAGGAAAACACCACCAACCTTCTACAGGTAGCTTTAGGTGAACACTGTGCAGAGCTCGCACTACACTAACTTGTAGCTTATTTAGCTGCCTGCGGTAGTGATAGGATCAGGAAAACACCACCAACCTTCTACAGGTAGCTTTAGGTGAACACTGTGCAGAGCTCGCACTACACTAACTTGTAGCTTATTTAGCTGCCTGCGGTAGTGATAAGATCAGGAAAACACCACAAACCTTCTACAGGTAGCTTTAGGTGAACACTGTGCAGAGCTCGCCAAAAAATAACTTGTAGCTTATTTAGCTGCCTGCGGTAGTGATAGGATCAGGAAAACACCACCAACCTTCTACAGGTAGCTTTAGCTGAACACCGTGCAGAGCTCGCAAAAAAATAACTTGTAGGTTTAGCTGAACACTGTGAGGAGGACGCACTACACTAACTTGTAGCTTTAGCTGAACACTGTGCAGAGGTCGCACTACACTAACTTGTAGTTTTAGCTGAACACTGTGAGGAGGACGCACTACACTAACTTGTAGCTTTAACTGAACACTGTGCAGAGGTCGCACTACACTAACTTGGAGTCTTAGCTGAACACTGTGAGGAGGACGCACTAAACTAACTTGTAGCTTTAGCTGAACACTGTGCAGAGGTCGCCCTACACTAACTTGTAGTTTTCGCTGAACACTGTGAGGAGGACACACTACACCAACTTGTAGCTTTAGCTGAACACTGTGAGGAGGACTCACTACCCTAACTTGTAGCTTTAGCTGAACACTGTGCAGAGGTCACACTAAACTAACTTGTAGCTTTAGCTGAACACTGTGAGAAGGAAGCACTACACTAACTTGTAGCTTTAGCTGAACACTGTGCAGAGGTCTCACTACACTAACTTGTAGTTTTAGCTGAACACTGTGAGGAGGACGCACTACACCAACTTGTAGCTTTAGCTGAACACTGTGAGGAGAACGCACTACCCTAACTGGTAGCTTTAGCTGAACACTGTGCAGAGGTCACACTAAACTAACTTGTAGCTTTAGCTGAACACTGTGAGGAGGACGCACTACACTAACTTGTAGCTTTAGCTGAACACTGTGCAGAGGTCGCACTACACTAACTTGTAGTTTTAGCTGAACACTGTGAGGAGGATGCACTACACTAATTTGTAGCTTCAGCTGAACACTGTGCAGAGGTCTCACTACACTAACTTGTAGTTTTAGCTGAACACTGTGAGGAGGATGCACTACACTAACTTGTAGCTTTAGCTGAACACTGTGCAGAGGTCGCACTACACTAACTTGTAGTTTTAGCTGAACACTGTGAGGAGGACGCACTACCCTAACTTGTAGCTTTAGCTGAACACTGTGCAGAGGTCACACTAAACTAACTTGTACCTTTAGCTGAACACTGTGAGGAGGACGCACTACCCTAACTTGTAGCTTTAGCTGAACACTGTGCACTAAACTAACTTGTACTCGGAGTCAATCTGTGGATAGTGTAGGAAAGGAACAAAGAGCAACAGAGAACATAGACCTGAGTTGTGCCTGGGTCAAGTGGTCAGTATGCCTGAAAGGGGGCATACCCAAGTATGAATTGAAATAAAAATTGAAAAAGAAAAAGGGAATGGGTGGGTGGGACACGAGATCCTACGACCACAGGAATGAAAGAAGGAGGGCAGGCTTTATGCAGCCTGACTCCTCCTACAATTACAGGCTGACCTGCGGTCAGCCTTACACTTGTACTCGGAGTCAATCTGTGGATAGTGTAGGAAAGGAACAAAGAGCAACAGAGAACATAGACCTGAGTTGTGCCTGGGTCAAGTGGTCAGTATGCCTGAAAGGGGGCAAAAATGACCAGTAGGATGAATATGATGCCAAATTATTACCCACTGAAACAACGTATAATCTACCAAATTAACAACCGCTTGTGGTATCTCTAAAAGTGGCTCTGGGCCAACCCAGAGAAACAAGACGACCTCCACTTACCCAGTACGGCTGAGGTCCCAGGCACAAATACGCAGAAACTGCTCCTGTCTCTTATGACCCAAAAACCCAGGTATAGGTCTGCCTTGAGCACCGAGCTGGTACCCAACACGAAGGAGACCATGGGAATGTGATAGATACGACACGGAAAATATGACCCATGATGAGAAGTCTGCTGATCACAGCAGGAGGGCTACTTTCATGAACCCTGAGGATGGCTTTAATAGAATGCACAGCAAATAAAGAAAACCTGTCGGGGTCTACTAACAACATGAAACGCTGAGTCCCAATCAGATACGCCCCAACAATGCTGTGCCGATATGAGTTAAAAGAGGCAAAAACCGAACCAAGTAGGAAGCCTGCTGATACTGGCCTAGGGACTGAGAAAATTCGGAACCCACTAAAGCCCCTGAGCCTGTAAAGGCTGCTGGAGCTGCCATGGCTGACTTACCAATAGTTCCATGCTTTGCCAACCCTAGCCAAAAGTAGCTAGGAAATAAAAGGTCGTGTGCATGGATAAGGAGGAACCACAGTCCCCTGGGTAACCTATTTCGTGTAAGTGACACACCACTGGGACAGCAACATGAACTACGAGAGAAACGTGAGCAAACTGAGAAAACCTGCGCCAGGAACGTAAGCTACGTGAAGGAACAAAACCCATGTATAGCGCGAACTTACGAAATGTGAGCAGCCTAGAAACCGAGGCTGCCAGAAACCGCAAACTACCTGAGAAATACCGGTAGCATGAGAACGTGAATTGATGAACAGTGTGAGAAACATGAGAACGAGAGTAACCTTGGGAAAACATGAGAAACCTGGAAAAAACAAGAGAAACATAAAAAGTGAGTTTAACATAGAAACAACACATAAATTATATGAAAAACGTAAAATTGCATGAGGAACGTAAATTGCATGAGGAACGTAAATTGAATGAAAACGTAAATAACATGAGGAACGTAAATAACATGAGAACACGTAAATTGCATGAGAAACGTAATTTGCATAAGAAACGTAATTTGCATGAGAAACGTAGATTGCATGAGAAAACGTGAACTGCATGAGAAACATAAGTTTGTACGAAATACATAAGCAGCGTAAGAACAGATGAGAAGTCTTGCCACCGAACAAGCCAATTAAAAACGATCCCCTCAATCTGTTAAACCCATAGACGTGATGGGTAATCTGCAGTGGTAGAACATGAACAATTCAGCTGTATGAAAGCAACCAGATAACATTACAAATAACCAGCCCAAGACATAACACCCCTAATACCTGACAAGTATGATGATGTGAGTGCAGAAATGACAAGACCAAGAGCGTAAAAGTGAACCTAATGACGACACCCCCCTACTGTATGCAGTGAGCGAGCCCGAGCAACCTGCCGCACCAGGACAGGAAATTAAAAACGAACACTCAGGGCTAAGGTACCCACAGACCGTGGTGGGTAATAGTAAAGGTGTAATGGTGAACGTGCACGTATGACGTATGGAAACAGGCGAGAAGATTGTGGGACAACAATCAATTAAAAACGAAACCTCAGCCCGTACGGATCTGTAACGTGCCAGACCCTGAATGTGAGCACTAAATGCAGCGAATGACAGACCATGACATAAAAACACATGACATGAAACATAATAGACCTGGGAAAAACAAGGGAAAACGAGAGAAACATGAAAAAACAAGAAAAGCATGGGAAAACGAGAAAAGCATGGGAAAACGAGAAAAGCATGGGAACAACGAGAAAAGCATGGGAACAACGAGAAAAGCATGGGAAAAACGAGAAAAGCATGGGAAAAACGAGAAAAGTATGGGGAAAACGAGAGAAGCATGGGAAAACGAGAGAAGCAATCGAGAAACATGGAAAACGAGAGAAACATGGGAAAACTTGAGAAAACATGTGAAGACGTGAGAAACATGGGAAGACGTGAGAAACATGGGAAGACGTGAGAAGCATGGGAAGATGTAAGAAGCATGAAAAATGTGAGAGGCATGGAAAAACTTGGGAAGCGTAAGAAACATGGAAAACGTGAGAACCAAGAGAAAACGTGAGAACCATGTAAAACGTGAGAAACATGGGAAACAAGAGAAATGTAAGAAAACATGAATAGGCATGAGAAGTGACGAATTGCATAAGAAATCGAACATTTCATGAGAACACCGTAAATTACATGAGAAACGTAAATTGCATGAGAAACGTAAATTGCATGAGAAAACGTAAATTGCATGAGAAAACGTAAATAGCATGAGAAAACGTAAATAGCATGAGAAACCGTAACAAAGCATGAGAGATTGTAAAATGCATGAAAAACCGTAATTTAATGAAACTGTGAAATGCATAAAGAACCTGTAAAATGCATGAGAAACCGTAAAATGCATGAGAAACAGTAAAATGCATGAGAAACAGTAAAATGTACGAAAAACAGTAAAAAGCACGAGAAACAGTAAAAAGCACGAGAAACCGTAAAATACATGAGAAACCATAAAATACACGAGAAACCGTAAAATGCATGAGAAACCGTAAAATGCACGAGAAACCGTAAATTTTAATGAAACCGTAAAAATGCATGAAAAACTGTAAAATGCATGAGAACCCATAAATTATATGAGAAACCATAAATCGCATGAGAAACCGTAAAATGCACGATAACCGTAAAATGCATGGGAAACCGTAAATTGTATGCGAAACTAACATGCATGAGAACCGTAAATAGCATGAAAACCGTAAAATGAATAAGAAATCGTAAATTGCATGAAAAAACCGTAAATAAATGAGAGATCGAAAATCGCATGAAAACCGTAAAATACATGAAACCATAAAATGCATGAGAAACCGTAAATTTAAATCGTAAAATGAATGAGAAACCGTAAAATGCATGAAAACCGTAAAATGCATGAGAAACTGTAAATCGCATGAGAAACCAAAATTACATGAGAAATCGTAAATTGCATGCCCCCAAAGGACCCCCACAGAAAATAATGAGATGACAGGCAATGAACAAGTGTCATGACAACCCCACAGCCTGCATTAACCCCTGAACCCTGTGCTTACACATGCGTGGCATGAGGTAACCGGGTGCTAGCAACATGGCCCCATGCAGGTGAAAAGGCAGCACCTGCAGGCTGCCCTGTCTGCAACTGTACCATGGACACCCCCAACCGCACCAAAACATTAAATACCTTGCAACAAACAGCTGAACCCCTTCCCCCACAGCATGAGTACCGGGATGGCGGCTCCCACGTGGAGCTGGATCTGCACAGGGAGAGGAGCAGACAGGTGGCCGATTACCCCCCACGTCAGCACCGGAAGGAGCGGACAGGCGGCCCCCTTAAAAAACCGGAGCAGCACACAGGAGAGGAGCAGAGGGTGGCCGAACACCCCCTCTCCCCAATGAGGACACCGGGAGAAGCGGGCGGCCTGTGAACCCGGCGGGGCTCTGAAACTGACCGGACCTGGAATAGGCAAAGAGAGCGGCCTGCCAGTGGATGCCCGGGAGAGTCCAGATGGAGGTAGCCACCTGCCCGTGGACCCCTCTGACCAAACCTGAACCCTGCCGCTGAAATTGGGAGACTCGCCCCTCGCGGCCGCACATCTTGCTGAGACGAAAACCCGGAAGTGACGTCAGACAGATCGCACCGGAAGTGACGCACACTACACGAGATCCTACGACCACAGGAATGAAAGAAGGAGGGCAGGCTTTATGCAGCCTGACTCCTCCTACAATTACAGGCTGACCTGCGGTCAGCCTTACACTTGTAGTTTTAGCTGAACACTGTGCAGAGGTCACACTAAACTAACTTGTAGCTTTAACTGAACACTGTGAGGAGGACGCACTACACTAACTGTAAATAGTCTAGCTGCCTGACTGTGGTACTAATAGGATCAAAAGAACACCAGCAATTTTCTTCAGGTAGCTGTAAATACTGTAACAAGCCTGCCTGTCAGTAGGAAACAACAGGAACGGATCTAGCTGAACTGAATACAATGTATATATATATATATATATATATATATATATATATATATGCAACACCTGGGATGCATATATATACACAATACACTGTAAGTGTATTACACTGTCTGTCTGTCTGACTGTCCTGCCTAATCTAGCTAACTCAAATGAAATGACACTATCTCTCTCTCTCTCTCTAAGCACACCGGAACACACTACACAGGGCCGCCGTTCAGGCGGCCTTATATAGTGTGGGGCGTGTTCTAAACCCCCTGAGCCATAATTGGCCAAAGCCACCCTGGCTTTGGCCAATTACAGCTCTCTCTACCGATGGCTCTGTGATTGGCCAAAGCATGCGGGTCATAGTGCATGCTTGGCCAATCATCAGCCAGCAATGCACTGCGATGCCGCAGTGAATTATGGGCCGTGACGCCCATATTGTTCGCAATTCGACGAACGATCGAACAGCCCATGTTCGACTCGAACATGAAGCTCATCCCTACACAGGAGCTAGAAAAGAAGAGGGACAACAGATGAGAGCTCAATTGCCAACAAAAGTAAACATGAAAACAATGTAAACTCTCTAAAAACAGAAATGGCAATAATCCATAAAGACCTGAGCTGTATGCTTACGAGAGTAGAGGAAGTAGAAAAAAAATGGACTCCCATAAAAGCCCTGATTGCTTTTTAATGCTCAATTTGATGAAACAACCAGCAAACCGCCCATGATTTGTAAGCTTTTATGAAGGGAAAAGGGCAAAAATGTAAAGAGATCATATCACATCCACCTGCATTTTAAGGTCACAAGGAACCTCTTGCTCAGGGTGACAGCAAGATATGAGTATGGTGTTGGATGGATTGAAGCATTTTCAGGCTTCTTAACACCATCTAGGGCTGTGTTAGGGAGATCTACCTTCACATCCTGTTCTACAACATTTTGCCACTCAGAAAGAGAGGAACTCTTCAATTGCGAAATGTAGAACAGTAAAAACTAGGACCCCTGTCAAGTTTGTATTTCTGTCTGTATCCTTGTTGCACTTTTTCTCTCACTTCCTGTTTGGTAAAATTCTTGTCAGCAAAAAGGGAAGTGGGGGGCGGAATTTCTCTATCAGTGCCTAAATAGCAGTAAAACCCATCAGGATTTTCAATCCTTCCCCATTCTGTCCAAAAAAAAAAATTGGAAAAGTTTCTGTGTTGAAATACATATTTTTTTCTTGAAGTTTACTGTATGCATTTTTCATCATTGATTCGGCATAGTTTGAATTGCCCAGATTTCTAACAGGGTTCTTTTTTTATTACTTTTCTTTTCCAAGCAAAGTTACAGAAAATGTTTATCATACCATGTGTCCTAGTGCAGCCTTAAATTTAAAGCGGAAAAACAGTACAGCAGAGTAAGCATGTTACATAATTACACTGAGCTCCATGCTCCTGATTCTTCAATCTGCTGTTTGTCCCACAGCTAACTGCCTTTTGTGACCTTTGTCCTTATCCTGCATCTTCCTGTATTCATGAGTCAGCCTTAGAGTAATAAATGGTGTAAATTCAACAAACCAGAGATACAAGCAAAAAACTCAAAGGTAATTAGAGCAGCAGTATGAAAAAGTTGATTGGGCACCTGAAATCATATAGATAGATGTGTGCAATTTACATTCATTACCACTAAGCCCCAGTGATTCATGACTGAGGCCTGGTTCACACCTACGCATTTTTTTTGTGCTTTTTCAGTTTTGCAGAAACACACTACAGTCCATTTAACATGGGTTACTATGGATGTAGTTCACATCTGTGCAATTTCATGGAAAGGGCCAGGAACTTTTTTCTGGTTTTTGGTTTTATAGACTTCAATTGATCAAAAACTTGTATTGAAAAATGCAAAATGCACCTGGAATATACAAACTGCAACCTGCATAGGTGTAAATCAGGCCTAAGGGATTGCAGATACTGAGGTAGACTTTAAAATCCAAGACCACGAATATAAACCCAAACTAGACAACTACAGTTTCTTTTGGAGTGGAATGGCCACAGCAGCCATTTATAAATAACAAAAATACAAACATTTTTTTTTACAAAAGTACATTATATATCATTAAATGGAACAACATTATATATAACTTAGTTCATTATAGGTCTAAGGTCTTCCAAGGTACATATAATCTAAAACTAGCTGTATCTTCCACAAATGTCTATATCAAGACCCCCAGCTGCTCTTACTATTGCCCCAGGGACAATTTACTTCCAAGGTATCCCAGATACAGCCTATTAACCATTACTTTGTTACTAATGCAACCCATTTAGGAAAGGAATACCAATACCTAAGATGGGCCCAACCCATCATTCTCAATAATCTTTCCAACCACCACCACTTTTAAAGACCCTGAGATCCCTGCCAGCAGCCATGACTAGTATCGTTATAGGAACCCAAAATCCCACTGCCAGAATCTTAATGCCATAGCTCTAACCCATATGGACAACTACAGAAAAAAGGAAAAAAAGGAAGCAATTAGAGGATGGTAATGCTCCAACTGATTATTAAAGTAGAAGTCTACCCTAACACTAAAATCCCTGCATCTACAAACATCCACAATCTAACACTAACCTATCTAGCCCTGTAAAGAATAAATCAGTTTACATACCTTTTTTGAAGCTGATCTGACCCAATCCCACGCTAAGCTGTCATCTGCGGCTTTGTTATGGAGGTGGGTGCAGAGGACACATCTGACAACGGAAGCCCCATAGTAAGTTTATGGGTGACGTCACCCCCATTCATTTCACAGCCTACAGCTGTGTCTTCTGCAGAGCTTCCACCACTGCAGACCAGAGTGGATCGGCTTCAAAAAAGCTATGTATACTGATTTTTTTTCTTTAGAATGCTAGATAGGTTAGTTAAGTTAATGTTAGATCGTGGTTGTCTGTAGATGCATGGATTTTAGTGTTAGGGTGAACTTACACTTTAAGCCAAGAACTTCCCTCCTATCAAGCTCCAAGGACCCCTTCCCCTAACCCTTGTACCCCACTAATCAGGTAAGAGCGTTTCCTTTTTTCCAAAATAAACACTTTAAAGTGGTTCTAAAAGTAAGACTTTTTTTACCTGAATGCATTTCTCTGTTCCTCTCCTCACAGGACACAGAAGCAGCAGCGGGAGCCATTGACTACTGCTGCTGTCAATCAAATCCTGTAAGGAGGGAGCGGGAGCAGGGCCGAGCCGTGCTGTGTTTGTCTATGGACAAGTGATTTGCTATGGGGGCACCCACAGCAGAGAGCCCTGTCCAGAGACCCCAGAGGAGAAGGTAAGGTGCCACTCTGTGCAATACTTGCCTGCTTTGTGCAATAGATTTGCACAGAGCAGCAACGATCTTCCCCTGGCGCTCCAGGCCCATCCCCTCCTGCTTAGTGCACCTGTAGCAAGCAGCTTGTCCATTGAACCCTTTGTTCAAGCCTCCCCAAACATTTATCACCTCTCCAGCCACCTTCTGGACAACCACCTTCCCATGGATTGGCTGGAGTCTGATAAATATTCATAAATCAGTGGTTGACCCCCCTATTTTATTTTCTGGAAGCTTCCTCCTGAAGCAGACAGGAATAATCAACCACTTCAGCAACTGACCTCCGGGAAACCCTGACCAGACCAAAAAAAGATATCTTATTTATCGGCGTATAACACGCACTTTTTCCCTCTGAAAATAGGGGGCAAATCACGGGTGCGTGTTATATGCCAATAGTGTACCTCAGAGGGGAAGAAGGGGGACGAGCGCCGCCGGAATACACAGAGCCATCATCTCCTGTTTACTTGGCTCTCACGCTACACACACAGTCCTTCTTCCGCCACCGGCATTGGACCAGTGTTCTGTCTATCACAGGAGCTGGTCCAATGCCGATGGTGGAGGCGGGACTGTGTGTGTGACTGCCGACTGAGAGCCAAGTGAGAGCCGAGTAAACAGGAAATGACAGCTCGGTGATTTCCTGCACTGTTTAGGCTGCATTGATGAGAGATGGTGAGGCTGCAGATTGGCATTAAGGCTGAAAACGGGCATTAATCAGGCTGCATTGAGGCTGAAAATGGGCATTAATCAGGCTGCATTGATGGGAGATGGCCTGTAGATGGGTATTGATAAGGCTACATTGAGGCTGCAGATGGGCATTGATCAGGCTGCATTGATGGGAGATGAGGATGCTGCAGATGGGCACTAATCAGGCTGCATTGATGGGCACTGACCCTTATTTAGCTTCAAAGTTGTTTATTTAAAAAATACATTTTTTTCCTGAAACTTCCCTCTTAAAATGAAGGTGCATGTTGTACGCCTGTGCGTGTTATATGCTGATAAATACGGTAATTTCCCCACTGAGTACAGTAAAGCCCAGAAAACAAACACACATATATATACTGGATATATGTGTATGTGTAAAATAGGCCAGACTTGATGGACCATGTGGTCTTTTTCTGCTGTTACTCTTCTATGTTTCTGTGTTGCATATTCACCAGTTAAAGCAGGTACACATATTTATCAGTGGCAGTGTGTCCATTAAAGGCACACGGGCGCCGCCCCCATTCTGTCACACCACCCCCTATATGTAAAATGGATAGATTCATGCATTGCATGAATCTATCCATGGCCGCTGTAGCCACCCTCTATTCAGGCGTCCAGCCCCTTTTTGGACCCTGGGCGCCTGAATTACAGCGGCGGGGGTGTTTTTTGAAGCACCTGATTAGAGCCATAGGCTCTAATAGGCTTCAAACAAGGTGGACTCGGAGCGCAGCCAAGTGTGTTATGTCGCGTACACACGGTCGGACTTTTCGGCTACAAAAGTCCGACAGCCTGTCCGACAGACTTTCGACAGACTTTTGTCAGACTTTTGGCGGACTTGCGGCAGACTTTCTTACGAACGGACTTGCCCACATACGATCACACAAAAGTCCGACGGATGCGTACGTGATGACGTACACCGGACTAAAATAAGGAAGTTGATAGCCAGTAGCCAATAGCTGCCCTAGCGTGGGTTTTTGTCCGTCGGACTAGTACACAGACGAGCGGATTTCTGGGTCCGGCGTAGTTACGACGTAAAGATTTGAAGCATGTTTCAAATCTAAAGTCCGTCAGATTTGAGGCTGGAAAAGTCCGCTGAAAGTCCGCTGAAAGTCCGGGGAAGCCCACACACGATCAGATTGTCAGCCAGCTTTAGTCCGTCAGCGTCCGTCTGACTTTTGTAGACGAAAAGTCCGACCGTGTGTACGCGGCATAAGAAAAGCAAATGAATATTTGCTTTTCTAAAGCTATGTACACACGACAGGATTTTCCGACAACAAAACCTGTGAATTTTTTTCCGAAGTATGTTAGCTCAAACTTGTCTTGCATACACACGGTCACATAAATGTTGTCGGAAATTCCGAACGTCAAGAGCGTAGTGACGTACAACATGTACGACGAGCTGAGAAAAATGAAGTTCAGTAGCCAGTGCGGCTCTTCTGCTTGATTCCGAGCAAGCGTGGACTTTTGTGCGTCAGAATTGTGTACACACGCTCGGAATTTCCAACAACAAGTCTTGTTGTCGGAAAATTTGAGAACCTGCTCTCAAACATTTGTTGGCGGAAATTCCGACAACAAATGTTCTATGGAGCATACACCATAACATAGCCTCTCCGCCAATCATGAAGTGCGGATACCGGAATACCTATGCCGGGATCTAATATCACCTGATTGGCTGAAGGCACAGGCATCCCTATTGGACGCCTAGCGGAAACAGAAGAAGAGACGTACGGGAAACATGGAGGATACAGGAGCCGTCGCCTGACCCGCTGCATGTCCCACAGCTCACCGCCCTCACCCGCTGCCTGACTCACCACCAGGATGTGGTAAGTGCCGGTCAGGCAGCGAGCGGGCGCGGGGGGGGGGGGTCACAGTGCCTGCATATGATGAGCACAGAGGCTGCATATGATGGGAACAGAGGCTGCATATTATGGGCACAGAGGCTGCATATGATGGGTACAGAGGCTGCATATGATGGGCGCAGAGGCTGCATTTAATGGGCACAGAGGCTGCATATTATGGGCAGAGAGGCTGCATATGATGGGCACAGTGGCTGCATTTTATGGGCACCGTGGCTGCATATGATGGGCACAGTGGCTGCATTTTATGGGCACAGTGGCTGCATATGATGTGCACGCAGAGGCTGCATTTTATGGGGCACAGTGAGGCTGCAATTGATGGGTTTTTTTTCAATATTTTTCAGAAGTTTTCAGCTTGTTTGCGCCCCCCCCCCCCAAAATTGTGAGCACCAACCGCCACTGATATTTATACAGCAGTGTTCAGTAATAAAGATTGTTCAGTAGTTGCAGCATACAAGCCCTCCATCTATTGTACCTTGAGCCTTTGAAGGTATTTTGCTATTGTGACTGCTCTTTAAAGAGTTAGTTCACCTGTACAGAAAGAAATGTAATGGTGGACTAACACCTGTGTATTTCTTTGAGATCTGTGCATCAATCCAGTATCAAAATGTTACATTCAATTGTATGTCAAGACAAAACAGCCATATTTCTTGCTTGAGACAAATATAAGTCTGGTACACATGGGCCGAACACTGTGTGTACAGTAGTCTGTCTAACAGAAGCCGCCCGAACGTCCAGCTCCTGTAGAAGGGCATGCCAGAAAAACATCTGCCGATCGGCATCCGATCAGTGCTAGTGGGCCAATGTCTGCGAGCGCTGACCAGTGTGTTTTGGAGGGGGAAGGGGGCAGTCGCCCATCAGAACACAATAGATCTCTGAGCGGAGATCGCTGTACTAAAATCACATTGTTAGTACAGCAATCTCCCCCCGAGCTCCTGGTTTAAATGAAAACAAAACTCATAATGTGTACCAGGCAATAGATGTATAATCAGACAAGAAAAAAAATATATACTGCATATACAGTGTATATATATGTATATATACAGAAGTGAGTACACCCCTCACATTTTTGTAAATATTTTAAATAAATACTTTTCATCTGACAACACCGAAGAAATTACACTATGCTACAATGTAAAGTAGTGAGTGTACAGCTTGTATAACAGTGTAAATTTGCTGTCCCCTCAAAATAACTCAACATACAGCCATTAATGCTGTTAAACGCTGTTAAACTGCTGGCAACAAAAGGAAGTACAACCCTAAGTGAAAATGTCGAAATTGGGCCCAAAGTGTCAATATTTTGTGTGGCCACCATTATTTTCCAGCACTGCCCTAACCCTCTTGGGCATGGAGTTCAACAGAGCTTCACAGGTTTCCACTGGAGTCCTCTTCCACTCCTCCATGACGACATCACGGAGCTGGTGCATGTTAGAGACCTTGCGCTTCTCCACCTTCCATTTGAGTATGCCCCACAGATGCTCAATAGGGTTTAGGTCTGGAGACATGCTTGGCCAGCCCATCACCTTTACCCTCAGCTTCTTTAGCAAGGCAGTGGTCGTCTTGGAGGTGTGTTTGGGGTCTTTATCATGTTGGAATACTGCCCTGTGGCCCAGTCTTCGAAGGGAGGGGATCATGCTCTGCTTCAGTATGTCACAGTACATGTTGGCATTCATGGTTCCCTCAATGATCTGTAGCTCCCCAGTGCCAGCAGCACTCATGCAGCTCCAAACCATGACACTCCCACCACCATGCTTGACTGTAGGCAAGACACACTTGTCTTTGTACTCCTCGCCTGGTTGCCGCCACACATGCTTGACACCGTCTGAACCAAATACGTTTATCTTGGTCTCATCAGACCACAGGTTCCAGTGATCCATGTCCTTAGTCTGCTTGTCTACAGCAAACTGTTTGCGGGCTTTCTTGTGCATCATCTTTAGAAGAGACTTCCTTCTGGGATGACAGCTATGCAGACCAATTTGATGCAGTGTGCGACATATGGTCTGAGCACTGACAGGCTGACCCCCCACCCCTTCAACCTCTGAAGCAATGCTGGCAGCACTCATATGTCTATTTCCCAAAGAGAACCCCTGGATATGGCGCTGAGCATGTGCACTCAACTTCTTTGGTCGACCATGGTGAGTTCTGTTCTGAGTGGAACCTGTCCTTTTAAACCGCTGTATGGTCTTGGCCACTATGCTGCAGCTCATTTTTAGGGTCTTGGCAATCTTCTTATAGCCTAGGCCATCTTTATGTATAGCAACAATTCTATTTTTCAGACCCTCAGAGAGTTCTTTGCCATGAGGTGCCATGTTCAACTTCCAGTGACCACTATGAGAGAGTGAGAGTGATAACACCAAATTTAACACACCTGCTCCCCATTCACACCTGAGACCTTGTAACACTAACGAGCAGGGGCGGACTGACAACTCATGGGGCCCCTGGGCAATAGGAGATTTTGGGGCCCCCGGGCAATAGGAGAAGATTATGGGGCCCCCGGGCAATAGGAGAAGATTATGGGGGGCCCCGGGCAATAGGAGAAGATTATGGGGCCCCCAGCCAATAAGAGATTATGGGGCCCCCAGCCAATAGGAGATTATGGGGCCCCCAGCCAATAGGAGATTATGGGGCCCCCAGCCAATAGGAGATTATGGGGCCCCCAGCCAATAGATTATGGGCCCACACAGCATACACACACACACATACATTATACACACACAGAATACGCATACACACACTGAAAAGGTACTGGAGAGGCGGGGCAGTTATAATCTTGGAATTTTTTAAAAAACACAGATTTTAACATACTGCCCCTGGTTTTATTGAGACTGACAACCCTGATGGGGCCCCTTAGTGGCATGGGGCCCTCGGGCAGTGCCCGAGTGCCCGAATGGTCAGTCCGCCCCTGATAACGAGTCACATGACACCAGGGAGGGAAAATTGCTAATTGGGCCCAATTTGGACATTTTCACTTGGGGGTGTACTCACTTTTGTTACCAGTGGTTTAGACATTAATGGCTGTGTGTTGAGTTATTTTGAGGGGACAGCAAATTTACACTGTTATACATGCTGTACACTCACTACTTTACATTGTAGGAAAGTGTCATTTCTTCAGTGTTGTTACATGAAAAGATATATTAAAATATTTAAAAATATGTGAGGGGTGTACTCACTTTTGTGAGATACCGTGTGTATATATATATATATATATATATATATATATATATATATATATATATATATATATATATACAGTATATTGCAGAGATATGCAATTAGCGGACCTCCAGCTGTTGCAAAACTACAAATCTCATCATACCTCTGCTTCTGGGTGTCATGCTTGTGGCTGTAAGAGTCTTGTTATGCCTCATGGGATTTGTAGTTCTGCAACAGCTGGAGGTCCGCTAATTGCATATCCCTGGTATATTGTGTGTAAAAGACAATTAGCACCACCTTCCTAAAGTGCTATGTGTTATAAACTGAAAAACTACAAACTATAAAAACTGATAATTAATATACCACAGCTGCTGTATACTTCCAGTGAATTCACCTCACCATACAACGTATTAATTATTAAAATATAAGCGCAGCGCTATTATTCTATCATGTGAAAAAATACAGTGATATCAATTCATAAATACATAAATCAATCAATCTATATTAAATTCTATTAAAGTTCATATATATGAAAAATAACTTCTGTGACTAATTATTGTGACTTCTCAATTATTGTGACTTCTCAATTTATATATCATCCACCACTGTGTTCATCGTGTCTTCTGCAGATAATGATATTATGTGCACACCATCACCAGCCGCTATACCTGCTCACCCCATACATGAGTCAGGTAGACTCAGAAACAATTCCTTTGCTTTCATTCAGCTATGGTCTCATCTCTTCCACATTCGACCTGCTACTCTGTATCCAATTTCAAATCAGTAGCCTCCCAGGGGGATCGCATGGATCGCGATAATGATCTCTCATATATACTGCCCCACTGCTTCTCTCCTTCCTTCACACCAAAGTTATCGCTCGATATTCCTGATAGGATATGGCTCCACATTCATGCAACAATAAATAGAGGATACATAGTGCTCTCCGTTTGTAACATTTATTAAAATGCCCCAATTAAAATACACTTACAAGATATTCAATCAAAACCGGCTCTTTGCAATACAAATACGTCCGCCTGCCCACCACTGTGGCTGCGTGACATCACGGGCTCGGCTCCTCCCCTGTACACACATATCGCCCTCTGATTGGGCTTTCTCAACAGATGGGCAGGCCGCCTCACCCGAGCCCTTAAATAGCTCAGCATTACCAAGGCAACCTCCCGGGCTTCACCCCGGCAGTCTGGAGTGTATGCGGACACATGCACTTCCCGTGGACCACGGAAGTGTCATTTATCCAAATCAAACAATGGTACTTCTACCTCTGCTCCAACCCACATTTAAAATACATTATTATGCAATATACTTCCCGCCCTACTAATCCGGACTGCCGCTGTAACCACTAGGGTTGCCACCTGTCCGGGATTCACCCGGACAGTTTGGGTTTGGAATCATGTGTCCGGGTTTTAGACTGCCTGAAACACGGACAAATTATTCAGACCGACTATGGCTTCCCAGCAGGTTTGCTAGCTGCAGTTGGCTAAGCTGAGAGTGTCTGTTACACGCTTTTTCACACTGCCCGAAGCCAGCACTAACATAACTAACAATTCCCCCACCCCCCACACTGACTGGACAGGAGTGAGGGCTCGATCTGCACCTCTTTCTCCCACCCCTACCCCTCGGTGTCTACCCACACTCCAATCCCCAGCACTGTGCCTCAGAAAAGGATAGTGGGGGCCAGAAATTAGAAGTCTAGCAGCCGCAGATACATCTGAATGAGAGGTGCTGAGAGCCAAGGGGTGAGTGAGCTCACCATCCATCCCTGTCTGTGGCTGAAGTCCCCCCTTCTCTCTTCTGCCTCTGAGTGAGTACACAAGGTAAATCAGGGTTCTCAGAGCACCCCTTACATCAGAGTTCCCCTTTACACCAAAGGCCACAGTGTTCCCACTTACAGCAGAGTCCTCACCGTACATCAGAGTGCTCAGTGTTCTCGCTTAAATCAGGGTTTTCAGAGCATTCCTTAGTTCCCGAGAGTTCTCATTTACATCACAGTCGGTAGAGTCCCCCCTTCCCATCCAAGTCTTAGTCCGTAGGGTTCAATATTTAATTGGCCCACCCTTTCCAGCTATAACAGCTTCATCTCTTCTGGGAAGGCTGTCCACAAGGTTTAGGAATATGTCTATGGGATTGTTTGACCATTCTTCCAGAAGTGCATTTGTGAGGTCAGGCACTGATGTGGACGAGAAGGCCTGGCTCTCAGTCTCCGCTCTAATTCATCCCAAAGGTGTTCTATCGAGTTCAGGTGCAGGTCAGTCAAGTTCCTCCACTCCAAACTCGCTCATCCATGTCTTTATGGACCTTGATTTGTGCACTGGTCCAAATCATTTGGTGTAGGGGGGATTATGGTATGGAGTTGTTTTTCAAGAGTTGGACTTGGCCCCTTAGTTTCAGTAAAGGGAACGCCGAAGGCATCAGCATACCAAGACATTTTGGACAATGCTCCCAACTTTGTGGGAACAGTTTGGGGATGTCCCCTTTCTGTTCCAACATGACTGCGCACCAGTGCACAAATGAGGTCCATAAAGACATGGTCGAGAGAGTTTGGGGTGGAGGAACTTGACTGGCCTGCACAGAGTCTTGACCTAAACCCGATAGAACATCTTTGGAATGAATTAGAGAGGAGACTGCGAGCCAGGCCTTCTTGTCCAACATCAGTGACTGACCTAACAAATGTGCTTCTGGAAGAATTGTCAAACATTCCCATAGACACACTCCTAAACCTTGTGGACAGCCTTCCCAGAAAAGTTGAATGAAGTTGTTATAGCTGCAAAGGGTGGGCCAACTTAATATTGAATCCTCCAGACTAAGGCTGGGATGCCATTAAAGTTCATGTGCCTGTAAAGGCAGGCACCCCAATACTCAATACTTTTGATAATATAGTGTATATATATATACATGTGTGTGTGTGTATATATATATATATATATATATATATATATATATATATATATATATATATATATATAAAGTGGCACATAATTGTGACGTGGGAGGAAAACGATAACTGGTTTTCAAAATTTGTTACGAACAAATATGTGAAAAGTGTGGTGTGCATTTGTATTCAGCCCCCTTTACTCTGATACCCCTAACTAAAATCTAGTGAAACCAATTACCTTCACAAGTCACCTAATTAGAAAATAGAGTCCACCTGTGTGTAATTTAATTTCAGTATAAATACAGATGTTCTGTGAAGCCCTCAGGGTTTTGTTAGAGAACCTTAGTAAAGAAAAAGCATCATGAAGGCCAAGGAACACACCAGACAGGTAAGGGATAAAGTTGTGGAGAAGTTTAAAGCAGGATCGGGTTATAAAAAAATATCCTAAGCTTTGAACATCTCACAGAGCACTGTTCAATTCATCATCCGAAAATGGAAAGAGTATGGCACAACTGCAAACCTACCAAGACATGGCTGTCCACCTAAATTGACAGGCTGGGCAAGGAGAGCAATAATCAGAGAAGCAGCCAAGAGGCCCATGGTAACTCTGGAGGAGCTGCAGGGATCCACAGCTCAGGTGGGAGAATCTGTCCACAGGGCAACTATTAGTCGTGCATTCCACAAATCTGGCCTTTATGGAAGAGTGGCAAGAAGTAAGCCATTGTTGAAAGAAAGCCATAAGAAGTCCTGTTTGCAGTTTGCGAGAAGCCATGTGGAGGACCAGGGCTGGATTAACATAGGGGCTATTGGAGCTGCAGCTCCAGGCCCCTTACCTTAAGATAGGCCCATTTGCCCAAAAAAAAAAATCACAAAAAAAAAAGATCTGTCACGTACCTGGTGGGTGAGCCTGATGTGTAGAGGAAGGCCTCTCGTACAGCACCGGCTCGAGAGCCCCTGATAGTGGGACAGCGGGCTCAGGAGCACGGTGGGGTAAGAGTGCCTATGATCACTCCAGAAGTCTGTATCAGCAGAAGCCATGAACTCACAGCAGGAAGCCAGAACACAGCAGGTAGCAGGCAGGCGAAGTGCAGATGGCTGGCGGACTGGGCAGGAGATGGGCAGAGATGCACCACTGGAAGCAGGGGCTTGAAGCAGGCTGGACAGCCAGAAGCAGGGTCAGACAACCGGGTAGACAGCAGACAGGCAGATCAGGCAGGAGAGGCAGGCAGAAGCGTAGTCGGGTCACAGGCAGGTCTTGGCAACAGACGGGCAAATCAGGCATAAACAGCAGGCAGAGGCGTAGTCAGGTCACAAGCAGGTTCGGCAACAGGTGCTAGGTAACAGGAACTGGAGACAGAGAATAGTCCGTGGGAAGCCGAGGGGTCAGGGCAGAAAGCAGGCAGCGGTAGTAGGGAACAAGCCGGATCGGTAGCAGAAGTCAAACAGACAGGAGTCAGGATTCAGGTAACGCTGTAGACCAAGCAGCAACCAGCCAGTGTTTGAAGCTCCGTTTAAATAGACTGACTGGCGCCAGTTCTGGTAACAGGTGCGTGCACGCGCCAACGCGCGGTCGCGTTCGCGCATGCGCATGCGTGACCGCAGAAGCGCCCGCAGTCATTCTGGACATACTTGGTTGGCGCCTGCGCACAGGTATGTGCCTGGAAACAACAGTTGTACTCTGCAGACGTCTTCCCTGACAAGATCATTCTTCTCACTGATCAACAATGTAAGGAGCATGTTGTGGCTCAGTGACCAGGGGTCACAGAGACCCCAAATTTGGGGGGGTATGTGGCTGAAGATCTACACCACCACTGGTCAAAAGGGGCTCCTATCGTCTATGGTTCCGGAGATACGGGGCTCCATGCACAGCCTGTCAGAAGCTACATACACTCCTCTCCTGTACATACTGCCCACTGTCATACCCTCCACAATCTTCTCCTGTACATACTACCCCCTGTCATATCCTCCACACTCCTCTCCTGTACATACTGCCCACTGTCATATCCTCCACACTCCTCTCCTGTACATACTGCCCACTGTCAACCCTCCACACTCCTCTCCTGTACATACTGCCCACTGTCATACCCTCCACACTCCTCTCCTGTACATACTGTCCCCATCATACCATCCACACTCCTCTTCTGTACATAGTGCCCACTGTTATACCCTCTACATTCCTCTCCCTCACCTGCCCATACTTCCCACTTTTTTACCATCCATACTCCTCACCTATGCCTCTTACCCACAAAAACAGCTCTTTAAAATTATATTGAATATCCTTAATGCTACCAGCTCTAGAATGGGCACACTTTTGTTATTTCAACTAAAGGAAATCTTCTCAGTCCTCACATTTGTTCTGCCCATTATTAGTACTCATTTAATTTTGTGATTACTACTGTGATGTATACATATGATTGGGTACTGCCCAAGGGCCACCGGGTCAGTAGGGGGCCCCAGGAGAGGCTCCTGGGATCCTGTGATATTAAAGCGGTAGTAAACTTTGCTAACATTACTACTTTTTAGAGGCCCTGAGGTAGGTTATGCCATAATGTACAAGTATGCACAGCATATTAGCAAATTAGGGTACACTTACATGTCAGACTGAGCCTTCCAGCGCTGAGCTAGGATCAATCCAGCGGGTCCCGGGCACTTCCATCTTCACCCGGTCTTCCGTCCGGGTTCTGTGCCTTCGGTCACTTGCCTTGGCCAGGCTGCGCTGCTATCACTCCCACGCATGCTCCCCTCTCTCTCTCATCCTCCCTCCCTCCCTTACCCCTCACCTCTCTCTCATTCCCTTTCTCTCTCTCTCTCTCTCATCCTCCATCTTTCTATTTATTTAATTTGTTATAACTAAAAATTGTTTGCATTTTTATTTATTTATTTTATAAAAAGCCCCACCAAAATCCTCAGCACCAGGCCTATGATGTTCTTAATCCGGCCCTGTGGAGGACACATCAAACATGTGGAAGAAGGTGCTCTGGTCAGATGAGACTAAAATTTACCTTTTTGGCCTAAAAGCAAAACGCTATGTGTGGCAGAAAACTAACACTGCACATCACCCTGGACACACCATCCTCACCGTGAAACATGGTGGTGGCAGCATCATGTTGTGGGGATGCTTTTCTTCAGCATGGACAGGGAAGCTGGTCAGAGTATATGGGAAGATGGATGGAGCCAAATACAGGGCAACCTTGGAAAAAAACCTTCTAGAGTCAACAAAAGACTTGAGACTGGGGCAGAGCTTTGCCTTTTAGCATGACAACAACCCTAAACTTACAGCCAGAGCTACAATGGAATGGTTTATATCAAAGCATATTCATGTGTTAGAATGGCCCAGTCTGGGGCGTGGCCAGCATGGCGGGCTGAGCGGACATGTTCCCTGAGAGCTCCTGGAGTACCAATTGGTAATCTATCCGTACACTGAGACTATATTCACCAGAGAGACCCCCCTGGTCTCTGGATGCCTTCCAGAACTCCTGGCATTCAAAAGCGGGGCAAGAAATTGAAATTTCCCCGGAATATACTGGAGGAAATCGATCCGGTCTCCTGCTCCCTGAGATCCCCTGGGCGCCATAGCAATATGGCGTCGCAAACGGACCACGAGGAGGATCTGCCAGCAGCCGACCTGTTTTGGGAGTTTGGATGTTACCTATGTTTCAGTTTATTTGTTGGCCTTTTGTTTGAAATATTTATCATATCTCTAACTGCTAAGAGTGGTACTGCTGGCTGGAATACCTCGCTGCGGGAGTCTGGTGTGTCTGTGGTCTGGTGCTGCTTCCCCTTGCAGAGGTGGCTCTGGATGACGGAACCCAGGAACCTGCGCCATTTAATATCATGCCCATACTATGACTAAGTGCCTAGTGGTGGCATGAAATGTGCGGGGGTTAAACTCTGCCATAAAGCGTTCACTGGTACTTAACTAGTTATGGAGGCTCCGCCCACAGGTGTGTATTCTGTTGGAGACACATCTTATGGGATCCCGAGTTTTGAGCCTAAAGCGTGCCTGGGTGGGTGCTCACTACCATGCCCCCTATTCTAACTATACTAGAGGTGTAAGCATTTTAGTACAGAAGTCCCTGCCCTTCCAGCTTTTGAATGTTAAACTCGACCCGGGGGGAAGGTATGTACTCTTGCACGCCTTGATTTCGGAGATCCCATTTTGTGATCGTGGGCGTTTACCTCCCCCCTGGCTGATATAGATGTGCTTCATGTGCTGATGCAGCAGGTGATACTTTACAATGTTGACAATGTTCTCTGTGTTGGGGACTTTAATATGACTCCGTCTCCGGGGATGGACAGACTCCATGCTTCTGGTCCTCAGCAGTCAAGTATATCTCGGTGGGCCTCCACCTTTCACATGACAGATGTTTGGAGACACTTTCATCCCTCTGATAGGGAATATACCTGCCTGTCTACCACATACCGGTCCTTGTCCCGTATTGACCTGGCATTTGCCTCCCCTGCTCTGATGCGTAGGGTGGAGTCCGCAGAGATTCTCTCATGGGGAATTTCGGATCATGCTCCGGTATCTGTTACGTTTCAGCTCACTGATGTGAAGGGTGTGGGAGTATGGAGGCTGTCCAAATACTGGATTATGGATCCAGATATTCAGGAGGAGATGCCGTAGTCACTTAGTGCCTTTTGGCTTGATAATGCGAGGCCTGCTGGGCCTCTGGTTGTGTGGGATACACTTAAGTCATGGCCCAGGGGAATATATATTAATCGTATAGCTGCAAAGAAGCGGCGATCTGTGCAGTCTCTGAGGCATCTAGAGGAACAGGCGAGGTTAAAAGAAGCTGAATACGTCTGGTCTCCTACTCAGAGCCATTATGTGCCATGGCAAGACACCCTGAGAGAATTGTCCCTACTCAGAGTAGAGCTCACTAAGAAATCTATGCTTGATAGTGCCCAGCGGGTGTTTGAATTTGGTGATAAAAACGGTAAGCTGCTGGCCTGGTTGACCAGGGGCCAGCATTCTGCGACACATATTGGTAGGCCGAGGGATCTGAATGGTTGTCCCCTGACCGCTCCGGCGGACATTAGTGCAAGATTCCTAGAGTTCTACCAGGCCCTTTATTCCTCCAGGGCAACCTATCACACTTCCGAGCTACTGCATTACCTTGACAAGATTCCGCTCCCCTCCCTGGAGGCGAGGAAGTGTGAGGAGTTGGATAGGGACATCTCCCTGGAAGAGGTGCAGGAGGCACTGGGGTCTATGCAATCTGGCAAGGCTCCAGGTCCTGATGGCATTCCTATCGAATTTTATTCAGTGTACCAGGAATTTTTGGCCCCTAAATTTACTGACCTTTTGAAACAATCTATAGATCTAGACTCCTTGCCAGAGTCATGGTCTGAGGCGATAGTGGTTTTAGTGCCAAAGCCCGGTAAAGACCCTGAAGAGTGTGCCTACTACTGGCCTATTTCTCTAATCAATGCTGATGCTAAGCTCTTAGCAAAAATTTTAGCCCGAAGGCTCGGTACGGTAATAGAGGACCTCATCCATGTAGATCAGACTGGTTTCATGCCGGGTAAGGGCATGAAACCGTCCGGGTAAGGGGCATATCCGTCGTCTGTTCCTTAATTTAGCCACCTCCCATAGCAATGGAGGCACTAGAGTCATAGCCTCTCTGGACGTGGAGAAGGCTTTTGACTCTGTAGAGTGGGAGTATTTATGGGCAGTGTTGAGGAAGTTTGGAGTTGGACCTAAATTCCTGCACTGGCTGAGATTGCTATATAAAACCCCTAAGGCGAGGATTCGGGTGAATAATACCCTTTTCGATTATTTTCTCCTCCAGAGGGGGACCCGACAGGGTTGTCCCTTATCCCCCAGCCTGTTTGCGCTGGCCTTGGAGCCACTGGCAGTTCTGGTCAGGGAATCCGGCAGAATTGAGGGTCTCCGGGTTGGCCCTCTAGAGGAGAAGATATCGCTCTATGCGGATGACACCTTGTTATATTTGCAAGACGCCGGTGCTTCTCTACAGGCTGCCCTGGAGACCTTTGATGTGTTTGGAAGTTTTTCTGGAGTCCGGAGCATCTGGAGCAAGTCTGTCTTGTTCCCACTTGATGCGCAGTCTAGACAATCTGCAGCTCAGACAGTGTTACGATGGGCGGACGAATTCACGTACTTTGGGAATCAGGGTTACGCGAGATCCCCAGTCCTTTCAACGTCTCAATCTCCAACCCATAGTGACACGCCTCAAGGACCACTGCACTCGGTGGGCTAATTTGCCCCTCAATCTCCTAGGATGTATTAATATCCTGAAGATGATCTATCTTCCTAAACTTAACTATATTTTCAGGAACTGCCCTGTGTGGATACCCCAGCATTTTTTCAAAGATCTCGATAGCTGCATTGGGTCCTTTCTATGGTGGGGATCCACCCCTCGTATAGGTAAGTCGACCCTTCAGCTCCCGGTTGACTGTGGGGGGTTGGCCTTACCTTTATTTGCTATTGTATTACTGTGCAGCTATGTTGGTCATGGTTAGGTGGTGGCTGGAGCAGTCTAGGACCAATGCTGCGGTCTGCCTTGAGGCGGCTATCGTAGGATCCCTTCGGGAACTGGGTAACCTGATATATAGGGGGGCCTCGGCGTACTCTTCTTTACCAACCCCTACTAAAGCTACCCTTAGGGTCTGGAGTCGGGCTAGGAAATGCTTTCTCTCCCCCAACCGGTGGTCCCCCTTTTGCCCGCTATGGGGAAACCCATCACTCCCACACTTTCGGTCAATCCCTGACCCACCAGGTTGGGGCTAGATATGACATTAAAGTACTGAAAGATGTGATGTCGGCAGGTGCTCTTAAATCCTTTCAGGAGCTGGCTGGTAGACATGGCCTTCCTGCATGGATGGTATTCCGATACCACCAGCTGCGTCACGCATTTCGAGCACAGTTCCCAACACCGCCCGATCTTGTATCGGATGTGGTTGAGGACTTACTAGCCCAGGAATCCTTAGCTAAACCTCTATCTGCGTTATATTTCACTCTCCTTAGGAAGGATTCACCAAAGATGGAAGCACTTTGGACTAAGTGGAAGGATGAGATCCCGACCCTAGATAGAGAAACATGGGAGGAGTCTTTTGAAGATAGCTCTAGGCTAGTAATTTCTTCCAGGGACAAACTAATTCAAGCAAAATTCCTTCACAGAGTATACCTCAAGCCTCAGAGACTGCATAGAATATACCCACAGAGGCCCCGAATTGTCAGTCTTCTGATAGCACCTACATTCACATGTTTTGGGCCTGTCCTAGACTTTCCGGTTTCTGGTCTGCCGTAATGGAGGTTATTAATGTCTGTTTGCAACTTGATATACCCCTCTCACCTGAATTAGCTCTTTTGGGCATACAGGACGATGACCAGAGGCCTAGGTACACCAAGCTACTTGTATCGCTGCTGTTCTTTTGTCCAGGTATCCCTGTACTTGGCCGCATTCATCTTTTCCTCAATTGCAACCAGTCGTCCTGTCCCTACAGCTGAAAAACACCCCCACAGCATGATGCTGCCACCACCATGCTTCACTGTTGGGACTGTATTGGACAGGTGATGAGCAGTGCCTGGTTTACTCCACTCTATATCTTAGTCTCATCAGACCAAAGAATCTTGTTTCTCACCATCTTGGAGCCCTTCTGGTTTTTTTTTTAGCAAACTCCATGCGGGCTTTCATGTGTGTTGCACTGAGGAGAGGCTTCCGTTGGGCCACTCTGCCATAAAGCCTGGTGGAGGGCTGCAGTGATGGTTGACTATCTACAACTTTCTCCCATCTTCCGACTGCATCTCTGGAGCTCAGCCACAGTCATCTTTGGGTTCTTCTTTACCTCTCTCACCAAGGCTCTTCTTCCTCAGTTGGACGGCCAGCTCTAGGAAGGGTTCTGGTCACCCCAAACGTCTTCCATTTAAGGAGTATGGAGGCCACTGTGCTCTTAGGAACCTTAAGTGCAGCAGAAATTGTTTTGTAACCTTGGCCAGATCTGTGCCTTGCCACAATTCTGTCTCTGAGCTCATCAGGCAGTTCCTTTGACCTCATGATTCTCCTTTGCTCTGACATGCACTGTGAGCTGTAAGGTCTTATATAGACAGTTGTGTGGCTTTCCTAATCAAGTCCAATCAGTATAATCAAACACAGCTGGACTCAAATGAAGGTGTAGAACCATCTCAAGGATGATCAGAAGAAATGGACAGCACCTGAGTTAAATATATGAGTGTCACAGCAAAGGGTCTGAATACTTAGGACCATGTGATATTTCAGTTTTTCTTTTTTAATAAATCTGCAAAAATGTCAACAATTCTGTGTTTTTCTGTCAATATGGGGTGCTGTGTGTAAATTAATGAGGAAAAAAATGAACTTAAATGGCTGCAATATAACAAAGAATGAAAAATGTATATATATATATATATATATATATATATATATATATATATATATATATATATATATATATATATATATGTGTGTGTGTGTATATACAGAGTGGCAGCCATGTAACTGCTGGGAAAATATAAATGCTGAATACACAGTATGTACATATGTTTTAAGTGTCCATTGAAAGTCAGTTATCAAATGTTCATGCTCTTGCCTTGTAAATTATGATATCTGCTCTCTCCGTCTGAATGCATTGAAGAAAATCACATCAAAGGAGGAAGTGGGTCAAGGGAAACCCATCATCTGCTATTTTGTTTGCTCTATTCAATTGTAATTTTCATGTCTCAGACCTAGTTATTTCATTACCTCTAAATGAGAGCCACAGAACTGTCTGACAATCACCAGTCTGAATGGAAAAAGTGAAGTTCACACTGGGTCATACAAAGTGTATGGAAATGTAAAACTGTCACAGGAGGACAGATTACAGAAATAATAGCATGAAATCTTATTAGTAAGACACCTTAGAGTGCATGCTATTATCCACTAATGCCGGGCTTATATTTACAAGGTCATGACGTACTCTGAAAAATAATCTCCTCCAGGCAAATCAGTCTACAGCTTTTCTTTTTTTCACAATAAATAATGATCCCAATGTTAAAAATGTATACATCAAAATGTCAATGTGTAATATTTGGATTCTCTTTCTTTTTCATTCAGTTAAATATAATAATGCTGAGATTTGCAAGCTATACAAAAAAAGCTTAACCCCTTCCCCCTGCTGCTGCCTCCTGGCCCTTTAAGAGCTTCAGAATTCTAGGAGGCAGAGGCAGAGACAGACATTTGGGTCATATGATCGTTGTGATTGGTTGTCACAGCGGTCACTTGATTGGAAAGCTTCTGATCACAAGTATCAGGGCCATCTTAAGGCAGGGCAAAAGAGGCAGCTGCCCTGGGCCCCATCTTTGTTGTGGGGCCCAAAGCAGCTGCCTCATATTTGCCAACTATCCTAGTTTAAATTCCCTTGTCCCTTGAAGTTTTAGTCCTGTGCTGTGTCCCAATATCTCAGTGTGAAGTTCTGTTACTAATGCTGCCCAGCTCTGTCCTATTGCCATGTACAGATGACTCACATGTAGACCCTGTGTTTACATGTAAATAAATTGCATTAATATTTAAATAGCCACGGATGGGCGGCATTGATATGTAAATATAGAGGTAGCATTTATATGTATACCATGCCCCCCTGAGGTCATATCCATTATCACTTCTGCTGAATACTACCCACTGGAGAGGTAAAGGGGCATGCTTGAAACTCCTGCCTACAACTGTGGTCATTAAGCCTAATATCAGTCTGTTCTGCAAAGGTAAGCAAATTGGAGGTGGAACTCTTTTTAAAAATAACATGGTGCCACAGCACCCTGAATTTTGTTGCATGTGAATACACACATCTCAGCAGATGCATAAGGGTGTCAAAAGAAGTGCAACATGCACTACACACAAAACAATCATGTTGACATACATAGAGATTTGTCAAGTTTCAGTAAGGGTTCGAACACATTGTATATTGTTGAGCGGTATGGTAGTGGAAGCCCATGGGGAGTGGGGGGGGGGGGGGGGTGGGAAGCACATGGATAGAGACATGAGTCGTACGGGCTGGGGGCTGATTAAGTAGAGTTGGGTTCAGTCCTCTGCATTGCAGATAGAGGTGTCTTCCAGCCACCTATCTCAGATTTTGTGGTATTTGTTTGGGCAGCCCCAGTGTAGATATAGTACTTTTTTCAGGGGAGAGTAGTATTGAGTAGTAGTAGTATAGCTCTGATCCATTGTTGTGTAGTGGGGGGTGTCTCTCTCATCCATGTCCTGGTGATTTGCATTCTGGCTAAGAATAGTGTTTCTTGCAAAAATATGTTTAAGTATTTTTCGTCCTCGGAGAGATAGAGAAGCCCCAATACACATTGACGGGGGCACAGGGTCAGTGGAGAGCCCATACGATCATGAAGGAACTGGATGACCTGTGACCAGTATCCCTGAAAGGATGGACAGGACCATAGTAAGTGATAGAAGGAGCCATTGGGGTCTTCATATCTAGGACATGCAGGGTTTTGCCCTGGCTGGTACCTGGAGAGGCGGTGGGATGTCAGGTAAGACCTATGGAGGACGTAGAGGTGAGTGAGGCGATCAGAGAGCTTAGGGGACACAAATTTACTAGCGAGTGCCTCCTCCCAATCCTCATCTGTCACGCCACCCAGGTTGGGCTCCCAGTGAGACTTCAACTGGTAGGCAATGGCAGTAGCCGTGGGCAACATGAGGTAGCTATATATTTTGGAGATACGTTTTTTGGGGTCCCGACCCGTGATAATGTCCACCAATAGTATGACTTCGAGAGTAGGTATGGAATGCTGGAATTTAATGTTGAGCATGCGTCGGAGTTGGAGGTAACGGAAGAACATATGGTTGGGTAGAGCGAAGCAGTCCTTTAGTGTCGAAGATGTGGGTGTATAGCTCACAGAGTTTAGGGACGAGGATCTCCCCAAATTAACTGTAATACTCGAGGGGGAGTCCATCCGAGCCAGGCGCCTTGGAGAGGGGAAGTTGTGCTAGGGCCTATGCAGTCTGTAGTGATTGGTGCTTCAAGTAGGGCAACCTGAGGGGGAGTCAGCGAGGGGAAAGCGACATCTTGCAGGAATGCAGACTATTCCCCCTGGGAATGGTGGGCGGTAGAGGTGTCGGAATAAGAGGATCTGAATTCCTCGGCCACCAGGTCGGGGTCCGTTATCTTGGCCCCAGAGGCCAACTGGAGGGTAACCACCACCGAGGGTTTGTGGTCAAGGTGTGCCATGTAGGCAAGTAATTTGCCAGCATGCTCACCATGTTCAAAAATGCGTTCTTTACTGAAAAAGATACCTTGTTTGGCTTTCTCAAAGTGTAATTGGTCAGTAAGTCTGGTCTGCATTCGTACAAGTGAGGCATTGGCATTTGCAGCCGACAGGTCATTCAGGAAGACATGTTCAAGGATTTTTGGTGGTCCTCTGCCTGTTGAAGCACTAATTTGGAGGTAGATTTGTGTCTGTTAATAAGTGAGGAGAGGATCATACGGGCATGTATTTTGAAAGCTTCCCAGATGGTCCCAACCAGAGCAGAACCACCATTGGTGCGAAAGTAGTACACCCATTCCCCTTGGATGATATAGAGATCAGACAGGGTAGAGAGCCAAAAAGGGTTCAGCAACTAGATCCGGACCATGTGGGGAGCAGGCAGACACAGCGTGACCCAATATGGGGAGTGGTCAGATAGCACCCTGATGCCGAAGCCTGCCTTAAGGAGACTAGGTAGTAAAGAGGGGGTGACAAAGATGAAATATATGCAGGACATGGCAGAGCGGGATGGGGTGAAACAGGAGAAGCTTGACTGCAATGGGTGATTATACCTCCAGGTGCCTATAAGGGCGAATTCTGTGAGGTACCTCCCGAATCTGGTGGTGCGAGGTGGTGCGACCAGGGGGGCAGTAGTACTCAGTTTGTCTAAGCTCGGGTTGATGACCATATTAAAGTTGCCCATCCAGATAGCTGGCACTGAGGGGTGTTGGGCCATAAAGGCCACTCCCAGCTGTAGCATGGTGAATTTGAATGGGGGAGGAATGTAGAATGCCATAAGGAGAACTTCTAGGCCGTTAATGGTGGCATGCAAAAAAAGTGACTCAGAGGGTCCGACTGCAGGGTGTGGAGCTATACGAATGGCAACTCCGTGGGAGTTAGAGGTGTATGGGGCTTGGTATAGCCAGCCTACCCAGGGCTTCTTAAGAGTCATCTGTGTTTGACCTGCGAGATTGGTCTCCACTAGGACAGAGACATCCGCCCGTTGTGATTTGAAATGAAAGAGAACAGCCACCTGTTGTGATTTGAAATGAGAGAGAACAGCCACCTGTTTGGCCCTAGCACACAGGCCCCTGACATTCTAGGTTACAATTTTGAGGGAAGCCATAGTGATTTAGGGGGAACTATGGGATGCAGTCAGACTCTGAGGGAACAACCAACAACATAATATAGTAACATAAGCAGGAGAAGACATTTTGTAAATAAGTACACTTACATGGGGCACATGGGACCCATGGGATCCAGCAGAGTGATAGTGGATTGATATGGCTAATCATCCACGAACATGGTTTAGGCGCATGTTGGATAGTAAACACAATAGACCCTTAGGTAAGAATAAAGTATATGACCAACAACAGAAGAAAAAGTCCAGATGGTATGTCAAAAATATGTAGAAAACAACAAAGAACATAAAGTCTGCAACAACGCTGGACCAGCAGAGCAGAACAAACAGGCTGCTGCCCACTGCAGTTGAGAGGGCAGAGGCTGGCCAGGGAAACAAAGATTGTATCATAAGCGTGAAGGACAAGGGTAATAAAATTTGGGGTCACTGTTGGGGTCTTGGGGGCGTTCAAATGCTGAAAAGTGCACAGTGGTGCAGGAAGGTTTCCAGTTGTGAAAGGTGGGGATGCAGGTGAGCCGCCTGAGGCTTACAGGGTGAGTCAACATGGTGATGGGGGAGTACACAGTGAGGGGAACAAGGTGGATGAAGGGCCTCAGGATCTATGAGTTGGGGTCAAGGGGAGGAAAACATACAGACCTTGCAGCCATATCACGGTTCATATGAAGGAGGATGGGAAGCAGGCATCGGTGGCGGTGAACGATGGGCTAAGGTTTAAGCAGGGGCCGGGCCGTCTGCGTTGCGTTGTTCCAACCAGGGGAGGACAGCCTCCGGGTCCTCGAAGAACTGTGCTTTGCCGTCACTCACCACCCACAGCCGTGTCGGGAAAAGCATCGCATATGGCAGGTGATGTATCCGGAGCTGTCGCTTCACCTCGCCGAACCACGCTCGCTTCTTCTGGACCTCAGCTTAGAAGTCTGGGAACACGTCTACATGCAGGGGAATAGTACCACGCTCCCAGGTGAGCCACAGGATGGTGTCCCTGCTGCGGTAGATCAGGAACTTAGCGATGAATGTGCACGGTGGAGCACCACTAGGTGGAGGTTTCACTTCAAGGTGTTGGTTACATTTCACTACGAACGTGGAGGAGAAGGCCTTTCTGCCATAGGTCTTTATCCAGGTAGAAGGGGGGATCCGGGCACTTGGACCACTCGGGAAACCTCACGAATCAGAGGTTGCAGCGTTGGAGACGGTTCTCCATATCATCCTGCTTGGAGAGGACGGCGTTCAATTGGTGTTGCAGCCATTCGGTGGTGACTTGTAGAGGTGGCAGGCCGTCCTCTACGTGGCCGACTCGGCGTTTTGTCTCAGTGCCCTCTCCCGCAACCTGTGGATGTCCTGTCTGATCAGGGAGATGTCGACCTTCACCTCCTCAATCCTGGGGGAGAGGGTGGATTGGCTCAGGGCGATAGCCTCCAGTACTCTGGTGGTGTCTCCAGAAGCTGGTTTGTGTTCCTCCGGGAGCAGGGCTACGCCATCTTCCTCCCCTGGGTCCCGCTCCTTGTGGCGATATTTATCAAGTTTGTCGATGGCGCCAGATCTCTTTGGTGGAGACATGTCAGCGTGGATTCAGGTAGATGGTATGAGGCGTCTGGCAATGTTTTGTGGGAAGGATAGCCTCCAGGATCGAATAGAAGGATATTGCTCGAGCGGAGCTCTCACACTGCACACCTTACTCCATGCAGCTCCAGACCACTCCCCCCATGAGGGTGTTATTAACAATTAATGGCACTGCAGTGTATTTAAAATAAAAAACATGCAGCGCTCACAAGTGTATACAATTCTGGAATTGAGTGTCCATAAAGAAGTGTAAGAGAGAAAAACTATACTCATAAAGTGAAAAAACAAATGTGTATCAAATAAGAAACAAAGTCCATAAGTGTATAAATAGTCCTAAGCACACATGAGGGTTCGTGGGCGTAACTGGTGTCGTGCGTCCACGCACAGTGGGAGCCGGGGAGGACTCTGTATGGAGAGACACCCTGCATATAGATCTTCTCGTTACACAGTAAACACTGTAGTTGGTAGGAATGGGTAACCTTACCGGAAAAGGTGGACACAGTCACCGTATAGTGAGGTGTCAAACAGGCTTGGGGGATACACCGATCCCAGCGATATCCAGCTGCAGGGGTCCTCACAGTGAATCGCATCCAAGATCCAAGTCGATGGATGGTGATGTGGGGGTTCCTGGTCTTGCGAGGTCTCCCTTTCAGATGGAAGGGGTTTGGAGGTAGAAATGGTTGGAGCTCAGCAGGATCCCAAACATAAAAGGAGATAAGAAAAAACTTCCACATAGGGCATGAATCTGTTTGGAACGAGTAGCTTTATTGAAAGCTGGGAAAAAAATGTGCTACACAGTGCACTTCGTAGGATAAAATGTGATCACAAAAGGTAAAAATCGGATAAAATTGCGTGGTAACAGGTCATTTAAAGGTCATTAAATGACCTGTTACCACGCAATTTTATCCGATTTTTACTGTGGTGGCTTGCAAAATGGCATAACCAATGACAGCCAATATGATCCTCCAGCACCTGATCTGACTACATTAAACTAAATTCTGATTGCTATGGGTTTCTGCAATCTACCCAGCATCATTGCTCTTTCCTCTTCCTTGTTAAATAACTTGGATAGCATGATCTAGGAACCCAACATTGAAATCTTGTTGAAATTACCTTGTATATCACTTCAGATTGTTCAACAAATGAATAAATTTGTCAGCTTTCACTGAACTTTCAAGCCCTCAAATGGCTGGTGTCCTAGCTGATCATATGCACGGCACTATGACAACTGAAGATCCAGATGGTAAAGGATAGGAGGGTTTAGTTCCGCATTACCATTGCACCCTTAAAATCAGCTTAATTTCTCTTCCCACACTGACAGCATATTATTTTGCCAAAATTGTGAAATTTTACTTAAATCTCATGATTTTCACAGAATTTTCAACAAACTAAAAGCTCTTCTATTGGTTCTTCCCTAGTGCCTATTTGCACAACAGATTTTCAGCAATGTGACCTATGTTACGGAAGTTGCTCTAAAATATATTTCAGCTATATACCACTGTGTGCTACAATTATTTCCAGCTTTGTCACTGAATAAATGGGCAAAGCCATCACCAGACATTCCAGGGGGAAAGCTGAAATTCTGGGACTATCCCTAGTAATGAATGATAAACATGAACTCTCTGCTTCCTACTCCTGTCAACATGTTTCTGGGCCAAACGCACTCCCCACCTCATCAGGGCCCAGTAATTTGAAAACTGGTTTGTGAACTCAGTTAAAGCAATTTTCTTTTTTTCCGGACCTGCAAGGTAAAGGTGTAATGTGGTAATATGCAACACATACTACCACATTATGTGAAACTTACCTGAAAACGAAGCCCTCCAGCAATGCAATGTAATTGCTGGAGGCAGCGTCAATCTTCACCCGGTCACGGAAATCTCACCCAGGGAAATCTCAGCCCCGCCCACTGCATCTCTCAGAGGAGAAAAGGAGAAAGCTGGCTAGTCATGTGATCACAATCTCGGCTCTTAAATTAGGTATTTACAGCATTTATATTTATAAATCATTCACAGAGGGGGACACTGCAATAGGAGGCAGTGCTGATGGTGTATACAGGCTAGTGTTATGAGAGCAGCAGGAGGGGTGGCTCACACACAGGCAGAGATGGGAGGGGTGAGGAGGATGCAGGAGCAGAGAGGAGAGCAGATAGCAGGCTGTTGATGACAGAGGCACGTAAACTGACCACGGGTCAGGTCTCAGCAGCCATGATACAGCCATGATAAGTGGTCAGTTTACAGAGGGGTGGGGAGAAACTCTCAGGTACAGCCACTTTTTTTAGGTGTTACAGGAGGCCAAATGACACAGGACAAGCACTGTGTTATATAACATGCTTTAAAGGAGCAGGATCCATTTTTTTGGGGGGGTTAACAAACGCTTAAAGATGAAAAATCTTTTGTGTGTGGCAGCCACCCCAGCACCCCCTAACTACTTACCTGAGCCCCATCTCTCTCCAGTGATGTCCACGAATGTCTAAGCCATCTGGGACACTCCTCCTGATTGGCTGAGACAGAGCAGCGGCGCCATTGGCTCCTGTTGCTATCAATTAAAGTCAGTCAGCCAATCAGGAAAGAGAGGGGGCGCAGCCAGGTCAGGGCTCTGTGTCTGAATGGACACACGGAGCTGTGACTCGGCTCCAGTGAGAGCACTTGATAGGAGGGATGGGCCAGGAGAAGCAAAGAGGGACTTGAGAAGAGGAGGATTGGGGCTGCTCTGTGCAAAACCAACTGCATAGAGGAGGTAAGTATAAGGTTCCCCGCTGACAGCTGAATGTAAAAAAAAAGAATTGCCAGGAATCAAGAAATCTGGAAAAAAAACAGCATGGGGTCCCCCCAATCCATACTAGGCCCTTCAGGTCTGGTATGGATTTTAAGGGGGAACCCCATGGCAAAATGAAAAATATAAAATGGTGTGGGCCCCCCCCGAAGTCCATACCAGATCCTTATCTAAGCATGCAGCCGGCAGGTCAGGAAACAGGTCAGGAAAAAGCACCTTGTCCCCATGTTGATGAGGACAAGGGCCACTTCCCCACAACCCTGGCCGGTGGTTGTGGGGTCTGCGGGTGGGGGGCTTATTGGAATCTGAAAGCCCCTTTAACAAGGGGGCCCCCAGATCCCGCCCCTCATGTGAATGCGTATGGGGTGCATAGTACCCCTACTCATTCATCAAAAAAAAGTGTAGTGTAAAAAATGACAGTAGGCAGTTTTTGACAAGTCCTTTATTTAAAAAACCAACAATGGTCCACTCCTGCTCCGCTGTCTAAATAACTAAGGGGCGGGGTCACCAGCTGATGTCACAGAGTGGCCCTGCCCCCTTGTGACATTGTCGGCCCAGCATGTAGTGTAGTATTTCTTTTAAAAACTGGGCTCAATAAACTAATATAAAAAGCAAATATCCAAAAACTCACAAAGATGACTGCCACATGTAAAGCTCCACCCAACACGTTTCACGCTCTAGCGCATCCATTTTTTTTCTTTTACCCCTGAGGATGCGCTAGAGCATGAAACTAGTTGGGTGGAGACACATCCACATTTTTTATAAGTTTAAAGTTTACTTTCCTTTTTAAAAAAATTCACAAACTGGTCACGTGACATATAGACAAACTGAATTATATATTACTTACACACTAATGCTTCATGTTATTTATAGGAACAGATATTATTTATTCCTTTTGCTTTTGAATTGCATGTATACCATTCACACAATATTGTCCCATGTCATTTAAAGGGATATATTCATTTATTCACTTGGATTCTACATAATATGAAGACTTTTCTCCTCGGCTTTGGCTTGAATTTGAGCTTTTTTTAGCTTTTAGTTTTTGTTATGTACTATATCACAGTCATATCAAAGATAAAGGAATCCTCAAAAGTGTAAATGACAGCAGATAAATGAAAAAGACGTGCAGTATGTATTTAATGAGCATTATCTGGGGAGCTTTGACTTCTGGGGACTGGTGTTTACGTCAGTGATTTACCCAATGGAAATTCTAAACATGACACTGACAGGTGCTGAGTCATAATCTCACATACAGGCACCTGGGATTCATCACCCTGAACAGGAATGTACATACAGATGATACGTGCACAGGTCTCCTGCAGCCTTAAAGGAGAAGTACAGCCAAAGCTTGTTTGGTTGTACGTCTCCTGTGGATCAAGGGAGTGCAGTTCGTTTTGCACTCTTGTGGCCCATTTTCAGCAGAGAGCGGGCTGAAGTCCACTCTCTGCTGATGTCACAGAGTCGGTCCAGGCTCAGTGTCATCACGACCACGGAGTCAGGATCCGCCAGATCACTGGACTGACACCCGGCTCAGCCTCTCAGAGAGCCACTGAGAGCCTAAGCCAGCCGCTCTGCCCCCTCCACAGTTCAGCGTTTCAGTGAGCGAGGAGGGGGCAGAGCAGAGAGCTGTGACTGACAGTCAGCAGCTCTCTGCTTATAGAGCTGTGAGAACCGAGCGATCGGCGGTGTTCGATTGCTCGGTTCTCAGTCTTAGAGGTGCCGAGGCACAAATGCAGCATCGGACCAATGCTGCAGCCACCTAGGTAAGTATGAATATAAAAAACAAAACAAAACAAAAAAACCATACTTCTCTTTTAATATTTGCAACTATGAGTTCTCTATAACAGCACATATGAAAGAGAATGCACAGTGTAGACTGGTTAAAAACAGTGTTAGTCATCACTCTACATCTCTTTAGACAGAGGTGTCATCAGCATTATGGATGCCCTTAAAGGGCCGGTTGCATTTCTAAGACTCATAAAATTAGAATATCGTCAAAAAGTTAATTTGCAGTGCCTTGAAAAAGTATTCACCCCCTTGGCATTTTTTATGTTTTGTTTCCTCACAACCTGGAATTAACATGGATTGTTTGAGGATTTGCATTATTTAATTACAGAACATTTCCACATCTTTGAAGATTTTTTTTTTTTATTGTGAAGCAAACAACAAATATTCACCTCCTTAAAGTCAATACTTTGTAGAGCCACCTTTTGCGGCTATCACATCTCCAAGTCGCATTGGATAAGTCTCTATGAGCTTGCCACATCTTACCACTGGGATTTTTGCCCATTCCTCCGTGCAAAACTGCTCCAGCTTCTGCAAGTTGGATGGTTTGCTCTTCTGAACAGCAATCTTTAAGTCTGACCAGAGATTTTCTATTGAATTGAGGTCTGGGCTTTGACTAGGTCATTCCAACACATTTACATGTTTCCCCTTAAATCACTCAAGTGTTGTTTCATCAGTGTGTTTGGGGTCATTGTCCTGCTGGGAGGTGAACCTCAGTCCTAGCCTGAAATCACACACAGAGTGGTACAGGTTTTGATCAAGAATATCCCTGTATTTAGCACCATCCATCTTTCCCTTAACTCTGACCAGTTCCCCAGTCCCGACTGCTGAAAAACATCCCCACAGCATGATGCCACCACCACCATGTTTCACTGTGGGGATGGTGTTCTTTGGGTGATGTGATGTGTTGGGTTTGTGCCAGACAGATGGCCAAAAAGTTACATACATTTTGGGAGTCTCCCACATGCATTTAAGCAAACTCAAAACGTCCCATTTAGTTTTTTGCTGAAAGTAATGGCTTTCTTCTGGCCACTCTGCCATAAAGTCCAACTCTATGGAGCGTATGGCTTATTGTGCTCCTATGTACAGATACTCCAGTCTCTGCTGTTGAACTCTGCAGCGCCTCCAGGGTTACCTTAGGTCTCTGTGCTGCCTCTCTGATTAATGCCCTCCTTGCCCGGTCTATGAGTTTTGGTGCGTGGCCGTCTCTAGGCAGGTTTGCTGTTGTGCCATGTTGTTTCCATTTGGTTATGATAGATTTGATGATGCTCCTAGGGGATCATTAAAGATTTGGCTATTTTGTTATAACCTGAGCCTGACTTGTACTTCTCAACAACATTGTCCCTTACTTGTTTGGAGAGTTCCTTGGTCTTCATGGCAGTGTTTGGTTAGTGGTGCCTCTTGCTTAGGTGTTGCAGCCTCTGGGGCCTTTCAAAAAGGTGTGTATATGTAATGACAGATCATGTGACACTTAGATTGCACACAAGTGGACATCATTTCTCTAATTATGTGATTTCTGAAGGTAATTGGTTGCACCAGAGCTTTTTATGGGCTTCATAACATAGGGAGTGAATACATACACACATGCCAAATATCAGTTTTTTATTTCTGAAAAATAGTTTTATGTATATATTTTTCTGATTTTACTTCACTAACTTAGACTATTGTGTTCTGATCCATCACATATAATTCAGATTAAAAAAACATTGAACTAAAGGCTGTAATGTAACAAAATAGGTAAAAAGCCAAGGGGGGTGAATACTTTTGCAAGGTACTGTATTTTAGTAATTCAATTCAAAAAGTCAAACTCGCATATTTTATATAGATGTGTTACACACAGAGTGATATATTTCAAGCATTTCTTTCTTTTATTTTGATGAATATGGCTTACAGCTAGTGAAAACCCAAAATTCAGTATCTCAGAAAACTAGAATATTAACCATTTCCCGCCCGGCCAATAACAGATTGACGTCCGGGAAGTGGTTCTGTTATCCTGACTGGGCGTCATATGACATCCAGCAGGATAACATACCGATGCGGCAATCGCGGCAATCAGTCTGACACCCCGAATCTCCGATCGTGATAAGAAGCCTCTGTCAGAGGCTTCTTACCACGTGATCAGCTGTGACCAATCACAGCTGATCATCGCGTGAACCAGGAAGTGCCGATAAACGGCATTCCTTGGTTCACGCTGACAGAGAGAGACCATCGGTGGCTCTCCCTGTCAAAGGGGGGGTCTGTGCTGATAATCAGCAGATTGATTATCAGCACAGCCCCATCAGATGTGCCCATCAGCAGCTAAAAAGTGCCCATAATGGGTGAGGCAGTGCCCCATAAAAATAAGTCTAATAGTGCCCATCAAAGTGCCAATCAATGACCATATCAGTGCTAATGAGTGCCCACAACCAGTGCCAGTCAGTGCCCATCACAGTGCCAATCAGTGCCCAGCAGTCAAACCTGTCAGTAACTCATCATCAGTGCTGCTCATCGGTGCCATCTGTCAGCGCCCATCGCAGCTGCCTATCATTGCCCATCACAGTGGCCTGTCAGCGCCCATCAGTGCCACCTACCAGTGCCCATCATTGCCACCTACCTGTGCACATCAGTGCTGCCTATCAGTGCCGCCTATTGGTGCCCATTAGTGCTGCATATCAGTGCCGCCTATCCGAGTCCATCAATTCTACATATCAGTGCATCCTCCTCAGTGCCCATCAGTGCCACCTTATCAGTGCCAACTTATCAGTGCCCATCAGTGCTGCCTCATCAGTGCCCGTAAGTGAAGGAGAAAACAAAATTTTATAACCAAACAAAAGAAAACAAAGAAAAACTTACTTTTTTTCAAAAATTTAGTTCTTTTTTACTTTGTTTAGCAAAAAATAAAAACCGCCGAGGTGATCAAATACCACCAAAAGAAAGCTCTATTTGTGGGAACAAAATGATAAAAAATTTGTTTGGGTACAGTGTTGCATGACCACGCAATTGTCATTCAAAGTGCGACAGCGCTGAAAGCTGAGAATTGTCCTGGGCAGGAAAGGGTGAAAGTGCCCGGTTTTGAAGGGGTTAAATAAGACCAATAAAAAAAGGGTTTTTACTACAGAAATGTTGGCCTCCTGAAAAGTATGTCCATGTACAGTATAGTATGCACTCAATACTTGATCAGGGCTCATTTTGCATGAGTTACTGCATCAATTCGGCGTGGCATAGAGGCGATCAGCCTGTGGCAGTGGCGGGACAAGGTATTTCAGTGCCCAGGGCGAGGATGCCAAAATGAGCCCCCCTGGGTGGAGCTAGTAGAAGCATTTGCAGCACACAAAAACATAATGTGATGCTTGTGGAGTGCACCAGTATACTTATTTACATTTGTGATTGGTCATCACAATGATCACAAAGTACACAATGAAGGCCTGGTTCGCAGCCAATAAAGAGTAACTTGGCTGCCCAGGGGTGATTTATGAAGATTGTAAATGGTGCTCTAGAACTAGCTGAAGCTTATTTTGGTCCTGCTTAAAAACCTACTTTGATCTGCGGGCTGCAGTGCTGATCATTGTATTCTGACAGTAGGGGAGTCCTGCTGTCAGAGTACAATAGCACAGAGGTGCGATTCCTCCATCTACCTTGTTTGAGTGGATGCAGGGATCTGTTCAGCCTGCTGGAAAAGAATATAATAGCGTGTATTAGGGTTGCACTGATACCAGTATTGGTGCTGATACTAAGCATTTGCACAAGTACTTGTACTCATGCAAATGCTCTGATACCTAAAACCAATATTTTGCAGTGCGATTTGAGCTCATACAAAATGAATGGGCTCAAATTGCACTGTAAATAATTGCATGCAATCTGAACAAGAATACAGTGCAATTTCTGTCAGAATCACATGCGGTTTCCCACACCACTCCTGCGTGAACCCAGCTTTGTAAGGCCCCTTTCAAAACCTATTATTAGCGGCGCTTTACCGTCGTTTTCGCAGCGGTATTCTGCCGCTAACGGGGGCAGTTTTACCCCCCGCTTGCGGCCGAGAAAGGGTTAAAAACCACCGTAAAGCGCCTCAGCAGAGGTGCTTTGCCGGCGGTATAGCCGCGCTGCCCCATTGATTTCAATGGGCAGGAGCGGCAAAGAAGCAGTGTATACACGGCCCCTTCACCGCTCCGAAGATGCTGCTAGCAGGACTTTTTCTCCCGTCCTGCTAGCGCACCGCTCCAGTGTGAAAAGCCCCCCCCCCTGTAATTGCCCATACAAAACAGTGTCGACCCATCATGGGGCAATAGGGGGGATTTACTAAAACTGATGCACTCAGAATCTGGTGCAGCTGTGCATGGTAGCCAATCAGCTTCTAACTTCAGCTTGTTCAATTAAGCTTTGCCAATAAAAGCTGGAATCTGATTGGTTTCTATGCAGAGGTGCACCAGATTCTGTGTGCTCCAATTTTAGTAAATCAACCCCAATGTGTCAGGGTGTTAAAGATATATAGGTGTTATAAAGCTAACAGGGAAAACATTTGTACATGGACAAACCTAAACAATGAATTTAAGTAGTATCCAATCAGGCAGGCCTTTGTATTACATAGTTGGTGGTAGATCCAAAAGATATTTTACAATCAGATCGTATAGTGTATGGTAAGCTGGAGGCGGCCCATAGATGGATCAATTTTTATTTTCATGTCCGATCAAAAAAAACTGAACAGATCGCCCCAATCCACACAACTAAGGTGGATGAGGGAATCCTTTCCACTGAGACATCTATGTCAGCGCTGCAGATAGAAGGAAACATTTCTGCTGGTTTGAGAGAAGTTGATCGTTAAAAATGGTCTTCAACTTTAGCAAGAATGGCCATAGATGGAGTGAAACGTATCGGGTCCTTGTTGGACCAGTTGAATTTCCATCCATCTATGGCCAGCTTTATTAGCTTCTGAATAAAATCCTTGTTGTTTTCTTATGCCTGGGGAGCTCATTAAGCCTCCATGTATATGAGTTCTTTAGGGCCCATTCAAATGCAGCGCAGACATGTGTGTTCTATGCAGGGCGCTCTTTTATCAGCAGGGGGATGTACGGACATTGCATGAATCCCTGTGCCAGCGTCCCATTCACTTCTATTGGGACTAGGGTTCCCACCTCATCCCTTTAACCGCTTGCCGACCAGCCGCCGCAGTTGTACTGCGGTAACATGGCTCGGCTGCGCGAATCGCCATTATGTTACGTCGCTCCCTCTGGTGGCCACTAGGGGCGCGCCCCTGCAGCCGATGCGAGTGCCCAGTGGTCTCGATGACCGCTGGGCTCCTGTGATCGCTCGTAACACGGCGAGAACCGGGATCTCTGTGTGTAAACACAGAGATTCCGGTTCTCTGAGGGGAGAAGTGAGAGATCGTCTGTTCATACAAAGTATGAACAGTGATCTGTCATCTCCCCTAGTCAGTCCCCTCCCCCTTCAGTTATAACACACACTAGGGAACACAATTAAACCCTTGATCGCCCCTAGTGTTAACCCCTTCACTGCCAGTGACATTTTTACAGTAATCAAAGCATTTTTATAGCACTGATTGCCAATGATCCCAAAAATGTGTCAAAATTGTCCGATGTGTCCGCCATAATGTCGCAGTCACGATAAAAATTGCAGATCACCGCCATTACTAGTAAAAAAATAAATAATAATAAAAATGCTCTAAATCTATCCCCTATTTTGTAGACGCTATAACTTTTGCGTAAACCAATCAATATACGCTTATTGCGATTTTTATTACCAAAAATATGTAGAAGAATACATATCGGCCTAAACTGAGAAAAAAAATAGCTTTTTTAAAAAAAAAGGGGGTATTTATTATAGCAAAAAGTACACAATATTGTGTTTTTTTTTTTTTAAATTGTCGCTCTTTTTTTGTTTATAGCGCAAATAATAAAAACCGCAGAGATGATCAAATACCACCAAAAGAAATCTCTATTTGTGGGAAAAAAGGACGTCAATTTTGTTTGGGTACAACGTCGCACGACTGCGCAATTGTCAGTTAAAGCAACGCAGCGCCGAATTGCAAAAAGTGCTCTGGTCAGGAAGGGGGTAAAATCTTCCAGGGCTGAAGTGGTTAAACCCGAACACATATTAATTACACAGGTTCTGTGGCTGATTAAGGTGGCAATTAAACTCACTTGGTGCCTTATCTGCATTTAATTAGCCTCAGAACCTGTGTAACTCAAAGGTGTTTGGGTTTAAAGGGATGAGGTGGCAACCCTAATTGGAACCCGCACCTGCATGTCATGTTAGGATACAGTGGCTGTGTTCAGGTAGTCTCATGTCACAGTAGAAATGAATGGGGCACTTAGCATGGGGATGTGCACAACACCTATGTACCCCTTTCTGGTAAAAGTCAGCCCTGCATGGGAGACACATGTTTGCACCTCTTGCATAGGCATGCGCACAGGGTGTGACGGGGGTGCCTGGGCACACCCTAATCACCCTGTGCAAAGCATATTCCCCCCCCCCCCCCCCGCTGAACTCCTACGGCAGCTGATGCTACTGAGAAAGGGATTGGGAAATCCCTGTTCTCAGTCCATTTCTCTGCTATTTCCCCAAAGCCCCTCAATAGGGCTCCTAACAAATTGTAAAAAAAAATATAAACCAAAATAATATTATAAAAAATAAGTAGACGTGTTGTGTCAGTGAAAGGTCATCATTATCTGTGCTGCTGCACACTGCTGTCAGTGTTCCTGTGAGAGTCAATTTCATGTGTGTGTGCCTGACCATTTATTGCCCTCCCGAGTCCTGTCCCTGAGCTACTTACTTACTTTATCAAAAATAAAATACAATATATGTTTCTTGCCTAATATCTATCTTAACTCACATTGCTAATTGCATATTGTACTTGTTGGTAGCCTAAATACTGAATTTTACACTGGAAATGGCAGTAAAAATGTGGCTGTGCCAGTAAATTTTGGGTGTTGTGTCAGTAAATTTAAGTCTGGAAGGTTGTGGCAACACTGACTGATAAATCTGAATTTACCCCTAAAGCAGAGATGAAATAGTGGCGCTAGCCCCACTAATTGTGGGACTGATACAAATGATGGCACATACACTGGTGATGTGAAGTGTGCTAAGAGTGCACTCAAAACAATATTAAATGATGATAAATGCAATAAATGGATCAAAAATACGTGCGTGTCAAATGACCAAACCAATCTACATCCACAACTGGTGTAGTGTAAAATTGCACACACCAAAATACATATGTATAGTGATATATATAAACCCTTGGTACAGTATAACACCAAAACCAAAAGAACTAAATGAACAGTAATAATATCACATAAAATGACTAAAAATGCAAAAATTTGTGAAAAGTCAATAATATTAACACCTTGTGATAAATGTGTATACTGGTATCGTGATACCAGCTCTAAAAGTCTCAAAAGAACCAAGCTGTAAAATGAAGAAAAAACTGAAAGAAAAACAATGTTAATATAAATAAAAAATATAAAATATAAGTGCAAAAAATGAAAGTCCACATATAATGTGAAAGATGGGAAGGAAATTCCAAAAATCAGGGCGTCTCCACTCCACAGTGCTGCAATCCAAATATCCACCACACCTCAGTGACGTGATTCCACTCCCTTGTGAATTTCAAACTCACCAGCTGTTAAGGCCTCCCACTCTCGTGTTTGGCCAAAAAAAGCCTCAACCCACTTTTATAGGGGTTAATAAGCGACCAATGTTATCCACCACTATGTAATCTGGACACTCTCCTTGGGATGGTATTTCACATAAGAGATAAGAAGAAATGGTCCAATAGTGTAATACCGTTTAAAAGGATTATTCAAAACCAAAACAACCGCTAATAAACTCACATGGTAGATAAAATCAATGGGCAAATCAATTCATAGCAGCCAGATAACATCACAGCAAAACATGCAGCAGACAATGACTCAGCAACACACGGCCACGGCGGACCCAGGGAGTATGAATGGCGACGATCGTCTCACCAGCCCTCAGCAGACAGTCCTCCACGCTCATTCACTGACCCCCGCTCCGTGCCCGTCACTCCTTCCTCTAACACACATGTAGGATTGCCGTGTAGCCACGCCCCGACATGTATAGTCATTGGGACTTAGTCATGGGGTTGGCTACTCGGCATGGCAATCATAGATTTATGCTAATTGACAGTTCAGTGGGCGGGCGCCAATCGCTCTGCGTCTACACACTCCCTGTGTCCCCGTGTTCATGATTAACACAGATCAATTCCTCATGAACCTCAAGTAGATAAATATAATTGTACTCTTTATAACATGTAGCACTAACTCACGGTGGAGCTGCTGGTTTAAGCGGGTCTGTTACCTTCACTCTGCTTCCCTCTGTTTCACCGGCACCGGGTCTAGGGTTCCGTTGAGTTTACTCCTGGACAACACACGCACCAACACTGGAGTACGTTTTCAATGCTTTATTAAAACAAACGACTTAGGAAGTAGCAGGAAAGAGGTAGAAAGGAAACTTGCAGAAGAAACTCAAATATTCTCTGGTAGGGTTCTCTTGACAAAATGTCCTGGTAGAATTCAAGTACTATTTGAAATGCGCTCCCCTCGTGGGACACACTCCTTGCTCGTCTGGATAGGCCTCCGTCACTGGTCTAGCAGCCAGTATGCAGCACAAATCAAAGTCTCTGCCACAGACTTGTTTGGGAATAAAATCCATATGATCCTCTGCCACAGGATGTATAGGGTTTCCTGTAGTGAAAGTCAGTCACAGTGCTTGAACCTTTAAGCTGAGCCGGCAACACTATGCTGTATAATTACTTTTGGATACGTCCTCCAACCGAGTCACCAGGCCCCTCTATAGACCAGCACGCTGCGTGATCTCTCCAAGATGGGTCCTCCCCTGGGATCTCCTTGGTTGTCCAGCTTCGTCACACAGGACCAACAGCTCAGGACCATTCCTCGGCCGCGGTGGTAGGCTCCAGACAAGCCTCTGGACCCACCCCTGCGCCGCTGTATCGTGGGCCTCCCGAACGGAGGACCACAAGGTAGCTTCTTAACACATACCTGTCGGCCAGGAGGGCCAGCAGGTGGCTGTAAAACAAACCCCAAAATATGGCGTCTATCCCATAAATACCCTCGCCCAGAATGCAACTCGGAGGACCACCTCCACCGAGCGTGCCTCCGGGACAGAGGAGCATCCATACGCTTCAACACATTGCCTTTCCAACCCTGGCCAGTGGCAACAGCGACACCCACCGGTCAGCATGGAAACACACACAACGTCAGCCAAGCTGGAACAGAGGCACACTTTAACATTCCTAACGCACAATTACTAAATTTACCTAACATGCGGTAGATTGCAAATCTACCAGCGCTACATACTCCCCCCACTACAATAGACGTTGTCCCCAACGTCTGTCCCGACACAGTAACAGTAACTCTCAAGCCTGAGAGTAAGCATTTGAGTTTCTTATAACTTTGGATAGGGAAAGGGAGAGAAAGGACAGTTTAAAGACACTATGAGACTTATATCTATAAAACATTATGTTCACAGCCGCAAACAAAACCACAGTATAATGGTACACAACCTCACTAACTAACTAGCTGAAAAGCCTCCCAGCTCTATATATGATCCGATAATCCCTGAAAAGGAAACATAGTTAGAGACACACATATACATCCTATACAACAGTAGGAGCAAAGCCTCATTAAAAATGAAACTCTCTTCCCACAACCTATACTAGAAAAAAATATATACTTTAGGAGTCCATCCCTGCATAAGAACTTTTTTTTTCTCTATAAAAGAAATCCGGCTAGCAAAAAGAAGTCCTTGGATTTAAACACTCAACAGAATCTGTAGATCTTGACCACGCAGATCTCTTTACCCTGACACTATCTAACTAGGTAATTTAAAAGTTCTATTGTCTATAATTACCAGTAAAACCGGGGATCTGGCAAGGTCAACGATTTCCCTTCTTTATCCACAGTGGTAATAAAGTACATAACATTGTCCTTTCCTGGTCTGCAAATTACCACTTTATCGGCATAGATGTGCCGACCGAAGTTCCAATGTACAAAGCATCCGCTAAAATGTTCATCCATCCGGACGGAACATCCAGTCTTTCTGAAGGGCTTAGGCACAGACAAGTAGTCCCAAACAGCTTCACTGTACCAAAGTTCCCGATTAGCTTCAATCTCCTGCATAATATCCTGGGGCACATAGGGAAACTCCAATCCATACTCTGCGGCCACACGCTTGTTTAACATCCGTTGCAAGCGAGCACGTTTTGGCAAAGATCTGTCTCTCCCCATACCAGGCGGTACACAGGAATTTAGTGACTTTCTCACCATAGACCCAGCCGGTGTCTGTAGTGAACTAGTAGCCTTTGGCAAAGTCTCAGCAACAGTACTGTGTGTTTCCACACAGGGTGACGTCTTCCCAGAACTCAGGCCAGTCCATTTAGGAAAAGTCATTGTGGAGGCAACATCTTCGCCTTGTGACCACAATAGCTCTTGCGACATGGTTTCAAATAAGTCATCATCACCGGAAAGATCCGACATGGATTCTATTTCCGAGTCTCTCAATTCTTCCGCTGGCAAATATTTATTTACAGTCCCCAACAGTGGCTTACCCGTTCCGGACGTAGACTCTGGTAGCTCCGGCTCAGGCATCCTCTGGGGTAGGCCTTGACCACGGCCGCGGGAAGCCTTTACATAGCCCACCTTCTTCTGAGTATGCACCATAGGAGTAGGCGTAGTGGACTCAGGAACTAAAGTAATGTCTCCGGGCGAGACAACAGTAACAATGTCTCTTTCTGGAACATTGTCAGTAACAACAGGTAAGTGGCGGCCCGTCGCTCCCTCTCTGTAGCGATAGCAGCTTCCACTGTAGCGATACCTGTCACCCAATCCATCCGAAAGGCACGGGGCGACATGGTAGGTTGCTCCACCACAAACAGGTATTCTCCACACTGTGGACATCGGCCGAATGGACGAAGATGCACAGCCAATCCTTCGCATCGATGGCAGGTCATGCCCAGTCCCTCAACATCTCCTGAGGTGTACAGGACATACCTCCCCTGCGGCTTCAATCCAACTCCAGTATCTGTGAGCAGAGAGGAGGGGGTCTGAGGGGAAGGGCACAGGAGGAGGGGGCACTACACAGAGGAGGAATGGGCTCCAACATCTTCCATAGCAGCAGAGATAAACACAGGACACTGGGAGAGGGGTGTGGTGGTGATGGCCTACAGACATGGGTACAGTGGGAGAGATAAGACAGGAGAAGTAGAGACTGGAGAGTGAAGAGAGAAGCCGCTGTCCCGGCAAGGAGAGGAGCAGAAAAGTCAATCAAGAAAGCATTGACAACCCATGCCTTCCCAACCTGATGTGTAGATAATAGTACAGTGTACTGTGCAGGCAGGGGGTGGGTGTAGAGCTACGATGTAGCCTACAGGCAGGTACAAGCCGCTCTCTGCCTGTGTTACATTCGGCAACATATTCTGTGCAGGATTGTATCCAGCAAACTGCGCCCGGTTCACACTGTAAATCCTTCTGCCCAGGGCAGCTGCCCCTCCCGCCTACCCCTAGTCCCGGCCCTGGCCTGTGGTACTGCTGGGGTGTTATGGAAGCTCGGGTTGCTGATAGCGTCCTTCAGCTCATCTGCATTGTTGGGTCTGGTGTTTCTCATCTTCCTTTTGACAATACCCCACAGATTCTCTATGGGGTTTAGGTCAGGCGAGTTTGCTGGCCAATCAAGCACAGTAATACCATGGTCATTAAACCAGGTATTGGTACTTTTGGCAGTGTGGACAGGTGCCAAGTCCTGCTGGAAAATGAAATCATCATCTCCATAAAGCTGGTCAGCAGAGGGAAGCATGAAGTGCTCTAGAATTTACTAGTAAAGGGATGACTTTGGACTTGATAAAACATAGTGGACCAACACAAGCAGATGACATGGCTCCCCAAATCATCACTGACTGTGGAAAATTTTACATTTCATTTGGAAACCAAGGTCACCTGGGCTGCTTTATTTTACCAGTCCTCCTGACTGACATACACATGGAGACTCCCCAGGGAAAGGTTGGATGAAGACTTTGCACACTGCTGTCTTCAGGAGAACACTGCTACAGCTGACAGTCTCTCCCCTTTTCTGTTACTGCACCGTGCTGATCTATTTACTAGGCATGTGCAATTAGTTTCGTTCCGAATTCGTTTTTTAACGAATTTCGACAAATTCGTTAATTCGGGAATATCCGAATTAACGAAAACTTGTTTAACGAATTTCTTCCGAATATTCGTAAATTCGATAAAATTGGACATTCGTAAATTCGGGCATTCGTACATTCGTACATTCGCAATTTACGAATGTACATTCGTACATTAGTAAATTAGTGAATTCGTAAATTTGTAAATTCGAAAATTCGGAAATCTGAAATAATAGTTAACTAATAATAACTTAACTATTAGTAATTACTAGTAACTTTTAAATTATAGGAATTGTAATTTCCTTTCAAATTTGGCTGTTAGTGAACGTAACACATACAAATTTATCCAAAGTTATGAATGATCCGAAAAAACGGAATGGAACGTAATGAATTAATAATAATAAACAATAATAATAATAACAACGTTTTATTATTATTATTTATTATTAATTTGTTCCGTTCCATTTGTTTAGATGCAGCATTTGTTTTGGATAATTCGTAACTTCAGATAAATTCGTATTTGTTACGTTCACTGACAGTCAAATTTGAAAGGAAATTACAATACCTATAATTTAATAGTTAGTTACTATTTCAGATTTTTGAATTTTCGGGTTTTTGGATTTTCAAACTTCGAATTTACAAATTTCCAAATTTTCTAATTTACAAATGTACGATTTTACGAATTTACGAATGTACGAATTTACATATGAACAAATGTAAAAATGTACGAATGTACGAATGAACGAATGTACGAATGAACGAATGTTCGAATTTACGAATGTACGAATGTACGAACGAACGCATTTACGAATTTACGAATGAACGAATTTACGAATCGCGATCGTAACGAATGACCCGAAAAAAAAAAAATAAACTAATGAAACGAAAACGAAAATGAACGAATTTTTTGGCTGTGCACATGTCTACTATTTACTGTCTCTCTTTGCTCCTGTTGCCGCTCCATTTAGGGTCCCTTTAACTGTAATCCTCTCAGGCCAGCCTCTCTAGCTCTAGCCTGAGGTAAAACCCCTCCCCGGCAGGAGTTCCTCAAGGGCCACCAACAGACTCTCCTCAGCACTGCTTCTCCGTCTTCCACCCGGCTCCCTGACTGGCATGGCTCATTCCTATTGAAGGGCTCCTTAGTCCTCTGCCATGCCTACTCCTGGGGATTGGCTAACAGCCCCTATTATTCAAGGCAACCCCTCCTAGCTTCTGCCCACTATCTTCTAGAATTTTCTCCAACATTCTAGAAATGGGGAGGCATCAGAGAGCTGCCAGGATGAGTCATCCAGTCCTGACCTATAACAACCCTGACCCAGATTCCATGCATCAGGTTTATCCCTGGGCCAGATACATTTTCCTGTACTACCACTAGTAGCACACTAGAAGATTCTACACACATCAGTGCTTTAAATCAACTCTTTCACTGGGCACTGTGGTTCCTCCTGCTGGCCGCTAAGTCAGCACAAGACATAGTAGTGTGGTGCTACCCCCCAGAGGAGCCGCTGACTTGTTTTGTGATTTCTCTGCACACCTGAATATGACACACCTTGCTCACCCAGTACTTACCTACACACCGTGAGGTATTTAAAATAATTTATTAGGCCTAGCCTAAAAGAAGAGAAGATTAGCAAGTGTACTTATACAAGCAATTAATAAGGCAATAAAGTACAATGCCTTGCAAAAGTATTCACCCCTTGGCATTTTTCGTGTTTTGTTGCCTCACAACCTGGAATTAACATGGATTGTTTGATGATTTGCATCATTTAATTTACAGAAAATGCCCACAACTTTGAAGATGTTTTTTTTAATTATTTTGAAGCAAACAACAAATAGGACAAAATAACAGAAAAATTCAATGTGCATAACTATTCACCCCCCTAAAGTCAATACTTTGTAGAGCCACCTTTTCACAGCTCCAAGTTGCTTTGGATAAGTCTCTATGAGCTTGCCACATCTTACCACTGGGATTTTTGCCCATTACTCCTTGCAAAACTGCTCCAGCTCTTTCAAGTTGGATGGTTTGCGTTTGTGAACAGCAATATTTAAGTCTGACCACAGATTTTCTATTGGATTGAGGTCTGGGCTTTGACTAGGCCATTCCAACACATTTACATGTTTCCCCTTAAATCACTCAAGTGTTGCTTTAGCAGTGTGTTTGGGGTCATTGTCCTGCTGGAAGGTGAACCTCCGTCCTAGCTTCAAATCACACACAGAGTGGTACAGGTTTTGCTCAAGAATATCCCTGCATTTAGCACCATCCATCTTTCCCTCAATTTTGACCAGTTTCCCAGTCCAGACTGCTGAAAAACATCCCCACTGGGTTTGCGCTAGACCTAGCGTTTTTTTTTGATGGGCAAAAAGTTAAATTTTAGTTTCATCAGACCAGAGCACCTTCCTTCATACATTTTGGGAGTCTCCCACGTGCCTTTTCGCAAACTCAAACGTGCCATTTTGTTTTTTGCTGAAAGTAATGACTTTCTTCTGGCCACTCTGCCATAAAGCCCAACTCTATGGAGCATATTGCTTATTGTCGTCCTATGTACAGATACTCCAGTCTCTGCCGTGGAACTCTGCAGCTCCTCCAGGGTTACCTTAGGTCTCTGTGCTGCCTCTCTGATTTATGCCCTCCTTGCCCGGTGTGACAGACCTAGCTGGGAGAGAGACTTTTGGAGGGAACTGAATGCTAGCCTCTTGCCGATCGATCTTGGGCCCTGGCATTTGGGGGAAGAGTGCTCTTTGTGAGCTGTATGCCTGGGGACCCTTGAGGTGGTATTACTCTGGATTCGGGTCCTGGTCCCCCAGGACACACAGACTCTGGGGACCCTGGATTTGCCATATTAGGAATAGTGGCTGATTCATAATGCTGGGACAAATACTGTTAGGAGATGCTGATGCCAATTCCAGCCACCTGTCTGTCTGTTGCCTGCTAGAATGTGTATTGTAAATAAGTCTAGTATGGGATCTAAGAGTCATTAGATCCCCATTGTTGTTTGTGTTAATTAACTCTGCTATTGTGTGAAGGAGAGTCTGTGTTTATTTGTGATAATGTTGATTGGGTTTTCTGAGCTACAAGACGGCCAGTCTGGCCTAAAGGTCATGTCTGAGTCATCTAGGCTGTCTAAAGGGATTAGTTAATTAGCCCATGTTAATTAGGTTTCTGGTCACAGGTGTATGTTAGAGTAATATGAGCAGGAGGTATGCACCTCCTCTTTTACTGTATAAAAGAGCCTGTATTTTTCAATAAAAGAGATTCCTGGTTGGACTTACATACAGCCTGCCTGGTGTTTGTTCTGAGCTACACAACTGGATTAGAACGGCACATAGCTGTAGTTCTAGTCCCGGAGCATCGGATGACCGAACCATCAGATGTTGCGATCTGCAATCTGATTCTATAGCTGCAGAGGAGTGTCGAGAGAGTGGAATCGAGCGAGCAGGGGCTCGTTACATTGGTTGGCAGCCGTGGGATTTGCTCTCCAATTACTGGGACACTCCAAACCAGCCTGCAGGGAGGCACGCTGAAAGACTTACTTGAGAGTCATGGAGGGAATGGTGGGATCGTGCTTCCTTGCCGTGAACACATCCAAACCATCACCTGGATCCAAGGTCCAGGAGGAGGAGGTCCAGAAGGAGGTTGCGAGAGATGCAGATACAGCACAGAGGACCAGTATCAGAGCAGGTCCTTCTAGGATGGTTTGATTCTATCCGCTGCGAACTCTGGAAGGAAGCGCTAGCCCGTGAGCAGCGAAACCAGGGAAATGTTCTCCCCTCCATCCATGTAAGGTACTGGTCGCAGTATGAAGTGCGAATGCTGTTATTGGGGGAACAGCTGAACCAGGAGTGGACAGCCGAGTTAAGCAGGCTGATCCGGGCAGAAATGCGGTTGGACGAGAGCTACAGAGCCCTCCAGTGGTATGTAGCCCAAGTGTGCCCGTGGACAGCGGATGACAGCCCCACGGAAGGCTTTGACTACGATGGCCTGAGATTGTTATACTGGAGGCTGTCCAGGGACCCTGACTTTGGGAGTGATCGGGAGTGGCGTTTGGAGGAAATAATGGAGCACAGAGAGCGAAGACTGAATGTCTCGGAAGTGCACTGGGCACAGGAAGATTTGGAGTTTCTGGCCGTTCAGGAATGGGAGCTTGAGATGGCCTACAGACAGCTGCTAGACTCCGCTCAGCAGCAGGGTGGGGCTCCCTTTGCCTGGGACTATCAGGACAACTCTGAAATCCTGGCTGAAGAGTTGACAATGTGGCAGAGTAACAGTGTGCTTTGCCAAACTGCCCCCGCAGCTATGGAGGCGGAGGTCTTATGGCGCATGCAGCAAGTGCTGACTGACCTTGATGAACCTGTTTCTGCATTGGATGATCTTAGATGGAGGAATGTGCCTGTCCAGCAGAATGCCAGAGAATCGGCAGTGGAAAATCTGGAGATCGCTATCCCCAAAGCTGAAGTGCTGACAACGGGGCAGAGCTCTGCTAACCTCTGCACAGCATTGATAGTATCTTCTGGGTTCCAGGGACAGGAGATGGTGAACCTTTATCCCCAGACACCAGTTGCAGAGACAGGGGATTTGATAGACTTTTCTGCTGAGGAAGAACAACCTGGTGAGCCTCCAGCAGAAGAAGAGCTGTTATTAGGGCCAAACTTCACTGTGCTCTGCCCAGCACCAACAGAAGTATCTGTGAAGTTACAAGGAACTTCCCCAGCTGAAGCGCTGGCAACCGGACAGAGGGTCCAAGATCTCTGCCCTACACCTGCGGCGGTTCCGGAGGCTCAGGGTGAGAAGGAGGTAGTCACTTCCCAGCAGCAGATCAGGATACAGGGTGAGAAGGGAGAGAAGGTGTTCGTCGCCCCTCCCCAACAGTTGACCAGGGTGGAGGAAGTGGTCTTTCCTCCCCAGCAAAGATCCGTGCACCTGGGAGACAGTACCACAGACATATCGTCCCAACATCCAGATGAGGTAATGGAAAAGGAAGCAGCCGGCTCACCTCCCCAATGGCAGCTACACAGTTTGGGAGTGGAGGAAGCCAGCCTCCTGCCCCAACGGGTATGTGGAGCGGAGGATGCGGAGTCCCCAGTAGAAGTGCTGGCAACAGGGCAGAGTGCTACCAACCTCTGCCCAGCACTGGCGACAACTACAGAGTTCCAGGGAGGCGGGGCAGTTGGCCTCCCTCCCCAACAGTTAGCCGGAGCAGATGGTGTGGGGTTTCCAGCAGAAGGGCTGGCAACAGGCCGAGTACTGCTGGACTCTGCCCTCAACTAACAGAGGATGGATTTCCTGTAAAGGTGAATGGGACTTCAGTCTCCACCTGTATACCCCAGGGATGCTGGGCAGTCGGCCCAGATCCCCAACAGTATGACGGAGTGAGCCCAGACACCCTGTCTTCTCTCCAGCGGCAGAAAGGACTCCAGGGAGAAGGGCCAGTCCAGTCCAGATATGTTCTCTGAGAGAGGCAGAGGTTGGCTGGGTGAGTAATGCTTTGTTTGGAACAATTTGTTTGGGGTACTGTGTGGGTACAGGCATTAGAGGACTGGAACTACTGACTAACTTCGGAGTCAACCCGTCTGGGGTCTCCTCCTGTGTTAGTCTCCAACGAAAGGGGAGAAATGTGACAGACCTAGTCGGGAGAGAGACTTTTGGAGGGGACTGAATGCTAGCCTCTTGCCGATCGATCATGGGCCCTGGCATTTGGGGGAACGGTGCTCTTTGTGAGCTGTATGCCTGGGGACCCTTGAGGTGGTATTACTCTGGATTCGGGTCCTGGTCCCCCAGGACACACAGACTCTGGGGACCCTGGATTTGCCATATTAGGAATAGTGGCTGATTCATAATGCTGGGACAAATACTGTTAGGAGATGCTGATGTCAATTCCAGCCACCTGTCTGTCTGTTGCCTGCTAGAATGTGTATTGTAAATAAGTCTAGTATGGGATATAAGAGTCATTAGATCCCCATTGTTGTTTGTGTTAATTAACTCTGCTATTGTGTGAAGAAGAGTCTGTGTTGTTTTGTGATAATGTTGATTGGGTTTTCTGAGCTACAAGACGGCCAGTCTGGCCTAAAGGTCATGTCTGAGTCATCTAGGCTGTCTAAAGGGATTAGTAAATTAGCCCATGTTAATTAGGTTTCTGGTCACAGGTGTATGTTAGAGTAATATGAGCAGGAGTTATGCACCTCCTCTTTTACTGTATAAAAGAGCCTGTATTTTTCAATAAAAGAGATTCCTGGTTGAACTTACATACAGCCTGCCTGGTGTTTGTTCTGAGCTACACAACTGGATTAGAACGGCACATAGCTGTAGTTCTAGTCCCGGAGCATCGGATGACCGAACCATCAGATGTTGCGATCTGCAATCTGATTCTATAGCTGCAGAGGAGTGTTGGGAGAGTGGAATCGAGCGAGCAGGGGCTCGTTACACCCGGTCTGTGAGTTTTGGTGTGCGGCCGTCTCTTGGCAGGTTTTCTGTTGTGCCATGTTTTTTCCATTTGCTTATGAGAGATTTGATGGTGCTCCTAGGGTTTATGAAAGATTTGGATTTTTTTTATAACCTAACCCTGACTACTTCTCAAAAACATTGTCCCTTACTTGTTTGGAGAGTTCCTTGGTCTTCATGGCAGCGTTTGGTTAGTGGGACCTCTTGCTTAGGTGTTGCAGCCTCTGGGGCCTTTCAAAAAGGTGTGTATATGTAATGACAGATCATGTGACACTTAGATTGCACACAGGAGGACATCATTTCCCTAATTATGTGACTTCTGAAGGTAACTGGTTGCACCAGAGCTTTTTATGGGCTTCATAACAAAGGGGGTGAATACATACGCACATGCCAATTATCAGGTTTTTATTTCTGAAAAATAGTTTTATGTATATATTTTTCTAGTTTTACTTCACCAACTTAGACTATTGTGTTCTGATCCATCACATATAATTCAGATTAAAAAAACATTGAACTAAAGGCTGTAATGTAACAAAATAGGTAAAAAGCCAAAGGGGGTGAATACTTTTCCAAGGCACTGTAACTTTGAGAGATGTGGTTAAACACCTATTGTATTCGGATAGTAATTAACATAACTGAACTGCATTTACCTAGCAACAGTATATGAAGACAGTCCTAACTTGCTATAACAGTCCCAGTTTATCACACTGTGATTGAAGAAAGGAAAAAAAATGTTGGCTGGCAAAATTGGGGCCCTTGAAGAAAGTTCACTAGTGGACAAAAGATTAACTTGTATGATGTTAATCTCTTACCAGTTCCAAGGCACCTGTCAGGGCTGGGCCCAGCCCTTCCTTCTCTGAGCTAGCCGCTTAGCTGTCGGCTAATTGCCAGCTCCCATCTCTTTCCACAGTTACTCAGCTGTTGATGATCCTGCTCGTCAGTCCTGCCTACTTAGGCCATCCAGTACAGAGGAGCTCTGCTCACATCACAAGAAACTACCTACTGTGTTCCTGTTTAAAGACTGGCTTTACTGACATCCCTTCTGGCTCCAGATCCTGCCTGCTGTTCAACTACATTGATCCCTGACTTCTGGCTTGGCTGACTATTCCTACCGGTGACTGAACTTTGGCTATGTTTTGACTACGTTTGTTCTTTTTACTTTTATTATTAAACAAGTGTGATTTAACTGTACTTCTGTCTCGGTCTGATTTCATGGTATCTGACAGCACCCTCTTCTGGGACTTTGAGCACATGCTCTGATTCAGTAAAAGCTCAGTTCAAGTCAGACATGGATAGTAGTGTCTGATGAACTCTCTCTTTTAATCCTGCTGAGGCAGTCCAACTTTATATTCATTACAAGTGGTGGTAATGCTCTCTAGTTCAATCAGATCTCACCACCAGGCACCCAAATCATACCCTCCCAGGGAAAAGGTTCTCACCTGATTGTGGTAAGCTATGGCAGGGATCCGTTCATCCAGCAGCATCTCAGTCAATCACATGTAGCATTGCACAGTGTATGATGACAGCAGCAGTCTCTGATCAGCACTCTTCACCTGGGCAGCACAGAATCAGATAGCTCCAGCACACACCTTTGTCCACACTTCACTGCGACCTTATGGGGCTCTCTCTCAGCTGCTCAGTATAGGTTGCCTCAGTACATGGTTCCCACAGTGGCTTCCTCCCTGCATTCTGAAGGATGGGGGCACAGCAGCGCTCCCTTTCTCCAGCAGCCTCGTTCACTGTCCCCTTGCTCTGTTGCATCAGTCAACCACCCTCCTCCAGATCCAATCAAGAAGGCTGCCCCCTGCACCGGAGACACTCCATAGAGGAACATTATAAAGTGGTCTTCTTTAAGATCACTACTGCACTTCAGCATTAATGAATATTCAGTTTAACCCTGCCCACATTATGGAAGAATAATACAGCAGTAACAAAGGAAGAGGTTCCACAACAGCTATCATCTACAGTCAAGGTTACAGTAGTATATATGTACTGTACATGACACACAGTAAAAATTTCTATTTGTATGAAAAATTCAAGTTTATCTAAGCCCTAGAAAAATATATATTTAACAGCTTACCAGTCCTTACATGTGGTGGCTGCATTAGTTGTCTTCTTTAAAAAATGTTGTTCCTGTGTCTTTACCCGGTGGTCCAGCCAGTAACACATTTCCTGTCCTAGGATGACAACACTCACTCACTATATCTATGGAGGAGCAGTGTTGTCACTCTTGAACAGAAAGTGTGTTAGGACTACAGAACACCTTATAACATAAGGTGAGATGTTCTGCAGTTGATGTAACCTGGCCAGGCTGATAAGACTCATTGACATAACACTTCAGAGTGCACAGAACACAAGACAGCTCTGAATTTCTTCGCCTATTGAACAGAAGTATAACAAAATGAGTTTTGGGAAAGATTGAGTTTGAGGAAGAGGTGTGACATCTAGACGAATGTATCAGTTGGTAAATTAGTAATGCATGAGGAGACTGAAGGGTGTCATTAGCATAGAGAGGGTTTTGGATACCATGGGAGACTGTCAACTAACCTGGGGAAGAGGTGTAGATTGGGGGACCTTGTTGGATCAGTATCTTATTGAATATCGAAATCCTGCAAGATTTGGCCAACGGTATTGACATAGAATTATATAAATAAGAGATTCTGTCTCATTGTGTGTGCATGGCGTGGGAGTAAGATAGGGACAGAGCCCTGTTGGTTAGGGAAAGAGTAGAAGTAATGCAAGGATTTTCTCTCACTTCCTGTTTGGCAATGGGACAGCAAGTTATTATTATTATTATACAGGATTTACATAGCGCCAACAGTTTACGCAGCGCTTTACAATATAAAAGGGAGACAATACAGTTATAATACAATAAAATACAAGAGGGTTAAGAGGGCACTGCTCAGAAGAGCTTACAATCTAATAGGGTGGGGCAGGTGGTACAAAAGGTTGTAACTGTGGGGAATGAGCTGTTGGAAGTGGTAGGAGATTAGTTGGAGATGCTTTCCTGAAGAGATGAGTTTTCAGGGATCGCCTGAAGGTAGCAAGAGTAGGCGATAGCCGGATAGATGGAGGTAGCGAGTTCCAGAGGATGGGAGAGGCTCTGGAGAAATCCTGGAGACGAGCATGGGAAGAGGAGATGAGAGAGCTTGAGAGCAGGAGGTCTTGAGAAAGGTGGAGAGGTCGATTTGGGTGATATTTGAAGACAAGATTGGTGATGTAGCTCGGGGCAGAGTTGTGAATGGCTTTGTATGTTGTGGTTAGTATTTTGAATTTAATTCGCTGGGTGATTGGGAGCCAGTGTAGGGATTGGAGGAGAGGGTTGGCAGACACTGAGCGGTTGGTAAGGTGGATAAGTCTGGCAGAAGCATTCATGATAGACTGAAGAGGGGATAGCCTATGGAGAGGTAGACCAATCAGAAGGGAGTTGCAATAGTCAAGGCGAGAGATAACAAGGGAGTGAATGAGGAGCTTAGTGGTTTCATTTGTTAAAAAGGGTGAATTTTAGAGATATTACGGAGGTGAATTCTATAAACTTTTGATAACAATTGGATTTGAGGCTGAAATGACAAGTCAGAGTCTAGGATTACACCTAGTACCCTGGCGTGAGGGGAGGGGCTGATGGTTGGATTGTTGATTTTGATGGAAAAGTCATGGAGAGGGGCACAGGTGGGGGGGAATATTAATAGCTCAGTTATAGAGAGATTTCGTTTAAGGAAGTGGTGTGACATCCATGCTGATATGTCAGTTAGTAAGTTAGTAAAGCGAGAGGAGACTGAAGGAGTGAGGTGAGGAGTAGACAGATAGATTTGGGTGTCATCAGCGTATTAGTAGTATTGGAAGCCGTGGGCGTTTATCAAGTGACCAAGGGAGGAGGTGTAGCTAGAGAAGAAAAGGGGTCCAAGAACAGAGCCTTGGGGGACCCCCACAGAAAGGGGCAATGAAGAGGAGGAGACAGAGTTGTAGGTGACACTGAAGGAGCGCTGTGATAAATAGGCAGAGAACCAGGATAGAGCAGAATCTTGGAGTTTATGTAGTTTATTTGAGAAGGAGCGGGTGGTCAACAGTGAAGGTAGATCTCCCCAGTGGGGCACAGATGGCAAAACGTAAACAAAACCAGTATTCTCCTGCTGTCCTCTCTTGCTCCTCCTGTGCCTCCTGGTCAGGACACCTCTGCGGGTTGTAAAAGGATCCCATCCACACCCGAGCCCCAGGCCCAAGCTACCCCCCCTCCAGACTGGAGCTCCCTCAAAGGCCCCGGCAGCCTAACACTCCATCTCCATCTTCCACCCGATTACAACTCCCCCCCAGCTGGGCTGACCCTGAGTTTTTGAGGGGGCCTGTCCCCTGCCAATCCTAGCTGGGGATTGGACAGAGCCCTCAAGATACGCCAGACAACTCCACCTCTCCTCTCCTCCTTCTTTTCCAATAGATTCTAGCATGTTCTGCAAGGGGAGGGGTGGTCTTAGTGATACTGCCTGTGAGTCACCCAGCTCTTCCTGGCTTCCTGCCAACCCAGAATCAAACACACAGGCTTGGCTGCCTGCCAAGCCTGCTTAAATTTCCCTACATTACAAAAAAATCTAACTGTACAAATCCTAGTCCCTTGGCTGGGAAAATGTCAAAAATCAGCTCGCAAGGAGCAAGGGCATCCCACACAAATACAGTTTTGGATGGGGCAGGGGAAGAAACTGTGACAGGGCTATGCACAAATAAATACGTACAAAAATAAAAATGGCATTTTGTTGGTATTTACAGAACATACACTAAATACACCTAACTACAAGTCCTTGTAGCTAACAACTTTACACCATATACTGAGCCAGAGCAACCCCCAAAGAGGAAGATCCTCTGCCCGCAGGATTCTTGACTCCAGTCGGAGATGGATGAACAGCCGTCCAATCCGAAGAGGCCCTGTGGGAAAAGAACAAATAACATCCTACTCAAACAACTATCTAGGCACTGTACAACATTTTCTGTCAGGAGGGGGTTATAGACCTGCTGACAGAAAGAAAAAGAAAATTCGACATTCAATATACATTTGTTGCTCCCTAAGCGTTGGCCTGTCAGGAGGGGGTTAGCATCCTGCTGACAGAGACAAAGGGGCAAACCAAGAAAAAAACACAGTTATTTTCTAGAGTTCCTGGTGGGAGGGGCCCTCCCCGGACTATCAGGGTCCTCAAAAGAAAAAGTTGGAATCATTGATCAGACCTCACCCAGCATCCAGCAATTGGAATGTCTATCCATTGGCACAGGTTAGAATGGCAGGCCGGTCTAATCCTGTAAAGAATCAAAGAGAAAAGGGGAAACACACAGTCTGTACTCTTCATAACAGTCCATGTTACCACTTCCATTGTTGCACTCTACAGCAGTCCTCTCAGGCATAGAAGTGCGGATCAGGCAGTCTCTTTCTACTACCCCTTCCTCTCTGATAGAGACAGAGTGGCTCCTTGCAGGCCATCCTGCTTTCACTACCACCACTCTGTCCCTAGATTGCTCTCCACAGCCTCCATTCCTTCCAAATGTCCTGAAACTGGGCCCAGGTCTCCTCACACTCCAGCACCCTCAGAGGCTTGGGGATATGCAAATACTCCCACACTAGGTCATCCTCTCACTCTCCCCGGGAGTTCTCTACGATGTCCATAATGTCAGGAGGGACATAAGGGTAGTCCAGACCCCACTCCAGAGCAACTCTGCACTAAACTTCCTGTTGGAACCTGGAAAACCTGGGCAGTTCCGATGCTTCCCTTTTCCCGGCAGGACGCAAGCATCATGGTTCCTCTTGACCCACTACCTGAATTCAGCTGCTCTGGTCTGGGTGGTGGAAGAAAAAAAAGTTGTCTGCTGCTGATGGGGGTTCCTGCAGCTTCTTTAACTCCCATATTCAGATCTGGCACATCTGCCACCTCGGACTGGATATCCTGGACCTGGGAGCCTCCCATCTCCCATTCCTCCTCCGAGCTGCTGTGGGACGACCAATCTGCTATCTCCTTCAGAGACCCAAACTCTGTTTGCAGTCTGGGAGAACCCCAATCTATGGCCCTGTCCTTGCCTTCTCCTCCTGGCTCACCTGAGAGCACATCTCCCTCCTCCACTGGCTCCTTCCAGGTGGGGCTAGCAAGGGACATAGAAGCAGCCGGCATTTCAGGCATTTCTACTGGTTCCTGCTGGACAGTACTTACAGTCACCAGGTCCCCAATCAGGCCGCAGGCCACGACAGACTCCTCTTCCTGGTGTTCGCAGGGGATTCGCCAAGCTCAGACTCCACCCCGCCTTTCGGCGACTATACTAGGCCCACTCTGGCCTTCCAGGACTTCCGCAGCTGCACACGACACAGTCCTGACTGCAGTTCCAACTTGTAGTATTGTGGCTCCCGCTGGCTGGATGCAAGCCATGTAAGTGATTTGCCGCAATGACCGCACCAGATCCCTGCACTGACCACCGTGGTCAGTATCCAGCATTCTGGACATAGCAGGCACAGTCGCTCTGTTCCCTCAATCATCCCGAGGGCAAATCCCCAGCAATGCTCCAATCGGACACTGGTGTCCACCAGTGCCTGCTCCTGCAGATCAAGCAACCAGGTCAGCGCTGTAAACACACGATCACGCTCTGCCATCTTGCTCCTCTGCCTCGTGGTGTGTCAGGGACATGGCCATTACAGGACTGGCAATGTTGCCTATATCCAACATGGACGCTCTCAGAGAACTGAGGAACGCACTTGAGTGCACGGCGCAGATCGGCGCACGCGCATACGCAATGCGAACACGCGTGAGCAGCAGTGCGCAAGTGGCGTGACAGACGCTGGTGCCAACTGCCCTATTTAAACCTGCCACTGAAGTCAGGATATTGCTGGATTATCTTCAGCTTCCCCGTGTTACCTGTGCTTCTGTATCTCTGATTTGTGGATCTCCTGTTACTGGCCCGGCTTGCCCTGACCCTGCTCCCCGGCTTGACCCCTGGCTTGCATCTAGACTTTGCTTCTGCTTATTCTCCTGTGTCTGACGCCTTAGCTCCTCAACTCTGCTGTTCCTGGCTCCTGTGTATGACCTCGGCTTACTCCTGTTTATGCTTCTGGACTGATCTACCCTATCTGACTTTTAGTTGGGCTCCCGGTTTCTTTCCTTGCCAAGCACCTCAAGTACTTATAGTGCTACCAGCCTGCTACAGTCATCCCTTGGTGATCAGCTCATCTGACTACAAGCAAGCACCTGGCAAACCGTGCTTCTTTGAGCACCGCGCTCCCTGTTCCCAACTCCAGGGGCGCGCTGCACTTAGCCACAAGGGGACCCCTCTTAGCATCTCGGCCTCCATACCAGAACCTGACAGTATAATCCAGCCATGTCTGAGGCCGACTGAAGTGCTTCCCCTATAGAGGCCTTGTGTCAGCAGGTCACCGCATTAACCCAATCGGTGCCGAGGCTACAAGAAGGCTACTTCTAGCTGGAGGGTCATCTGCAACATCTGTCTTCGGCACCTGCTTCCCCTGACCCGGGACCTTTTTCTGCCAGCACCTCCTCTACTGCTGCATCTCAGGAGAGCACCACCTCTACCCACACAGTGCTGATTCCTTCACCTGAGCCACGGGTGCCAACCCCTGAACGGTTCTTCGGAGACCGGAAAAAGTTTAGATCCTTCAAAAATGCCTGTCTGCCGTATCTGTCTTTCCAGCCAAGGACTTTCTCCATACAAAATGTAAAGGTGGGATTCATCATATCGCTACTCTCTAACGAACCCCAAGTCTGGGCCAACGGTAAAAGAGCCCCACCATTAACTCTGTCGATGCATTCTTTGAGGCCATGGCGCAACTACTACCATTACAGCAGGGACGGTGCCCCACAGAGAATTACACAGTGGACTTCCGCAAATGGTCTGCAGACACAGGCTGGAACAAAGCTGCCCTGAAATACCAATACCGGCTGGGCTTATCTGAATCCCCCAAGGATGAATTAGCCAGTAGCAAACCCTGCTACGTTAGAGGGCCTCATTCAGTTGACCATACAGCTAGACAGACATTTGCGAGAACGGTGTTACCCAAGGTATCCTTCCCCCCAGCACCTGGTCCTTCCAGCAATCCTGCATCGGAAGTTGAGCCTATGCAGATTGGCTTGGTCCACTCAGCCCTTTCTCCATAAGAAAAGAATCTCTGTCTTTACTGCGGAGGGAATGGACACTTCCTACGGAACTGCCCCATAAGGCCTATTAAGCCATCTTATCATACTCCAGTGTATTTTCAAGGGTCAGGATCCTCTGCATCCCACATTGTTCTCCCTGTCTCTCTACAGGTGGCGGAAGAGGAGATCCAACTCTCAGCTATCATTGACTCAGGGGTCTGTAGCTGCTTCCTAGGCTTCACCTTAGCTAAGAAACTTGAAATTCCCCTTGTTATCAAGAAACAGCAGCTAACAGTACACCTGGCCGATGGCTCCCTGCCCGTTCTGGCTAGTTACGCAAGAGATACTGAAATTCCTTGCAGTGACCGATTCTGGCCATAAAGAATTGGTAAAGAATTGGTTTTGATGCACTGTGCTCCCTCATGTTTTCGGTCATCTTGGGAGTCCCCTGGTTGCGAGCACACAACCCCCATATCGAATGGCTCAAGAATGAAGTCCTGTTCACGTCTACATACTGCCATCAGCATTGCCTCACCCCTACTTCTAGAGACTGTTCTAGCTGTTTGACCCTGCAACCTGTCTCCAGTGCCAGTCAACATATACCACCTGCTTACCACGAATTTCTGGACGTGTTTGATGAAAAGAAGGCTGACGCCTTTCCACCTCACCGTCCCTATGGTTGCCCAATTGAATTGCTCCCAGGCTCTGAGATTCCGTTCCCCCTCTCAGAAACGGAACTCGAAACTCTACGGCAATACATTAATGAAAATATAGAAAAGGGATTTATCCGTCCCTCTTCATCTCCTGCAGATACTGGCATATTCTTCGTCGAGAAGAAAGATAAGTCATTGAGACCTTGTGTGGATTAAAGACAGCTGAATAAGATTATCATCAAAAAATGCTACCCACTCCCTCTTGTCCCAGAATTGTTTTAAGGATTCCGTACTGCTCAGGTCTTCTCTAAATTGGACTTATGGGGCGCTTACAACCTGGTCCACATTTGCGATCGAGACGAGTGGAAGACAGCATTCCGGACACGTTTTGGACATTTTGAATACCTTGTGAAGGCATTTAGACTCTGTAACGCCCCAGCCACGTTACAGCACTTTGTGAATGATATTTTTCGAGAATATCTAGACAACTTCGTCATTGTATACCTGGACGATATCCTTGTTTTCTCAGCTACCCTGGAGATCCATAGAATCCACATGAAGAAAGTATTAGTTACTCTAAGGACACATGGATTGTATGTGAAAGCTGAGAAATGTGACTTTGAGAAGGGGTCAATTCAGTTCTTGGAACTTGTCAATTCTATGGAGGGAGTTGCCATGGACCCCCAAAAAGTGAAAGCAAATTTGGAATGGCCTGCCCTCTCAGACAAGAAGGGTGTTCAAAGATTCATCGGTTTTTCAAACTTCTACAGAAGATTTATTAAGAACTTTTCGGCCATTATTGCACCCATTACTCAAATAACTTGCCTGAATTCTAGATTTCAATGGTCCTCTGAGGCCCAGGCAGCCTTCAAGAAACTTAAGGATGTATTTGTTTCAGCATCAGTTCGCCGGTATCCTGACCCTGCTTTGCCTTATGTCCTGGCAGTTGACGTCTCAGAGATGGCCACAGGAGCTGTTCTGTCCCAACGACAGGGTGCCAAGTCATTGCTACATAATGTAGCTTTTTCTTCACGGAAAATGAGCCATGAGCTTTTGGCGATTAAAACAGCCTTGGAAGAGTGGAGATACTTGCTTGAAGGTGCAGGATATCGCATCATGATTTTTACCGACCACAAAAACCTGGAATATCTAAGAACTTCCACGTCAAGCACAGTGGACACTGCTCTTTTCTAGGTTCAATTTCCATATTACTTGCCGCCCTGGATCTAAGAATGAAAAAGCCAATGCTCTTTCTCGGATGTTCCCAGACAGTCCAGAAGAAACCATTCCTGGCACAATCTTGTTTACTCAAAATTTTTTGTTAATTCAACCAGACCTTAGGGCATCTATTGAGCAAGCCTCTCTCTAGTGCACGGAGCCAGAGATTTTATCCTTAAGAAACCACAAAGGGTTCCTGTGGCACCAGGACCAAATTTTTGTTCCTCAGGAAGTCAGATTGCAAACCCTGAAAAGGTTCCATCATCACCAACTTGCTGAGCATTTCGGGGTTTGGAAGACGATTGACCCCATTCAGAGATACCTATGGTGGCCTTCCTTAACCACTTGCCGACCGGCTCACACCGATATACGTCAGCAAAGTGGCACGGGTGCGCAAAACAACGTATCTGTAGGTCGCTGCATCATCCGTGGCTAGCGGGCGCACGCCCATCACACGCCGCGGGAGCGTGCCCGCAGGTCCCGCAGGCTCGATGTCCGCCGGTGGCCTGCGATCCTGGCATTGAGAGGCAGAACGGGGAGATGACTATGTAAACAATTCCCTGTTCTGCCTAGCAACATGACAGGGATCTACTGCTCCCAGTGATCAGGAGCATCTCTGTCATGTTCTAGTGAGCCCATCCCCCCTACAGTTAGAACATGCTGAGGGAACACAGTTAACCACTTGATTGCCCCCTAGTGTTTAACCCGTTCCCTGCCAGTGACATTTACACAGTAATCAGTGCATTTTTATAGCACTGATCGCTGTATAAATGCCAATGGTCCCAAAATAGTGTCAAAAGTGTCTGATCTGTCTGCCACAATGACGCAGTCAGGATAAAAATCGCAGATCGCCATCATTACTAATAAAAAAAAATTAATAAAAATGCCATAAATCTATCCCCTATTTTGTAGACACGATAACTTTTGCCCAAACCAATCAATATACGCTTATTGCGATTTTTACCAAAAATATGTAGAAGAATACATATTGGATTAAACTGTGGAAGAAATTTGTTTTCTGATATAGTTTTTGGGGATATTTATTATAGCAAACAGTAAAAAATATTGCTTTTTTTTCAAAATTGTCGCTCTTTTTTTGTTTATAGCGCAAAAAAAAAACCGCAGAGGTGATCAAATACCACCAAAAGAAAGCTCTATTTGTGGGGAAAAAAGGACGTCAATTTTGTTTGGGTATAACATCACACGACCACGCAATTGTCAGTTAAAGCAACGCAGTGCCGTATCGCAAAAAAGGGCTTTGGTCAGGAAGAGGGTAAATCCTTCTGGGGCTGAAGTGGTTAAAATCAGACTGCAGGAAATACGTGAAGTCATGTATGATATGTCAGCGCAACAAGGGTTCCAATACAATACTTGGGGTTTGCTAAGGCCCTCACCAGTCCCAGAGCATCCTTGGAAAAATATTTCTATGGACTTTATAGTTGATCTTCCCCTGTCAGAGAGTTTCACAACCATCTTGGTAGTAACGGATCGGCTGTCCAAAATGGCGCACTTCCTGCACATGTTAGGCACACCTTCCGCCATGGACACAGAGAACATTTTTATTAAGGAAATAGTCAGACTACATGGACTACCCGATAATATTGTCTCTGATAGGGGCCTGCGATTCACCTCCGGATTTTCTCTTCTGCTTATCATCCTCAGAGTAACAGCCAGACAGAGAGGACAAACCAGACCCTGGAACAGTATCTACGGTGCTTCTGCTCAATTTCCCAAGATGACTGGGTCTCTTTGCTGCCTTGCGCTGAATTTGCATACAATAACTCTATACACACAGCCACCAATCAATCACCCTCCTGGGCCAATTACGGTTTTAATCCCTCGTTTCTGCCCAACATCATTCCTGAATCTCCAGTACCAGCCGTTCAAGATTGTTTGAGAAAAATGTATCCTATCAAGTCCTCCAGGAAACCATGCGGAAGGCTCAGGAAGACTTCAAAAAGCAGTAAGACAAGAGGAGAGGGAACCCCATCTATAAGGTGGGAGACAAGGTATGGCTGTCCTCTGTTAACCATAAACTTTCTTGTCCTTCTAGGAAGTTGGGGCCAAAGTTTGTGGGGCCATTCAAGATTAAAAGAGAAGTGAACCATGTGGCTTTTGAGCTTGCTCTGCCAGATTCCTAAGGGATCCACCCGGTCTTCCACGTCTCATTGTTGAAACCAACCATGCCAAGTCCATTTCCAGGGAGAGAAGAGTTGCCACCTCCACCAGTCATCATCGGGAACGACACGGAATATGAAGTGGAAGCCATCCTGGATTGCTGGAAGAGAGGGAGGCAAATTAAATTCCTTGCGAAATGGAAGGGGTATTCTTCAGAGGAAAATTCTTGGGAACCTGCAGGAAACATACATGCCCCCAGACTGTTACAAAACTTCTGCAACAGGTACCCTGAAAAATGGGCTTGTTTGAGCATCCGGAGGCTGCCCCTTGGGGGGGCACTGTCAGGGACATGGCCGTCACAGGACTGGCAATGTTGCCCACATCCAACATGGACACTATGTGAAAATGCGTGGGCGGCGGCGCTGGTGCCAACTGCCCTATTTAAATCTGCCACTGAAGTCAAGATATTGCTGGATTATCTTCAGCTTCCCCGTGTTCCCTGTGCTTCTGTATCTCTGATTTGTAGATCTCCTGTTCCCGACCTGGCTTGCTGATATCCCGCTTGACCCCTGGCTTGCATCTGGACTTTGTTTTTGCTTATTCTCTTGTGTCTGACCCCAGCTTAGCTCCTCAACTCTGCTGTTCCTGGCTCCTGTGTATGACCTCGGCTTGCTCCTGTTAATGCTTATGGACTGATCAACCCTATCTGACCTTTGGCCTTGCTCCCGGTTTCTCTCCTTACCAAGCACCTCAAATACTTCTAGTGCTACCAGCCTGCTACAGTCATCCCTTGGTGATCAGCTCATCTGACTACAAGCAAGCACCTCGCAAACCGTGCTTCTTTGAGCACTGCGCTCCCTGTTCCCAACTCCAGGGGCGCGCTGCACTTAGCATCTCCGCCTCCATACCAGAACCTGAAATGGTGTCTGCTAGGAGGGAACGCTGGGTCTCCTCTAGGGCATGGCACCACCCCCTTTGTTTCCAGACAGGCTGGCGTCTGCAAAACTGATAGGAAGGCCCCTTCCTTTGCGTGCTGCTGTAACCCCTTGTTAGACGAACTGAAGTTTGCAGGCACACTGAAGATAGCAGGACTTGTCTGGGTATGTCTCTGGACACCAACTGTGCCCTAGCAACTGAGGGCAGATGACCGCTGATTTTTCCCGTGGTTGCCGGTAGCAACAATAAAGTTTGTAACCCATCTTAGCACAGTCCTGCCCGCATGCACCAGCAGGCTTACGCCGATCACCCCGGCAGCAGTAGACATCTCCAGGCACACTTCACTGTTTAAAGCAGGAGTTTGAAACAAACAGTCACAATGCATTTGCAGATCAGTGGACATATTTGTAATCCATGGGCGCGATTGCCCGCCATGGTTGCCACGGGTGACGGCACATGGTAGAAAAAGTTACTGAATAGGCTTTAATGTATAAGTGTCCGTCCCAGCCGCGGCTGGGCAACTGGGCAAGCAGGCAGCAATAACTTGACAGGCAGCTCCCATGCTCCTATGGGCAACAGCACTTAATACTGTAGTACTGAAAGCAGGCAGAGCACATAAATCCTTTCCCGGGTTCAATCCCTCAATTGGTGGAACAAAGTGAAGTTCCCCAGCTCGGTCCACTTCAGTTGCTAGGGGCAACCACTGGCAGGTTACCTGTGAGCAGACAGTGCCGGAACGAGCCCCCAAATGTAGCGGTTCCCCCTGTAGGGGCTGCTGGTAGTTGTAGCCGGTCTCTCACCCTGCACAGTCAGGCATACAATCTTCAGACACTCATTAGTCAAGAAGCAGTCCTTGTACTTTGTTTTTATGTTTAATTAAGGGGAATTAAACTTGGATGGGGTAAGAGTAAGTATGGGATGCCCACTTGATTGAAGAAATAAAGAATTGGGACTCCAACTATATACACTCCTTGTATATACACCTCCTCACTTCCAGCTCCATCACCTCGCTTAGTTACACTTCCTCACTTCCAGGACCAGCTAGCATTATAGTTTAGGACTGACACTGGCTCTGCCAGGCCTTAGTAAATGCCCTTTGCAGTCAGGGACCACAGGCCCCTTTGGTATAGCAAAAAGAATGGTGGTAGCCCTAGTGCTAGCTGTCCACATGGCCACTGATCCCAGCACCACATCTTCGGGCCCTGCCAGCCCTCCAGATTGCAGCTGCCTCTCTCCACTCCCAGTGCCTCCCAGTCCTCCCAACTGTGTGAACACTCACCAGCCCTCTTGGCTGCCACTGTGGAACTCCTGGAGACTTGCCTGGCAGTGTTCTCCTGTTATTCTCTCTTGCTCCTCCTGTGCCTCCTGGTCAGGACAACTCTGTGACAACACCCGAGCCCAGGCCCAAGGTCACCCCCCAGACTGGGGAGCTCCCTCAAAGACCCCAACAGCCTAACACTCCATCTCTATCTTCCACCCGATCACAACTCCCTCCCAGCTGGGCTGACCCTGAGTATTTGAGAGGGCCTGCCCCCTGCCAATCCTAGTTGGGGATTGAACAGGACCTGCGGGATACTCCTGCTGTACCTCTCCTCTCCTCCTTCCTTTCCAGAAGATTCTAGCTTGTTCTGGAAGGGAAGTGATGCTGCCTCTGAGTCACCCAGCTCTTCCTGGCTTCCTTCCAACCCAGAATCAAACACACAGGCTTGGCTGCCTGCCAGGCCTGCTTAAAAGCGGACCTTTAGTGATTTTTTCAACTTTCCATCTATTAAATCTTCTGCCCTTGATGTTTTAACTTTGGATAGTAAAACATTTTTTTCTGCCAGTAAATACCTTATACAGCCCACTTCCTGTTTCTTGTCTGGTAAAAAGCCTAGGCTTATGACATCATGCACAGCTCTCTCATGAGAGCTTGCCAGGAAGGAAGGGAGGATGAGTCATAAGAGGGCCAATGAAAGCTGCAGGGCTGGAGGTGTGTGTCTGTGTAAATCCAGGAAGTGAACAGGCAGCAGCTTCAGCTGTCCACAGTTAAAATGGAAGCAGCCAGACTCAGTGGAGGGAGATTTCTACAGCATATTTAGTAAGTACAGAATCACAGTACGGGCTCATGCACACATGAGCTGCAACGCCACTACCGACGCCAGCAAAAAGCAGCTGAAAAAATGTGCTTTTAGTAGCCTTTTGTTTTGGCGTAAATGCACGTTTATACCGCGTTAGCTTTTAGCGGCGTTTCTCTGCCTCTATTCAAAATCAATGGTTCCCTATGAGAGCCCATTGATTGACCAGAAGTCGGATCATGAAGATCCGACTTGATGATCCGCACCAGAAGTTGGATCATGATGATCCAACTTGCGGCACAGCTTGTGTGCTGAGGATCTTGAAGAGGAACCCCGCGCCAAAATGAAAAAAAAAAACGGCATGGGGTCCCCCCCAAGATCCATACCAGACCCTTATCCGAGCATGCAGCCCCAGCAGGTCAGGAAAGGGGGGGGGGGGCGGGTGATGGGGACAAGGGCCTCTTCCCGACAACCCAGGCCATTGGTTGTCGGGGTCTGCAGGTAGGGGGCTTATCGGAATCTGGAAGCCCCCTTTAACAAGGGGGCCCCCAGATTCCCGGCCCCCCACCCTATGTGGATGAGTAAGGGGTAAATCCATGGTGTATGGGGTACACCCAGAGGCCCTACCCCTTGTGACGTCATCACCCATCATGCCCGGGCGGTGACGTCACAATGGGTGGGGCCTCCAGATGATTCCTGACCTGCCGGGCTGCATGCTCAGATAAGGGTCTGGTATGGATTTTGGAGGGACCCCCACGCTGTTTTTTTGGCCTGGGGGTTCCCCTTAAAATCCATACCAGACTGAAGGGTGTTAAGTCGCTTTTAGCAGCTTTTAGTGGCGTCATGTTGTTTGTCATGATGTTGTCATGATGTTTTTACAGCTCGTTTTTACTGCTCCTGGAAGCACAGGCTGTCGTTTTTTTCTACTGCCCCTTAACGCTTGTGCCTCCAAATGCCTCTGATACTTTATGTGTGCATGGACAAAGATGTTTTTATTACAAATTATGTGAGCAGACTGTGCAGTTCCTCTTTAAATTTTCCTACGCTTCAAAAAAATATAACTGTACACAACAAGTACCACAAGAGGGTGCTACAGTGATATGCATGTACATTGTATTATATTTGGAGTGATTGGGAGCTTTTTTTGCAGCAAATGATGGATATGCTTGTATATTCACAAAACAAGTCTCTAAAAATCTGGCAAAATGACAGGAAAAAATAAATATATTTTACTACATGTAATGGGGTTCATTTACTAAAGCTTACAGAAGTAAAAAATATTACTGCGCAGGTGATAACAACTATATGTGAAATAAAAGCCGCTTGCAACATCACAACAGAACCAATTGTGCAAAAACATACAGAGTAAAAAATTGTCATGCTAAATAAATGGTAATCAAAAATAATTAATTAAACAATAGTACATATTTTCTTGTAAAAAAAAACCAATAGTACATATAGGGCTTGAACGATTGATTGAATAGTGACAAGCAAACACAAGAAAATCCTTGAAGTAGTATCCAAAGAAAGTAATTGGTAAATCCACCAAGTGCACCTCCACCGTGATAACTAGTAAGATGCGGGGCCATCCTACCATGGGTCCTGGTGGGTCCATGGGACCCAGGAGGCAGTTTAAGATAGGTGGCAACAGGAGCGCACTCCCAGAGGACCCGCGGCTCCCTCCCTCTAGCCTGCAGTGTTATTCTTCCATTATGCTCCGCTACCCAGACCCACCCTTCTTTGCTCGACAGCAGTACAAGTTGTACTGCTAGGGAGCGAAGCGGGGCAGGGCAGGGGGTGAAGTAGCTCTCTCGGAACAGCACAGGCTTCAATAGCAGGAGCACCGGCCACCACTGCAGCGCTGCTGTCGTTGCATGTTGCATCACTGAGCCAGGATCAGAGCGTAGTTGGTCGGTGGCGATGAAGAGGAAGAGGGGAGTTTTCGTGGTGCTGCAAAATTCATATACCTGTGAGCTGATTTTTTTGGTCATGTCTCTTTGCTGGAGGAGGCATGTCTCTTTGCTGGAGGGGGCATGTCTCTTTTCTGGAGGAGGCATGTCTCTTTGCTGGACTGGGGATGTTTCTTTGCTGGATTAAGCATGTCTCTTTGCTTGAGGTACATGTCTCTTTGCTGGAGGGGGCATGTCTCTTTGCTGGATTGGGGATGTCTCCTTGCTGGATTGGGCATGTCTCTTTGCTGGAGGGGGCATGTCTCTTTGCTGGAGGGGGCATGTCTCTTGCTGAATATATGGGGATGTCTCTGCTGGATTGGGCTGACTCTTTACTATTTGGGGATGTCTCTTTGTTTTATGGAAATTTCTCTTTGCTTTATGGAAATGTCTCTTTGCTTTATGGAAATGTCTATTTGCTGGATGGGCGTGATTTTTTCGAAGCGTTTCATTCTTGGACCCAGGCAGCACAATGTCTTGGGCCAGCCCTGGTAGGATGTATGCTTACCAGATCTCTAGACTCCAAGTTATAGGAGTCTAAACAAGCATTATATTATGACCCAGCACTCAGAAAGAATCCCTCTGAGTCTGTAACGAAACATCCCACACTCCGCTTGAGTGCTTTTGCCATATACCACTTCCTCACAGTCTGAATACAGATATCAGATATTCTAACCGCTGACAACCACAAACAAGGCAATACTTGTTTGGTTGCTCACCATGAACCGTTTATTAGAAGAATACAGAATACAGTCTTATATACAGTTGAAGAGGAGGTTCCCCCCTCCTGCTCATATTACTCTAATGCCCCGTACACACGGTCGGATTTGTGTAGTGTAGGCTCCATCACACATTTTCCATCGGATTTTCCGACACACAAAGTTTGAGAGCAGGCTATAAAATTTTCCGACAACAAAATCCGTTGTTGGAAATTCCGATCGTGTGTACACAAATCCGACGGACAAAGTGCCACGCATGCTCAGAATAAATAAAGAGATGAAAGCTATTGGCCACTGCCCCGTTTATAGTCCCGACGTACGTGTTTTACGTCACCGCGTTTAGAACGATCGGATTTTCCGACAACTTTGTGTGACCGTGTGTATGCAAGACAAGTTTGGGCCAACATCCGTCGGAAAAAATCCTAGGATTTTGTTGTCGGAATGCCTGAACAAAGTCCAACCGTGTGTACGGGGCATAACAATACACCTGTAACCACAAACATACATTAACATGAGCTAATTAACTAATCATTTCCAGACTAGGTGACTCCCTCAGGTCCTAGCCTTGTCAACTCCTAGCTCACTGACTATACAATACACATTATCATAAATATCAACACAGAACACCTTCACACAATAGCAGAGTTTATTGACACAAACAACAATGGGTGAAAGACTCTTAGAGCCCACACTAGCCTTATTTACAATAAACACATTATAGCAGACAACAGACAGACAGGTGGCTGGAGTTAATGACATCCGCATCTTTTATGAGTCCCAACATTATGAAGCAGTCACTATTTCTAATATGGCATATACAGGGTTCCCAGAGTCTGTGTGTTTTGGGGGGACATGGACTTGAATCCAAAGTAACATTACTTCAAGGTCCCCAGGCATATACCTCACAAAGAGTATTGTTCACTTAAAATCCAGGGCCCATAATCAGTAGGCAAGAGGCTAACATTCAGTCCTCTCCAAAAGCCCCTGCCCCGGCTAGGTCTGTCACACCCTCAGTAGTTGGACTGGAAAGAATTGTAACATGGCTGGCCAAACACACCCCTAGTGTTCCTCAGACATGATCAACAAGGGAGATGTGGACCCTGTGTGGACCCTATGTGGACCCCTTTCTCTTCTCTATTGATCATGTCTGAGGAACACTAGGGTTGTGTTTGACCAGCCATGTTACCATCCTTTCCAGTCCAACTACTGAGGGATTTGGTCTGAGTGCTGGATCATAATCTAATGCTTGTCTAGACTCCTATACTGTGGAGTCTAGAAATCTGGTAAGCATACATCCTACTAGTTATCACAGTGGAGATGCACTTGGTGGATTCATCCAAACAATCACTTTCTTTTGATACTACTTCAAGGATTTTCTTCTGTTTGCTTGTCACTATTCACTCAATCATTCAAGCACTATATGGACTATTGTTTAATTAATTATTTTTGATTTACTAAAAGCACATAGACTGAGCACTTTGGAAGTGCAATTGCTTCAGAGCTCAGTAAATGAGGGGGAGTCCTGCTGACTTCCATTATCCAATCATGTGCAAGCAAAAATGGTGTTTTATTCCTTGAATGTGATTGATTGAGTATTCTCTGAAAAGTGAAGCTTTACCTCATGTACTAAGCTCGGGAGCAACTTGCAACTTGCAAATTGCAAAGTAGACCAATAGGCATTTTTTTTTCATTTTAGATAGAGTAAGGGTCAGTTTTTATTTTTTTGCCATGTGTGTGCCCATTAGATTATTTCCCCTCTATTACTTTTCTGGGGGCAACCCAAAATTTGGATTTTCTTTTATCTTTCAACGTTAATGGTTAACAGGACAAATAAAGAGGGTGGATCTAAGCGGCACATACAGCAATAAAAACCTGACAGGTGTTTTACTCCACCTCAACTCTATCCAAAAACGTTTTAAAAAGTGTTTCCTTTAGGTAAATTCTCCCCAATTTCTATTAGGGTTGCACTGATACCAGTATCAATATTGGTGCCGATACTACGCATTTGCACAAGTACTCAAACTCGTGCAAATGCTCTGATAACTGAAACCAATACCTTTGGGGTGCAATTTGAGCCCAAACCAAATGAATGGGCTGAAATCGCATTGCAAAGAATCACATGTGATTTGAACAAGAATACATTGTGATTCCTTTTCAAATCACATGCAATTTCCTGCATTCCTTCCTGTGTGAACCCAGGCTTGTCATATTGACTTCAGCCTGGGTTCACACAGGAGCGGTGTGGGAAACCGCATGTGATTCAGACAGGAATTGCACCGCAGTCCTGTTCAAATTGCATTCGATTCTTTGCAGTGCAATTTGAGCCCATTCATTTTGTATAGGCTGAAATTGCACCACAAATGTATTGGTACTCAGTATCAGAGAGTACTTGGCCAAAAGTATTGCTACTCGTGGGTAAAAAAAATGGTATCGTTGCAACCCTAATTTCCAGATTTAGGTTTCTGTGCATTACTGTTGAGAGAACTGATCCAAAAAGGCAGAGACTACTCAAAATTGGCTATTGTACAGGTGCATCTCATAAAATTATAATATCATCAAAAAGTTCATTTATTTCAGTAATTCAATTCAAAATGTGAAACTCATATATTTTTATCTAGATGTGTTACACACAGAGTGATATATTTCAGGCATTTCCTTCTTTTTTTTTTGATGATTATGGCTTACAGCTAGTAAAAACCCAAAATTCAGTATCTCAGAAAATTAGAATATTACATAAGACCAAATTAAAAAAAAGGATATTTAATACAGAAATATTGGCTTACTGAAAAGTATGTCCGTATACAGTATAGTAATAATAATTTATGTAAAAGGAGCCCTGACAAAGTATTGAGTGCATACAGGGCCGGTGCTACCACTAGGCAAACTAGGCAGCTGCCTAGGGCGCACTGCTGCCTAGGGCACCTGGCTACTGGTGTTTCTACTTTCTTCTTTCTGCAGCAAGCAACTAAGTCTCAGCATCAGCAGGCAGTCGCCGCTCCGTTCGCACACGGTGTCAGAGACGCAGCGGCGGCGATGGACTGTGTCTGTGTCCCGATGATTGGTACTGGTAGGCTGCATTTGATGGGCGCTGGTGAGTCTACATTTGATGAGCGCTGGTAAAGCTGCATTTGATGGGCTCTGGAGAGGCTGCATTTGATGGGCGCTGGAGAGGCTGCATTTGATGGGCTCTGGAGAGGCTGCATTTGATGGGCGCTGGAGAGGCTGCATTTGATGGGCTCTGGAGAGGCTGCATTTGATGGGCGCTGGAGAGGCTGCTTTTGATGGGCTCTGGAGAGGCTGCATTTGATGGGCGCTGGTGAGGCTGCATTTGATGGGCTCTGGAGAGGCTGCATTTGATGGGCGCTGGTGAGGCTGCATTTGATGGGCTCTGGAGAGGCTGCATTTGATGGGTGCTGGTGAGGCTGCATTTGATGGGCGCTGGAGAGGCTGCATTTGATGGGCGCTGGAGAGGCTGCATTTGATGGGCGCTGGTGAGGCAGCATTTGATGGGCGCTTCATTAAAAAGGTGGGGTATACATGGGCAGGACAAAGTGGGTGGAGCCAGGGTGGGAGGCGGCAAAATAAGGTTTCGCCTAGGGTGTCAAAGATCCTTGCACCAGCCCTGAGTGCATACTACTGTATACCGTGCATGGACATACTTTTCAGTAAACAAACATTTCTGTATTAAAAATTATTTTTTTATTGGTCTTATGTAATATTCAAATTTTCTGAACATCTTGGGTTTTCACTAGCTGTAAGCCATAATCATCAAAATTAAAAGAAAGAAATGCTTGAAATATATCACTCTGTGTGTAACGCATCTAAATAAAAATATATGAGTTTCACTTTTTGAATTGAATTACTGAAATAAATGAACTTTTTGATGATATTATAATTTTATGAGATGCACCTGTAATTTTACATTCCTTAAATACCGCATGCCTGGACCACTACTTAATTACTGCATTTATTTATTTATTTATTTATTTATTTCCTTCCGTAAATTTAGTTTAAAGTGTTTGTTACCATAGAAAAAAGATCCTGTTCCTGTTGTTATACAGCACAGTGATTGTGCTGTGTAATTTAGCCCCTTGTTTCACCTGAAAAACCTGGCTGATCCAGATTGATTGAAGGATGAAAGATGATTGAAGGATGATTGCAATCTGGCATGCAGAAAATCTATTATTAGCAAACCAGCATAAACATGGGAAGGCAAAGAGTCTTTAATTAGCCCAGAGATCAGCATGTAACTCATAGGAGTAACTATAGTTGATCTATGTTTTTAATTTCCTGGCTTTAAATTTAACAGCCTTGTTATGAAGCACCCAGAATGATTCACATCACTTCATGCCCCAGAGGAGCTTACAATCTAAAGCCACCATTAAAGTCATACAGACACACTTTACTGCCAATTTAGTAAAGAAGTCAATTAACTTGTAGGTCTTTGCCTTTAGGGTGGGTTGTGAAGGTTATTTCATGAAAGGTACACTTTGAGACTGACGTATGAAAAGTGTGCTAATGAGATTTATTTTATTGTTGTTGTTGTATATGTATAGTAGTTTAGTAGCAATCAATCAATCTTTGTTTCTTTACCTCTCCACTCCAATGACAAGTGCACACTGATTGGTTACTATGGGCATTCATTCTTTTTGTTTTGAGCTTTTTTTTGTAGCGTTGCTTTAAAAAAGATAAAAAAAATTTACTTTGTTTGCAAATGTTACCGTACTTTTGAACCAAAACTGTAGCGTCACATTAAATTTTTTTTTTTTTTGACGTGCTATAGTAGCGCTACTTCACTAGACGATATACCCATTAAATGAAACAAGTCCTTGAAAAATAATTGTACTTTGCATCCACAGTAACACTAGTTGATTTAAAACCTTCATTGATAGGCACTGTTAGGTGGCACTGATGGGCACTGGTAGGTGGCACCGCTAGGCGGCACTGATAGGTGACACTGATGAGGAGTCACTGATTGACAGCATTGATGAGCACTGATTGACAGCACTGTTTGGACTGCACTGATAATTGGGACACTGATAATCAGTGCCCTGATTATCAGTTTAGATGTCCCTTTCACACAAGCCAGTTATCAGCTCTCCCCTTCTCACACTGTCAGCATGAGGAAAGGAATGCTGATTGCCGGCTTGTGTTTACATCGTGATCAGCTGTCATTGGGCACAGCTGATCATGTGGTAAAGGGCAGTTGTGATTGAACCTAGAACCTTCAGGGCCCCGATGCAAGAATGCAAGAAACCATGGAGGGCCCCCCTGACCCCCAAACAGGGTCCTTTCCTCTGAGCCCGGTGGCTCAGGTCACAAGTGGGTGGCTGCATATATGCATATATACAAAGTAAGGTGCAGCGCTCAAATAATAAGCTAAAAAAGGGATGCAACAAATATAACAACAATCCTTCATAGAGACATAGAGAACAGTCCTGTAGTGATACTAAAAAATGTCCAAAATTGATAATTAGTGAGTCTCCTTCACACGTGACAGCATGCCAAAATATGGTGACTGATGAGTAGTGCCCAACACCGGTGAACAGAATGGCCTCTCACCTGATTAACAGGTTAATAATGCGTTCCCAGAAAGGGTCAATCAGAACGAAATCCTAATCCAGATAATAATCCATCAGGAAAGTACTGGAACCAAAGGGGGGCACAGAGGAACCCCCCTCCGCAATACCAGGCAGCTCAAGGGGAATATTGGAGACAGCCTGTACCATACACACCTCCAAACCCCGGTCCCCCCCGAAAGCAAAAACAAAGAGAGGAAGGAGAGGGGGGAAGCGAGTACAAAAAGCCCAGACCGTAACAGGTAAAGGAATTTATAACCTCAGTCATGTTGTTTTGAACGAAGATGAAATCAAGGTTCTTGACAGAGGTCTTAAATTCGCCCCTATAAAAAATCTTAATAAGTTTAATACTTATGTCAATATTCAAAAGTATGTAAGAACTCTTAACATGAGAAAATATTTTCTATCACACCCCTCTCAGGGATCCAAACCATTGGCACAGAATTATTCGTCTCTTCGGAATAGGTCCACTTTTAATCCTCAGATTTCCGATAACAAACATTTGGAGGTTTTTAAAAATATGGTTTCCAATGACCTAGATAAATTACAGGTGAAAAGAGTGTCTGACCCACTGTCTATCAAGCGGGGTATAAAATCTCTGACGGACCGCAAAGATATCGTTATTCGCCCTGCGGATAAGGGTGGTGGGTTAGTCATTCTCAGTAAAGAATATTACCAGAATGAAATGATTCGTTTGTTATCGGACCAGGATACTTATCAAGTTTTGAATAGGGATCCTATGCTCTCTTTTAAGGATGAATTGCATAATATTATTGAAGATGGTAAGGACCGTAAGATCCTTAATAAAAAGGAAGCTTTGTATTTAGATCCTTTATTCTGCAGAACACCTGTTATTTATTTTTTACCAAAAATACATAAGGATGCTGTTAGACCTCCAGGGAGACCCATTGTCAATGGGATCGATTCTGTTTCCGCACGATTAGGACAATACATTGATTTCTTTTTACAACCTTTAGTTATGCAAACTCCGGCATTTTTGAAGGACACGAAACACATCATTCAAATTCTAGACACCTTGAAATGCTCCCCATCCACCTTCTTAGTCACAGCAGATGTAAGTTCCCTGTACACCATTATTGGCCATCAGGATGCCATGGCTTCGGTGGAATGGGCCCTGACTACATCCTCTCTATCTGGTGGGCATCAGGAGTTTCTTTTAAGCTGTTTAGATTTTTGTCTCACAAGGAACTACTTTTGGTACAATAGAGAATTCTACTTACAGACCAGGGGTGTAGCTATGGGGGCTCGCTTCGCTCCCAGTGTGGCCAATATTTTTATGTCCCACTGGGAAAATGAGGCAGTGTTCCTCCGTCTCCCCCCTGAGTTAGTGTGTTATAGAAGATTCATAGACGATCTTATCCTCGTTTGGAATGGTGATAGATCAAGATTGAATAATTTTATTGAATCACTCAATAATAACACAAAGAATATTTCTCTAACATGGACCATTAGTTCAGAAAAAGTTGTGTTTTTAGATTTGTCCATTAGTATTAAACATGACCAGTTTATTCTCACTAATCATTTTAAACCAACAGATCGTAACTCGTATATTCCCCTGGGGAGTTGCCATCACAGCTCTTGGCTGTGTAACATCCCCAGGGGACAATACATTAGGTTACGTCGTAATTGTACCACTCTCGATGACTTTGTAAATCAATCTCAAGTCCTCTCTTCTAGGTTTGAGCAAAAGGGTTATAATAGATCCACCCTTGATGAAGAGGTTTCCAGAGTTATGTCATTAGATAGAAAAGAACTTATTGCTGGGTCCACGAAGGTTCCCACTAATGATCAACACAATTTTAAAATGGTGTTGGATTACAATGTCCAATACCGTAAGTTTGAGAGAATAATTCAAAAAAACTGGGCAATACTAAAACAGGATAGGATTTTGGGCCCTGTACTTCCTGACAGGCCTCAATTTATTTATAAAAGAGCCCCCACATTAAGGGACCGTTTAGCCCCTGGAGTTCTAGACCCGCCTATACCTACGTCAGATAGGCTTTTTTCCTTTTTGGGGGGTTTTTATGCTTGCGGTCGATGTGTACCTTGTAAACATGCCAAATTGAACATCAAAAAAAGAAAAAAATTTCTGGCCTCAGCTAACAACCAAGAGTATGAGATCAAACAATTGATCACATGTGATACGGTTGGAGTTGTCTACATGCTGGAGTGCAGTTGTGGACTCCAGTATGTGGGCAGAACTTCAAGACCTTTACACGTCAGACTGGCAGAACACGTCAACAACATTAAAAAAGGCCTTAAGACCCATAACGTGTCTAGACATTTTAAGGCCTTTCATGAACAGAATCCGAAGGGTCTGAAGTTTTGGGGCATTGAGAGGGTCAATAAACATTGGCGAGGGGGCAATTTTATTAGACAACTAAGTAAAAGAGAATCCTATTGGATATATGAGACGAAAGTAATGTGCCCCGAAGGGTTAAATGTAGAGTTCGATACAAATTGTTTTATCTCTGATCGATAGATTTTTATATTTTGTAATGTTAATATTTTTGGAGCAGTCGGTAACAGCGCTTTGACGGAATTTTTCGCTCTGACATTTTATGCTTATATATATATATTTTTTATCAGATATTATTATTTTAGAAAATGATAAGTCTGAAAATAAATAATTTTTTTAATGAGGTTTTTATACATGTTTTTGCATGTTTTTATGTTAAAAATCATATGAGGTGCTCATTTGATTGCCTCGTTTTATTGTCACTTTGTCAATCATTATAATGAATTTTTATGGTGAATCATAGCGATCAGCTCTTATGGAGTGGTTTCCGTTTTCCCCGTTTACAATACCAGGGGACATTTCCGGTTTCTCTCTGCTGTGAAGCGTTCACTGTCGTCATGGCAACTCACCTCCTTATAGCGCGGGTACCCACGTAGTCTCGTCGTCACGTCATCTGCTGAAGAAGTCCCCGCCCACTGGGACGCAACGCGTCCAGAACGTAACGACGTGACGTCACCCGCTGCTACCGCGCATGCTCCACTCCGTGTCTCCACACGGAAGTTTTCATGCTGTGTTCGTCCTGCACTTGTGAAGTGCCATTCTTGTAAGTTTGTTTTTATTACCTTCTAAATAAATTGGAGTATACAGAGAGCACTATCCCTGTCCTCTTTTTTACATTACATATGCTATGTGAGAGCCACCCTCGCCTACAGCCTAGCCTGAGAGCCATCGTGACTGACAGTTCCAGTACTTTCCTGATGGATTATTATCTGGATTAGGATTTCGTTCTGATTGACCCTTTCTGGGAACGCATTATTAACCTGTTAATCAGGTGAGAGGCCAATCTGTTCACCGGTGTTGGGCACTACTCATCAGTCACCATATTTTGGCATGCTGTCACGTGTGAAGGAGACTCACTAATTATCAATTTTGGACATTTTTTAGTATCACTACAGGACTGTTCTCTATGTCTCTATGAAGGATTGTTGTTATATTTGTTGCATCCCTTTTTTAGCTTATTATTTGAGCGCTGCACCTTACTTTGTATATTTTGCTTAAGGGATTTGATTGTGTTGACCCTGGTGTACAGCTGCTTTTCAGTTTTTTTGCATATATGCGCTGATTTATTCTACCTTCTTTTGCATATATGCATATAAAGGAACCGATTTCTCCAATCACCCCCCCCCCGCGCGCGCGCGTTTCTCCGGCGTTCAGCGGCTGCAAGAGGAAAATGGAGAGATAGGTTCCTCTATGTCAGTGTTTCTCAATCTTTTTTCAGTCAGGGCACCCTTAAAGTATACCCCTAGGTAAATGGGGCTGCACTGCAACCACCCTGCAACTATGTGCACTGCAGGCAGTTGCAGCATAGTGATGATGCATTTAAGGGGTTAAAACAGGTTGTCAGTAGGTAACATATTGCCTCTTTACCGGCTGTCAAATGCCTCTGAAAAGCTGTCTGAGCATGGATCGCTTTTCGGAGGAACAGCATTTTTTTGCTGGTACTATGAACAAGCAAAAAAATAATAAAAAAATCTGTTCTGATTGTACACATATAGGGGGTCAGGATTAAAAGTGCATACATAAAATATGTATACATACATATAAACACACACACATAATACACACACATATACTATATATATACATACACACACACACACACATATATAAAAACACACACACATATATATATATATATATATATAAATGCACATATGCACGTACATATAAACAAGTGGCAGCTGGTGCTCAAAATGTATAGGGGGGCGCAAGCAAACTAAAATATTCAGGAAAAAAAACATCAATTGCAGCCACTGTGCCCATCAATTGCAACCACTGTGCCCATTAAATGCTGCCACTGTGCCATTAAACGTTGCCACTGTGCCATCAAATACCGCCAGTGTGCCCATCAAATGCTGCCACTGTGCCCATCAAACGCTGCCACTGTGCCCATCGAAGTCTGCCACTGTGCCATCAAATGCCGCCACTGTGCCCATCAAATGCTGCCACTGTGCCCATCAAATGCTGCCATTGTTCCCATTAAATGCCGCCTGTGTGCCCATCAAATGCTGCCGGTGTGACCATTAAATGCTGCCAGTGTGCCATCGCATGCTGCCACTGTGCTATGCATGAATCTATCCATTGGTCATAGAGGGGGTGGCTGGAGAGAAGGGCCGGTGCCTGTGCGCCCTTATGGATGCACCGCCACTGATAAACACATGCACATACATGCACACTCACATACATACATATGCATACATACATGCACACACACATACATGCATGCACACACACACATACATGCATGCATGCGCACACACACATACACGCATGCACACACACACACATGCATGCACACACACATACATGCACACTCACATACATACATATGCATACATACATGCACACACACACACATACATGCATGCACACACACACATACATGCACACACACACACACACACACACATACATACATGCATGCACACACACATGCACACACACACATACATGCACACACACACATACATGCGTGCACACACACATGCACAAACACACACACACACATACATGCAAACACACACACATACATGCACACACATACACACACATACTGTACATGCACACACACACATACATGCACACACACACAAACACACATGCATGCACACACACACACACATACATACATGCACACACATACACATATAAACATACATACAGTAGATAGATAGTCTTATAAAAAAAAGGCAGTCCCTTACCTTAGCTCTTCCTGCCGGGTACTGCACTTTAGGGGGAGACAAAGAGCACAGCACTGTGCTTTCAGTTTAGGTTAATGTGAGGAGCTCCCTGCACAGTGCCGATTACAGTTCGGAATCGGCTGACGATCGGGGAGCTCCTTTCAGCCACCCCTGCAGTTCCTCCTATCAAAGAGTACAGGGGGCCCTCAAGGGCCCCCTGCAGCAAGGGGCCCGGTCGCCATGGCGATCTCAGCGACCCCTATAATTCCGCCACTGGATAGGTTATAGGTTGATTGATTGGTACTGTGTTGGCAGGATGGAAGTGAAAAAAACCTTAATATAATAATGTGTAATTAAAAACACACTGATTACCAGGAAGTACTAAATAAGTGCCAAGTGCTGTAAACCAGAAATCTGTGCTAGAAACAAATTCTTCATTATATGTAGGGATGAGCCGAACACCCGCCAGTTCGGTTCGCACCAGAACCTGCGAACGGACCAAAAATTTGCACGAACGTTAGAACCCCATTGACGTCTATGGGACTCGAACGTTCAAAATCAAAAGTGCTCATTTTAAAGGCTAATTTGCATGGTATTGTCCTAAAAAGGGTTTGGGGACCCGGGTCCTACCCCAGGGGACATGTATCAATGCAAAAAAAACTTTTAAAAACGGCCGTTTTTTCGGGAGCAGTGATTTTAATGATGCTTAAAGTAAAAAAAAAAAAAGTGAAATATTCCTTTAAATATCGTACCTGGGGGGTGTCTATAGTATGCCTGTAAAGTGGCGCGTGTTTCCCGTGTTTAGAACAGTCCCTGCACCAAATGTCATTTTTAAAGGAAAAAATCTCATTTAAAACTGCTTGCGGGTTTAACCACTTCAGCCCCGGAAGGATTTACCCCCTTCCTGACCAGAGCACTTTTTACAATTTGGCACTGCGTCGCTTTAACTGCTAATTGCGCGGTCATGCAATGGTGTACCCAAACGAAATTTGCGTCCTTTTCTTCCCACAAATAGAGCTTTCTTTTGATGGTATTTGATCACCTCTGCCATTTTTATTTTTTGCGCTATAAACGGAAAAAGACCGAAAATTTTGAAAAAAAATGATATTTTCTACTTTTTGTTATAAAAAAAATCCAATAAACTCAATTTTAGTCATACATTTAGGCCAAAATGTATTCGGCCACATGTCTTTGGTAAAAAAAAAGTCAATAAGCGTATATTTATTGGTTTGCGCAAAAGTTATAGCGCCTACAAACTAGGGTACATTTTCTGGAATTTACACAGCTTTTAGTTTATGACTGCCTATGTCATTTCTTGAGGTGCTAAAATGGCAGGGCAGTACAAAACCCCCCCAAATGACCCCATTTTGGAAAGTAGACACCCCAAGGAAATTGCTGAGAGGCATGTTGAACCCATTGAATATTTATTTTTTTTGTCCCAGGTGATTGAATAATGACAAAAAAAAAAAAAAAAAAAAAAAAAATTTACAAAAAGTTGTCACTAAATGATATATTGCTCACACAGGCCATGGGCATATGTGGAATTGCACCCCAAAATACATTCAGCTGCTTCTCCTGAGTACGGGGATACCACATGTGTGGGACTTTTTGGGAGCCTAGCCGCGTATGGGGCCCCGAAAACCAAGCACCGCCTTCAGGATTTCTAAGGGCATAGATTTTTGATTACACTCCTCACTACCTATCACAGTTTTGAAGGCCATAAAATGCCAAGATGGCACAAAACACCCCCAAATTACCCCATTTTGGAAAGTAGACACCCCAAGCTATTTGCTGAGAGGTATGTTGAGTCCATGGAATATTTTATTTTTTGACACAAGTTGTGGGAATGTGACAATTTTTTTTTTTTTTGCACAAAGTGGTCACTAAATGATATATTGCTCACACAGGCCATGGGTATATGTGGAATTGCACCCCAAAATACATTCTGCTGATTCTCCTGAGTATGGGGATACCACATGTGTGGGACTTTTTGGGAGCCTAGCCGCGTACGGGGCCCCGAAAACCAATCACCGCCTTTAGGATTTCTAAGGGCATAAATTTTTTATTTCACTCCTCACTACCTATCAGAGTTTTGAAGGCCATAAAATGCCAAGATGGCACAAACCCCCCCCCAAATGACCCCATTTTGGAAAGTAGACACCCCAAGCTATTTGCTGAGAGGCATGTTGAGTCCATGGAATATTTTATATTTTGACACAAGTTGCTGGAAAGTGACAATTTTTTTTTTTTTTTTTTTGCACAAAGTTGTCACTAAATGATATATTGCTCAAACATGCCATGGGCATATGTGGAATTGCACCCCAAAATATATTCTGCTGCTTCTCCTGAGTACGGGGATACCACATGTGTGGGACTTTTTGGGAGCCTAGCTGCGTACGGGGCCCCGAAAACCAAGCACCGCCTTCAGGATTTCTAAGGGCATAAATTTTTGATTTCACTTCTCACTACCTATCACAGTTTTGAAGGCCATAAAATGCCAAGATGGCACAAAACCCCCCCAAATGACCCCATTTTGGAAAGTAGACACCCCAAGCTATTTGCTGAGAGGCATGTTGAGTCCATGGAATATTTTATTTTTTGACACAAGTTGCGGGAATGTGAGAATTTTTTTTTTTTTTGCACAAAGTTGTCACTAAATGATATATTGCTCACACAGGCCATGGGCATATGTGGAATTGCACCCCAAAATACATTCTGCTGATTCTCCTGAGTACGGGGATACCACATGTGTGGGACTTTTTGGGAGCCTAGCTGCGTACGGGGCCCCGAAAACCCAGCACCGCCTTCAGGATTTCTAAGGGCGTAAAGTTGTAATTTCACTCCCCACTACCTATCACATTTTTGAAGGCCATAAAATGCCCAGATGGCACAAACCCCCCCAATTGACCCCATTTTGGAAAGTAGACACCCCAAGCTATTTGCTGAGAGGCATGTTGAGTCCATGGAATATTTTATATTTTGACACAAGTTGCGGGAAAGTGACAATTTTTTTTTTTTTTTTTTTGCACAAAGTTGTCATTAAATGATATATTGTTCAAACATGCCATGGGCATATGTGGAATTACACCCCAAAATATATTCTGCTGCTTCTCCTGAGTACGGGGATACCTAATGTGTGGGACTTTTTGGGAGCCTAGCCGCGCACGGGGCCCCGAAAACCAAGCACCGCCTTCAGGATTTCTAAGGACATACATTTTTGATTTTACTCCTCACTACCTATCACACTTTTGAAGGCCATAAAATGCCAAGATGGCACAAAACCCCCCCAAATGACCCCATTTTGGAAAGTAGACACCCCAAGCTATTTGCTGAGAGGCATGGTGAGTATTTTGCAGCTCTCATTTGTTTTTGAAAATGAAGAAAGGCAAGAAAAACGTATTTTTTTTTTCTTTTTTCAATTTTCAAAACTTTGTGACAAAAAGTGAGGTCTGCAAAATACTCACTATACCGCTCAGCAAATAGCTTTGGGTGTCTATTTTCCAAAATGGGGTCATTTGGGGGGGGGGGTTGTGCCATCTGGGCATTCCATGGCCTCCGAAACTGTGATAGGCAGTGAAGAGTGAAATCAAAAATTTACGCCCTTAGAAAGCCTGAAGGCGGGGCTTGGTTTTCGGGGTCACGTACGCGGCTAGGCTCCCAAAAAGTCTCACACATGTGGTATCCGCATACTCAGGAGAAGCAACAGAATGTATTTTGGGGTGTAATTTCACATATTCCCATGGCATGTTTGAGCAATATATCATTTAGTGACAACTTTGTGCAAAAAATAAAAAATAAAAAAAAAATTTGTCTTTTTCCCGCATCTTGTGTCACAATATAAAATATTCCATGGACTCGACATGCCTCTCAGCAAATAGCTTGGGGTGTCTACTTTCCAAAATGGGGTCATTTGGGGGGGGTTTTGAACTGTCCTGGCATTTTATGCACAACATTTAGAAGCTTATGTCACACATCACCCACTCTTCTAACCACTTGAAGACAAAGCCCTTTCTGACACTTATTGTTTACATGAAAAAATTATTTTTTTTTGCAAAAAAATTACTTTGAACCCCCAAACATTATATATTTTTTTAAAGCAAATGCCCTACAGATTAAAATGGTGGGTGTTTAATTTTTTTTTTTCACACAGTATTTGCGCAGCGATTTTTCAAACGCATTTTTTGGGGAAAAAACACACTTTTTTAAATTTTAATACACTAAAACACACTATTTTGTCAAAATGTTTGATGAAATAAAAAAGATGATCTTAGGCCGAGTACATGGATACCAAACATGACATGCTTTAAAATTGCGCACAAACGTGCAATGGCGACAAACTAAATACATTTTTAAAAGCCTTTAAAAGCCTTTACAGGTTACCACTTTAGATTTACAGAGGAGGTCTACTGCTAAAATTACTGCCCTCAGTCTGACCTTCGCGGTGATACCTCACATGCATGGTGCAATTGCTGTTTACATTTGACGCCAGACCGACGCTTGCGTTCGCCTTTGTGCGAGAGCAGGGGGGGCAGGGGTGCTTTTTTTTTTTTTTTTTTTTTTTATTATTTTTTTTGCTTTTTTATCTTATTTTTAAACTGTTCCTTTCATTTTTATTTTTTTTTATCATTTTTATTGTTATCTCAGGGAATGTAAATATCCCCCATGATAGCAATAGGTAGTGACAGGTACTCTTTTTAGAAAAAATTGGGGTCTATTAGACCCTAGATCTCTCCTCTGCCCTCAAAGCATCTGACCACACCAAGATCGGTGTGATAAAATGCTTTCCCAATTTCCCAATGGCGCTGTTTACATCCGGCGAAATCTAAGTCATGAAATGCTTGTAGCTTCCAGTTTCTTAGGCCATAGAGATGTTTGGAGCCATTCTGGTCTCTGATCAGCTCTATGGTCAGCTGGCTGAATCACCGGCTGCATTCTCAAGTTCCCTGTTGGGACAGGAGAGCCAGAGAAAAACATGGACGACGGTGTGGGGGGGGGGCATTCCCTCCCACTGCTTGTAAAAGCAGTCTAGAGGCTAATTAGCCGCTAGGATTGCTTTTACAAGAAAGCCGACCACTGGCTGAAAAGAATGATACCAAGATGATACCTAAACCTGCAGGCATCATTCTGGTATAACCACTCAAAGTCCAGCAACATACCAGTACGTTGCTGGTCCTTGTTTGGCATACATTGTAAACTTTTTTTCATGCAGCCTGTGGGCTGAACGAAAAAAAGATATTGATCGGTGGGTATGCCCACCATTAGAATACCTCCCTTCATCCACCCACTTCTAATGATGGGCATACATGCACCGTATATATATGCCGAAGCATGGGGGCATCCTCCCGCAAAAGGCAGGAGCAAATCGCTCCTCCACCCACTGCTGCCCCCACGCTTCGGCATATATGCTGAAGTATGTAACTGTGGTGGTGAAATCACCTCCGACAGCGCTGGAGTCACGGCTTTATGTATCGTGGGAGCAAACGCTGTTGCTGTCAAGATAAATAAATCCGTGCTGCAACTGAATGGCGTACCTGCTAAGCAAATGATGGTTAACAAAAAAACAAAGTAACATTACAGTATAACAGTATTACTTACCATACCTGCAAAGCAAAATACAAAAAAAACATAGTAAAAAATAAAACATTTAACGCAACCTGTGCCTACCTAAAAATATATATATGCCGAAGCATGGGGGCATCCTCCCGCAAAAGGCAGGAGCAAATCGCTCCTCCACCCACTGCTGCCCCCACGCTTCGGCATATATGCTGAAGTATGTAACTGTGGTGGTGAAATCACCTCCGACAGCGCTGGAGTCACGGCTTTATGTATCGTGGGAGCAAACGCTGTTGCTGTCAAGATAAATAAATCCGTGCTGCAACTGAATGGCGTACCTGCGAAGCAAATGATGGTTAACAAAAAAACAAAGTAACATTACAGTATAACAGTAATACTTACCATACCTGCAAAGCAAAATACAAAAAAAACATAGTAAAAAATAAAACATTTAACGCAACCTGTGCCTACCTAAAAAATATATATGCCGAAGCATGGGGGCATCCTCCCGCAAAAGGCAGGAGCAAATCGCTCCTCCACCCACTGCTGCCCCCACGCTTCTGCATATATGCTGAAGTATGTAACTGTGGTGGTGAAATCACCTCCGGCAGCGCTGGAGTCGCGGCTTTATGTATCGTGGGAGCAAACGCTGTTGCTGTCAAGATAAATAAATCCGCTCTGCAGCTGAATGGCGTACCTGAAAACACAAAGGTGGTTAACAATAAAAAAAACAAAGTATAAAAAAATTGCATACCTATAAAGCAAACATGATAAAAACATAACAATAAAACATTGCAGTATAGAATGCAGAACAATAGAGAGAGAACAATAAAACAACAACTATTTTTGGTTTTTTTATTTTATATTTTTTTGTGTTTTTTTCTTTTTTTTACTTTTTTTTGTTTTTTTTACACTTTTTTTTGTAACTTTAACTTTTTTAACTGGTACCAGGTTTGGGTCTCTCAAAATGCGACAGCATCTTGGGAGACCCTGTGGAAGTGTGCCTAGTCTGTGCAGTGCTGTACCCTACGCTAATACTCCACTAGTGTGTGGTAGCGTTCAAAACATTCACCAATGCAAAGACCAGGATTGCCAGGACAGAGGGGACAACAATACCGGGTGTCACGCCTAAATCCGCGCTTGCTGCAGACACGACATCTTTTTTGGGGGGTTCGTTGGGTAGGGGTACTCGGGAGGGCATAAAGAAAATGCCTCTCATGCAGCCGGCTTACTGCATTCGGTTGGGGATGGTGAGGTGGAGCACCGTCTGGATACAGAAGGGCTCTGACGATCTCTTCCTGGAATGTAAGGAAGGATCCAGTCCGTCCTGAAGCTCTGTATAGCACATGAGCGTTCAGCAAAGCCAATTGAAATAAATAAACAGACACTTTTTTGTACCAGCGTCTGGCCTTACGGGCAACTAGGTACGGCGCCAACAACTGGTCGTTGAGGTCCACCCCTCCCATATTAAGGTTGTATTCGTGGACACAGAGGGGTTTCTCCACAACACCAGTCGCCGTAGGAATTTGGACCGTCGTGTCTGCATGAAGGGAGGTGAGAACGAAAACATTCTTCTTATGCCTCCACTTCATAGCGAGCAAATTATTATACTTCAAGCAGGCTCTCTCCCCCAGCCTAAGACGGGAATCTACAAGCCGCTGGGGAAAGCCCCGGCGATTAGGTCGCACGGTGCCACATGCTCCAATCTGATGATCAAAAAGGTGGCTAAAAAGTGGCACGCTCGTATAATAATTGTCCACGTACAAGTGGTACCCCTTTCCGAATAAGGGTGACACCAAGTCCCACACTATCTTGCCAGCGCTTCCTATGTAGTCAGGGCAGTTTGTCGGCTCTACGTGACTATCTTTTCCCTCGTAAACCATAAATCTACATGTATAGCCTGTGGCCCTGTCACAGAGCTTATACATCTTGACCCCGTATCTGGCACGCTTGCTGGGAAGGTACTGTTTGAATGACAAGCGGCCAGAAAATTTAACCAGGGACTCATCAACGCAGACAACTTGATGGGGGGTAAACAAGTCTGCAAAACGTTGGTTGAAGTGGTTTACGAGGGGCCGAATTTTGTAGAGCCGATTGTATCCAGGGTCTCCACGAGGACGACAGAGTTCATTGTTGTTGAAGTGCATGAACCGCAAAATCTGCTCGTATCGTGCCCTGGCCATGGAAGCAGAGAACAAGGGTGAATGGTAAATTGGGTCAGTGGACCAATATGACCGCAACTCACTCTTTTTATTCAACCCCATGAGGAGGGAAAGGCCCAGAAAGATCTTAAATTCGGAGACCGTAATTGGTCTCCAATCTCTGGCAAGGGTGGACTGGGGCATAGTGGCGATGTGTTGACCAGCGTATAAATTGCTTTGGTCCACAATAGATCTATAGAGATCTTCGGTGAAAAACAGCGAATAAAAATCCAGTGGCATAAAGTCAACTGTTTCCACCTGAATTCCGGGTTGGCCAGTGAAAGGGGGAAGTACGGGTGCTGCAGAAGTGGTGGGTACCCAATTCGGATTGGCCAATGCAGCAGGAAGGGCACTATGGGCACGACGGGCCTGTGTTCTTCTTCTTGGTGGCAGCGGGACACTACTAGTGCTTGTCACCTCGCCAGCTTGAACTGCACTTATGGGACTCGCCACGTCACCACGTGATACTGCAGTGCTGGATGTACGACCAGGGTGTACTAGGCCGCTGGTGCTTGCCAGTTCACCAGAAGGAGTAGCGGCGCTAGTACTTCTCTGCTCCATACGAGAGCCCTGCGGTTCTTGCACTTCAAGGACAGCATAAGTTCGGGGTCTGGTACGCCTGACCTTAGCAGGGACCACAACTCCGTCGTCAGAGCTATCTGTCATGGAGCCGCTGTCCTCTACAGGATCGTATTCTGAGCCTGAATCTGACAGATGAGTGACTTCCTCTTCACTATCTGTCATGCTCAGAATCCTGTAGGCCTCTTCACTAGTGTACCTTCGATTTGCCATTTTGGCCTCTAAATTTAGGGGTACACTAGTGAGACTCACAGGCAAAAAAGATCCCGACTGTCAGCGACTGATTCAAAACGCTACCAAAAAACTGTTAGCGATCGCAGGGATCAGGCCTGACTCTGCGACCGCTGCAGTTATGTGTGCTTAGTGTTTTGTAAGTGTCAGTAATCGATCGATACTGCACTTGGGTGGGCTGGGCTAGGCTGGGCCGAGGAGCAAAACGCAGGTGCTAGCAGGTATCTGGGCTGATCCCGCTAACACTGCGTTTCAGGGAACCCTAAACTGCTGGGGAGTATAGATCTGATCGGATCAGATATCGATCCGTTCAGATACTATAGCACTAAGGGAGGTGTATGCTGCGTGCACGGGTTTTAGTGGTACTGGCGCTAACCTGACCCTGCCTGGGGCGACGCAGACCTTATCTGATCCTAAAAACTTAACTTCTATCACCGCCGGGCAATTAGGGGGTTAAACCTTTATAAGGTAATAAACGGCGGGTGCCCTAAAACTATAATAAACTGTAATAAACTATAATAAACTACAAAAAACAAACTATCTAACCAGCGTCACCCGTAACACTTATACGGTGATCGCTGGTGAAAGGGTTAACTAGGGGGCAATCAGGGGGTTAAAACCTTTAGCAGGTAGTATATGGGGGTCCCTGTCGCTATAAAACACTGACAGCGAACCTATATACTTACCTCCCTAAACTAGCGTCACCTGTGTCACTAATACAGCGATCAGAAAAACGATCGCTTAGCGACACTGGTGACGGGGGGTAATCAAGGGGTTAACTTTTATTAGGGGGGGTTAGGGGGTACCCTGGACCTAAGGGGGGGTACCCTAGACCTAAAGGGGGCTAACCTAACTGCCCTAACACTTATAACTGACAAACTGACACCAATGCAAAAAAAAAAAAACACTGCTATTGGTGTCAGAGTGACAGTGGGTACAGGGGGGTGATCGGGGGGTGATCGGGGGGTGACAGGGGGGTGAAAAGTGTGCCTGGCGTGTTCTACTGAGCGTGTGGTGTTGGTGCACTTACTTGGATGTCTTCTCTCCTCGGCGTCGGATCAAAAAGACCGGCTCCAGGAGAGATGACATCACTTCCTCTCCCTCTGTTTACATTACAGAGGGAGAGGAAGCATTTGATTCGTGGGAGCGATCGGGAGGGGGTGGCAATCAATGGATGGCCTCCCCCTGACCCCCAATCGCCCGCGAACAAGACCCGACCGCCCAGGGCACCGGGGGGGTCCGATCGGACCCCCCGCCCGCGGGAAGGCATCACGTTTCAGGTACGTGATTTTGCCTGCCCGTGCCGACCTGCTCACGTATATAGGCGTGAGGCGGTCGGCAAGTGGTTAATGTAATGTCGGGTCCTGGCAATATGGATGAAAATCAATGAGACAAACGGCATGGGTACCCCCCAGTCCATTACCAGGCCCTTTGGGTCTTGTATGGATATTAAGGGGAACCCCGCACCCAAATTAAAATAAGGAAAGGTGTGGGGCCACCAGGCCCTATATACTCTGAACAGCAGTATACAGGCGGTGCAAACAAGACAGGGACTGTAGGTTTGTTGTTAAGTAGAATCTGTTTGTAATTTTGAACGGGTACATTTTTAACGTGTTTAGCTCCAGCCAAAAAATCTTTTTTAAGCTTTTTGGAAAACATAGGGAAGGGTTATCACCCCTGTGACATTTGTTTTGCTGTCTTTCCTCCTCTTCAGAAGATTTCACCTCACTTTTTGTCCCAATGACAAATGTTTTTTGAAAATTTAGTTTTTTTTGTGGAACAAGGATTGGAAAGCATCAATGGAAAGGAGAAATGTTTTTCCCATATTAACTCTTACAGGAGAGAATTTTCCTTCCTAGGGGTAGATTTCATCTCACTTCCTGTTGTCTCCTTCCGTTTGCAAGTAGGAGTCGTTTGTAAGTTAGATGTTTGAAAGTAGGGGCCTGCCCTATATACTCAGCAGAAATTTGGGCCTTAGGTGTTGTTGTGGCCACAACACTGTAAGCCCTCACAGGGCCCTGCTGTGAAATATTAGATCAAGAATTGTAATTACATGCCCCTGTTGAACAGGGGCAGAGAAACTGGGCCTTTGGTGGTGGTGGTGCTGGTGCCACAACACTGTAAGTCCTCACTCACTCTTGGTGGGTGCAGAAATGGGCCCTGCTGTGAAATATTAGATCAAGAATTGTAATTACATGCCCCTGTTTAACAGGGGCTGAAAAATTAGGCCTTAGGCACTGGTGCTGGTGCCACAACACTGCAAACCCTCACAGACACTCTAGTTGGAACGCAGGAACGAGCCCTGCTGCAAAGTATTGCATCAAAAATTGTAATTACACGCCCCTGTTAAACAAGGGCTGAAAAATTGGGCCTTAGGCACTGGTGCTTTTGCCACAACACTGCAACCCCTCACAGACACTCTAGTTGGAACGCAGGAACGAGCCCTGCTGCAAAGTATTGCATCTAAAACTGTAATTACACGCCCCTGTTAAACAGGGGCAGAAAAATTGGGCCTTAGGCACTGGTGCTGGTGCCACAACACTGCAACCCCTCACAGATACTCTAGTTGGAATGCTAAAAGGAGCCCTGCTGCAAAGTATTGCATCAAAAATTGTAATTACACGCCCCTGTTAAACAAGGGCTGAAAAATTGGGCCTTAGGCACTGGTGCTGGTGCCACAACACTGCAACCCCTCACAGATACTCTAGTTGTAACGCAGAAACGAGCCCTGCTGCAAAGTATTGCATCAAAAATTGTAATTACACGCCCCTGTTAAACAGGGGCTGAAAAATTGTGCGTTAGGCACTGGTGGTGGCGCCCAGAACCAAAAATGTTCTTACAAGCTATCAGCGTGATGATTGAGGAGGAAGAGGATAATTTCTCAGGGATAGTCACTCAGCATCAGTATAGGCAGTCTTTGAAGGGATCTGAGATTTCAAAAAAAATTATTCGGTTACATCAGCATCAGGTGCTTGGTAGCTGGTGGTGATCCAAGACTGATTCATTTTTATGAAGGTCAGTCGATTGACCGAGTCGGTGGACAGACGCACCCTGTGATCGGTTACAAAGCCTCCAGCAGCACTGAATGTGCGTTCCGAAAGAACGCTGTATGCAGGACAGGCCAGTAGCTCAATTGCATACTGTGCAAGCTCTGGCCAGTGATCCATCCTCAAGACCCAGTAACCCAGAGGATTTTCGGTGGGAAAGGTGTCCAAGTCAGATCTTGCCCCTAGGTATTCCTGCACCATGTAAAACAGACGCTGGCGATGGTTGCTGGAACCGATCATACCTTGGGGCTGTGGACCAAAAAATTGTCTGAACGCATCGGTCAGACGGCCACCTTCTCCACCGCTCCTTCTTTGACTGACCGAAGCCTCAGCAACATGTTGTCCAGACACAGGAGTTTGTAACCTCCCAGTCTCTGGGAACGCATTGCACAGACCTTTCTGCAAGGCCTCCCGAAGATGTTTCATCCTCTGCTCCCTCTGCGATGGAAAGATAAGGTCCACAACCTTACCCTTGTAACGTGGATCAAGGAGGGTTGCCAGCCAGTATTGGTCCTTCTCCTTGATACCACGAATACGAGGATCCTTACGCAGGCTTTGCAGGATCAGGGAGGCCATGCAGCGTAGGTTTGCTGAGGCATTCGGTCCGGAGTCCTCTGGGTCACTAAGGACGACATGGTCCGCAGCCACCTCCTCCCAGCCATGTACAAGTCCATGTGTTTAGCTGAGCACTGTGAGCAGGACGCACCCCACTAATTTGTAGTTTTAGCTGAACACTGTGAGCAGGACGCACTGCACTAACTGTAAATAGTCTAGCTGCCTGACTGTGGTACTAATAGGATCAAAAGAACACCAGTAATTTTCTTCAGGTAGCTGTATATACTGTAACAAGACAAGCCTGCCTGTCAGTAAGAAGATAACAGGAACGGATCTAGCTGAACACTGTGAGCAGGACGCACTGCACTAACTGTAAATAGTTTAGCTGCCTGACTGTGGTACTAATAGGATCAAAAGAACACCAGTAATTTTCTTCAGGTAGCTGTATATACTGTAACGAGACAAGCCTGCCTGTCAGTAGGAAGATAACAGGAATGGATCTAGCTGAACACTGTGAGCAGGACGCACTGCACTAACTGTAAATAGTCTAGCTGCCTGACTGTGGTACTAATAGGATCAAAAGAACACCAGTAATTTTCTTCAGGTAGCTGTATATACTGTAACAAGACAAGCCTGCCTGTCAGTAAGAAGATAACAGGAAGGGATCTAGCTGAACACTGTGAGCAGGACGCACTGCACTAACTGTAAATAGTCTAGCTGCCTGACTGTGGTACTAATAGGATCAAAAGGACACCAGTAATTTTCTTCAGGTAGCTGTATATACTGTAACAAGACAAGCCTGCCTGTCAGTAGGAAGATAACAGGAACGGATCTAGCTGAACACTGTGAGCAGGATGCACTGCACTAACTGTAAATAGTCTAGCTGCCTGACTGTGGTACTAATAGGATCAAAAGAACACCAGTAATTTTCTTCAGGTAGCTGTATATACTGTAACAAGACAAGCCTGCCTGTCAGTAGGAAGATAACAGGAACGGATCTAGCTGAACACTGTGAGCAGGACGCACTGCACTAACTGTAAATAGTCTAGCTGCCTGACTGTGGTACTAATAGGATCAAAAGAACACCAGCAATTTTCTTCAGGTAGCTGTAAATACTGTAACAAGACAAGCCTGCCTGTCAGTAGGAAGATAACAGGAACGGATCTAGCTAAACTGAATACAGTGTATATATATATATATATATATATGCAACACCTGGGATGCATATATATACACAATACACTGTAAGTGCAGCTAACTGACTGACTGTTCTGCCTAATCTATCTAACTCAAATCAAATGACACTGTCTGTCTCTCTCTCTCTCTCTATCTATGAACGCCGGAACACACACTACACAGGGCCGCCGTGCAGGCGGCCTTATATAGTGTGGGGCGTGTACTAAATCCCCTGAGCCATAATTGGCAAAAGCCTCCTTGGCTTTGGCCAATTACGGCTCTCTGTTCAGACGGCGCTGTGATTGGCCAAGCATGCGGGTTATAGTGCATGCTTGGCCAACCATCAGCCAGCAATGCACTGCGATGCCGCAGTGAATTATGGGCCGTGACGCGCTACACGAATTTGGCACGAACTGCCCATATCGTTCGCAATTCGGTGAACGACCGAACAGCCGATGTTCGAGTGGAACATGGGTTCGACTTGAACACGAAGCTCATCCCTAGTCAGAAGAGACTGCAGGAACTTAATATGTACAGTCTAAAGAAAAGAAGGGAAATAACGTGACCCGAATTAGTTGGAATAAAGTTCAAAACAAATCTTAGAAAGCAACTATTTTACCAAAAGAGTAGGTGGTGCTTGGAACAAACTTCTGGAGGTAGTGATTCAGTCAACATCAAGTCAATATAATATGCTTGGGGAGGGGGAGGCACATTTGGTATCACGTACCTGGTAGCAGAGCCTAAAATGATGAGGAAGGCCTCTTACACCTCTGACTCCGAGCCCCTGATAGTGTGAACAGAAGACGACAGGAGTGAAAAGTGGCACGAGCGCCTGTAGGTCTTGCCAGTTGCAGAGTGGGTATCTACACCAGGCAGGAGAGGTCACCAGTAGTCTTCAGTGAAGCAGACAAGCTGGTAGACAGCTGGAGGAAGGCAGACTGAAGCAGGCTGGTACTGGTGACAACGGGCAGGTGAGATGTGCTGGTAGCAGACAGTAGAACAGCAGGCAAAGCACAATGTGTCAGGAAGCAGGATCAAGCAAGCCGGGTCATACACTGGCAGGACAGATCAGGTACAAAGGAGCAGGTAATAGCGTGGTCTGGGTACAAGCCAGGTCAGGAGCCAATTGGTGCAATAGAAGCCAATGGAGAAGACAGAAGCAGAGGTCAAGGACAAGCCGTTGTCAGAGCAGACAGAGTTCAGAGAGTGGTCAGGCAGGCTGGGTGTTGGAAGTTGACATGGTCCAATGTCATATTTCTGGATTTTCTACATATCTGTTTCCTATTCCCAAAATCAGCCAGGCTGCCATGGTTTTAAAGGGTAAGGATATTCTCTCTCTCTGTAGGACTGACATATGGTCCCCACGTTGGAATGTAGCCAATTAAGCCTAACTCTGCATGACAATACTGACTCCGATCTGTCTATGGGAATTCCTGATTAACTGCTCTGCAAGCAATCTTCAAAGAGAGCCACTGCTGCCAAGATGACTGATGGGTTAAGCTAAGATTTGACCCAGGTCGGACAGTTGGCGATTCATGGACTGCTGCCCCCTAGTGGACAATACAGCATGCTTCCTGGAGAATGGATAGATATTAGGAATACCTCTTGGCAATGTCAATGGGGAGGAAGCAAGTGGGGGTGGCTGTGACGGGAGGGCCCGTGGAACTCAGAATACATCTTATGTCTAAGTCACCCTGTGCCATCCTGGCACAGGGTGAGTAAGAAAATATATCTTGGAATACTTAAAATGGGACAGTAATATTTATCCACAATATCTCCCAGGATGTATGTAGAGACTATTATTGGTTTGGTTTATTCTGAACTCAACCTGTTAATTGAGTGAGCTGATCACATTAGCCTCCAGGACTGGCTAGGAAACGAACTGTTGATGAATAGGCTGAGGAGGGGGGGGAGATTGTTGTTTGTATTGTTAATTGTAATTAGCTCCTGTTATTGTGTTTATACTACTGTGTGAAGCTCGGTGCCCACAAGTCTGTCATCTGGTCTGGGTAAATGTTTTAGTAAATTAGCTCATGTTAATTAGGTTAGCTTTGAGTCAGTCTGCTGTATAATTGTGTGTGAGATCTCAAATAAAGAGTTAGTTCTGATGTACTCCAAGACTGGTGTTGTCTAGTTCTTGGGGGTTCCTATAGCCAGATCCATTGGACTCGTGTTCCAGAACTTAGGAAGCGGTATACTGACGGAAGCACTCAAGCGGAGTGTGGGACGTTCCGTGACATTGGTGGCAAGCAGCGGGAAAGCTTCCTGCAGTCTGGGACATCCAAACCTCCAACTGGATCCAAGATCAGCATAGCAGACTTCAGTCACCCCAGCGGAGATATGGACCTGGCATCAGAGTTCCCGGGGCTGCTGCGGATCATCCTTTTAACATACACCAGAACGGTGTCTGAGGATGAATACCTGGAGCTCAGGCAGCTGATTCGGGTGAAGCTCTGGATTGGAGCCCTTCAGCTCGCTGGTATAAAACAGGGCAAGTGCTTTCCAACCCAAGAGCAATGGGCCAGTGACCAAAGGGCATTGTGGATGGCATTCCTGGGAGAGCGGCCCCAGGAGCAATGGGTGACTGAGTTGGACAGGCTGGTCCAGCAGGAGATAGAGCTGGACAATTGTTATCGGGCTCTGCAATGGCACGCAGAGGAGGGATATTTAGGGGAGACAACAGAATGCTCTCCGGAGGGATATGACTTTGGAGGCCCTGGATTGCTGTGGGAGAGCCTTACAGATCATTTTATGTTTGGTGATGAGGGGGAACCTGACCTTGAGGACCTGCGAGAAAATAGAGAGGCTATGCTCGTTCTTGCAGGGGTCTCAGAGCTCAAACCTGATCTGGACCATTTACTAAGGAAGGAACAGCATCTGGAAAGGGCATACAGGAAACTGCTAGAACATGTTCAGCACCATGCCAGAGAATCGGCAGTGGAAAATCTGAAGATTGCCGTCCCCAAACCTGAAGTGCTGACAACAGGGCAGAGCTCTGCTAACCTCTGCCCAGCACTGATAACATCTTCTGGGTTCCATGGACAGGAGATTGTGAACCTCTATCCCCAGACATCAGTTGCAGAGACATGGGATTTGATAGACTTTTCTGCTGAGGAAGAACAACCTGATGAGCCTCCAGCAGAAGAGCTGCTATCAGGGCCAAAGTTCACTGTGTTCTGCTCAGCACCAACAGTGGCTTCGGCCTTCTTGAGAGAAGAGGTAGTCGGCCTTTCTCCCACAACACTGACAGGGACGTGTGATTTTCTGCCAGCAGCATCTATGGAGTTAAAACAAACTTCTCCAGCTGAAGATCTGGTAACTGAACAGAGGGTCCAAGACCTCTGTCCCACACTGTTACCAATTCCAGACACTGGGGATTTAATAGACGTTTCTGTAGAGGAGAAACCACCTAGCAAACCCCCAGCAGAAGTGCTGGCAACCGGACAGAGGGTCCAAGACCTCTGCCCCACACCTGTGGCAGTTTCGGAGGCTCAGGGTGAGAAGGTGGCAATCACTTCCCAGCAGCAGATACAGGGGGAGAAGGGAGAGGAGGTGTGTGTTGTCCCTCCCCAACAGTTGGCCAGGGTGGAGGAAGTGGACTTTCCTCCCCAGCAAAGATCAGTGCACCTGGGAGACAGTACCATAGACAAGTCGTCCAAGCAAGCATATGAGGGAGTGGAGGAAGCCAGCCTCCTGCCCCAACAGTTAGCTGGAACAGATGGTGTGGGGTTTCCAGCAGAAGGGCTGGCAACAGGGCAGAGGACTGCTGGACTCTGCCCTCAACTAACAGAGGATGGATTTCCTGTGAAGGTGGATGGGACTTCAGTCTCCACCTGTACACCCCAGGGATGCTGGGCAGCGGGCCCAGATCCCCAACAGCATGACAGAGTGAGCCCAGTCACCCTGTCTTCTCTCCAGCAGCAGAAAGGACTCCAGGGAGAAGGGCCAGTCCAGGCCTCTCCCCAGCGGCAGATATGTTCTTTGAGAGAGGCAGAGGTTGGCTGGGTGAGTAATGCTTTGTTTGGAACAATTTATTTGGAGTACTGTGTGGGTACAGGCATTAGAGGACTGGAGCTACTTACTAACTTCGGAGTCAACCCGTCTGGGGTCTCCTCCTGTGTTAGTCTTCTGCCGAAAGGGGAGAGATGTGACGGGAGGGCCCGTGGAAGTCAGAATACATCTTATGTCTAAGTCACCCTGTGCCATCCTGGCACAGGGTGAGTAAGAAAATATATCTTGGACTACTTAAAATGGGACAGTAATATTTATCCACAATATCTCCCAGGATGTATATAGAGACTATTATTGGTTTGGTTTATTCTGAACTCAATCTGTTAATTGAGTGAGCTGATCACATTAGCCTCCAGGACTGGCTAGGAAACGAACTGTTGATGAATAGGCTGAGGGGGGGGGGGGGGGGAGATTGTTGTTTGTATTGTTAATTGTAATTAGCTCCTGTTATTGTGTTTATACTACTGTGGGAAGCTCGGTGCCCACAAGTCTGTCATCTGGTCTGGGTAAATGTTTTAGTAAATTAGCTCATGTTAATTAGGTTAGCTTTGAGTCAGTCTGCTGTATAAATGTGTGTGAGATCTCAAATAAAGAGTTAGTTATGATGTACTCCAAGACTGGTGTTGTCTAGTTCTTGGGGGTTCCTATAGCCAGATCCATTGGACTCGTGTTCCAGAACTTAGGAAGCGGTATACTGACGGAAGCACTCAAGCGGAGTGTGGGACGTTCCATGACAGTGGCTATGAGTGGGCGTGTATGTTTGAGTAAAAGGGAGCACACACAGACAATTTGTCCCCTTTTCCCTTTGGATCATGGCTTGGGCCTAAGCCTCATGGCTCTGGCCTCTCTTCAACATCGGAGCATAGCTGATGATACAAAACCTCGCGGAGAGCCTTGTGATAAGTATCCTTGATGTTCTTGTATTATATGTTCTGATTGTAAGCTTTGTAATATTGTAATATCTTTTAATCATTCATGCTAGCGTATTTATTTCCTTGGGAAATAAATAAGACTTTATTACTTATAAACCGCGTGCTTGGTTTCATAGCTAACCTTGTATTATTGTGATATCAACAGTAACATGTGCTTAGAGTTTAATGTAGACTAATTAACTATAGGGATTTGACAAATTAATATATAGGTACAATAATATTTATTGTATCATTGTTACTTCACTGGGTCAGCAACTGGAATCAGGACACGGGATAACAAGAACACAGGATGCAGGGAAGGCTGAAAGACAAAGCAGCACTGATGCTGAGCACTGGCTGAGCCTAAATGGCGTCAACATCTGTCACAGGTGCACGCGTGACGGCTCGTGTGTGTGTGAGTTTTAGCCTGTGCACAGAAAGCAGAGTGATAGAGAGATGAGTTTATCACAGTGCTGCTTCTCTATTCACTGTCCATTAAATGGTTGGGACAGGGCCAGGATGACCTGGGCTCATAAGAAGTGGGTTGAATGATGCTGGCCATCAGACTGAGGACATCTAGCAGCAGAAAAATAATACTTCAGGGAGAATCTCTGGATTGAAGCTAAATATTTTAGCAATAGTTGCAATCTTTTTGGCTTGGACAGGTTACTATACATGATTTGGGTTTGCAATCCATAGTGTTTGTTAGTTTTAAGGACAGTGGCAGGGTTTAGAAAGAAACAACCTTTAAATCCAAGGATTCCCACAATATAGTTGTAACGTCTGCTTGTCTTTGTGCTTGTTCCTCAGTACTAAGGACTGGAATGTCACTGGAATTTCTTTTCAGTTCTCTTCTTCTGCCAAAATTTTTTTAGAAGAAAAAGATGTCTATCTGATGTTTCCTTATTTTTTTCCAGGAAAACATAGGGTTGTTGACTTCCTCTCCCCTCCCTTCCTTCCTTCTTTCCGAAGGTACTCATCTGAGAAAAAGGAGAACCAAATGATTGTTCCTGTTCTCTTTCTTAAGTCACTTTTATGCACTGTCCATACTACACTCAGTGCTAAACCTCACAGACAGGGAGAGCAAAAGGACACGAGATTCATAAGAGGGCATTCTGAGAACCAGGGAGAAGACACAGCCCTCCCTTCTCAGGGATCAGTAAGTAGATTTCCTGCTTACTTTCTAATGACATCAAGATGATAAGTGATAAATAAACACTATACAAATCTATATATCTATCTATCTCTATCTCTCTCTCTCTCTCTCTCTCTCTCTCTCTCTCTCTCTCTCTCTCTCTCTCTCTCTCTATATATATATATATATATATATATATATATATATATATATATATAAAATATTTCTATGTATTATTGTTTGTGCAAGTTTTGACACATTACTGTGTATGGCACATTTCATATCACATATAATAAATGGTAATTTGTTCCAATGTGCTTCTTACATTTTTTAAACCTCTGTGTGGTCTCAAGTTATGGATGCTGTTAACTTTCTGCAGAAGTTTTGTCCAAGTTTGTGGCTGATTTATAAAAAATATCACAAAAGAAAAAATGGCTAATTCGCATAGCAAGCAATAAGGCTTTATCTTTTACTATCTAATGTGTGCTGAAAAAAATATAACATTTGAAAATGATTAATTGCTATGGGCAATGGCAACATTTTTTGTTCACGCTTTAATTAACTACTCTGCTAGGTACTTAATGATAACTAATCTGGAGCTGTTGGTGGAGACAGAGAGAAAATGGTGACGCTATAAAAAGAATATTCCAGCGATTGAGTTGATTTACTAAAGCCAAATGGGTTGTTAATTTTGCAAGGGAATTTACCCTTAGCTTAGTGAATGTGGTAAAAACTCACTTTGCAAAGAATACCCAATCATGTGCAAGGAGACTAAAATAAAAGAAAATATTTATTTCTTGCACATTATTGAATGATGGACGTCAGCAGACCTTTACCTCATTTATTAAGCCAAGAGAGATTTTGCTTGCAAAGTGCGCAGCCACTTTGTCTTTAAAATAATCCCAATTCAGGGTTCTCTTCAACTCTAACACCACATCATAAACAGTCTGCACAGGTAATGTGGGCAGCATTGGATCATTGAGTAGAATAAGGTCCTAGTAAACCATGGGAAACAGGCTTTCACTAAGAAAGTGTTGTGTGTGTTTGTGTGTGTGTAGCGTAAGCGTTTAATAAATCAATACATTAATCTAATTATTGGCTTTTTTTTATAAAACTATATTTTTTTTAATGAAGCATAACATATGATATGCCTATGCTAAAAATTCCCGGACATCTGCATTCAGAGAACCGAGTCTGTGGCTGGTGCATAGCAGGTACTTATTCAGTTACAATTGGAAACATTTAGTAAAGGAACAGAGAATACTAATTCTGTAAATTGTTCACTTAGTGAATAAAGTGAAGCTGTGCTCATTTCAAACACACAATCCCGGGTAAGCAAAAAACATTTTTTTTTTCATTTCCTATGCACATAAGTGTGTATTCAAAGTTAATGCAGCTTCACCTTACTAAGTTAAATTAAAACACTGCTTGCAAAGCAAACATTTACTATGCTAAAGCTGGCCATACATAATTCAAAATTCAGCTAGTTTAGCAGGGATTGGTGAACTTGGATCCTTGTATGGGCACTGTGGTTGTACAGAAGTTGATCTACCACTTAAAAATAATGTATTGGCAGCCTAAGTGTACAGCCTCTTCTCCTTTAGTAAATTGAACCTAAAAACTGGCCATACATGGGCATAGATGATCAAAGTTTCTAAACCTAAACCCAGTTCACTGTCCTTCTGCCTTTAAGGGGGCCAGAATGGGGCATAAATAAAATTAAACAATACCCAGGCTTGAAGTAAAAGATGATCTAGCGCCTGAAGTCAGTGAAGGGAAAAAACAATGCCACATTGTTGGTGCCAAGGGAAGGAACAGTGCCCTATTGTTGGTGTCAGTGGGGGGAATAGTGCTCCATCATTGGAGTCAGCGAGAGGACTAGTGCCCCATCATTGATATCAGTGGAAGGAATAGTTCCCACCATTGGAGTCAGTGAGAGGAACAGTGTCCCATCATTATAATCAGTGGGAGGAATAGTGCCCCATCATTAGAGTCAGTTGAGAAATAATGCCTGATCGTTGGAGTCAGTAGGAGGAATATTGCTCCATTGTTGGTGTTAGTGTAGGACATTATTTTTGTTGGTATCAATGGGATGATTTTTGCCTATCACTGGTGTCAGTGGGAGTAATTGTGCCGCTCACTGTGTCAGTGGGAGTAATTGTGCCCCTCACTGTGTCAGTGGGAAAAATGGTATCCTTTAGCAGGTGTCAGTGGCAGAAATTGTGCCCCATTGCTGGTGTCAGTAGAAGGAATAGTGTTACTAGTTAAGTGCAAGCAAAGGGCTGCAATTTGGACCACTGTGCTAAACCTGCCACTTTATCTACATCTCTAAATTCCATAGAGGGCCATGTGATTTATTTATCCCCAATGATCCCCTGTGAGACATCTCTCCAAAGTTTTCACCCTTCTTTTTTTTAGGTTTCCTTATTTAAACTCAACATAATTATTAGAAAGGCTTTTTAGGCTTCTTCCTTGGTTGTAATAAACAAGCAGTTAGACAATTCTCATAAAAAATAAATCCTACTTGTGCTACATTTTAAATAGTCATAGCACATTCTGTAAAAAAAGAAAGTAACTGAAAAGACAGAGATCTAGTTACATCTATCGCCATTCTGCATCTACCTATCAATACCATTCTGCATAGATCTATCTATCCATCTATCTATCTATCTATCTATCTATCTATCTATCTATCTATCTATCTATCTATCTATCTATCTATCTATCTATCTATCTATCTATCTATCTATCTATCTATCTATCTATCTATCTATCTATCTTTTCTGCCTACAAATACCATGTAGAAAACACATTTTCAGGAATAATATATCACAATTAATTAATGCACAGCGAAGAGAAAGACAGAAATATGTTTGGCCAAAGGTAATAAAACATATGAACCTATATTTGACAAGCGGAAGGTGACATTTTAGTGTTACTTTTTTCTTATGGCATAAAATACAGTGTTAATGTGACCTACATCTGGACACCTGTCGTAGCACTTCCTCCAGCTGCTGCACTGCTGTGTTTGGCAAATAGTATTTTAGAATTCTGGCAGATCTCTGCTTGCACGTTGAGCAGCTCTAAGAAACAGTTTGATGAAAATACATGAGATAGCACAAAGCATGTACATAAAAGAGACTTGTTTGCACAATTATCAAAAAGCTATACCAAAAAACTTAGACAATTATATTTAATAAACTGCAACGGAATTAAAATCTGAAATGGCAGTTTGATAAACGATCATCAGAGTATGAAGGCCTTACAGGATTTGTGTGCTTCTGCCTATGGTACCACTTTAATCTCTGAATCCAAGTATTTTCTTATGAGGTCATTTTCTTTTAATATGATTGGGTGCCCTGTCCATACAGTCAAAGATGTTTTTGAAAAAGAGAACTAAGACGTAAACCTTAAAAACGGATTAGGGAATATCGTTTTTAATTACATTCCTGAAAAAAGTGTAAATGTTTCAGCAAATTTATCAGAACAGAAGAAATGCAAATATGAATATCAATAATTATATGAACAAATGGCATTAAAGCTTAATTTTTGGACTGATGGGGGAAATAATACAGTGCCTTGCAAAAGTATTCACCCCCTTGGCTTTTTACCTATTTTGTTACATTACAGCCTGTAGTTCAATGTTTTTTTTAATCTGAATTATATGTGATGGATCAGAACACAATAGTCTAAGTTGGTCAAGTAAAATTAGAAAAATATATACATAAAACTATTTTTCAGAAATTAAAAACGGATGATTGGCATGTGCGTATGTATTCATCCCTTTGTTATGAAGCCCATAAAAAGCTCTGGTGCAACCAATTACCTTCAGAAGTCACATAATTAGTAAAATGATGTCCACATGTGTACAATCTAAGTGTCACATGATCTGTCATTACATATACACACCTTTTTGAAAGGCCCCAGAGGCTGCAACACCTAAGCAAGAGGCACCACTAATCAAACACTGCCATGAAGACCAAGGAACTCTCCAAACAAGTAAGGCACAATGTTGTTGAGAAGTACAAGTCAGGGTTAGGTTATAAAAAAATATCCAAATCTTTGATGATCCCTAGGAGCACCATCAAATCTATCATAACCAAATGGAAAGAACATGGCACAACAGCAAACCTGCCAAGAGATGGCCTCACACCAAAACTCACAGACTGGGCAAGGAGGGCATTAATCAGAGAGGCAGCACAGAGACCTAAGGTAAGCCTGGAGGAGCTGCAGAGTTCCACAGCAGAGACTGGAGTATCTGTACATAGAACGACAATAAGCCGTACGCTCCATAGAGTTGGGCTTTATGGCAGAGTGGCCAGAAGAAAACCATTACTTTCAGCAAAAAACAAAATGACACGTTTTGAGTTTGCGAAAAGGCATGTGGGCGACTCCCAAAATGTATGGAGAAAGGTGCTCTGGTCTAATGAGACTAAAATTGAACTTTTTGGCCATCAAAGAAAACGCTATGTCTGGCACAAACCCATCACATCACCCAAAGAACACCATCCCCACAGTGAAACATGGTGGTGGCAGCATCATGCTGTGGGGATGTTTTTCATCAGTCAGGACTGAGAAACTGGTCAGAGTTGAGGGAAAGATGGATGGTGCTAAATACAGGGATATTCTTGAGCAAAACCTGTACCACTCTGTGTGATTTGAGGCTAGGACGGAGGTTCACCTTCCAGCAGGACAATGACCCCAAACACACTGCTAAAGCAACACTTGAGTGGTTTAAGGGGAAACATGTAAATGTGTTGGAATGGCCTAGTCAAAGCCCAGACCTCAATCCAATAGAAAATCTGTGGTCAGACTTAAAGATTGCTGTTCACAAGCGCAAACCATCCAACTTGAAGGAGCTGGAGCAGTTTTGCAAGGAGTAATGGGCAAAAATCCCAGTGGTAAGATGTGGCAAGCTCATAGAGACTTATCCAATGTGACTTGGAGCTGTGATATCCGCAAAAGGTGGCTCTATAATGTATTGACTTTAGGGGGGTGAATAGTTAGGCACATTGACTTTTTCTGTTATTTTGTGTATTTGTTGTTTGCTTCACAATAAAAAAAAAACATGTTCAAAGTTGTGGGCATGTTCTGTAAATTAAATGATGCAAATCCTCAAACAATCCATGTTAATTCCAGGTTGTGAGGTAACAAAACACGAAAAATGCCAAGGGGGGTGAGAACTTTTGCAAGGCACTGTATATGTGGGAAGGGTGTGTTATATTGCAAAAGCCTCATCAAATGAACACCGTTTTCTGTTTTCTCACATTTGATTAGTTATTATAGGTTTAAGTACAGTCATGTTCACATCTGTGCGGTGTGATTTTTCCTTGTCCCTTTTTATGAGCTTTATATGCGCATTTTTAGGTGCACTGCCTTTAAACTGTATTAGAACACGTTTTATGAAAGTGCATCAAAGATGCAGCAGGCAGGTCTATGACACGCTTTATTGAAAGGGGCATTCTTATAGAGTTTAATGGCAGTGTATCTAAAAACGTGTGTAAAATGGGCATAGGCATGCAACATAGAAAAAACACACAAGTAGATGTGAACAGGGCCTTCAATTCACCTTATCCTTAACTCTTACCCTGCCTTAATCAATGTATCAGCTGACATAGAAAGGTACAAAAAGCACATGTTCCAACATCATGTAGTTTTATTGCCATACTTCCAATGCCTAGACTTTTCCACAGGCGGGTGAATTTAAAGGAGAATTACAATATCAAGGAGAACTTTTATTTTTTTTAAACATATACTGTATGTTGTTATTAGTGGGAAAAATTATTCTTACCTCTCAACAGGGCAGTCTTTAATATTGACTGGACCCTGGGCAAACATTTTCTTGGGCCTCCTCTTCCATGCAATTTCGCTCTCCACATGATTTGAGACATACAATAAATAGCAGCTAGACTCAAAATCAGTTTACTGAATCAGATCAGGCAGTGATTGTGATTGGTTGCCAGAGGTTACAGTGTATCATTACTGCTCACTGACTGGCTGATAGAGGTTACAGCACACATTATGGCTCACTGTTTATTTTCTAGAGGTTACAGCACATGACTTCTGCTGGTTGATTGGTTGCTAGAGATTACTGTACATCAATACTGCTCACTGATGATTGCTAGAGGTTACTGGACATCTATACCACTCACTAATTGGTTGCTAGAGGTTACTGCACATTTTTACTGCTCACTGATTGGTTCCTAGAGGTTACTGCATATCCTTACCACTCATTGATTGGTTGCGAGAAGTTAGTGCACAGCATTACTGATCACTGATTGGTTGCTAAAGGTTACAGCACATCATCTCCTCACTGCCTGCACACCATGGACTGGGGAGGTGAGGGGACCCATCAATAGACAGAAAACTCCTAGCAATCCTAGGACTCCTGGGATCAGTCGCAGTGCTGGGGGGTGATTAGTGGCAATGCTGGGGGGTTGAGGAGTTTCTACACTGGCCACCATGATAATGGGGATTTACACTGACCACTAATGTAATAGGAGCATTCACAGTAACCACCAATGTAAAGAGGGATTTACACTGACCACCAATGTAAGGGGGACCTTCACACTGGCCACTAGTGTGAATGAAAGGATTGTACACCAAAGCCCAAATGTAATGAGAAGATTTACACTGACCACCAATGTAACTGAGACATTTAGCCTGCGTTCACATTTGTGTGTGTCGGGAATACATGCAAAATCGGTTTCCTGACACCACAGAAACATGCTGCCCTTTAGCAGATACACAGAAGTGCTATTAGTTGTTAATGACATCCTCATGCATCGGCTGAGATGTGCGTATTCACATGCACAAAATTCAGGGTGCTGGGGCACCATGTTCTTTTGAAGAAGGGTTCCACCTCCAATTTGCTTACCTTTGCAGAACAGGCTGATGTTAGGCTTAATGACTATAGTTGTAGGCAGGACTTTCAAGCATGCTCCTTTACCTTCCCAGTGGGCAGCATTCAGCGGAAGTGATGGTAGATATGACCCCAGGGGGACATGATATACGTATGAATGCTGCCTCTATTTACACATCAATGCTGAGGTCTGTGACTATTTACATATTAATGTTGCTGCAATTTACATATCAATGCATGTTATTTACATGTAAAAACAGGGTTTGCAGGTGAGTCATCTGTGCATGGCAATAGGGCAGAGCTGGGCAGCATTAGTAACAGAGGTTCACACTGAGATATCGGGACACAGCACGGGACTAAAACTTCCAGTGATAAAGGAATTTAAACTGGGATAGTTGGCAAGTATGAAGCAGCTGCTTTGGGCCCCACAACAATAATGGGGCCCAGGACAGCTGCCCCTTTTGCCCTGCCTTAAAAACAGCCCTGCCTCTAAGGTAAGAAAAATAGACTTTTCACTTTGCAATAGCCTTTTCCCTTAGTTTAGTGAATGTGTTGAAAATATACCTTCCAAAGAATGCCCAATAGAATTCAAGGATAAAAAAATAAAATAATTTTTGCTTGCACATAATTGGATGATGGAAGTTAAGTAGAGATTCAGCTCATTCACTAAGCTAAGGAAACATTCCCTTACAAAGTTAAATTTCTGTCGCAAAGTGAATGGCCTGTTTTCCTTCAGTGAATCAACCATGTGGGTGCTGTAGCTATCTAAAACTTCTGGGTGTGCTAGATTACATGCCCCCCCCCCCCCCCCGCTAGGCATTGTTCTCCCACTGATCCTTATGTCACTACTGTGTTACCCTGGAGTGTTAGGTAGCAGTACTGTCCGCAGCTCTTCGAGAGTGTGAAGTACTGTCTCCCAGAGAAGTTAGAAAAAAGAATCTTCTTTTATAGAGGACTGCTGTTGTAAATTGTTCCACCTGGCAAAGAGATTCCCAACAGGTGCATTTTAGACAACAGGAGGATAAAGCATATACATTATTTCTTTTAGACTCACAAGTTTCAAGAAAAACAGCCACGCTGCTAAAAATATATATATTATACATGAAACTTTTTTTTTGAAGTTATGAAGTTAGGAAAAAAACAGTAAAATCAATACTTCCATAAATATCAAGCAAGATACCATACATTAATTCTGCAGTTATTATATTACACAATACTCAGGTGGAGAGCCTCACCATTGGCGTTCAGTATTACTCCCTAACACAGAGATTAAAGCAGTCCAGAATTCTGTACCGGGTCCTCCGGACAGCAGAGTAAATTCTGGACCAGGTCCTCCGGACATTAGATATGCCTACTTACATTAAGCCAAGCTGGTGCAATGTAAATGTGCAAAAATATAAAATAAATAAATTAAATTTTTGGAGTTCAGATTTAAAAATGTTTATTAATGAACGTGGAGGAAGGAACCAGGGAATTTAGCATATAAGCAGATTCAATTTCAGCTATAAAAAGTTCTCACAGATTTTAAGAATGCTTTTTGGTGAAATTAGAAGTAAGTGCATTTTTATGCCATAAACCAGCATGGAATTGTTTCTTGTTTAAGGTGATAGCAATACCAAGTGGAACAATGTTCCAATACATTTCAGCACTCATTAATAACGTTTCCATCCCAAGAACTTAATGTTACTTTCATTTCCTGTTGCTCATCTGAGGCTTCCTGGACCTCAAACTATTTATGCAGCTTGAAAATAAAGGCATGTGGCCAAAACAAAATACAAACTCTCTAATATGTATTTTGTTCTACCTGGAATCTAAACTGGCACAAAATACTGAAACATGAACCTGATTTGTGAGCGAGAGACTCTGGGGTTTGCAAATTAACATAACATGAACATAAGTAATGTAAAGTAAATATTAAAAACTATTATCTGCAAGCTTTTTTTTTTTTAAAGGTAACTTTTATTGTACAGTATATAAAACATACACGTATACATAGAAAACAAAGATGCAAACTTTTTTGATATCTGATAGGCAGCATTATTTCATCAAATAATTTTTTTTTTTTTTTTGACGTAACCCCTAACAAAAAAATATAAGCTTACTAAACAAGAAAAACGCATCTATAAACAACCCTTTTGAAAATGACTTCATTGTCAATTCTATCGCTAGGTTGTAACAGCCTGTGCCGTTTTAGATTATGGAGTTGATTTACTAAAGGCAAATAGACTTTACACTTTGCAAGTTCAGTTGCTCCAGAGCTTAGTAAATGAGGAAAAGCTCTGCTGACTTCCATCATCCAATCATGCACAAGCAGAATGGTGTTTTTTTAATTTTCCTTATATGTGATTGGGTATTCTTTTCAAAGTGAAGCTTTGCCTCGTTTACTAAGCTCTGGAGCAACTGCACTTGCAACTTGTACAGTCTATTTGCCTTTACTAAATCAACCTCTATGTATACATTGTGTGCACTGTTTACAAGGAAACAGGAGGTTCTCCCCCCCCCCCCCCCCCCTCCATTCATTGCAGTTTTCTTGGTTTTGTAAAGTAGGGTAGGGTAACTTATGGCAGAAAAGGGGCGGTATAGTTGCTCTACTATATTGTGACAACAGATTGCCTTTACTTCATTGTCTTCATTAAGGCTATGTTTCCACGAGTGCATCCCCAAAGTCGCGCGATTTTGCCGCGATTTTTTACCGCGATTTTACCGCGACTTTTTACCGCGATTTGAAGCAATGCCTGTATCTATGGACCTCAAGTCGCATTAAAGTGGGACCAAAGTAGTGCAGGGACTACTTTGAAGTCGCTGCGACTTGAAGTCGCACAGATATGAACGGTACTCATTGGAAATCATGGGAAACAATTTGTCATGCGACTTTTCAGTCCCAAGTCGCATGAAAAGTCGCACTAGTGGAAACAGAGCCTAATACATTTGTTAAATAATACAACTTCTTTTGGTTACCTTATACACACATATTAAAGCAGAATTCACCTAAAAAGGCATGTTCTGCTCCCCTCCCCTTCCTCTAAGATTTTTGGAGTTTTTCTTTTTTAAGGGAGTGAGTACCTGTTTCTGACAAGTACCCGCTGTGCTATCGCTCGGATCGCCTATGATTTGTTCACATCCCCCCCGCCTGCAACCTCCTAGGACACGTCAGAGGTCCCAGAAGACTGCAGGTCCATTCACAAAGCACAGAGGGAAATCACAGGTGGCTTCACACATCCAAGATAGCGGCACCGAGGACCCAAAGACCTGTGATGAACCGGCCTAGGTGAGAACAGTGCTGGATTCCTGGACTAGTTTCCAGAACGAAGATTCTGTTTAAGTTACATTTTTCCCCGTATGTATTCTTACTGGTTGGTTCAGTATACTGCTAAAAGAAAATACAATGCAGATTTTGTTTCTTTTGGCTTTATTAAAGGTTTCAGATATGCATGCCTGCAATGTATTTTATGTGAGACAGTTCTTGACAAAATGTTGAGGCATTTTTTAACTATACACGCACAGCATGAACATAAACACAACAAAATAATTAATGTCAAGGCAGGGAAAGGGGTAATTGTTTGAGGCAGAATCAACTTGTGGGTAGCTAGCTCTCACCAAACCAGCGGTTTAGGTAGCATTGTTCTGAAGTGGTTGTCATTTGCAGTCCTTGCCCCTCCCATGTTGCATTATCAATACAGGTCTGTGACATTTACTGTTTGTTTGGTTTGTATTTTTATGGCTTTTTTGACATTTTGATAAAAAAAAGAACATTTGCTTTTTGGGCTTCAATACTGTAACAACTTTCTTCTCTTTGTCCTAAGATAAAAACGTTCTATGTTCGCAGCATACTTATTTTATTTTATAACATAAGCATTGTAATAGAAATACAAACAATCATTTTTGACAATCCAATATACTCTTACTTGAAAAATCTTCTTTCATGTTGTGCGCACTGTCTGTCCACTGGCCATCTATTTTCACAACTTCCTGGATTCCCTGCATGCATTGCAGTTTTTCCCCTGCTGTTTTTTTTTCACTTTCTAAGAACTACATATCCCATGGTACCTCAATGCTTGCAAGCAGTGATTCCTGCACTGATTCCGCCTCCTGAAACCTCTCCTCTCAGCATCTCTGTAGTTCAGAAGGCAGGCTCTGCAAAATATGTTACATAGCAGAGCCTATTCACACTCATAGTAAATACGTGTCAGAGAGTTCAAAGAAGTATGTTTATGAACTTCAAGATCATCCATATTACTAGGAGAATTGTTGAAATACAATGTGGAAATGAATACAGTATATGAGTTTAAATTTTGACCAAAGATATACTTTAAAGGAGTTTAGGTTAGAAGGTTTTTTATCTTAATGAATTCTATATCCAGATCTCGCCCCCATGTGAATGCATATGGGGTACATTTTTTTCACCCCAAAAAAGTGTCAAAAATAAATAAAAACAGTACACAGGTTTTTGTCAACGTTCTTTATTAAAAATGAAGAATGTCCTCCGTCGTAGCTCCGTGTCTTCTTTCTCTGGTGATGTCTTCTCCCTCTGGTGATGTCTTCTTCCCCTGGTTCTTCTGCCTCCACTGATGTCTTCTTCCTCTGGTTTCTCTGCCGGTTCTTCTCCCTCCGTTGATGTCTACTTCCTCTGGTTATTCTGCCGGTTCTTCTTCTCCCTCCGCTGATGTCGTCTCATGCTCTCATGCTTATGAGTTTCATGCTCTAGCGCATCCTCAGGGGTAAAAAAAACCTGATGCACTAGAGGATGAAACATGGGTGGAGCTAAAGAGTGCTGAAGTCTTGCTGCCGCATGGCTTTGCATGTGGCAGCTATTTATATATATATGCTCTTTATATTGGTTTGTTGAGCCCAGTTTTTAAAATTAATACTACACTACATGCTGGGCTGACAACATCACAAGGGGGTGTGGCCACCCATGACATCAGCGGGTGACCCCGCCCCTTAGTTATTTAGGAAATGTCAGATGGCGGAGCTTGCAGGCAGCACGAGTGGACTGTTTTTTTTCTTTTTTCAGGTTGGCTAATGCAGCGTAAACACGAGCGGACTTTACGGCAGACTTTGCCCGGCTGACTTTTCGACGGACTTTATGACAGACTTTCCGAATATACGGACTTGCCTACACACAATCCACCAAAGTCCGTCGAATTCGTACGTGATGACGTACGACCGGACTAAAACAAGGAAGTTCATAGCCAGTAGCCAAGAGCTGCCCTAGCGTGGCTTTTTGTCCGTCGAACTAGCATACAGACGAGCAGACTTTTCGACCGGACTCGAGTTCGACGGATAGATTTAAAACATGTTTCAAATCTAAGTCCGTCCAACTTTTGAGAAAACAAAGTCCGCTGGAGCCCACAGACGATCGAATTGTCCGACGAAATCCCGTCCGCCGGGCAAAGTCTGCCGTAAAGTCCGCTCGTGTGTACGCTGATTGATGATGGATCTACATCGGGGATCTGGCTTCCAGATTCTGATAAGCCCCCTGCCCACAGACCCCACCACCCAGGGTTGGAAGAGGCCCTTGTCCCCATTAACATAGAGACAAGGTGCCTTTGGATGGGGGCCCAAAGCACTCACTCCCCCATGTTGAGTTCATATGACCTTCCGGGCTTCTTGCTCGGAAAAAGGGATTAGTATGGATTTTTTTTGGGGGGGGGGCACATCTTTTTTTTTTTGGTGTGTGGTTTCCTGTTTATTTTTTTAAATTTTGCCATTGGGTTCCCCCCCGCAAGCTTCATACCAGACTTAAAGGGCCTAGTGTGGTCGGATCAAAGTCGGATCCCGTTCATTAAAGTCGCATGGAAGTCGGACATGAAGTCGTAGTGCAAAGTCGGATAGGAAGTCATCCGACTTCCAGGTCAGAGCAGTGTGAACCCGGCATTAAAGTATATCCTTTCCAAAGCCAATACTTAGATACAATAGGGAAGGGCTAAAACACCTGTATCCCATTTAGGAAATTTACCTTCACTTCCTATCCCATCAAGACACAAGTAACTAAAAAGAAATCTCTCCAAAGTTAGGGAGATCCACTCTAAAGCTGGTCATACGTTGATGATTTTTTTTTCGATTAGCCAAAAGGCTGATTGAAAAAAAACTAAATGGACACATACATGCACACATACATGCACACATACATACATAAACATACATACATACACATACATGCACACATACAAGTTGGATGTGATAATCCTTCCCACTAAGTTCTTGTATTCTGACAATCAGACTCCACCACTGTTACAATACGCTAATTAGCACATGCAGCCGACTGGCTGCATGTGCTGATTAAATTAAAATTTACCAAGAGTCCTGTTCTGATGGAGTCAGTCTAATGATTGCTTCCTTTCGAATGGGAATGGGCATAGATGGATTTAAATCTCTACCGAAATGGCCAAATTTCAATCCATCTAGCCAGCTTTAGACAAGTGTCTCCACCAGAACCCCTCCCTTCATGTTCTATAACAACTCAAAATATTGTATTTCCTTCATTCTCAGCCCAGGGGACAGTGATTACTAGGAGACACAGCAGTACAAACTCAGACAAGTTTTGTAGCCCTTCGCTATTCTATCCTCTTTTTCATGTTCAACTCAAAATATTGGATTTCCTTCCAAAACTAGAAAAAAAGTTTTAGCTCCATGTACAATTGAAATATTCCACACACAAGACAATCAGTCAGAATCCAGTTTTTAGCAATTTCCCATGGGAAGACAAGCCTATAAAAGATGAAATTGTTGGGATGCCATAGGATTGGTGACAGTAGCTCATCAGTCTCTTTAGCCTGTTTTATAATGAAGGTCTGTGGACATCTTTTCTTCTCATCTAAAAACTTTATAAATCTGATTGGCTACTTTGGGTAACATTTTCATGTTTGCCTATTCATTGTAAGGCATATATGGCAGTCTGAATGCGCATAATTTAGAACTATAATGGTCACAAGGGGTTGGTACAATACCAGAAGAGATTAGGGAGTTTACAAGAGTGCATCATAATGCGTTTTGCTTTGTATAAGTGTCCCACAGACTACATTTTATCACATTGTAAAGAGCAGCTCACTACAGTTCTCTGTATGACTCAATAATCTAAAGAATACAACATTATGCTGTAGACTTCATCTCCTTTCTCCCATGACTGTGTTGTATAACATTGGCAGCAGACACTCAGCCTTAGAGTATATGTCAAGCCCATCTCCCTGCGCCATTGGGATCATTATAGTGCTATGTGACTAGGAGTGGACACATGCACAATACTGTAAAGCCAGCTGGCTGGCAAAAGAGTGAAATGCTGCCCAGCCCAGCTATGTAGGCTCAGTACCCGATTTCTGCCTGATCCAAGGACTATGTTTGGTTATATATCTTTGCTTTGGTGAGTAAGGGGCAATTGGGTTTTGGTTACTTTTAAGTTCACATATATAAAAGGGAAATATATAGATTGCCATTGCTGACCACCTCCTGTAAATGCTAGTAGCCTGGTTCCCTTGCTAATCATCTGACTGTATCCCAGAAATGTTTGAATATAAAGATTTCTGACTTCACTAGTTGCTTATTTCTATGTGGGCAGTGACTTGTATTAAAAACAGAGAAAGCCAAGAACAAGCATTATCAGAAGGGGTTCAGCAACTGCACCCTGTATTTCAGGTTTACTTTAAGGCAGGGGTCTTCAAACTGCGGCCCTCCAGGTGTTCAGGAACTACAATTCCCTTCATGCCTAGTCATGTCTGTGAATGTCAGAGTTTTACAATGCCTCATGGGATGTGTAGTTCTGCAACAGCTGGAGGGCCGTAGTTTGAGGATCCCTGCTTTAAGGGATGCCTATATACTCTTGTATATTGTATTTTGGACTTAAGAAAAGGCAGCTCCAGGTGATAAGTTTCTGGTATTTCTACTTGCCTTTGCCATTTCTTGAATTTTCTAGAGTATTTAATTTTACAGCCTACTATCTTGCTTGACCTAAATTACAAAATCTGTGCTGACACAAATTTGTTGTTGCTATTTTATGCAGTAGTAGTGGAGTTTTTCCTTATTTATATAAAATGGGATTGATTTACTAAAACTGGAGAGTGCAAAATCTGATGCAGCTGAGCATTGGTAGCCAATCAGCTTCTAACTTCAGCTTGTCCAATTAAGCTTTAACAAAAAAATCTAGAAGCTATGCGGAAATGCACCAGATTTTGCACACTCCAGGTTTAGTAAATCAACCCCAGTGTGTGTGTATATATATATATCTATATATATATATATATATATCTATATATATATATATATAGATATATATATCTATATATATATATATATATAGATTACGTATACCATATTTGAGTGACTCAAATGTCCTATAGTTACATATTCATCATATGTTTGTATATTTTTCTCTGCAGTTGAACAATGCAGAAAGACTTGTATGCCATAAGGGACTATACTTCATGTTTCAGACAACCGATGCCTTCCTTCATAAAATGTAGTAGACTGTCTCCTTTAATTGAGGAATACAAGCCCCACTTTCCACATTACCAGTATGACCACTCAGTAGACAGCCTGCATCCTTTTCATGAAGCTTTTGCAAGTGGGTCACACAGAAGAAAGAGTGCTCCTTCCAAAATGCCCAATGATATTGACACCAAAGACATTAATGGCCAAGTGGAGTCAAGCAATGAAGAAGACAAGCATTTTCTTTCATCTCCTTTTCATTTACTTTGTCATTTACCTCCTCTGTCAACTTATGATGCCAAAATGATTGAGTTGTCAAACATTGGTCTGCAGTACTGCAGAACAATGGACCCCTTTTGGCTTAACTATTTAAAACAAGAATCAATTAGGACTAATATAATGTGGCCACCTGGACACCTGTATTTACACCCATCATATCCCTATTTTCACAAACAATATCCTGAAACAATGTTCCCTTTCCAAGTACCCACTCCAAACTTTCACATGTGTCACAGCCTTAACGTTGGTCTCCCAGACAAAGGAGTCATAAGTAAAACCCAAACTGATGAAAGTGAGGACCCCAAGCAGACGGTTGAGAGAGTAGACATCAACATTCAAATTGATGACAGTTTCTATGTGGAGGTTGGAGATCAGAAACGTTGGAAATGCCCCACGTGTGAAAAGTCATATACGTCAAAATACAACCTGGTGACACACATTTTGGGACACAATGGCATTAAGCCCCATTCTTGTGCCCATTGTGGCAAGCTGTTCAAACAACTGAGCCACCTACATACTCACATGCTAACTCACCAGGGCACCAGGCCCCACAAGTGCCAAGTCTGTAATAAAGCTTTCACCCAAACCAGTCATCTAAAGCGACATATGATGCAGCACAGTGATGTGAAGCCATACAACTGTAGGATATGTGGCAGAGGGTTTGCTTACCCAAGTGAACTTAAAGTTCATGAAGCGAAACACGAGAACGGCAGAGAGAACATTTGTGTGGAGTGTGGACTAGACTTCCCCACACTTATACAGCTTAAAAGACATTTGACGGTACATCGTGGCCCTGTACAGTATAACTGTACTGAGTGTGATAAGACATTTCAGTACCCAAGCCAACTTCAGAATCATATGATGAAGCACAAGGACATCCGACCCTATATCTGCTCCGAGTGTGGCATGGAATTTGTACAGCCGCATCATCTCAAACAACATTCCCTGACTCATAAGGTCAGTTACACGCATGACTATTTGTAATGATGACAAAAATCTTCTTCTACCCCTTGTCACTCTAAATGCACTTTTAGCAACATTTGCAGTTTCACATGTATTGGGCTTATTATCTGAAGCTTAACAGACCTGACACCACAGATTTGGGTTTCACAGAAAGCAAAATCCATTAACGTAAACCATTAAGTGGAATTCCTGCCAAAACAGTTTTCGTACTGCTTTTCGATATAGTAGCAGAGGGTAAAAACCTCTGTAATTTTTTTTTCTGTTCAAATAAAACAACACTTTTGCCAGCTTTTGTTTGCTCTGTGCAAAGTCATTCCAAATGCACCCTACTTTAAAAGCTAGTTATAAATTGGGGCAGTTGCCATTTTTGTTGAGATTTTTCTATCTGTGTTCCCACTGAGGGATTTTCTCCTCATTTCCTGTTTTGGTAACCACACGGGTTCTGAAGGAAATCTCCTCACTGGGGACATAGCCATTAATAATTAAAAGCTGTTGCAGCCCCTACTCACATGATTAAAATTCTTGCTTATGTTGCTCTCCTTGTCTTTTTTGAAGTAGATATCTCACTTCCCTCATGGTGTCTGAGACAGGAAGTGTGAATCGTCCCCATGGGACATAGATAGCAATAGATTTTAGGCTTTCTTTACTCTTCCTAAAACTTTGAAAATCATTTTTGGCTGATGTTTTACTTTAAAGTGCTAAAGCCTAATATACTGTATATTGACTGTTAAAAGTATAAAAGTAGCTATAAAAATACTACAAACTTCTCAGTTTGATTAAAGTAGGAAAAACTGTTTGCTGGGTCAGTCCATCCAAACTGGGTATTTTAGATATTTGTGATGTTAAGGAGTCAAACACTGGCTTTGTAATCATTTGGTGGCCTCTTTTTGAAGATGCCAAAATTGTTTCTCCCCTACACCATTTGTTTTTCTTTTTGTTCAGCCAGTGGGCTAAACGAAAAAATTAACATATTCCTCCATCCACACAAGGTGGTTGAAGATACCTCCCTCCTGCCAGGATATTATATTCTGACAAAACAACAGCCACTGATTGACAAAAGTTTTCCAACATTCCAGTTCGACAGAAGAACACGTGGATTGAAATTCAGCCGGTGCCTACTTCACCAGCCAAATTTTGATCCATCTATGGCCAGATTTACTCTGATGCATATTTTATTAACGTTAAAGGAAAACCAATAGGGGTAAGGGCCATGTAACAACAGCAACATGGGTAGCAGCTACAAACCTCTTGGTTTATTTTTTCCAGTGATTTGTAATTAGCCACACATCAGCAACTTTAACTGCTAGAAATGATTTGTGAGACATTATCACTAGTGTCTGCTCTTGATAATCTTAGTAGATACTAAAGCTGGCATTTCTGGATAGCTTCAACACTACACAAAGTCAAAAACTTAGCAACTGAGCTAAAAATTGTGGCAACACAGGCTTTTCACTGACTTCATCTCTAAAAAAAGTGCTAAGGAGTAGCTCTATAGCAGTTACCAATCACTAGTAGCACAATCTGCTACCAAAATCACTTGTGTGTCATGGTACTAATGATATCAGATTGGCATAGAAAGCACAGACTTTAAAGGCACCACAAACACAAACTGTTAAAATGTACATATTTTATTCACCATAATACATCACAAACAAAATAAAGGTTAAAAATGTTATGCTCATTTGCACAATATGCTGGTACATGTTACAGCCCTGATAAAGAATGTGCCCCCAATCAGGGTAATAGATGAGAAATGTACTGTACCCTAAACATTCTCATGGTCGGGGGGGGGGGGGGGCATTCAGGGATGATTGGGTCCAGCTTACGGTCCTGCTTAACATGTTTTGCCACAAATGTGCTTTCTCAGGAGCTTATTAAAATTATTCTATATGAATAAAGATAGAAAAATAAACATCATATACAAAAAACAAGTAAGTCATAAAACTACATAAACAATTTAATAAGCAAAAGGGCATTAAAACACCTACAATGTAGGAAGGAAAATTACCTATGGGTCCTAGTAGATGACAGGCTCAGCAATGGCATGCAATGCCAAGCTGCTGCAAGCAAAGAAAACAGCATATTGGCATGCATTAAAAAGGGGATTACCTCCAGAGGTAAAAAGCAATAATTCTCCCACTCTACAGGAGTGGGAGAATTATTGGGAGAATAATTCTCCCACTCTACAGGATTCAGGTCCGGCCGCACCTGGAGTATGTCGTCCAATTCTGGGCACCAGAATGGTAACCACACGTTGGTAACCACAATAGATGACAAATGTACATTTCTCATCTATTACCCTAATTGGGGGGTATATTGTTTATCAGGGCTGTAACGTGTACCAGCAATTTTTTGGTATATTATGCAAATGAGCATAACATTTTTAACCTTGTTTTTTTTGTGATGTATTATGGTGAATAAAATATGTACATTTTAACAGTTTATGTGTTTGTGGTGCCATCAAAGACCATTCTTTCTATGGCAATCAGATATCATTGAAATTAGGACGAGACACAGTCTACCTATTTATGTCCACAGCACTATCCTGTGTTGACAAAAAAACTCACTCTTCATGATACTAATGGCCATGCTGGGTGACTAAATATGTAAATTCAAGCACAGATGTATTTTCTATGCAATCTCCAGTGTATAAGAAGCCAATGAGTAAATCAACCAGCCAGCATCTATCCAAACTTACAATCAAACAACATTAATGACTGTTCAACAAATAACTACCATACTAATCTAGGATATGCCATATAAACGATATTCATATGTTATTTCTGAACGTAGGGTGTGAAAGAGCACAAGTGTGGGATCTGTGGTAGAGAATTCACCCTTCTGGCCAACATGAAGAGGCACATTCTAATCCACACCAACATCCGAGCCTACCAGTGTCACCTCTGCTTCAAAAGCTTTGTCCAGAAACAGACTCTGAAGGCACACATGATTGTCCACTCCGATATCAAACCATTCAAGTGCAAGGTGAGAGAGTGTGTTTATCCTCTCTATTCATTACAAGGCATTTACGATTACCAACAATGCCAAATGGAAAATTTGAGATTTTTAAGTCAAATGAAAATGTACTCCGTGTACATTTTCATTGGTGGCATAGTGTACTGTGCATTTATAGTTCACTCACTCTGAGTCTATATAACAAGCATCAAACTTCTAGCAGTGTAGATAGACTCTTTGCACAATTATTCTAGTTGTTGATTATAGGTATACTGATACAGAGTAAGGAAACTGTCACTTTTAGCCTGTCCAACTCCAGCCCTGGTATGGCTTGTGTGGCTATGTTTGCTTCTGATAATGTTATACCAAGGCTACAGTAGGAAGAGGGGCAGCTGAAATTACACAGTTGGCCATGGGGGGCAGGAAGTAAAAAATAAGGCTCTGCTCATATGTCTGACTGCTAGAGTTGTCTTTGTCCATTACATTTTTCCCTTATAAGAGACACAAGTGTAGAAAGGCTATCTAATCCCAAGTTAAGAATAGCAGCATTTTTAGGGTTGTGGAGGAGGTTAGGGTGTTCTTATCTTCTATTAATATTTTATACAATTTTACTCTTATAATAGCAAGAACGATGAAACATTGAGCCATTCATTTTTAATAGCCAAGTTCAGAGGACAAAGGTGTAGTGCAGTTAGAGTTATCAGCCATCCTGTCTTGAAAAGGATGGCTTGGTTTTTGGCCTCACTGTCCAGTGGTAATGTCTCTTTCTTGTGACATACCCAGACTGATACTTCACAATGGAAGAGAGGAACCATAAACCATTCCACCCAGTTAAAGATGACTGAAGGAATCACAGAAAGTATGAAAAAATACTGGTGTCAAATGGTTTTAATGGTGTTGGGCCAATATTATTAGATTTTTTCCATTTTATGTGTTTTAAAAATGATGATTTTTTTTACCATTTCTATAACAACTTTTATAAATGAGTGTTTATTATGGGGTGCACCCGTAGCCAGTTGTGTCACAGAGCGTTATAGGATTTCTAAATAAAGAGCATAGCTGAACATGTTTTCCTTCGGACTGTCTCTCTGGGATTGACTCTTCACGTGACTCTATTAAAATAGAGCAGTAAAGGAACGAGGGATAAGTCATTTATTTCGCTGTAACTTTAAGCTTGAGCTATTGAGCTCTGCAAACAACAGACTTTTTTCAATGGAGCAGCCAAGAATAAACAATTAACATGTAAAAATTAGTCTAGAACTCCACCTGATGGATGGAAATAATTACTTATAAACAATAGTACATAATACACGATTACAGAATGAAAACATATTTGTAAACATTTGTTAGTCCTTTGAAAACATATTTTTAATATTTTTTTAGTTCTAAACATATTAAGGAAAACAGAAAATATACATTGCCTTTAAACTGATTACCACAATCAGATTTTAATTGATGCTCATTTGCTGCTTGCCTGGCATAGAGTGCCTCCTACTGGACTAACTCTATTACATGTAGATAATACTTGATTAACTGTCTTTTTTAAACCCCGCTATGATAAGTACTACATACATGAGTAATCATTTCAGGCCAATACATTATTACACAGTAACGGGATTTTTTTCTTCCTGTTTCTCATTAAGACCAGCTTGTGCCCTAGCACTGCCAGTGTTCCCCAGTGCTTTGTGAATATAAATGATTAGAAGGAAACACAGAGGGGACGTGAACAGGCTTTAGTTCCCACATTACACTTGTCTGGTGAGATGTTAACACTTGATTTGTCAGACTCTGCATGCGTCGCTTTCATCTTCAATAATGGAAAAAGAACAAATAAAATGTGTTTTGGCTTTGATATACCCCCTGCCAACATGGCAGAGAACTCAAAGTGATCTAGGTGGCGTTGACTCTCTTTATCTGGCCTGTGTTCAGTAGGATTAAGGCAATGACCAGATAGCAGCATTCTGGCATACAGCTCCTCCTCTGGAGAAGGAAGGATATAAGTGCCTGAACTGCCTTCATAACAATAGTTCACATGTCCCCTGAGACTGGTTTGCAAAGAGATTTCATCTTGCTTTCTCTTATACATCTCAAGGCTTCCTGTTTTCTCACGGTCCTTTTTGGACAATTTACAGTCATTCTTATTCTGGTTTTCTCTATCTGGCTCTCTAAGGAAAGAAACACCCCTCTTATAAGGGAAGACGGCTCAGCAGCGGCCTTTGTAGCTCTCTGCAGGCCTCTGGTTTCCATTGCTTGGATCTCATACTGAATGTGAGATGCCAAAGGAAGAATGATGCTGTGCGGAGCATTTATGTTAGTTGTATGCCATTGTGTTACATAACATTCTTTGCAAGTATTTCAGTTTTGTATGTTATTTAGTTCTTTTTTTTTTAACATAGTGCAATAACCAGACCAAATGGTTGATGGCCATATAATGCTAACTGTCTGAAAAATTCAAATGCATCAGTGCAAGCTATATAGAACTGCTGTTTAGTTGTACATCCGCAAGTAAAATTCCCAGAGACAAGAGATGGTTTAAATGGAAAGAGAAGTATTGGTTTTGCTTTTTTTTCTCCCATTATGCTTACCTAGATGGATGCAGCATCTGCCCGATGCTGCATCTGTCCCCCGCCGTCTCTACACTGAAAACTGAGCCACCGAACATCGCCAATGGCTCGGTTCTCACAGCTCCCTGAGCAGAGAGCTGCTGACTGTCAATTAGCAGCGCTCCTCTCTTTTCCTCCATGCTCACTGGAGCGATGAGCTGTGGGCGGGGAGCGGCCGTCTCAGCGGCTCCCTGAAAGGCTGAGACACCCATCAGTTCAGGCACCTGGCGGATCCAGACTTCCAGAGTCGGGATGATGCGGTGCCTGGACTGATCTGTGTGACGTCAGTCCGCTCTCTGCTGAAAATGGGTCACAGGAGTGCAAAACGAATTGCACTCCTGTGACCCATAGGAGAAGTCCAGCCAAACAAGCTCAGGCTGAACTTCTCTTTTAATGGGATACTTGAACTGCAGGGTGTCTTGTCATCCATAGCCAAGAAAATGGGCAAAAAAATGTTAGCTTTAAATGAAAAACATGAAAAAACAGTGAATACAAATGCAGAAATTAAGCTTTGCAGAACGAAAAGCATCAATGTTATGAACAGTCTCACTAACAGTAATGCGTCTGTGGTATCACACACTAAAAAAAGCTTGGCTTTAGCCAGACCATTAGCTGTATTTGCAATTGAAAAATGCCTTTGAAAGAGTAAATTGCCCATAAAACTGTCACTTAAATTGTATGTTTAGGCATTACCACTATTAACCCCCAGACCTGCACTGTGTCCTCTAGAGCATACCCTGGCATTATACAAATTGATTTTGCCTTGATTCTGGTAGTGAGAAAAACCTTTTAATACTCCCTGTGACATATTTACCAAGGACCGTTACCGGGAGCTAATTTTCTATTGATATAGTCATGCACCTGAGAACCACATCTCCCAAGAGCCCTTGTGCTACACACACTGTGTGTAGGACAAGGGCTCTTGAGAGCCAGGGCGAGGAAAGAGATCAACGTGTAGGTGGAGTGCAGCGTGGCGCAGCCACAATAATTCACAAAGGTGCAGTAATAAACTTGTATTGAAGCAATGCAGCAACACTTCACAGCAAACCTGGTTGGAACACTGCCCAACCAGGTGCATTATTGTTTACAGCAACGTGAATGAGCAGGTCCCAGCTGGAATGACAGCGTCTGTAGATAGGGGCTTAACATGGCCTGGCCATTACGTGTCCAATCAGCAAGATGTCCAGAAGAGATGCAACCCTACGCTTTCCCTCCTCATCAGGAACCTTTACCTACCACTAGTTCTGTCCCTATCAGATGGGGTACCTTTCCCTGCACTACCCACTCACAAAAAGTGCACCAAACAAGGGAGACAGGGCCTTGAATTGGCTCTGCCTGACCCAAAATGGCTGCCAATGTCACATGGGGCAACAGCATCCAACCTGATTGCTTCCCCAGTGACCCAGGAAACCATAGTTGCAGGAAACCATAGTAGAACCGCATTTATCCTGACTTCCTCTCCAGCTGCAGAGCTGCTGCGGTTGAACGCCACCTGCAGTGGAGAAAATAACCTACACCTGCCTACCAACGTATGCCTGTGGAGGACAAACAGAAGTGGGGATTGGTGCAGTTCTGCAGCCAAATAAAGCCAGCCATAGATGGATCAAAATTTGTCTCTTTTAGCAGGGACCAGCCAAATTTCGATCTATCTAGGGGCAGGTTGGTTGTACAGATGTTGATCCCTCGATTGACTTCTGTACAACCAGCCCGGTGGAAAATTTTTGCTCGATCAGTGCCGCTGGCTATAATTGATGCTGATGAATGTATTCTGACAGCGGGGAAGCCTCCCCATTGTCAAAATACAATAGCCCAGCAGGAGAAATGTGTGGATGGGGAATTCAATTCATTTTCTTATGTGAAATCCACTGGTTGAACAAAAGAAAATGAATCATGTATTGCCAGCCTATGCAATGCTCACAAGAATGATTGGCATTTCCGGTTAGCTGGGGCTCCTGATCCTGGTTTCCTCACCTAATATAAGCAATCTTGAACAAATATTTGCATATATGGTGTTCCAACAATTCTCTGCTTGTATGCGAGTTCTGGGTTATTAAAGTTGAAGTCCAGTCAAATACTATTTAAGCTCAAACCTGCTCCCACCTCCATTCCAAGCCCTATACTAACTACCGTGTAAAGGCAAGCTGTCTATACCTACCTATTCTGAAAGCACTCTGATCCCCCCAGCGGTTAGCTTCAGTGAAGAGGAGAGATCACTGACAATGGCTGCAATGCCAATGCAATGACATTAGCCATCGGCTTGCTATGGGGCATCCATTGTTGTCAGCTGTCCCTCCTCTACACTGAAGCTGGCGCTGGGAGCGGATCATGTGACCGGATAAGAGCGTCCTCAGAATAGGTAAGGATAGCCTCTGTTTGGATCCACAATTGTGTATATATGTACAGTATGCATTTATTTATTACTTTATTGTTATATTTATAAAGTCCCCATCTCACATGCATATCCTGCACACATACTAGGGGTAAGTTAGAAAGAAGTCAAATAACTGCATGTCTTTGAAGTGAGGGAGGAAACCTATACAAGCACTGGGAGAACTTTCAAACTCCACGTGTCCTGATTGGTATTCAACCCAAGAACACTAGTGCCACAAGGCAGGAGTGCTAACCACTAAGCATCTGTGATGCATTGTGACTTTACAACCCTGATCAGGATTCCGTGTTTAAATTGCTCATGTTTCAGTTTAGTAAAAAAATCTGTACATTCAAAATCTTAAAAGTAGTAAAATGATCATAGATGCAAAACCAATCCTGTTTTACATGCATTGATAATTTTGTTTGTCTCATGTCAAATCCCTCATTGCTTCTACATCCTCTGTTCCAATAGACTATCCACAGTTGGAATCTTTGGAAAATAATTTTAGTAGTCACGGACATTTGTCTTAGTACTTGTGTTCTTTGAACAATGTTCCCATTTGTGCAGTTGTACTGATAATTAGCCTGCTTAGGACTGCTTTACACGTGTTCATTTATGTGTAACGTTTTTCTTCGGTATGACATTTCATAATGCTTATAATGTTTTCACAGCTGTGTGGAAAGGAGTTTAATCGAATGCACAACTTAATGGGCCACATGCACCTTCATTCAGACAGCAAGCCCTTCAAGTGTCTCTACTGCCCCAGCAAATTTACTCTGAAAGGAAACCTCACCCGCCATATGAAGGTCAAACATGGTGTCACCGAAAGAGGATATCATTCTAGAGGTGAGATCGCACAGCAATAATCATCTTGTCTTTGGATTTTACTAGATACGATATGATCATCAGTGGTTATTTGCAGTAATAAGACCATTGAAGCACTTGGGAAAAAAAGAAAGCTTGAACTGGATGGAAAAAAATTAAAAGGTCTCCATTTAATATTTAATGTAGTTCAGTGTTTCTAAACTACCCCAATACCAGCATGTTACACCCCATTTTTTGTAGGCCCTTAATCTTCAATGCTGTGATAGTTTGACTGACAATTACTCAGTAGTGCAACACTGTACCCAAATTAATTTCACATATTATTTTTTTTAGACAGATAGAGCTTTCTTTTGGTGGTATTTCATAAACCCTTTTTTTTCTTTAAAAAGGGAAAAAAGATCCTGTTCCCCTTATTTTTGCTATAAAACATCTCAAAGAAATAGTCTTTTTTCAAGTATTTAGACCAAAATGTATTCTGGGGTATTATAAGAATGTACCCAAATCCATAGCTCCACTCAAGACTAGCTCCTCCTATCATACATGGACAATCTAGGTGCTGGCTACTATAGCCCATCTCCATCAAAGATAGAAAAAATGATCAGCCACACTCCAAACTTAGCTTCCCAAAGTGACTGCATACAACATATCTCCACCCAAAAACCAACCTTCCTTAGCGCATTTCACCACTTCTGGCTTGCTTAAAAGAATAAGGAAGTTTGCTGTATCCTTGCAAGTGAGCCAGGAGTGGTGAAATGCATCGTGGAAGGTTGGTTTTCAGGTGGAGACGTGTGTAGTCACTGCTGACAATCAATACATACAACAAAAGGAGCCACAGTAAGTTTGGAGTGCAGCTGATATTTTTTAATATCTTTGCTGGGGGTGTCATACTCAGACATTTACAGACAGGAGGGGAGCTCCTTATGACATCTGCAGACATCCCTGGTCAAGAATTTAAAATGGATCAGCCAGATATTTACTTAAGATCCAAGGTGTTGTGTTAGCCTCTGCAACTCCGTTTTATCCTCGCCTCTTGACAAAACTAACCAGTTATGGTAGGGACAGAAAGAGTACCACACCAAATTTCCAATGATTCTAAAGTGATTGGTGGGATGATGAAAGGTGAGAGTTCCTAAAGGACATAGTTTATTGTGACTCAATTCTTCATATTCTCCAGCAACAGCTTCTTTTGCTGCTCTCAGCAGGTCTGAACAAGGAGTAGGTAGCTAAATGATGTCTGATATGTGTCACCAACTACAGATCCTATTGTAATTAATGTCTGAATGGTGAAGTCACAGTATCTCCACTCAGGGACACCAGCCAGACATATGGTATCTTATTAGAACTGGCCTGGGGGAGCAACTGCATTTTAGCCTCCCAGCCCAGACCTCCCTGATGCTCATTTCTATTAATTTCCCTTAAATGACTCACAATTACTTAATGCACCATTTAAACTATAAGTATGACTCAAAAAATATATGGACGTGAGGTGGTGAGTAAAAATTGATATTCTTCCAAAAAGGGGCATGCTGAAAATGTTTTGAGGTTTAGGCCCGGTTCACACTGATGCGGTGCAGGAACTGCATGCGATTTGGACCGGAATCGAACTGCATTCCTGTTAAAATCACATGCAATTCTTCAGCAGTGCGATTTGAGCCATTATTCTGTATGGCTCAAATCACACCAAAAACAAGCAGGACTCTTTTTTTGTTCGCACCAGAATTGGATTGCATGGGTCTGTGTTTTGCAAACCAATTTCGGGGTGTTGTTACCTTAACATACACACCTGCAGTGGTTCGCATGAACGGGGTGCGATTTGGATGCGGTGCGGAATCCGCACAGAATTTGCAGCGAACTTGCACCGCATCAGTGTGACTCGAATAGATGCCTTTTTTTTTAATTGCTGTCAATTAACTTGTATGGACTGTGTTGTCTTCCTACCAGCTCAAACTAATTCTCTTCATTCAGGTTTCTTCATTGACATCTTTCTTATCTTTCTGCTCTGTGATATACATGAGTATACAGGACACTTTACACATCTGACTTCTGTATTTCCAACATGTCAATGAGAAATGGTAAAAGTGTCAGTGCCTACTTGCAACCACTGTATATTTCTGGAATGAATTCCAATGCCATATAGAAACAGGCTCACCATAAAACTTAGCTTGATCCCAGTTTCTTCTACCCCTAGGTCTGAGCAGAGGAAGAGCGGGCCTCTCCCACTCAATTGTCTTGCGGAGTCTGGAACAGAAGGAACCTTTTGACCTGTCTAGAAAGCGAAGGGTTAAAGAATTAAGTCGCAGTTTAGATGGGGAGAGAATAAAGGGTAATTATTTCCAAGAAGAGGAGGAAGAAGACCAGTCCAGCATTTCGACCATGCACAAGCTGGATGTTCACTGTGAATCAGAACATGGATTTGAGGAACATCATAATGTAATGAAGGTGAAATGTAATAAAGAGAAGTATAATCTCCATATAGAAAGAGATGCAGAAAAGACAAGTCACCACCACCACAAAGAGGAAGAAGAAGCTTTTACAGCTCAAAATGAGGGAACTTTGGGACTATCTGTTCCTGATTACTTATATTTCAAGAACCGAAACACAACTGAAACATAAACTATAGGTGGACTGAATTCATAAACAGAGCACTGACAAAATGGATTGCGTATGTAATAGCAATTGTCTTACTTGGACACATTCAGGTGTAGTTAGGACAGCGCAAAAAAACAATCAAGATGTGCAAAGTCTAACCTTCCATAGCAAACAATCAGAAACATCTCTTAAGCTGGCCATAGATTTTGCAATTTTCTTTTCTTCAACCACTGGCTGAAGGAAAGAAAATTGTGCAACAGTGATGCCGCATACACACGAGCGGACTTTACGGCAGACTTTGCCTGGCGGACAGGATTTCGTCGGACAATTCGATCGTGTGTGGGCTCCAGTGGTCTTTGTTTGCTCAAAAGTTGGACGGACTTAGATTTGAAACATGTTTTAAATCTATCCGTCGAACTCGAGTCCGGTCGAAAAGTCCGCTCGTCTGTATGCTAGTTCGACGGACAAAAAGCCACGCTAGGGCAGCTATTGGCTACTAGCTATGAACTTCCTTCTTTTAGTCCGGTCGTACGTCATCACGTACGAATTCGACAGACTTTGGTGGATTGTGTGTAGGCAAGTCCGTTCATTCGGAAAGTCCGTCATAAAGTCAGTTGAAAAGTCCGCCGGGCAAAGTCTGCCGTAAAGTCCGCTCGTGTGTACGCGGCATTAGGCTTCATGTACACGGGACGTTTTTACAACCTCTCCTTAACGATTTAGGTTGACAGATTTTTTTTTTTCAAAATAGCCAAAAATGAAAAACGCCTGTAAACGAAACGCGGCTAAACGCGAGTTACCTAGTTTAGAAGCGCTTGGCACTTGAAATGCCTCTAAACTCAGCTTCTGAACCCATTTTTTTGCGTTACAAAAAAAGCCTCTGAACTCAACTGCCTAGAAACAACTGTAAACGATCCTGTGTACATGTACTGATAAGATAACATAGAGGAGAGTTCAGAAGCAGTTGAAAAAAATGTCCAACTGTTCCTAAACGTCCGTTTAGCAGCAGCAGTGTAGATGAGGCCTTAGTGTTGATGGGGGAATCCCTCCCACTGCGCTATTGTATTGTGACAGTGGGAGATTTCCCCTCTCCCAGAATACAATGGTCACTGCTGGCGGCTATAGCCACTGACTGTATAAAAAAACCCGACAGGCTAATTGTATGAAATTTGTCCGGTTCCTGCTAAACTAGACAAATTTTGAACAATCATTGACATGTTTAAGCTGTTGCTGGTGCTGGTGCTGATTTTTGCGCACAATCATTGTTCTTTGCACTGTCTTGCCAGTTTTATACTTGTTAAACAGAGCTGGATTAATACCGCATGGAGCCTGGGTAAAGTGACTGCTTTGAGTACCCTCAAATCCCAACCCCAGATCAGCAACTGAATAACAGTTTTAGGTACAAAGATCAGTACCAAGCATATTAAGTAGCACAATTACAAAAATATGTTAATTTTTCATTAAGATGATCTGCATGCATTTATAGAGTCTGCAGCCACAACACAGACACAACAAGACGTGTATTGTTACTTGATTGGTACTCGTGTGAATATCATATCCACCTTGTGGTCACCATTGCAGCCAACAAAAAGTAGTTTTTAAGACAGGCAGTTGAGGACACTGAGCTCAAGACATTTGCAGCTTATTATGCAGAAGTGCTAACTGGTGGATTAAGTTCATATGCACATGGCAAGCTATAGGTTGTCCACCCAAAATGTGCCCAAGATTTAGTTTACAAAGGTCTATTAACTCCTTCCATATAATAGTACTGCTGTTTGGTAATTGACCCAGAACTACTGCATGGAGTAAGTCATATGCTGCACCATTCTGGAAATACCAAGTATATTCTTCGCTCCTGCCAGCTGAACATACCAGTAGTGAAGGATAAGTTGTCCTTTTGCAAGAAAAGCAGTTAATTAGCTCAATCCCTGCTTGTATATTAAATTCCTAATTCCTATTTCTTCTAGACTGGAGAGGCATAGAGTATTCAGTACAGAGAAAACACTCTAGCCAATGTTTGGTACCCTGAAAAGAATATATTAACTTTGGAGGCAAGACTGAGTTTTTTTTTACAGACCAGAACAGAACTTTAAGCAGAACAATGACAGTTTATAGATGCAGATCTTGGTTGTAGCAAATATTTAAATGAGAATGAATATTCCAGAAGCATTCCTTATAGATAGCAGTTGAACATGGGTCAGTTGGTCCTAAAAGATCTTCTAATAATTAGTTCCAGGTGTACTGATGCGGAGTAGGCAGTCTCTTTCAGCCTTTCTAGCCCTGGCATGCCTTATGTGGCTATGATGTTTTATCTCATCAGTAAGAAACTATGACTAGCTAAGTGACCGGAATACAAAATAAGGGTGTCAGAAGACACCTGGCCTTTGGGTGTAGGAGGTATATATTATGCCTTATTTGGAGCTAAGAACCAGGCAATGGTAGTGTTCATTTCAAAGCTTTTAAAGCTAAAAAGTGCAAAAAAAAAGCACCGTCTTACCGACCCTAAACCTATCATTAAAGTGAACCGTTGCTTTGCACAAGCAGAGCAAAACTACAGGTTCACTTAAATGCCTGGCTCTCAAGGTGTTTACACTAACCTTCTCACATTACCCCATTTCTTCTTTTCACTTGTGGAGGTCTAATGACTTCCTGCTTAGGCCCCTAGCATCATGGATGAAAATGGAGAGGGTCGCTTGTTCCCTGTAGCCTGATGCACCAGGCATTAATCTTAATTCCATAAGGCCAAACAGAGAGGTAAAGGAGCAACAGGAAGGTAAATATATGCAATGGGCAGGCAACATTTAAGTGAATTTTCTGCTTTGCCTCATGGAAAATGCAGATTTACTTTAGCTTAATTCTTCGACAGAAACCAGATGTTCATCCGGCTTATGTCAGATTGTACACACGGGCCGAATGTCCGCCAGTTTCTATTGCACCAACCGATACCGCCTGATATTCAGCCCATGTGTACAGCCCTCATGGCACTATGATTTTAGCCATGTAATTTTCATATTTCATTGGGCTCAACTGAAAAGAACTCACTTTTTTTTAAAATAAGGATACTTATTTTGGTGTGTTGGTGCTGTATTTGTATTCACTCCAAAAGCCTGCAGTAATTTACAAGCAAACTATCATAAAACTACTGAAGGTATTCCGGTGCAGTTCCCATATTTTGTAAGCGTTCTAGCACTTTTTCTAACTCAGTGATTGTCTATTTCACGAAATGTCTGCCTACACTGTAAGTTACAGAATCACCTAAACTATTGCACTTTAAGCCACACTCTGCACAAATATGTGACTTTTTATAATGCCTTAATAATAGCCCTGGGATTTTAGTGTTCTACAGGAAGTTTAAGCAATCCTGAATGTAGTAGTATATTCAGAATGCCTTATCAGTATGTAATATTTGCAATACAAATAAATATATTCATTTTAAACTATTGTCATGTTTTTCATTGGTTAATAAATATAAAAAAATATTTAAAAAAAATCCCCTATTATGTAGGCTATTTTATTTATGGTAAACCAGGAATTTAGACTATGTGCATTATTCATAAAAGGTCTTCAATGCACAACCATGTTTAAAAAGACTAAACAAAAAAAATCATTTGACCCTAACATATCACAACACGTACACCTGTAGACACATGCCATGCATTATGTTATGCCCCGTACACACGGTCGGATTTTCCGATGGACAATGTCCGATCGGAGCGTGTTGTCGGAAATTCCGACCGTGTGTAGGCTCCATCGGACATTTTCCATCGGATTTTCCGACACACAAAGTTGGACAGCAGGAGATAAAATTTTCCGACAACAAAATCCGTTGTCGGAAATTCCGATCGTGTGTACACAAATCCGATGGACAAAGTGCCACGCATGCTCAGAATAAATAAAGAGATGAAAGCTATTGGCCACTGTCCCGTTTATAGTCCCGACGTACGTGTTTTACGTCACCGCGTTCAGAATGATCGGATTTTCCGACAACTTTGTGTGACCGTGTGTATGCAAGACAAGTTTGAGCTAACATCCGTCGGAAAAAATCCTAGGATTTTGTTGTCGGAATGTCCGAACAAAGTCCGACCGTGTGTACGGGGCATTAGAGTGTGCTAAAAGAACAGAGTCCAGTGCCTTCTTTAATGTGTGGCTGTGCATATTTTTAAACCCACAGGAAATGGGTGAGTGCATGCAAAAATACATTACATTACATTACACTTTGCGTGCACAGGTGCATATACAGTAAGTGTAAATGTGCACACAGTGGTTCCCTAATGCCGTTGGCTTTAAAGAGAATTTGAACTATGAAAGCTGTGCCCAAAAACAACTAGCAGAGAGTAAAAGACTAGTATTGCCTGTGATCTTTCAATAATGTTTTTCTAAAGGTTTTCCAAAATTACAAAGATATGATAACAAACTCAGTTACATAAGTTCATAGAACATTTGCACCAGTAGAAAGAAATACATCTCCAAAAACTGGAGCAGTCTCCTGCCCCTTTCTATTTCAATTAGTATTTAGCATCAGAAGCTATATTCCTTTGTCTACTAAGACGTTAAAGGTAGGAGATAAATGCGGTGTGCCATTTGGAAAAAAAAGGGCACAGAAAAGAGTGGGGGATGAGGGGGGGGGGTACAGATCTGCACCAATCTGTGTAAATATTTAAAGGTGGCGTTTAAGATATTTACAGTGTCCAACCCATGAGGTTCAAACCTTTTGAGTAAGAATGATGTTGTTTTTTAATTAATTTGTATGATTATAGGATTAGAGGACCACAATGCTTTAGTTAGTACTTGTTCTGCTGTGGTTTACAAGAATGTTAGAGGGCAAAACTGTGAGTTTGTACATTCTGCTGGTTTCAGGTTCAATAGTGCATCCTTGGGTGACAACGTGTAAACCATTTGGCACAGATTAGTCACGTATCTCCTGATTTTAGGGCAGTCACAACAAATACATAGGAGAGCCTGGGGTTTGGCAGCCCCTGAAGCACTTGAAAGAGGAAGTGGGCAGAAACTTAATCAGTCACTCCTGGAAGAAAAAGTTTTGGAGCTTGTCCTTCAAGGTGTGAATTATAAACTAAAAGTTATAATTACTGTAGAAAGGGGACATGCAGACATATATGCTTGAAGATATTCAAGCTTTGCACAGAGTGAGTGGCAACGTTTTTTATCTGGAGGTATCAGAAAAGTAAAACTGCAGGGGCTTTGTCAGAGCTGTGTATCGAGTTCAAACTAGCAGACGTAAGGGTCCTGGTATTGTGAATTCTGTAAAGTATTGGCAGGCAGATAGGGGTGGGGTGGGGCAGAGAAAGCAGTGCAGAAGCATGTGATCGGGTATGTACAGTGAGGGCAAAAAGTATTTGATCCCCTGATGATTTTGTACGTTTGCCCACTGACAAAGAAATGATCAGTCTATAATTTTAATGGTAGGTTTATTTTAACAGTGAGAGACAGAATAACAACAAAAATATCCAGAAAAACAAATTTCAAAAAAGTTATAAATTGATTTGCATTTTAACCACTTCAGCCCCGGAAGGATTTACCCCCTTCTTGACCAGAGCACTTTTTACAATTTGGCACTGCGTCGCTTTAACTGCTAATTGCGCGGTCATGCAATGCTGTACCCAAACGAAATTGCGTCCTTTTCTTGCCACAAATAGAGCTTTCTTTTGATGGTATTTGATCACCTCTGCCGTTTTTATTTTTTGCGCTATAAACGGAAAAAGACTGAAAATTTTGAAAAAAAAATGATATTTTCTACTTTTTGTTATAAAAAAAATCCAATAAACTCAATTTTAGTCATACATTTAGGCCAAAATGTATTCGGCCACATGTCTTTGGTAAAAAAATGTCAATAAGCGTATATTAATTGGTTTGCGCAAAAGTTATAGCGTCTACAAACTAGGGTACATTTTCTGGAATTTACACAGCTTTTAGTTTATGACTGCCTATCTCTTTTTTAACATAAAGTTTTTTATTTAATAAAAGCAAATACAAAAGAAAACATACAGTTGATACATTGTGCAGTGGTTACAGTACAAGGTGTACAGATGTTTAGCAGCAGATGTCACAGAGCAAGTCTTATAATACATGTATAAGCACTAGAAGTAGGTCAGTAGGAACAAGGATGGGGGTGGGGTGGGGGGGGTATACATGAATTGAGACCACTGTGGCTACATCCCTTCTAAAACCTCATCGTTTCCTTAATATTGGACTAGTGACTTCGTCTTCTTGTACCATATAGCTATATACAATAAGGCATAGGGGGGGCTCCCTTGGTTCACATCTGATCCATCGCAGGGGTCAGCAAATTAGAAATATATTACACAGTTCAGAGTCGATATGCCCACTGCGCATGGGGGGGAGTCTCACATCCGCGTGCCAGCTCTCTATTCTAGGTCTAGATGTTCCGCACCTATCCAAGGATCCCAGATTTTCCCAAATTTTTTTGGGCAGTTTTGGCCTAGATAAGTTAGCTTATATATCGGTAGTGCCTTATTGATGAGGTTTTTCCAAAAACCTATTGATGGGGGGGCAGATCCCTTCCAGTGCATCAAGAGCGCCTTTCTGGCGTAGAAGACTGCGTAAAATACGAAGAGTTTTTTAGCTCGGGAAGCATCTAGTGTGTCAACTATTCCGAGTAGTAAGGGTAATGGGTCGCAGGGAACTTTTAATTTACCAAATCGATTGATCGTATTAACTACTCCCCTCCAGAACGTCTGTATATAGCGGCAAGACCAAACCACATGGAATAAGGAGCCTTCCTCCGCTGCACATTTGGTACAAACTGGGTTATTAGTGGGGTATATTTTGGCTAGACGCTGAGGGGAGAAGTAGGCTCTGTGCAAGAATTTTAGCTGGACAAATCTGTCTCTGGCAGAAATCACCAGGGGCAAGTATTGCTGGATACCCTCCTCCCAATCATCATCAGCCAGCGAAGGAATGTCCCCCTGCCAGACCGAAAACAGCTGCGAGACTTTAGACGTGTCCAGGCCCGCCAGGGTCGTGTATATATATTGGATAGGATCTTTCCCTCACCCTCCTCGCCCAGCAGTCGCTCAAGCCCAGTAGTTATGAGTGTCGGGGGTGTGAGAAATTGGGAGTGGTAAGCATGTCTGAGCTGTAGGTATCTGAAGAACATGTTGTTGGGTAGTCCTTTTTGTTGTTTAAGGGTATCAAAGGGAAGTAGGCCGTCCCGCGACACTATGTCCGCCACGGTGGTTATTCCGTAGCGGGCCCATAGCACTGGGTCTGGGATGGTCTGGAAGTGCGGTAGTCTCGGATTCCCCCACAGGGGTGTACGGGGGGACCAACTGTCCGCCCCTCTAGTTTTGCCCCTAACCGTTTCCCAAACCTTCCGAGTAGTTTTCATTGAGGTGGTAACACCCGGGCTGGATCTGGGCCCTCTGTGTATCAGATTTCTTAGTTCTGAGTATGAGCCCAGCAAAGCCGCCTCCAAAGTGGAAGCAGGATTCGCTGGTTCCTCCGACAGCCACCAGCGTAGGGTAACCAACACCGGCGCCCAATAGTACTTCTGGAAGCACGGTAAAGCAAGTCCCCCTAGTGTCAGAGGGAGTTGTAGAGTAGATTTGGAGATTCTGGGTATGCTACCGTTCCATATAAACGCAGTGATCACGGTGTCAATTTTTTTAAAGAAAGTGTTCGGTATGTGTACAGGTGTCTGTCTAAAGACGTAAAGAAATTTCGGCAATATGGACATTTTTATCAAGTTCACCCTGCCTACTGGGGTCAAAGGCAGTGTTTTCCAAATGGTGCATTTTTGAGTCAGAGTAGACATTATAGGAGATAGGTTAAGGGGAATAAATTGCGCAAAGTCTCTATGTATTTCTATTCCCAGATACCTAAATTGAGAGACCTTTCTGAGGGGAGTGTTTGCAGGTATCGAATCTTCCCCTGGATGTAATGCAAAAATTACCGATTTGTTCCAGTTAACACAGACGCCAGAGAATCCACCGAAGATATTAATAAGTGACAGGGCAGCACCCAGGGAATCCCTGGTATTTCTAAGGTATAACAGGGTGTCATCCGCGTATAGGGATATCTTTTCAAGTACCGTGCCAATCAAAATACCGGTAACTGAAGGGGAGGATCGAAGGAGGATTGCCATTGGTTCTATGGCCAGGGCGAACAGGGCAGGGGAAAGTGGGCAGCCCTGCCTGGTACCCCTATGCAGATAGAAGGGTGGCGAGATTGTCGTTCCCGTACGAACCCTAGCCCGTGGAGAGGTATAATGGGTTTGTACCCAAGATATAAATTTAGGGCCAAGGCCGAACCGACGCAGGACCTCCCATAGGTAACACCACTCTACTGAGTCGAATGCTTTCTCAGCATCCAGGGAGGCCACTGCGTCGGACTCCGCCAAATATTCCCTGGCACCCATGACCGTGTATAGTCTACGAAGGTTAATGTCTGTCCCCTTACCTGGCATAAAGCCAGTTTGATCTTCATGAACCATATTATGTATAACTCCATTGAGTCTTTTAGCTAAGATCTTGGCAATTATCTTGGCGTCTGCGTTAAGTAGAGATATGGGGCGGTAGGAGGTGCAAAGCTCAGGGTCTTTACCCGCCTTAGGTATGACCACTATTATTGCCTCTGTCATGGACATGACTGCCTATATCATTTCTTGAGGTGCTAAAATGGCAGGGCAGTACAAACCCCCCCCCCCCAAATGACCCCATTTTGGAAAGTAGACACCCCAAGGAAATTGCTGAGATGCATGTTGAGCCCATCGAATATTCATTTTTTTGTCCCAAGTGATTTTTATTTCACTTCTCACTACCTATCACAGTTTTGAAGGCCATACAATGCCAAGATGGCACAAAACCCCCCCAAATGACCCCATTTTGGAAAGTAGACACTCCATGCTATTTGCTGAGAGGCATGTTGAGTCCATGGAATATTTTATATTTTGACACAAGTTGCAGAAAAATGACAAACATTTTTTTTTTGCACAAAGTTGTCACTAAATGATATTTTGCTCACACAGGACATGAACATATGTGGAATTGCACCCCAAAATACATTCTGCTGATTCTCCTGAGTACGGGGATACCACATGTGTGGGACTTTTTGGGAGCCTAGCCGCGTACGGGGCCCCGAAAACCAAGCACCGCCTTCAGGATTTCTAAGGGCGTAAAGTTTTGATTTCACTCCTCACTACCTATCACAGTTTTGAAGGCCATAAAATGCCAAGATGGCACAACCCCCCCCCTCCCCAAATGACCCCATTTTGGAAAATAGACACCCCAAGCTATTTGCTGAGAGGCATGTTGAGTCCATGGAATATTTTATATTTTGCCACAAGTTGCAGGAAAATGACAAACATTTTTCTTTTTGCACAAAGTTGTCACTAAATTATATATTGCTCACACAGAACATGGGCATATGTGGAATTGCACCCCAAAATACATTCTGCTGATTCTCCTGAGTACGGGGATACCACATGTGTGGGACTTTTTGGGAGCCTAGCTGCGTACGGGGCCCCGAAAACCAAGCACCGCCTTCAGGATTTCTAAGGGTGTAAAGTTTTGATTTCACTCCTCACTACCTAGCACAGTTTTGAAGGCCATAAAATGCCCAGATGGCACAAACCCCCCCCCCAAATGACCCCATTTTGAAAAGTGGACACCCCAAGCTATTTGCTGAGAGGCATGGAGAGTATTATGCAGCTCTCATTTGTTTTTGAAAATGAAGAAAGACAAGAAAAAAATATTTTTTTTCTTTTTTCAATTTTCAAAACTTTGTGAAAAAAAGTGAGGTCTGCAAAATACTCACTATACCTCTCAGCAAATAGCTTGGGGTGTCTACTTTCCAAAATAGGGTCATTTGGGGGGGTTTTGTGCCACCTGGGCATTCCATGGCCTCTGAAACTGTGATAGGCAGTGAAGAGTGAAATCAAAAATTTACGTCCTTCGAAAGCCAGAAGGTGGTGCTTGGTTTTCCGGGTCCCGTACGCGGCTAGGCTCCCAAAAAGTCTCACACATGTGGTATCCCCGTACTCAGGAGAAGCAACAGAATGTATTTTGGGGTGTAATTTCACATATTCCCATGGCATGTTTGAGCAATATATCATTTTGTGACAACTTTGTGCAAAAAAAAAAAAAGTGTCTTTCCCGCAACTTGTGTCACAATATAAAATATTATATGGACTCGACATGCCTCTCAGCAAATAGCTTGGGGTGTCTACTTTCCAAAATGGGGTCATTTGGGGGGGTTGAACTGTCCTGGCATTTTACGCACAACATTTAGAAGCTTATGTCACACATCACCCACTCTTCTAACCACTTGAAGACAAAGTCCTTTCTGACACTTTTTGTTTACATGAAAAAACATTTTTTTTTTTGCAAGAAAATTACTTTGAACCCTCAAACATTATATATTTTTTTAAAGCAAATGCCCTACAGATTAAAATGGTGGGTGTTTCATTTTTTTTCTCTCACACAGTATTTGCGCAGCGATTTTTCAAACGCATTTTTTTTTTGGAAAAAACACACTTTTTTAAATTTTAATGCACTAAAACACACTATATTGCCCAAATGTTTGATGAAATAAAAAAGATGATCTTAGGCCGAGTGCATGGATACCAAACATGACTTGCTTTAAAATTGCGCACAAACGTGCAGTGGCAACAAACTAAATACATTTTTAAAAGCCTTTAAAAGCCTTTACAGGTTACCACTTTAGATTTACAGAGGAGGTCTACTGCTAAAATTACTGCCCTCGATCTGACCTTCGCGGTGATACCTCACATGCATGGTGGAATTGCTGTTTACATTTGACGCCAGACCGACGCTTGCGTTCGCCTTTGCGTGAGAGCAGGGGGGGACAGGGGTGCTTTTTTTTTTTTTCTTTATTATTTTTTTTCTTTTTTATCTTATTTTTAAACTGTTCCTTTCATTTTTTTATTTTTATAATCAATTTTATTGTTATCTCAGGGAATGTAAATATCCCCTATGATAGCAATAGGTAGTGACAGGTATTCTTTTTTGAAAAAAATGGGGTCTATTAGAACCTAGATCTCTCCTCTGCCCTCAAAGCATCTGACCACACCAAGATCGGTGTGATAAAATGCTTTCCCAATTTCCCAATGGCGCTGTTTACATCCGGCGAAATCTAAGTCATGAAATGCTCGTAGCTTCCGGTTTCTTAGGCCATAGAGATGATTGGAGCCATTCTGGTCTCTGATCAGCTCTATGGTCAGCTGGCCGAATCACCGGCTGCATTCTCAGGTTCCCTGTTGGGACAGGAGAGCCAGAGAAAAACATGGAAGACGGTGGGGGGGGCATTCCCTCCCACTGCTTGTAAAAGCAGCCTAGAGGCTAATTAGCCACTAGGATTGCTTTTACATGAAAGCCGACCGCTGGCTGAAAAGAATGACACCAAGATGATACCTAAACCTGCAGGCATCATTCTGGTATAACCACTCAAAATTCAGCAACATACCAGTACGTTGCTGGTCCTTGTTGGGTATATATTGTAAACTTTTTTTTCATGCAGCCTGTGGGCTGAACGAAAAAAAGATATTGATCGGTGGGTATGCCCACCATTAGAATACCTCCCTTCATCCATCCACTTCTAATGATGGGCATACATGCACCGTTTATATATGCTGAAGCATGGGGGCATCCTCCCGCAAAAGGTAGGAGCAAATCGCTCCTCCACCCACTGCTGCCCCCACGCTTCGGCATATATGCTGAAGTATGTAACTGTGGTGGTGAAATCAGCTCCGACAGCGCTGGAGTCACGGCTTTATGTATCATGGGAGCAAACGCTATTGCTGTCAAGATAAATAAATCCGCGCTGCAACTGAATGGCGTACCTGCTAAGCAAATGATGGTTAACAATAAAACAAAGTAACATTACAGTATAAGGGTCCTTTCACACTGGGGCGGTTTGCAGGCGCTATTGCGCTAATAATAGCGCCTGCAAACCGACCCGAAAGTGCAGCTGCTTTAGGTACCAGGTACGTGATTTTGCCTGCCCGTGCCATTCTGCCGCAGTATATCTGCGTTAGGCGGTCGGCAACTGGTTAATGAGTCAAGCAGAAAGAAAATTCCCCTAATGGTGGACTTTAAAGGCACATGTGGAAGAACATAAGGAAGATATATAGTATATAAACAATGTTTTATTCATTTCAAAAACATCGTAAAGCATCAATAAACAATATAATAAACATTGGAAGGAATGCGATTCATACACTTGTACATATATGGGATATTGATACCAATGTGCTTGCACCCGACGCGTTTCGGAGTTGTTTAGCCTCCTTCTTCAGGGGTGGATGTAAGTTTAACAGAGGTTTCTAAATTAAAGACAATGTATTGACAGAAAAGTAATAAGTATGTATACATATCAAACCATAAGGACATAAGTGCATGCTGTACTTTTCATTCTATTTACACTTACATTGGGACTGTGTGAGCTGACTTCGCATTCCAGAACAGTTTAAAAACAAGGCGCTGACACTGTCTGCCTATCCAGCGTATTCCTGATTGTGATAGGTAAGGGTTGATTAACGTATCCAAGATGTTAATACTTCATGCATAGCAAATGAAGAATACTGTCAGTCAGCGGCGTTTCCCTTTTATTGTGATAAATTTACAATACTTTAAACTTTGTGCACGTTGTTTGTGCCTTTGTTTCACACTATATTAAAATCTCAGTCTGTGACCTGAAGTTCGCCCGGCACACAAAGCCGCCTGAGTGGTTTCAGCTCATGGCGGCGCTGTGTGAGGCTACAGTGTTGTTTACACTGTCCTCCATCTTGCGACCCCGGCGGGCATGCGCAGTCCGCCCGGGAAGCTAGACGTGTCGGCGGGTGGAGTAGGCGTGGCCACGCCTCATTGCGGATGCGTGCGCATGCACGGGGGGGCCTGGCGGTGCTCGCTCCACCCGGGGGGGCCATTCACAGCGTGTCCGCCCCTCCTCTGCCACTGGCAATCAGCTGTTGGCTATTACACCAACAGCTGATTGGCGAGGAGGGCTTTTTATACCTGGACACTGCTCACACCGAACGTCCGCTGCAGTGTGCAGGACGCTGTCGGTCTGAGCTGATGTCCAGCTATCTTGTATACAAAGTAAGTGACACTCTAGTATATAACCTATGTCCTACTCAATACACTTCAATCTTAATGCTGTATTACTCTTTGAATTTGCACATTTTTAGCCATAAGGCATTACTATATGGCTGAATTGTGGTTTTATCCCTCCCCCCCTTTAGCGTTTTGATTTGCTATTGCTGTGATTACTGACCTTTTTGGCCAATCACACTATATACTATTTATCTATCTTTCTAGTGATTTAAATACCATTTAATCATTACCACTTAACTAATGATAATCTAGATATACCCGGATTTTATAAACCCTTTAAATATATAGATACACTTATATCTCAAACTGTCAGTAATATCCAGTTAGATAGACTATACATCTACTTAATGGTATTCCCATATCTCCCTCCCTCTTTCATTATTACTTTTAGCCATCCAAGATACATCCAACCTACATCAGTCACCCTCTACATGTCCCTTTGAATCCTTCACAGTAGTTTTATCAGGTATGTTGTACCTTTACTATTAAAGGATTTTTCCCATATTTAACTATACTCATTTGAATTTTTGATCAATGATTGGCCACTATATACGTCTATATTTCTACATTCTACAGGACCCGCATTCGGCCTCAGTGGAATTTCAGGTCTAAAGTTTCTCTATGCCCCACATCTTTGGGCTCTTCCTCTAATTTTTGAGTAACTAAATCATCTACGGGGGGGCGTGGCTTGATGGTGGAGCGAGCGGACGCATAGACACACCGCTCCGGCTTCTAATGGGGCGTACACACGGTCGGACTTTTCAGCTACAAAAGTCCGACAGCCTGTCCGACAGACTTTCGACGGACTTTTGGCGGACTTTCAACAGACTTGCGGCGGACTTTCTAACGAACAGACTTGCCTACACACGATCACACAAAAGTCCGTCGAATTCTTACGTGATGACGTACACCGGACTAAAATAAGGAAGTTCATAGCCAGTAGCCAATAGCTGCCCTAGCGTGGGTTTTTGTCCGTCGGACTAGCATACAGACGAGCGGATTTTTCGACCGGACTCGAGTTTGACGGAAAGATTTGAAGCATGTTTCAAATCTAAAGTCCGTCGGATTTGAGGCTGAAAAAGTCAGTTGAAAGTCCGGAGAAGCCCACACACGATCGGATTTCCAGCCAGCTTTAGTCCGTCAGCGTCCGTTGGACTTTTGTAGCTGAAAAGTCCGACCGTGTGTACGCGGCATAACCGCCATCCTACAGGCATCATGTGTCCTATCCTTTCACCGAAGGTCTCTAATTGCTCCCCACAGCTGTGGGCACCCGACAGGCTGGCAAATATGGTGAAATACGGTCCGGCCTGGGCCACATCCACGTCGGACCGGCTGGCGGGTTTTCGGAGGCAAGATGGCGCCGGGACACAGACTCCTCAGTCAGACACGCCGCAGACAGGCCCTCCTGCTGATCGGAGCTCTGCTAGTGGGGTGAGTGCTTCTACTCCAGCTATATTTCAGTCACAAATAGACCCCCAGCAACTCCCTAACCCCTACTCAGCACAGGACTCCCAACATTTTGCTGATAATGACCCAGAGGAAGCTTCTCCCTCTGCTGAACCAACATTAGCCTCCATTATGCTAGCAATACAAGATTGCAAAGCCTCACTTACGTCCCAGATAGCCTCTATAAGGATGGACTTTTCTCTCCTGAAACAAGATGTCCAAAACCTTCGTGACAGGGCTGGGGACATGGAAGAGCGCATTAGTTCTATAGAAGATAATGTACATCCCCTTTCTGTTAAAGTGCGCGATCATGCTGGGGAAATGGCGGCCCTCCGCGCTAAAGTTGATGATTTGGAAAATCGTTCCAGACGAAACAACCTTCGCTTTGTAGGATTCCCTGAGCGTGCAGAAGGCACACACCCTGAAGAATTCCTTTACACATGGTTAAGGGACATTTTTGGCACTGACGCACCCTCGTTCTCCTATGTGATTGAAAGGGCACACCGTACCCCTCCACGTCCTCCCCCGGAAGGGGCACCTCCACGTTCCCTAATAGCACGCATTCTCAACTTCCAAGACAAGGTGGCTATCCTGCGCATTGCAAGAGAAAAAGGTCCGCTTAAATACAACGGCAATAATATTTCAATTTATCCCGACTTTTCGGCTGAAATTCAACGCCAACGTATCTCCTTCTCAGCAGTGAAGAATCGGCTACGTGAAGAAGGTCTGAAATACGCCATGCTTTTTCCTGCCAAGCTCCGTATTATCCATGATGGTAAAGCTCAATTCTTCACCAGTCCTAAAGAAGCCATGGCCTGGCTGAATGATCGCTACGGACCCACTGACAGAAGAAGACATAACAGACAGCAAGTCCATTGACTCCCTGATGCTTTCCGTCCTGTAGCAGCACCATGATCCCTTATCCACAACGTGCCTAACAAATATGGGATGATTGTCTACCTTCAACACTTGCACTATAAGTCCCAAGATAACATTTGATTTTTCTCCCTACATATGATCTTTTATTTTCTCCCTTGAACGGCTTACTGTTTTTTTTCTGCAGAGATGAACATCCTGAACCGGGACACACACAATTCCCTTTTTTTTTTTTTTTCTTTTCGGTTGGGAGCCACACCGGTCTCCACAGTACCCCCCCTCACCAGTCAGTGGCGTGGCCACGGGAAAGTTTATCCCTCGAGCATGTTCCCTTTTTTTGCTTAAAGGGTAGGAGGGATTTCACCAGGTTCAGGGATCCAAGGCTCGCTAAGTTGGGGAAGGCCGAGCAGGGTGGGGGGCATGGGTTTTCAGGAAATGTTCTGTTTGGGTTCATTTTTTTTCATTTTTTTTTCTTTTTCTGTTTTTTCTTTTTTTTTTCTATTTTAATCGCTGCTCAGAGTAGCTTAGTGGTGAAAACAAGGGGGAATGTGGGACTTTAAATGAGGTACACATACGTGCCTCCATCCCTATATTTGGATGCATCAAAAGGAAGGTGGGACTTTGAATTGAAGCGGTTGAAATGCAGAGGTAATGGTATAAATATAGAATTTTATTGGTATCAAATTATTAAATTACGTTTATTACATATATGTACAAGATGTGGGCACGATAATACAGAGGTGTAAAAAACATAGCTGAATAAAATAAGTTCACAACAATCAAATAGATAGTACGCGACAGCAACACGGCCTAAACAGGCCAAACACAGCATGCTCGGCACCTGTATAGATGATCACATGGTAAAAAATCAAAAAATAGCTGGGTTCATATGGATAACATCATAGGCCATAATAAATGTGTCTGTAGCATCATGTAGCTCTACGCGTTTCGTGGATTCATTTCCACTCGTCAGGAGCAGATGCGACATATCCCTGTAAATATAATAATTGAAGTAAACCATACTCTGTTTAAAATTGAAAAAAGTAAATTAAAATTTAGGAAATTTAACCCAGTGCACTCACCAACCACAGTAGTGGGCGCAGTAGGGGGCAAGCAAGACACGGCGAATCGGGAGCATAGACCACATCACGGGAGCTGAGGCGGCATAATAGTGCACAACTAGCTTGGGAAGATGTAGGGGTGCCTATGAGGGTTTCCATGTGCCAGAATACGGGTATGTGATGCTGCAAATTGGAAATATCTGAAATCAAATGAAAAATTGTATTGTGAGATGGAAGGTGTAGGAAATTGAAAAATATGAGTGTGGGAAACAATTGGAGTGTGAGTGGGATAGGGTGGTAGGTTGGGTGATATATCTATACACCCAGTGTGTCCGCATGTGTAAGTGGTGGCCAAGAAGAGTGCAGTAAATGTGTGAGAGTGGTTGTTGTGTGTATAAGGTGGGCTGACCTAATTGTGGATGTGACTGTGAGAAACTAAATCATGAATGAAACACAAAAAACAAAAAGACCTGGAAGTAGTGGTGAAAGTATGTGTAAACACAAACGTGCAGGGACATGCAAGTGAACAAAAGTGGACCTGACTCGAAGGACACTTACCCAAGTAGCATGCCATGCAACACCAGCGGTGGAGTGGCTGGTGTGCAGGGGCCCCAGGCGGAGACCAGCCAGATGAACAGCCGGCTCCGACTGAAGGTGCAGAGTATATATGCCGCCAACGCCACGTGCGTGACCATGGGAGGGGCGAAAAACGGCGTCCGCACCCGAGCCGGGACGCTCGGTGATTGGCGCCGAGACGCCCCCACATGCGTCACGCAGATGGTGCTCTCAGCGGCAGCGTGATGACGTCATGACTGACGCCAAGCGCTGGACGTGAGGACCGTGGCGCCGATGCGCGAGGGGGCGTCCGCCCGATCCTCAAGGCACAGCTGTACAGGGAGAAAGGGGAGGACCCACAAGGCGCATCGCAGCTCCCGCGAATGTGGAAACCCCCCACACACCATGAACAGGCTCAGGAACCCCAAACCCGCACACACCGACAGTGCGGCAAGAACACATGGATGTTAGAATCAGAAATTGTATATACGTAAACAATATTAGCTTGTATAAGCGTAAACAAGAGTAAAAAAGGTTTAAGCCAATTGGATTTGTGCCGGGAATGCCGTAGTATTGCTGTCACTGGTAAGGTAAATGCATACACCAATGTATCCAATGTTACTTGGCTGGCCCTAAAGTACGGATCCCTGTGCGGGGAATACAAACATCTAAAAGTACATCTCACGCGTGGATAGCAGGGGAACACTGCTAATCCAATTTTTCAACCGCTTCCATCCCTATATCTACGAGAAAACAAGGGGGAATGTGGGACTTTAAATGAGGTACACATACGTGCCTCCATCCCTATATTTGGATGCATCAAAAGGAAGGTGGGACTTTGAATTGAAGCGGTTGAAATGCAGAGGTAATGGTATAAATATAGAATTTTATTGGTATCAAATTATTAAATTACGTTTATTACATATATGTACAAGATGTGGGCACGATAATACAGAGGTGTAAAAAACATAGCTGAATAAAATAAGTTCACAACAATCAAATAGATAGTACGCGACAGCAACACGGCCTAAACAGGCCAAACACAGCATGCTCGGCACCTGTATAGATGATCACATGGTAAAAAATCAAAAAATAGCTGGGTTCATATGGATAACATCATAGGCCATAATAAATGTGTCTGTAGCATCATGTAGCTCTACGCGTTTCGTGGATTCATTTCCACTCGTCAGGAGCAGATGCGACATATCCCTGTAAATATAATAATTGAAGTAAACCATACTCTGTTTAAAATTGAAAAAAGTAAATTAAAATTTAGGAAATTTAACCCAGTGCACTCACCAACCACAGTAGTGGGCGCAGTAGGGGGCAAGCAAGACACGGCGAATCGGGAGCATAGACCACATCACGGGAGCTGAGGCGGCATAATAGTGCACAACTAGCTTGGGAAGATGTAGGGGTGCCTATGAGGGTTTCCATGTGCCAGAATACGGGTATGTGATGCTGCAAATTGGAAATATCTGAAATCAAATGAAAAATTGTATTGTGAGATGGAAGGTGTAGGAAATTGAAAAATATGAGTGTGGGAAACAATTGGAGTGTGAGTGGGATAGGGTGGTAGGTTGGGTGATATATCTATACACCCAGTGTGTCCGCATGTGTAAGTGGTGGCCAAGAAGAGTGCAGTAAATGTGTGAGAGTGGTTGTTGTGTGTATAAGGTGGGCTGACCTAATTGTGGATGTGACTGTGAGAAACTAAATCATGAATGAAACACAAAAAACAAAAAGACCTGGAAGTAGTGGTGAAAGTATGTGTAAACACAAACGTGCAGGGACATGCAAGTGAACAAAAGTGGACCTGACTCGAAGGACACTTACCCAAGTAGCATGCCATGCAACACCAGCGGTGGAGTGGCTGGTGTGCAGGGGCCCCAGGCGGAGACCAGCCAGATGAACAGCCGGCTCCGACTGAAGGTGCAGAGTATATATGCCGCCAACGCCACGTGCGTGACCATGGGAGGGGCGAAAAACGGCGTCCGCACCCGAGCCGGGACGCTCGGTGATTGGCGCCGAGACGCCCCCACATGCGTCACGCAGATGGTGCTCTCAGCGGCAGCGTGATGACGTCATGACTGACGCCAAGCGCTGGACGTGAGGACCGTGGCGCCGATGCGCGAGGGGGCGTCCGCCCGATCCTCAAGGCACAGCTGTACAGGGAGAAAGGGGAGGACCCACAAGGCGCATCGCAGCTCCCGCGAATGTGGAAACCCCCCACACACCATGAACAGGCTCAGGAACCCCAAACCCGCACACACCGACAGTGCGGCAAGAACACATGGATGTTAGAATCAGAAATTGTATATACGTAAACAATATTAGCTTGTATAAGCGTAAACAAGAGTAAAAAAGGTTTAAGCCAATTGGATTTGTGCCGGGAATGCCGTAGTATTGCTGTCACTGGTAAGGTAAATGCATACACCAATGTATCCAATGTTACTTGGCTGGCCCTAAAGTACGGATCCCTGTGCGGGGAATACAAACATCTAAAAGTACATCTCACGCGTGGATAGCAGGGGAACACTGCTAATCCAATTTTTCAACCGCTTCCATCCCTATATCTACGAGAAAACAAGGGGGAATGTGGGACTTTAAATGAGGTACACATACGTGCCTCCATCCCTATATTTGGATGCATCAAAAGGAAGGTGGGACTTTGAATTGAAGCGGTTGAAATGCAGAGGTAATGGTATAAATATAGAATTTTATTGGTATCAAATTATTAAATTACGTTTATTACATATATGTACAAGATGTGGGCACGATAATACAGAGGTGTAAAAAACATAGCTGAATAAAATAAGTTCACAACAATCAAATAGATAGTACGCGACAGCAACACGGCCTAAACAGGCCAAACACAGCATGCTCGGCACCTGTATAGATGATCACATGGTAAAAAATCAAAAAATAGCTGGGTTCATATGGATAACATCATAGGCCATAATAAATGTGTCTGTAGCATCATGTAGCTCTACGCGTTTCGTGGATTCATTTCCACTCGTCAGGAGCAGATGCGACATATCCCTGTAAATATAATAATTGAAGTAAACCATACTCTGTTTAAAATTGAAAAAAGTAAATTAAAATTTAGGAAATTTAACCCAGTGCACTCACCAACCACAGTAGTGGGCGCAGTAGGGGGCAAGCAAGACACGGCGAATCGGGAGCATAGACCACATCACGGGAGCTGAGGCGGCATAATAGTGCACAACTAGCTTGGGAAGATGTAGGGGTGCCTATGAGGGTTTCCATGTGCCAGAATACGGGTATGTGATGCTGCAAATTGGAAATATCTGAAATCAAATGAAAAATTGTATTGTGAGATGGAAGGTGTAGGAAATTGAAAAATATGAGTGTGGGAAACAATTGGAGTGTGAGTGGGATAGGGTGGTGGGTTGGGTGATATATCTATACACCCAGTGTGTCCGCATGTGTAAGTGGTGGCCAAGAAGAGTGCAGTAAATGTGTGAGAGTGGTTGTTGTGTGTATAAGGTGGGCTGACCTAATTGTGGATGTGACTGTGAGAAACTAAATCATGAATGAAACACAAAAAACAAAAAGACCTGGAAGTAGTGGTGAAAGTATGTGTAAACACAAACGTGCAGGGACATGCAAGTGAACAAAAGTGGACCTGACTCGAAGGACACTTACCCAAGTAGCATGCCATGCAACACCAGCGGTGGAGTGGCTGGTGTGCAGGGGCCCCAGGCGGAGACCAGCCAGATGAACAGCCGGCTCCGACTGAAGGTGCAGAGTATATATGCCGCCAACGCCACGTGCGTGACCATGGGAGGGGCGAAAAACGGCGTCCGCACCCGAGCCGGGACGCTCGGTGATTGGCGCCGAGACGCCCCCACATGCGTCACGCAGATGGTGCTCTCAGCGGCAGCGTGATGACGTCATGACTGACGCCAAGCGCTGGACGTGAGGACCGTGGCGCCGATGCGCGAGGGGGCGTCCGCCCGATCCTCAAGGCACAGCTGTACAGGGAGAAAGGGGAGGACCCACAAGGCGCATCGCAGCTCCCGCGAATGTGGAAACCCCCCACACACCATGAACAGGCTCAGGAACCCCAAACCCGCACACACCGACAGTGCGGCAAGAACACATGGATGTTAGAATCAGAAATTGTATATACGTAAACAATATTAGCTTGTATAAGCGTAAACAAGAGTAAAAAAGGTTTAAGCCAATTGGATTTGTGCCGGGAATGCCGTAGTATTGCTGTCACTGGTAAGGTAAATGCATACACCAATGTATCCAATGTTACTTGGCTGGCCCTAAAGTACGGATCCCTGTGCGGGGAATACAAACATCTAAAAGTACATCTCACGCGTGGATAGCAGGGGAACACTGCTAATCCAATTTTTCAACCGCTTCCATCCCTATATCTACGAGAAAACAAGGGGGAATGTGGGACTTTAAATGAGGTACACATACGTGCCTCCATCCCTATATTTGGATGCATCAAAAGGAAGGTGGGACTTTGAATTGAAGCGGTTGAAATGCAGAGGTAATGGTATAAATATAGAATTTTATTGGTATCAAATTATTAAATTACGTTTATTACATATATGTACAAGATGTGGGCACGATAATACAGAGGTGTAAAAAACATAGCTGAATAAAATAAGTTCACAACAATCAAATAGATAGTACGCGACAGCAACACGGCCTAAACAGGCCAAACACAGCATGCTCGGCACCTGTATAGATGATCACATGGTAAAAAATCAAAAAATAGCTGGGTTCATATGGATAACATCATAGGCCATAATAAATGTGTCTGTAGCATCATGTAGCTCTACGCGTTTCGTGGATTCATTTCCACTCGTCAGGAGCAGATGCGACATATCCCTGTAAATATAATAATTGAAGTAAACCATACTCTGTTTAAAATTGAAAAAAGTAAATTAAAATTTAGGAAATTTAACCCAGTGCACTCACCAACCACAGTAGTGGGCGCAGTAGGGGGCAAGCAAGACACGGCGAATCGGGAGCATAGACCACATCACGGGAGCTGAGGCGGCATAATAGTGCACAACTAGCTTGGGAAGATGTAGGGGTGCCTATGAGGGTTTCCATGTGCCAGAATACGGGTATGTGATGCTGCAAATTGGAAATATCTGAAATCAAATGAAAAATTGTATTGTGAGATGGAAGGTGTAGGAAATTGAAAAATATGAGTGTGGGAAACAATTGGAGTGTGAGTGGGATAGGGTGGTAGGTTGGGTGATATATCTATACACCCAGTGTGTCCGCATGTGTAAGTGGTGGCCAAGAAGAGTGCAGTAAATGTGTGAGAGTGGTTGTTGTGTGTATAAGGTGGGCTGACCTAATTGTGGATGTGACTGTGAGAAACTAAATCATGAATGAAACACAAAAAACAAAAAGACCTGGAAGTAGTGGTGAAAGTATGTGTAAACACAAACGTGCAGGGACATGCAAGTGAACAAAAGTGGACCTGACTCGAAGGACACTTACCCAAGTAGCATGCCATGCAACACCAGCGGTGGAGTGGCTGGTGTGCAGGGGCCCCAGGCGGAGACCAGCCAGATGAACAGCCGGCTCCGACTGAAGGTGCAGAGTATATATGCCGCCAACGCCACGTGCGTGACCATGGGAGGGGCGAAAAACGGCGTCCGCACCCGAGCCGGGACGCTCGGTGATTGGCGCCGAGACGCCCCCACATGCGTCACGCAGATGGTGCTCTCAGCGGCAGCGTGATGACGTCATGACTGACGCCAAGCGCTGGACGTGAGGACCGTGGCGCCGATGCGCGAGGGGGCGTCCGCCCGATCCTCAAGGCACAGCTGTACAGGGAGAAAGGGGAGGACCCACAAGGCGCATCGCAGCTCCCGCGAATGTGGAAACCCCCCACACACCATGAACAGGCTCAGGAACCCCAAACCCGCACACACCGACAGTGCGGCAAGAACACATGGATGTTAGAATCAGAAATTGTATATACGTAAACAATATTAGCTTGTATAAGCGTAAACAAGAGTAAAAAAGGTTTAAGCCAATTGGATTTGTGCCGGGAATGCCGTAGTATTGCTGTCACTGGTAAGGTAAATGCATACACCAATGTATCCAATGTTACTTGGCTGGCCCTAAAGTACGGATCCCTGTGCGGGGAATACAAACATCTAAAAGTACATCTCACGCGTGGATAGCAGGGGAACACTGCTAATCCAATTTTTCAACCGCTTCCATCCCTATATCTACGAGAAAACAAGGGGGAATGTGGGACTTTAAATGAGGTACACATACGTGCCTCCATCCCTATATTTGGATGCATCAAAAGGAAGGTGGGACTTTGAATTGAAGCGGTTGAAATGCAGAGGTAATGGTATAAATATAGAATTTTATTGGTATCAAATTATTAAATTACGTTTATTACATATATGTACAAGATGTGGGCACGATAATACAGAGGTGTAAAAAACATAGCTGAATAAAATAAGTTCACAACAATCAAATAGATAGTACGCGACAGCAACACGGCCTAAACAGGCCAAACACAGCATGCTCGGCACCTGTATAGATGATCACATGGTAAAAAATCAAAAAATAGCTGGGTTCATATGGATAACATCATAGGCCATAATAAATGTGTCTGTAGCATCATGTAGCTCTACGCGTTTCGTGGATTCATTTCCACTCGTCAGGAGCAGATGCGACATATCCCTGTAAATATAATAATTGAAGTAAACCATACTCTGTTTAAAATTGAAAAAAGTAAATTAAAATTTAGGAAATTTAACCCAGTGCACTCACCAACCACAGTAGTGGGCGCAGTAGGGGGCAAGCAAGACACGGCGAATCGGGAGCATAGACCACATCACGGGAGCTGAGGCGGCATAATAGTGCACAACTAGCTTGGGAAGATGTAGGGGTGCCTATGAGGGTTTCCATGTGCCAGAATACGGGTATGTGATGCTGCAAATTGGAAATATCTGAAATCAAATGAAAAATTGTATTGTGAGATGGAAGGTGTAGGAAATTGAAAAATATGAGTGTGGGAAACAATTGGAGTGTGAGTGGGATAGGGTGGTAGGTTGGGTGATATATCTATACACCCAGTGTGTCCGCATGTGTAAGTGGTGGCCAAGAAGAGTGCAGTAAATGTGTGAGAGTGGTTGTTGTGTGTATAAGGTGGGCTGACCTAATTGTGGATGTGACTGTGAGAAACTAAATCATGAATGAAACACAAAAAACAAAAAGACCTGGAAGTAGTGGTGAAAGTATGTGTAAACACAAACGTGCAGGGACATGCAAGTGAACAAAAGTGGACCTGACTCGAAGGACACTTACCCAAGTAGCATGCCATGCAACACCAGCGGTGGAGTGGCTGGTGTGCAGGGGCCCCAGGCGGAGACCAGCCAGATGAACAGCCGGCTCCGACTGAAGGTGCAGAGTATATATGCCGCCAACGCCACGTGCGTGACCATGGGAGGGGCGAAAAACGGCGTCCGCACCCGAGCCGGGACGCTCGGTGATTGGCGCCGAGACGCCCCCACATGCGTCACGCAGATGGTGCTCTCAGCGGCAGCGTGATGACGTCATGACTGACGCCAAGCGCTGGACGTGAGGACCGTGGCGCCGATGCGCGAGGGGGCGTCCGCCCGATCCTCAAGGCACAGCTGTACAGGGAGAAAGGGGAGGACCCACAAGGCGCATCGCAGCTCCCGCGAATGTGGAAACCCCCCACACACCATGAACAGGCTCAGGAACCCCAAACCCGCACACACCGACAGTGCGGCAAGAACACATGGATGTTAGAATCAGAAATTGTATATACGTAAACAATATTAGCTTGTATAAGCGTAAACAAGAGTAAAAAAGGTTTAAGCCAATTGGATTTGTGCCGGGAATGCCGTAGTATTGCTGTCACTGGTAAGGTAAATGCATACACCAATGTATCCAATGTTACTTGGCTGGCCCTAAAGTACGGATCCCTGTGCGGGGAATACAAACATCTAAAAGTACATCTCACGCGTGGATAGCAGGGGAACACTGCTAATCCAATTTTTCAACCGCTTCCATCCCTATATCTACGAGAAAACAAGGGGGAATGTGGGACTTTAAATGAGGTACACATACGTGCCTCCATCCCTATATTTGGATGCATCAAAAGGAAGGTGGGACTTTGAATTGAAGCGGTTGAAATGCAGAGGTAATGGTATAAATATAGAATTTTATTGGTATCAAATTATTAAATTACGTTTATTACATATATGTACAAGATGTGGGCACGATAATACAGAGGTGTAAAAAACATAGCTGAATAAAATAAGTTCACAACAATCAAATAGATAGTACGCGACAGCAACACGGCCTAAACAGGCCAAACACAGCATGCTCGGCACCTGTATAGATGATCACATGGTAAAAAATCAAAAAATAGCTGGGTTCATATGGATAACATCATAGGCCATAATAAATGTGTCTGTAGCATCATGTAGCTCTACGCGTTTCGTGGATTCATTTCCACTCGTCAGGAGCAGATGCGACATATCCCTGTAAATATAATAATTGAAGTAAACCATACTCTGTTTAAAATTGAAAAAAGTAAATTAAAATTTAGGAAATTTAACCCAGTGCACTCACCAACCACAGTAGTGGGCGCAGTAGGGGGCAAGCAAGACACGGCGAATCGGGAGCATAGACCACATCACGGGAGCTGAGGCGGCATAATAGTGCACAACTAGCTTGGGAAGATGTAGGGGTGCCTATGAGGGTTTCCATGTGCCAGAATACGGGTATGTGATGCTGCAAATTGGAAATAGCTTAGTGGTATTCTCTACCTTGCTGATTAATAGTGTATATTTCTGCAAAAGTTATTTACAATGCAATACAGATGTGATTGAGTGGGGGTGGTCTGGCACGGCATGTGAGGTATTGAGGATGAAAGTATTTACATATCTATGTGATTATGGTATAGAATCTGCTTTAAAATGCCCAGGTCACTGAAAATAGTGTCATGGAACACTAGAGGCATGAATGCACCTCAAAAAAGGTCTCTGGTCTTTTCAGTCCTCAAAAAACACAGTGCCCACATCATTTGTCCCCAGGAGACTCACATGACTGATGATAGGGTGAGGGCCCTCAGGCGTCCATGGCTGGCTCAATGTTACCATGCCACCCATACAAATTACTCTAGGGGGGTTTCTATTCTACTAGCCAAATCCCTACCAGCTGAAATTATACAAATTAAGACAGACCCAAATGGGAGATTTGTTATCCTCTCCCTACAAATTTATACTGTGACACTCACTCTGGTAAACGTTTACATTCCTCCCCCATTCTCGGTTGAAATGCTATCCAAACTGTCACTCTATTTGCTGAATAGGCCCCCAGGACCCTTACTCTACATAGGAGATTTTAATGCAGTACTGGATCCAGCCATGGACCGTCTGGGAGGTGGAGGTAGATCCTTTCCCTCCCTTCTAGACTGGGTACAGGTCCATGACCTTACAGAACTTTGGCGGTGGAAACACCCTGACGATAAACAATTTTCATGCCATTCAGACTCTTTTCACACCATGTCTAGGATCAATATGGCCTTTGCCCCTACAGAAACTCTCCCCCTTGTCTCTGCGGTTACATATTTGCCCAGAGGGGTTTCAGATCACGCCCCTCTCTCTGTGTGCCTGGACATCCTTCCAGGCTCAGGTCAGACCATTTGGAGACTAAATTCTTATTGGCTGGAGGATGAGATGGTGCAAGTGACCTGCAGGAGGGGTATTGTGGATTACTGGAGAGACAATGTGGGAACGACAGACCCCTCTACAGAATGGGAAGCCTTTAAGGCCACACTGAGGGGTACCTTTATGTCCATCACTGGGGATTTGAGGAAAAACAACCAACAGCTTACTGCAGAGCTAGAGACGGCTATGGTGCAGGCGGAGTCTAGCTATGCCACTGACCCGTCCCCCGATAAGAGAAAGGTATGGCTACAGAGGCGTAGAGAATACGAGATTCGTTTACTAGACCTTACACAAAAAAGATTATTACATACTACTCAGAAAGCGTTTGAACACGGCAACAAAGCTGGGCGTCTCCTGGCATTTCTCACCCGACCGGACCGACCTCCGGTATCCATTCCACGTATCCAAACCATACAGGGCCAAATTAGTGATGTTCCTGGAGATATTGTGGAGGCTTTTCTTAAATTTTACAAAGACCTTTATACATCTAGGGCTGAGTACTCTGAAACCCAGCTGGATGCATACCTCGCTGACATATCCCTCCCCTCCTTGTCCTCTGAGGGGAGGGATGAGTTGGAGGCACCCATATCGGTGGAAGAGATTGCTGCAGCCATCTCACAAATGCCAGCCCATAAAACTCCCGGGTTAGATGGTTACCCCACTGAATGGTATAAACAGTTTAGAGAATTACTATGCCCACGTTTATTACGTACATATAATAAAGCTTTAGATGCTGGGATTCTGCCCCCCACTATGCGTGAGGCCTTGATCATACTTCTGCTGAAACCTAGGAAGGATCCACTTAAATGTGAATCGTACCGACCAATATCCCTTATCAATGTGGACGTCAAGATACTGGCTAAAGTGCTTGCAAATCGTTTAAATAACGTGGTCACTACTCTGGTTAACAGTGACCAAGGGGGATTTATACCAGGAAGATCCACTAGAATGAATATTCGTAGATTGTTTCACAATCTGCAATATCCACATGATTGCCCCCCAACGCGGGCCATAGTATCCTTAGATACTTGCAAGGCATTCGACAGTGTGGAATGGCCGTATCTTTTTCGGGTGTTGCAGTTGTATGGTTTTGGCCCGCGTGTAGTGGCATGGATAAGACTCCTTTATACCTCCCCCCAGGCCAAGGTTCGAGTTAACTCATCGGTTACAGAGACATTTCCCATTACGAGAGGTACAAGACAGGGGTGCCCGCTGTCCCCACTCCTATTCGCCCTAGCCATGGAGCCCCTAGCGGCACGTATTCGCTCATCTCCATCTATTAAAGGACTTCCTATTGCCACTATAGAAGAGCGAATTTCGCTCTATGCAGACGACACATTAGTATACCTAGCGGATACTGGCGGGTCACTCAAGTCTTTGCTGGCTGAAATTAACATATTCTGAGATTTCTCCGGTTTCCGGGTGAATTGGGACAAATCAAGTCTTTTCCCATTGGATACAGCAGCGATTCCCCAGATTCATCCGGATTCTAGATTACAGGTGGTGTCCTCCTTTCGATACCTTGGAGTCCTAGTACAATCGCCCCTATCCACATATATCATTAATAATTTAGATCCCATATTGAATCGCTTACAGGAGCAAACTAAACAATGGATGGAACTGCCCCTTGACCTTATGGGTAGAGCAAACCTCCTCAAAATGGTGTATCTCCAAAAATTGCTATATGTTATGGCTAATTCCCCATGTGCAATTCCTAAATCTATTTTTAAACGTATTGATACAATATGTGTGACGTTCCTGTGGAGGGGGGGATCCCCCACAGTGGCACTTGAGACACTAAGGCTGCCGTCTTGCATGGCCGGCTTGGCATTTCCAAATTTCTTTCTTTATTATTTGGCGTCTCAACTGGTGCATATACATGACTGGTTACATCCAGCTCTGGCAAATGCATGTACCACTACTGAGGGTGCCATCGCGACTTCCATGGAAACTCTTCATAACATCATTTATAGAGGCAAAGTCCCAAATAGACCAGGTACCTCCATGCTGGCAACTACACTTTCAATCTTTCAACACATAGTTAAAAAAATTTCTCGACATGCTTGGTCGGCATCCCCGAACAATCCCCTGTGGTTTAACCCCACTTTACAGGAACTTAACTCTTTACCCGACGCTAAACATTGGTACTCCAAGGGGGTGAAGTATTTATGCCATCTATACAACGACCAGGGATTTAAAACTTTTCAACAGCTGAGACTTGACTTTAATTTACCAAACTCCTACCTATTCCACTATTACCAGCTTAGACATGCTATCCGTGCTCAGTTTGGCTCCCTAAACGACCCCATAGACCTGCCCCCATTGGAGAAACTGCTAAGACAACCTGATCCTAATAAACTTGTCTCTGCTTACTATGCTGCCCTAATGACAGATTTTAAACCCAGATTCAGCAAAGCGCAAAATAAATGGGCAGACATGGACATTTCACTTACGGAGGAAGACTGGACTGAATTTACTGACACATACAAAAACACTGTTATCTCATCTAAAGGCAGGGTCATACAGATTAAGATTTTTCACCAATCTCATCTTACTCCGGCTAGGCTGTGTAAGATGGGGTTGAAACCCAATGCTGAATGTTTTAGGGGCTGTGGGGGAGATGCTGATTTCCTACATTGCTTCTGGACCTGTCCGGTGGTTCAGGACTTTTGGAAAGAGGTGGGTTCTTTCATTTCCTCGGCCCTGGGACTCCCCAATATTATTCACCCGAAGAATGGCTTACTGGGGGTCTTTGGTGATCTACAGATACCCAAACAGGCTAAGAGACTATTACGTATCCTTTATTTCTATGTTAGAAAGTCTATACTACTATCCTGGAAAGGTATACAAACACCTTTGAAATCCCTGTGGCTTAAATTAATTAATGATGTCATACCATTATATAAACTCACCTTTGAACTTAGGAAACGAAAAAAAATGTTCCACAAAATATGGGACAGGTGGCTGGCTAGCCCCATGACCCTCTCTATATAGTGTGTGCTTGATCTATGCCATTCTAATGCCGTGCCAGGATGAACACCATATATATGTGAACTACTATAACTCTTACTTGTTAATACCTAGTTATATATAACTGTGTAATCAATCTCAGATCGAATTACCACCAGCCAGCTGTTTGGTCCTTCCCCCCCCCCCTCACATGTAGACAATATACTTGACAAGGCATACCAATGTTTAACTGTGATTTATTTAGTGACAGTTTGTCGTTGTGCTTTTTGTACAACTGGTTTGTATTGAAACAAAAAATCAATAAAAATATCTTTAAAAAAAAAAAAAAACTAAATCATCTACATATATCTATACCTAGTTAAATCTTCATTTGCTATGCATGAAGTATTAACATCTTGGATACGTTAATCAACCCTTACCTATCACAATCGGGAATAGGCAGACAGTGTCAGCGCCTTGTTTTTAAACTGTCCTGGAATGCGAAGTCAGCTCACACAGTCCCAATGTAAGTGTAAATAGAATGAAAAGTACAGCATGCACTTATGTCCTTATGGTTTGATATGTATACATACTTATTACTTTTCTGTCAATACATTGTCTTTAATTTAGAAACCTCTGTTAAACTTACATCCACCCCTGAAGAAGGAGGCTAAACAACTCCGAAACGCGTCGGGTGCAAGCACATTGGTATCAATATCCCATATATGTACAAGTGTATGAATTGCATTCCTTCCAATGTTTATTATATTGTTTATTGATGCTTTTATGTTGTTTTTGAAATGAATAAATCATTGTTTATATACTATATATCTTCCTTATGTTGTTCCACATGTGCCTTTAAAGTCCACCATTAGGGGAATTTTCTTTCTGCTTGACTGTTTAACTATAGGATGTGGCACAATTTTGCAGTCAATTGCCGACCTACAATCTTTGTTTCACTGGTTAATGAGTGCTCTTCAGTGGCTCTCGTCCTACCTATCCCAATGCACCTTCAGTGTCACTTACAATTCTACTTCCTCCACTCTCTTCCCTTCTCTGTCGGCAGTGGCGGAACTACCGCCATAGCAAGCCACACGGGTTCTATGGGGCCCGCAGCCGAGAGGGGCCCCGTCACAGTTGCCAAAAGAAATCCTTTTTTAATGAATTTTCGCCGCCCGCCGCCGCTAGAGGTCCGTGGCCGGCGGAGATAATGTCTCCGCCGGCCGCTATTTTCCTGAAGACCAGCTAACTTCGTAATGACAAGTGGAGCCTGCCGAGTGGCTACAATAGAAATAGAGCTGCAGGGCCGCCCACCCCCCGCCCCGGCCTGTCTGTCATCTGTGATCTGTTTTAGAAAGGGGTGGGGGGTGGGCGGTGCCGTAGCTCAATTTCTATTGTAGCCGGCCGGCTCCGCCTCTATTTTGTTCCCCCTCAGGCTTCAGTAAGCTGTCATATCTCAGTCTCATATATCAGTCTCCTGCTCTGCTGGGATATAGAAGGGCTCCAATGGGGGAGGACACCAGAGATGTAAGGAAGCACTCCGCTGCTTGGGGACACCAGAGATGTAAGGAAGCCCTCCGCTGCCTGGGGACACCAGAGATGTAAGGAAGCACTCCGCTGCCTGGGGACACCAGAGATGTAAGGAAGCACTCCGCTGCCTGGGGACACCAGAGATGTAAGGAAGCACTCCGCTGCCTGGGGACACCTGAGATGTAAGGAAGCACTCCACTGCCTGGGGACACCTGAGATGTAAGGAAGCACTCCGCTGCCTGGGGACAGTGACACCAGAGATGTAAGGAAGCACTCCGCTGGCTGGGGACAGTGACACTCGAGATGTAAGGAAGCACTCCGCTGGCTATGGACAGTGACACCTGAGATGTAAGGAAGCACTCCGCTGCCTGGGGACAGTGACACCTGAGATGTAAGGAAGCACTCCGCTGCCTGGGGACAGTGACACATGAGATGTAAGGAAGCACTCCGCTGGCTATGGACAGTGACACTTGAGATGTAAGGAAGCACTCCGCTGGGGACACCTGAGATGTAAGGAAGCACTCCGCTGGGGACACCTGATGGCATCTGGTGGCAAGTGACACCCTCAGGGCTCCCACTGATTCTTCATTATGGTGAGTTGAACTATTTCATTTTATATTACAATGTAATAATAGAAATAATGCGCTTCAATCACACTGACACCATAACAACCATGGCGCCGGGATGATTGAAGCTCTAACACCAGATGTTTGGAATATCTTTATCTGCTTATTGTAAAACTTTCTGGAATACACATATTTCTATTGTGATGTAGGATCTGGGCCTGCTGTCCCTCCATCCCTCTTTTTTTCCTTCCTTCTCTCTCTCTTTCTTCCTTTGTTTCTCCCTCCATCCCTCGTTCAGCTCAGACTCTAACCACACCACCTTTGAGTCATGCCCCTTTAAGACGCGCCAAATATTACGCTTAAACTATGCCAATTTATCGTCACGGCGCGCTTTGCAAAAAGTGTCCCTATCATTTTTTTTACAATGTTGGCAACTATGCCCAGGGATGATGAGGAATTTAAGTTTACTGTTAAGCCTCCCGGGCCCCGCGAGTCGGCTGCATTCAGCAGGAGGCAGGAGCTGAGTGGGCGGGAGCAGAGTGGGTGGGGCAGAACGCTCGAGCGCGCCTGTGAAGGGACATCATTTTTGGCACATGAGGAGGCTCTGGAATCTGGACAGGAGGTAAGAAGGGAGTGGGAGACAGACTGTCATCTGTTTTGCACAATGCCTGGAAAAGCACCTTGTCCTCGTGCAGAGGGGGACAAGGGCCTCTTCCCCACAAGCCCTGCGGCGTTACTTGTGGGGGTGCAAAACTTGAAAAAAACTTTGTTGACTTTACTAACACTATAATGTACTGAATGTAACTTGTAGATTTTATTGGCAAATTTTTGTTTTGTTGTTCGAAATTAATATAACCTGTTGCCTGGGTACTGTGCCACATGAGTGTGGTAATCTGTTGTTCAATGGCATTAATTAATTTTTTTTGTGGGGGGGGACTGTTTGCAGGGGGGGCCCATACAACATTTTGCTATGGGGCCCTGTGATTTCTAGTTACGCCCCTGTTTGTCGGGGTCCCCCAAGGTTCTGTTCTTGGACCTCTTTTATTTTCAATCTACACCTCTTCCCTGGGTCAGCTGATAGCCTCTCACGGCTTTCAATATCATTTCTATGCTGATGACACACAAATCTATCTCTCCACCCCTCAACTCACTCCATCAGTCTCCTCACACATCACTAACTTACTAACCGACATATCTGTATGGATGTCACACCACTTCCTTAAACTCAACTTGTCCAAAACCGAGCTTATAATATTTCCTCCCCCACCGTGCCTCTTCCCCTGACTTCTCTGTCAAGAGCAATGGCAAAACCATCCACCCGTCCCCACATGTCAGGGTGCTAGGTGTTATCCTGGATTCTGAACTCTCCTTTCGGCCCCACATCCAATCATTTTCCAAAGCTTGCCGCCTCAACCCCCGCAACATCTCTAAACTACGTCCCTTTCTAACCAGTGAAACCACAAAGCTCCTGATTCACTCCCTGGTTATCTCTCGCCTTGACTACTGCAACTCACTCCTCATTGGCTTACCTTTAAATAGACTATCCCCCCTTCAGTCCATCATGAATGTGGCTGCCAGACTCATCCACCTTACAAACTGCTCAGTGTCTGCTACCCCTCTCTGCCAATCCCTCAATTGGTTACCACTCTCCCAACGAATTAAATTCAAAATACTAACAATAAGTTACAAAGTCATCCACAACTCTGCCCCCAGCTACATCACTAAACTAGTCTCAAAATACCAACCTAATCGCCATCTCCGTTCCTCCCAAGACCTCCTGCTCTCTAGCTCCCTCATCACCTCCTCCCATATCCACCTCCAGGACTTCTCCCGAGCCTCGCCCATCCTCTGGAATTCCCTACCCCAATCTGTCAGACTGTCTCCAAATGTATCCACTTTTAGGCGATCCCTGAAAACTTTCCTCTTCAGAGAAGCCTATCCTGCTTCCATCTAACAACTGCACTATTTTCTCCATTAGCTCATCCCCCACAGCTATTACTCTTTTGTATAACTTGACCCTCCCTCCTAGATTGTAAGCTCTAACGAGCAGGGCCCTCCGATTCCTCCTGTATTGAATTGTATTGTACTTGTACTGTCTGCCCTAATGTTGTAAAGCGCTGCGTAAACTATCGGCGCTATATAAATCCTGTATAATAATAATAATAATAATAATGAGTGAAATAAGTATTTAATCCCCTATCAATCGGCAAGATTTCTGGCTCCCAGGTGTCTTCTATACCGGCAATGAGCTGGGATTAGGAGCATTATCTTAAAGGGAATGCTCTTAATCTCAGCTTGTTACCTGTATAAAAGACACTTGTCTACAGAAGCAATCAATCAATCAGATTCCAATCTCTCCACCATGGCCAAGACCAAGAACTGTCCAAGGATGTCAGGGACAAGATTGTAGACCTACACAAGGCTGGAATGGGCTACCAGACCATCGCCAAGCAGCTTTGTGAGAGGGTGACAACAGTTGGTGCGATCATTTGCAAATGGAAGAAACACAAAATAACTGTCAATCTCCCTCGGTCTGGGGCTCCATACAAGATCTCACCTCGTGGAGTTTCAATGATCATGACAACAGTGAGGAATCAGCACAGAACTACACAGGAGGATCTTGTCAATGATCTCAAGGCAGCTGGGACCATAGTCACCAAGAAAACAATTGGTAACACACTACGCCGTGAAGTATCTGAAATCCATTTTAGAAGAAAAGTATAGCACAATAGGTATTTGCAGCTCACAAAGAGAAGTGAATATTGTAACATATTAGACATGCCAGAAAGAGAACATGAAACAGTATTATAAGAAGTGGTTTTTGTAGGTCTGGAAAATAAAAAAAGAGTCCTATTTGCATGCAAACCCAGAGAATTAAATATTATTTATATGTAAGGCTTATATCGAAAGTGACATATCTAGAGATTCAAAGCTGAAACATATGTGAACTGTCTTGTCTGAGAAAACCTACCGTAATTTGAATTTTGTTTAGCCAGTTTACTAATCCTGACGACCCTGTTAGAAAACGCCAACCCATGACTGGATAGGGAAAGGGCAGAAAAATACTGACGTGATCCCTAAGTTCTCCCCTCCTATCAGCCAACTCTCTGTGCACTGTATGGTGTAGTAGATCTTGACAGGCTTGCAGTCATCCCACTGACTGTCAATGTTAGGGGGCTGTTTTCCTCTACCGACTTCAATAAAAGGGTGCTATTTTCCTCCCTGTGTGTAAAGGGTTTTCTACCTCCCATTGAATGCCAAGTTAAGAGGCATTTTTCATCCCACTGACTACCAATGTAAAGGAGGATATTTCCCCTCCATTGACACCAATGTAAGGGGCATACTTTTTTCCACTCACCACCAAAGTAAGATGACAATTTTAATATCATTGACTATCAGTGTAAGGCACATTTTTTTCTGACACCGATCACCAATGTAAGGAGTTAATATTTCATCTCACTGACTAACCAATGTAAATGGCCACTTTTCCATCGACCACCAATTTAAGTGAGCTATTTTCCCCACTGACACCAATGCAAGAAAGATAATTTCCTGTGACTAAACACCCATGTAATAGGTAATTTTACTTTCACTGATCACCAACAAAGCTGACCACCAAATGGAATTCTTTGTGTCACCAAAATAGGGGAACGCTTGTACACTATCCACCAATGTAAAGAAGCAATATACACTGACCACCATGGTAGCACAAGATTATACATATGGGAATTTACACTGACCACTGATATAACAGGGGTTTTTTATTAGAGGGGGGCTATTGACCACCAATATAAAAGGAATGGGACAATAGGATGGTACAAGGTCAACACAGAGTATAAGCAGGAGGTACAAATATAGGCCACCAGTGGTACATGGGCTAGAAATAATGAATGGCAAATACCAGATTCTGCAAATAGGTTACTGAAAATGGTGTCGCAGAGGAGTTGGGGGACATAATCAAAATTATGATATAGGGCACATTGCAGCTATTTTTTCCATCACCCCTTTCACTGTGGGGCATACAGGTGGAGAAGATCAATGTAGAATAATGAGAGGCTCGCTACACAGTACAGTAATTCTGTAAGCTGTGCTCTCAGTAAATGTTCCTGACCGCTGTGCAGAGCCGCCATCAGTTGGTGACAGCTCATACACTTCTAGGGGGCCCAGGCATCCCGATGGGCCCAGGCGTGGGAAAAGGCAGGGGCAGGTGCAGGGTGCTCCATGGCTGCACTGATTTTCTGTAAGGCAGCTCTTGCTGCTCTGTGTCATTGAGCTGACATTGGGCTCTTTGCTGCCACCTCTGGCTACTTCCTGTATATGCACTAGCCATGTGTGGTGTACTGCCTGTACTGTATCTTGGACTGCAGCTACTCCCTGTGTCTCAGCGACATATGGAAACCAGAGCTGAGACAGTTGTGGGGGAAACTGAGTGCGTACTGTGCTCTTATTACATATTTTCAGACTGCTGTATTCTGTAAGCTGTGCTGTATGTTACATACATAGCTCCCAACTGTTCCTGATTTTGAGGCACTGTCCCTAATTTGGAGCAAAGCCCCTCTGTCCCTGTTTCCTCCTCAATTGTCCCTCATTCTGGTCTGATTGTCATGGTTATGCAATAGAGTTTTCTCTGTCAGCTTACCTGTCTCCATGTGTTCATCTCTAGAGACCAGCTGCCTCTCACCTGACTGGTTTTATAACCTCTCCTCTAAGCATGGCCCCACCCCAGGCCCTATCAGGGAACCCTATATTAACCTGTGCACTGCAAGCCAGCAGTGCTGATCAACCATTGTGTGTTAGCCTCCGTGTGTACTTGCTGTGTTTCCTACGTCTGATTCCTGTTACCGACTTTGGCCTGTTCTCGACTCTCCCTGTCTGCTTGTTACCCTGACCTTTGGCGTGTTATGTTTATCCTTGTCTGCTAGTCGCCCTGACCTTTGGCTTACCCTTTACTTCCCTGTCGTTCCAGCCTGCTGCCTCCTTCCTCTTTTCCTGTGGTCTACGGTGCGCGTGAGCTGTGAGACCCCGGGGGCCGCGACCTGGAGCCAGACTGCAGCGCAGTCCATGCTCACCACTAGAGGCTCTGGTGAACACCCGCTGGCTCTTAGACTCTGCGCCCTGGGGAATCTATGCTCTAGCTCCCACTGGGATCCATGTTAGTTATCCTGTAGACCTGCTTCCTGAACCTTCCAGGGTTCAATCCGCAGCAGTCAGTTCTAGGGTCCACTACCTTAGCGGTGCACTTCCGACTCCTACAGAGTTCATCTGTCACCTGGTCTCAGGTGACCTGATACTGATCTACATAAAATGCACTTTTTATCTTTCAGAAAGTGTTTCCCAGTGCTAAACATTTCATCTAATTTCTAAATTGCTGCATTTGTAAAATTCAAAAGCCAATATAAAGGAATAGTAGTGGTAAATAACAATAAAAAAGCCCTTGTGGGTTTATCTAAACTTTTTTGGGGGTTAATTCTCCCTTAAGGGGGGCGTGACCTATTTCTACATACTTTTGCTAGTAGGTGTCCCTCATTCCCATCTCAAAAAGTTGGGAGGTATGTACATATTGTTGCAAATATTATGTGACTGCGCTTAGGATACCCAATAGGAGTGCAGCCTCCCCTAATAGAGATCCCCTAGGGGGTCTCCAACCAGTAGATATAGAGAATGAATGGGGTGGTTGGCGCTACCTAGATAATTTGCGGTTGTCACCGTATGTGTGGGGATGTGTGTGTGACCTTGAATAGTGTATAGTCCCTTAATACAAATATATAAATATAGTGAAAGTGAACAAATCTAGTTCTAAATGATGAATTGACATATGTACCCCACTAAACAATAGCATACTACAGGTTCTCTCATAATTCCTTATTGCTATATAACTATACTAAGGACAGGAACCTTGTAATTATTATGCCACATACATAAACTTGTCACCTTAAGTGTGTCAAAATAAAAATAAAAGTACTGTAACAAATAGACTAAAAGCCACAGTCAGCCGACATGCTATAAGTCAGTGAATATGCTAATATAGCACGTACAAATAAATTTCATAAATAAACATTCAAATAATAGTCCATATAATGTGCATATATTCTTCTTCAAATAATGTGACATAAAACACAAATGGTGACTTGGGTGCTCTCAATTTCTTCAGGTGACTCTGTGCTCCCCCTCCAGGGTCCCCACTCACCGGATCCACTCACCCCTACAGGGGCAATGCGCGTATGGATGCAACCTCTGCAATTACTCCCCCATAGTTATTGCGATATCAAAGATGGACTTCCGTCTTCATATGGATTGTAGTATATTCTGTAGTTGCTTCCTCATGAAAGGAAAGAGATGTGGACTCCCATAGTGTAGTAAATTATTTTAAATTTATTTAAAAGCCAACAACGAAAAAAATATATAAAAAACACTATTGCAAAAAATAGAGGTTTACAATAAAAGTCCCAAACCAGGCTTGATAAACTGGCCAGACAGTTGTCCACTAAGCTAGATACATAGTTGGGACGGCTGCTATAACGGATCAGGCCTAAAAATGTTATACAAGCGCTAGGACACACTGTGGAGACAGCAGCGCCGTGCTGCGCTCCATCTGCGTTGAGAGATGCCGTGAGAGATGGTGTTTTGGGAACCCCTTCCTGATGTTTTTAATATGCTCCCGTATACGTACATATAGGGGACAGGTGGTTCTGCCCACGTATTGCAACTGACATGGGCACTCTATGACGTAGGTTACATGCGTGCTCTGACAAGTTATGAGTTCCCTAATGCGATATTCTTTATGATCCTTTCAAGTCCAAAACGGATCATAAAGAATATCGCATTAGGGAACTCATAACTTGTCAGAGTACCCATGTAACCTACATCATAGAGTGCCCTTGTCAGTTGCAATACGTGGGAAGACTCTTCCATTTAATGACGTGGTGCATGGTGTGCTGGCACCGTCGCTGAGGACGTCTATGACGAAACGCGTAAGACGGCGCCTCACACACTACGTCATTTCCTGTTTGTAATAGCAAGTGGAATGCGGATGGAACGCAGCGCGGCGCTGCTGTCTCCACAGTGTGTCCTAGCGCTTGTATAACATTTTTAGGCCTGATCCGTTATAGCAGCCGTCCCAACTATGTATCTAGCTTAGTGGACAACTGTCTGGCCAGTTTATCAAGCCTGGTTCGGGACTTTTATTGTAAACCTCTATTTTTTGCAATAGTGTTTTTTATATATTTTTTATATTTTTCGTTGTTGGCTTTTAAATAAATTTAAAATAATTTACTACACTATGGGAGTCTACATCTCTTTCCTTTTATGAGGAAGCAACTACAGAATATACTACAATCCATTTGAAAACGGAAGTCCATCTTTGATATCGCAATAACTAAGGGGGAGTAATTGCAGAGGTTGCATCCATACGCGCATTGCCCCTGTAGGGGTGAGTGGATCTGGTGAGTGGGGACCCTGGAGGGGGAGCACAGAGTCACCTGAAGAAATTGAGAGCACCCAAGTCACCATTTGTGTTTTATGTCACATTATTTGAAGAAGAATATATGCACATTATATGGACTATTATTTGAATGTTTATTTATGAAATTTATTTGTACCTGGTATATTAGCATAATCACGAACTTATAGCATGTCGGCTAACTGCGGCTTTTAGTCTATTTGTCACAGTACTTTTATTTTTAGTTTGACACACTTAAGGTGACAAGTTTATGTATGTGGCATAATAATTACAAGGTTCCTGTCCTTAGTATAGTTATATAGCAATAAGGAATCATGAGAGAACCTGTAGTATGCTATTGTTTAGTGGGGTACATATGTCAATTCATCATTTAGAAATAGATTTGTTCACTTTCACTATATTTATATATTTGTATTAAGGGACTATACACTATTCAAGGTCACACACACATCCCCACACATACGGTGACAACCGCAAATAATCTAGGTAGCGCCAACCACCCCATTCATTCTCTATATGTACATATTGTTGCTCAGCCCACTGGCTGAATGAAAAAAAATAAAGATCCACCCAAGGCCAGCCTTAGATACATACGTTATAATTTTTGATCTGCTTCATTTGCAACACATTGCCATCAGTGTGCTCCATTTGTCAAACATCAGTCCCAAAGCATTATGCGTAGCAGAACCCAGGTGGTTTTATAAATAGGATGTACTCTACTCACATATTATAATGCTGTTTTTTAACTTGAACTGTAAGAGAAGCACAACATTCAGAATAACGGAACAGCTGGATGGGCAGAAAATATGCTTCAGCCTTCACTATCTTAAAATCACTGGTGTGGTACACGTGTTTAAGGACAAAGAGTAATTATTCTTTATTCTCCCTTACTGACAATTGCCAACCTTGGATGGATTATTTCCGCACAATTCCACAAGACCATTGTTAAGCAAACAGTGAAAGTGTTCCAAAAAGGCCAACCAATCATCCAGAATATCTCGGTCTCAGGGACTGTTGTGGTGTATTTATCTTCCTGCAGCTTTCCATCATCCTCTTGTAGATTATGAACCACACCTAACAAGGGAACGGGTCAGGGAGCCCCCTTTGTCACAAGAAAATATGTTCTAAAAAAACAGCCATTCATAGGAAAGGGCTAAAGGCAAGTGTTAGTGAAGATTTTTTTAAAGATTTTATAAAATATTCAAAAAAACGTTTAGATTGGACATGCTTGTTGCTTCATTTTTGATAAATAGATTTTCTGCCCATTAGCTCATTATATCCATAAGGAGCTTGTGTACAGTACATGGGTGTGTACCTCTGACCTATACACTCAGAGCCGTTTGTAGGTTTTAGCTTGGATTTTATGCAGCAGTTTTCACTTTCCGAGTACTGCAGCTTTTGCTATGTTCTGTATTTAGATAAAAAGTCAACGTGACAGCAATACAGTTAATATTTTTTTCATTTGACTTGCTTCCGAGGCTGACCTGGCATGCCAATACCTGGCAGGAAATATAGAGTACACAGATAATGATATCAATGGAGAGAGAGGTGCATTAGACAGCTATTTTATCATAGGAAAACAAATGTATCAGTTGGGGAAGTGCTTTTTTTTTAAAAGTACTGGAATAACACATACAACACATCTGATTCCTCAATCATTTGGGATAAAGGAAATTCAAAAGTAAAAATTTTTAATACTAATTTCAAGAGAAAACATAATTACAGTAAAAATGGAAAACATTAAAAAAGTGGAGGGACTATTCCCCTGAATTGAGAATGATCACAGCTGAGAATGAATGAAATTGCTCCTTAACCACTTGCCCACTGGGCACCTAAACCCCCTTCCTAACCAGACCAATTTTCAGCTTTCAGTGCGCTCACAATTTGAAGGACAATTACTCAGCCATTCAACAATGTACCCATATGATTTTTTTGTCCTTTTTTTCAAACAAATAGAGCTTTCTTTTGGTGGTATTTAATCACCAAGGGTTGAAAAAATGCACTTTCTTTGTTTCTGTAATACAATTTTGCAAATTTGTAATTTTTTAAAAAAAATTTTTAGCCAAAAGTTATACTACTACATATCTTTGGTAAAAATATCCCAAATCAATTATTTGGTCTTTGTGAAAGTTATAGAGTCTACAAGCTATGGTGGCAATTATTGAAAATTGATCACACCTGATGTACTGACTGACTCATTTCTTGAGACACAAGTCAGGAAAGTATAAATACCCCCCAAATTACCCCTTTTTGGAAAGTAGACATTCCAAGGTATTTAGTAAGAGGTATGGTTAGTTTTTTGAAGTTGTCATTTTTTCCCACAATTCTTTGCAAAATGAAGACAACACATAGCATGTACATAGCAAAAATGACACCCCAAAATACATTCTACCAACTGCAAATTGGTCCAAATACGCATATACATTCCATAGCTAAATACAGTACTTAAAAATCAGTCTGTAATTAAAGTAACATTGCATCAGTTGTTTCATGTAAAAATTGTATTACATGAATGAAAAATGTAGGTATCACAATAAGGGACCCATACTTACAAAAGTGCAGGATATCGCATGCTGATATCCCAACCGCAGCCACCAGGGACGTGGCTATAATATCCACAGCTCTCCGGTCAGACGTCCCTGGTGGCTGCCGTTGGGATATGAGCATGCGATATCCTTCATTTTTGTAAGTATGGGTCACACCAAACACAGAAGAAAACACATTTTGTCACATGAAAAAACAATCGACAAAAGCAGCAAAAAACATGCAACTTGCACCACGCCAAAATGTTCCATGAGCTACTTTGCCACGTGTAGCACAGCCCACTGCAATCAAAGGGCTGCCTGTGTGGCACTGGAATAACAAGCCAAAAAACATGAGCTCCTACTACTCTAGGTATAACTGGGGCCTAAAAGTGAAAAATTGGTGCATTTACACAAGAACACTGAGGCTCCATTCACATCTCCGTGTTTCCAAATGCTCAGAAAATGCGCACTTTGCCATGCATTTCAGAGCTGCTGCAAATGTGCAGCGTGTTTTTGTTGTCATTGCATGGTAAAGGCTCCCCAAGTGCAGTAAATGTATATAAAAAGAGAAGTTCCCCTAAATGGACTTTAATGGCACTTGCAAAAGGATATTAGATAGTAGATACGTGTAACAAGGTACAAAGAGTAAAAGAATTTTTTTATTTGAAAATGACATATATTAAAAACAGTGTTTTTGTCCTTCTTCAGGGGTGTAGCAGAAAAGAGAAATTCATCTAGAGTAATTAAAGTGTCACACTTTAAGTGCCGTTAAAGTCCATTTAGGGGAACTTCTCTTTTTATATACATTTGTATTATTAGATGTGGCACTGCTCTTTTAAACCTAGGGAAGCTAATCATCCCTTATTTATTATCAAGTGCAGTAAATGCAACAAAAATGGAGGTAATACACCATGTTCTGCTCCAAAAAAAAGTTCTGGAGCTTCTCTGGGGCGATTGTCACGATAAGTGAATGCTCCAAAACACCACAAAAAAAAATGTATGCGGAAAGTGAGTTTTCGCTATGTGGAGATGTGAACAAGGCCTGGCAACTCAGTGTCTCCGTCCACGCCCTCCAATGTACTTGTGTAAAGATAGTCATACACTATGCAATCTGTACAATCTCTGTACAATTTCCTTTAGATTTACCAGATTTATGGTATAGTAGGACCCACCTGATCAATCCATTCAATTTGTATAATATCTTGCAGCCTTTGTACTACATAGTGAATGCTGAGAGATGATCTACAGGAAGTGATGCAATCTGAAAATTATTTAAAAAATTAAAATAAATTGGACAAGATCTTAAACCTCCTGTGGATAAGGTAAGTGGGAGAAAAGCACATTGCAATGGCTCTGCCAGAAATGGCATTGGAAAAAGCTTCTATTTATTATATATAGTGAAATTCTGCCCTTAAAGGTGAACTTATCCTGCCTGGAAACTTAAAAATAGGACATATTAGAATTTTGCATTTACAGCCCAACTATATTTTTGGCTTAGATCAGTTAAATATATTGCCTCAATGTCTTAGAAATCATTGTCACCCTGTAAGAATGCTGTAGAGAAGGTCCCTTGAGTAAAACTCATGCCTTCTGCTGAGCTGATAGAGTTCTGCTTCTCAAATGTTTCAAACCTATGCAAATTTGTCATTTTTTGAGCAGCAGTTAATTTCTGTCTAATTGTGATGCTAATTTTGCTTGTTAAATGAAACCCCTGCCCATTACCTTTTATATCTGCTTTAAGGCTGGATTAACACCTATTTTTAGTGCTTTTTGCATTTTTCAGATTTGCACTACAGAACGTGCTCCATAGGAAACCATGTTAAATGGGCTGTAGTGCAAATCTGCAAAATGCAAAAAAGCACCAATAATGCATAGGTGTGAATCCAGCCTTAGTGTCAGTTTAGAAAGGTTCTCCAGTATAATCTGAATGTTCTCAGCAAAGTAATTCAGAATAAATAGCTGCTGTGTGCATTTGTTGTAGTAATGTCCATGACGTCATTGCGATTCCCAGTATATGGTATATATGGCACTATCCATGAGATTTATGTCTATACATCGCTGTTTGCAAGTAAATCCTTGTAAGTGTTTAGATCAAGGTTTTCGGTGGCCCTCCAACTGTTGTGAAACTACAACTTCCATCATGCCTCTGTCTGTGGGAGTCATGCTTGTAACCGTCAGCCTTGCAATGCCTCATGGGGCTTGTAGTTTTTCAACAGCTGGAGGACCGCCAGTTTGAGACCCCTGGGTTAGATATTTTTGAAATAAAGTGTCTGTTAATGGTTTTACACTATTTTCGGATGCTTTCTGTTTCTTCACATGTATCCATGAGCCGGGAGTTTGTGACCCCCTACTGTGATGCGGAATGTTGGGGAATTAACAACATCCATTAAAGAACGTAAACAGAAGGTAAACAAGAGAATGCGCACAGGCCTGTATTACCACCTCTGCGCTAAATGAAATGAGAAACACAAAAGGAGCTGCCACTTAAAGTGTAAAATATGTATAAGCTGAATCCACCCCCCAATTGTGAAGATGGATAGTGGCGCTTTCCCTACCAGTAATAGGAATGGGTCAGGCACTAACGTTCTCACTACTGTGGAGTGAGTTGGAGGTGCACTGAATCTCAAAGGTGATAAATGAAAAAAACAATTGACAACCCCTATTACTATAGCACATAAAAATCAAACAGACATCTAAATAAATGTGACACTCTAATATAAACAAATATTGCCACCAGCAATGAAGCTGTAATGTGATGACAATAAAATGAAATCCACCACGTGACAATAGTGTATAAATGATGACTAAAAAATACAACCAGTGAAAAGAAAAAATTATATATAAATTAAATACAAATAATAAAAAATATTAAAAAATAGTCCACATAAATAATGATGATAATGTGTGACAAAATCCAAAAAAGTGCAGGTGTCTTCAAAACCGTTCTGCTGTGATCCGCAAATTTCACCACACCTCAGTGACGTGATTCCACTCCCTTCTGAAGTTCAAACTCACCAGCTAAGACCTCCCATTCTCGTGTTTGGCCAAACAGAGCCTCAACCCACTCTCATGGGGGTTAGCATGCGACCCAGATCTCCACTGCTAAACACCGGCTCTCTCCTTAAAATGGTATTTCTATATGTGGAATGAAAGAAATGCTCCAATGGTGTAGTACCGTTAAAAAGACATTTATTCACACTAAAACAGTGCCAATACACTCACATTCACATAAAAACTAGTAGGCAAATCACTTCACAGCAGTTGGAAAACAGCACGGCACACTGAACGGTGATATTGAAAAACGAAACTACAACAAACGGCCACGGCGGACCAAGAGAATATGGGTGCTGGAGATCGTCTCACCCGCTTGCAGCAAAACGGCCCTCGGCTAATCCCCACTCCATCACCCGTCACTCCTTCCTCTACCACTCGTGTTAGATTGCCGTATAGCCACGCCCTGACATGTTTCGTCACCAGGACGAAACCCCATGAATAAGTCCTGGTGACGAAACATGTCGGGGCATGGCTATACGGCAATTTTTATGTGCTATAGTAATAGGGGTTGTCAATTGTTTTTTTCATTTATCACCTTTGAGATTCAGTGCACCTCCAACTCACTCCACAGTAGTGAGAACGTTAGTGCCTGACCCATACCTATTACTGGTAGGGAATAGCGCCACTATCCATCTTCACAATTGGGGGGTGGATTCAGCTTATCCATTAAAGAACGATTGGATTTTATTGGAAATACCAAGTTCTCTCAATTGCCTGTCCGATTCAATACTTATGGTATGGGAGTCCACATATAAGCAAGCTGGCTTTACACGGTGGTGGTGGCACGCGGGTTGATGGTGGAAATTCGGATATATTATCCCTACACGTGGGTATCAGATTTAACCTCTTGGGACTTCTTATTTTTCACAGCAATCATTCCTGCTCACTTAATTCTTCACTTTAACACTAACATGACATCTTACAGCGATTCATTGCTTTCTATTGAACTTTTCACTCCTATATTAGCAGGAGCACTTCTGTTACCCTGTTTCCCCCAAAATAAGACCTAGCGTGATTGTCAGTGATGGCTGCAATATAAGCCCTACCCCCCAAATAAGCCCTACCCTGTTTCCCCGAAAATAAGCCCTACCCTGAAAATAAGACCTACAAGGACTTTAATTAGGGTTTATTTGGGGGGTAGGGCTTATATTGCAGCCATCACCGACAATCACGCTAGGTCTTATTTTCGGGGAAACAGGGTATTTATATTACCAAACAGTATCCCATGTTACTGTTGTCCACATCATAATACCTTTAAGGTTTACACTTGGAGTTATACATGTGCTATTATTTTTCATGTATTTTTGCACTGCACTATAACGTATATATCGGTTTATGCACTATTTTTTTGTCTAGTGAGATGTCAGGAGCAGTGTATGCCCTCTGTTCGCAGTTTGTTTCCACTTTTTATTTGCTGTATGCATTACTAAAATAAATAGAAACGCTTTCTTCCCTGTATGTTGCAGTCGTTCAGGTGCTCAATTAACAGTTTTTTGAAACTATCAATGCCCCCCCGCTGAGACCACCGCCTGTGGAAGGGAATTCCACATCCTTGCTGCTCTTACAGTAAAGAACCCTCTACGTAGTTTAAGTTTAAACCTCTTTACTTCTCATTTTAATGAGTGGCCACGTGTCTTGTTAAACTCTCTTCCGCAAAAAAGTTTTATCCCTATTGTGGGGTCACCAGTAGACATGTGCACACTGAAATATTTTGTTTTGGAATTTCGTTTTCGTCCGAAAAATAAATTTATTTAGTTACTCCCAAAATTAGTTTTTATTTATTTTGTTTTTCGTTAAAAATTGCATTCGTCCGAAAATCCAAATTAATTAAGGTTGAATCTGTCATTGAAGGCTTATGGTGTCTGTTGAATGTTCAAAGAAGATTCGACGGAGCAACTAAACTGTACGTGTACATTTCCGGTCTAATTTTCCGCCACAAGCTAGCTGTAGTAGAATTCTAATGTTGTATGACTAGTAATAATTATATATTTATTAATTATTTTACTAGTCAACCAACATTAGAATTTTTCTATAGCCTATGGGCGGATGCATTTGACTGGAAATGTACGATTGCAGCGTCGTACAGTTTGGCTGCTCCTTCGAATCTTCTTAGAACTTTCGACAGACACCATAAGCCAAAGATTCGATGTTTGTATGTTTTTCTTTGCTTTGTCGAATATTCATCGTTCATGTTGAATGGTCTACTCTACCCCAACAGTCAGCCAACTTTCACATTCGTTTCTCAATCTCCAAGTGCAATGGCGGGCTCGGCATCCGACGTTGTGTCAGATATTGATATGGCATTAAAATATAGAATCTATAATAATAAATCCCCCCCCACAACACGGGCAGCCTCTGAGGCAACACTAGCAACACTAGTATCACTATCAAGTTCACAACACTAATACAATAGCAGCAGATTATTATGAAAAAGTTAAGTTGAACTGTAGCTTGCTTCACTATTGTTCTGCTGCTGTGCTTATGCTTAATTGCTAAATAATTCAGGTTCTCTGGCAAACGGACCAGCTAAGATTGACTTTCTTCTGAAATGATTCAGTGTGTGTCTCTCTCTGCTAGCAAATCGTAAGTGAAAGTAAATTGGCTGTACGTGTGTACTTAGTTCTAGCTATTTTACTGCCCCTCCTCTTTGGTTACAATCGGCCAATAACATTCATCATCATCATTATTTTTATTTTACTTCCCCCACCCAATTCCAGCAGCGATCTTTTCTCTCCATGTCGAATCTTTTCTTTCTATGTCGAATCTTTTCTCTCTATGTCGAATAATCTTGAACTAATAGAGTTAAGGTTAGGCACATTCGACCACAGGTTCGATAGACACAGATTTATTATTGTCAGCGTCATGTCGAATCTCCTATCTATATCAAACTGTTGATACGAAAACGAAAATAAAGCATTTGTTTATGCCGGATCTTTCGGTTTTCGTATTCTGCACTTTCCTTATCGTTTGTTAAAACGATAACGAAAATACCTGAAATTTGGACGAAAAAATGTCTAGTCACCAAAATGGTATTTGTAAGTTGAAATCAAATCCCCTCTCAAGCGTCTCTTCTACAGAGAGAATAAGTTCAGTGCTCGCAACCTTTCTTCATAACTAAGATCCTCCAGACCCTTTATTAGCTTTGTTGCCCTTCTTTGTACTCGCTCCATTTCCAGTACATCCTTCCTGAGGACTGGTGCCCAGAACTGGACAGCATACTCCAGGTGGGGAGGGACCAGAGTCTTGTAGAGTAGAAGAATTATCGCTTTATCCCTGGAGTTAATCCCTTTTTTAATGCATGCCAAGATTCTATTTGCTTTGTTAGCAGCAGCTTGGCATTGCATGCCATTGCTGAGCCTATCATCTACTAGGACCCCCAGGTCCTTTTCCATTCTAGATTCCCCCAGAGGTTCTCCCCCCAGTGTATAGATTGCATTCATATTTTTTAACGATGTATGTATAACAAATTCTCAGTAGTATTAGATTAACCACCTCCTTCGTTTTTGCCAGGTGTTGCAAATGAATCCATTTTTTAGCAAGGTGTTAAAAGCCGTGGATACCAACCAATGCCCCCCACAAAAGGCCATGTTTTGGGAACTTACCTTAGTTTTAATAACTGTCATAAATATAAACAATTGACATTGAGTTAAAGCACCTGTGCCTGGTGAAGGAAACCCCTAAAATGTGACCCGTTGGGGTACTTGAAAACTGAGGTTGGGACCTACTAGATTAAAGTTCACCTTTCTGACTATGCTTAATGTTACATTCAACATTAATGACTTGCCAACCGCCTAACTGTAAATGTAAGTCATGTTTTTGTCGTTAAATACCAGGGTTATGGCAGCAGCTAGCCTCCTATCTTTTCTTTTTTTTTGTTTGGCGGCCGGCTTTAAGCTAAAAGTGATCCCAGTGGCGGATTCGCCACAGGATCACTTTTATAGGCGGTGAGAGAGGTGCGCCCGCCCCCCCTCTTCCGGGTTTATGGGAGCTGTTGGTAAACCCGTAAGCGATCTGGTCCGGCAGATAGCTGGGCGGGAAGTCAAGTGAGGGCAAGATGACCAGAACTACACCTGACGTCAGTTCTCGGCCATCAACATTTTTTTTTTTAAACTCAAAATATAAACAAAAATAGGATTTTTAATACAGCTTACCTGTAAAATCCATTTCTTGGAGTACATCACGGGACACAGAGCAGCCATAGTAATTACTATGTGGGTTATACGCCACTTATAGGTGAATGGACACTGGCACACCCAAAAGCAGGAAGTCCCCCTCTATATAACCCCTCCCATACAGGAAGTACCTCTGTTTTGTAGCAAAGCAATTTATATCCCAGCAAGAGGGATGGAACGTCTGTGTCTTGTGATGTACTCCAAGAAAAGGATTTTACAGGTAAGCTGTATTAAAAATCCTATTTTCTTTATCGTACATCACGGGACACAAAGCAGCCATAGTAATTACTATGTGGGATGTCCCAAAGCAATGCCCCTGAAGGGAGGGAGACACATATCAAAGCAGGCCGCCATCACACGTGAGGACCTATACTGCTGCCTGCAGTACACTGTGCCCAAAAGTGGCATCCTACTGCCGCCTTACATCCATCCTGGTAAAATTTAGTAAATGTATGTACTGACGACCAAGTCTCGGCCTTGCAAATCTGAGCTATAGAGGCCTGGTGACGCACTGCCCATGTGTCAGGCTAGAGCATATAACAGGTAACAGTTCAGGTGTTCTGATTATGCAAAGAGTTCAAGGAACAAGAGCACATACCATGAGCAGAGCAGGTCAGCTGGGACTTGTAGTTCACCGCTGTAGATGTAGGTCGATGTTTGCTGGACCTTGTAGTTCACCACTGCAGATGAGGATACATGGTGTCTGGTGTTGTAGTTCACCGCTGCAGGTGAGGATAGATGTCTGGTCCTTGTAGTTCACCGCTGCAGATGTTACTAGTGGAATCAGGCAAAACGTAGTCTAGGCAAGCTGGGTCATACACAGGAAGATCAGAGTCCAAGCGGTACCGAATCAGAAGCAAGCAAACAGGGTCAAACGAGCCGGGTCATACACGAAATACACAGAGCAGATATCAACTGGATCAAAGACAAGGTAAACTCTAACACGAGCAATGATTGAATGCTGTTGCAAGTTATTTAAAGGTCAGCTGGCCAATCATTGTTGTTTCCCAGGTAAAGGCTGTGTCAGGTGAGTTGTGCTGGGTCCTAAAGGGATCCTAGTACTGACAGTACCCCCCCTTTCTCGAGGGGTTGCTCCTGCACCCCCAGGCTTACTTGGATAACGAAGATGGAACTTCTTCTTAAGTCGGTCAGCATGAAGATCACGAGCTGGGACCCAAGATCGATCCTCTGGGCCGAAACCTTTCCAATGAACGAGATATTGTAAGGAATTGCGCACTCGTCTGGAATCAAGAATAAATGCCACTTCATATTCCTGACTGTCCAACACATCCACAGGTTCTGGTTCATTTACTTGGAGGCTGGAATGAACAGGTTTCAACAATGAAACATGAAAGACATTTGGAATGCGCATGGATGGGGGGAGTTTTAATCTATAGGATACAGGATTAACAATCTCCGAAATTTCATAGGGCCCGATGAATTTTGGGCCAAGTTTTTTAGATGGAACATGCAGGGACAGATTCCTAGATGATAGTCACACTTTGTCACCAACTTTATATCCTGGTGCCTTTGAGCGCCTCTTGTCCGCCATTTTCTTAAAAGCCTGCACAGAGCGAGAAATAGCATGATTGACATCGGACCAGATTTTGGAGAAATTTTCAATTGTGGTGTTGGCATCTGGCACATCAGAGGGTGGAAGATCAAAGGAGCACACACGAGGATGCAACCCGTAAACACAGAAGAGGGGAGAGGTCCCTGTAGATGTGCTGGCACAATTATTAAAGGCAAACTCTGCCCATGGCAGGACGTTGACCCACTCCACCTCATCATTGGCCATCAGACAACGTACCATCTTCTCTAGAGTCTGATTAGTCCTTTCTGTTTGGCCGTTTGTCTCAGGATGATATGCTGAAGAATATGATAACTTAATCCCCAGCTGAGAGCAAAGGGCCTTCCAAAACTGGGCTATAAACTGAGAGCCACGATCTGAGACAATGTTGATTGGTGCCCCATGGAGCCTGAAAACATGTTTAATGAATAAAGATGCCAGTTCTTTAGCAGATGGAAGTTTCGGAAGCGGAACAAAGTGGCCCATTTTACTGAACCTGTCTACCACCACCCAGATCGTGGAACATCCCTGGGACGGAGGCAAGTCAGTGATAAAGTCCATAGATAAATGGGTCCAGGGACAGGTAGGTATTGGTAGAGGACATAGGAGACCGGGCGGCTTAGAGGTACTGCTCTTGCTTCTGGCACAAACTTCACAGGCCTGGACGAAGGCTAACACATCCTGCCTGATCGATGGCCACCAGAGGTTGCGAGAGATAATTTCAAAAGTTTGTCTAAACCCCGGATGTGCTGCAGGTTTTGATGCATGTACCTGTTGCAATACCTGCAAACGAAGAGCCAGGGGCACAAAAAGCATACCGGAGGGAGTGGAGGGAGGGGCTTCAGCCTGTGCAGGTAACAAGGCCTCAGAGATGTCAGTCTGGGTGAAAGCCAAAATCCTATCCTCAGAGATAATGGGTTGTGGAGGAAGCGGAGGAGGAGACTCTGAAAGAAAGCTGCGAGACAAGGCATCAGCCTTAATGTTTCTTGGTCCTGGTAAATATGAAATTGTGAAGTCAAATCTGGAGAAGAACAATGACCACCTGGCTTGACGTGAGTTCAGTCTTTTAGCAGAACGGATGTATTCAAGGTTTTTGTGGTCAGTCAGAACTATGAATGGATAGCGAGCTCCCTCCAGCCAATGTCTCCATTCCTCCAAAGCGAGCTTTATGGCTAGAAGTTCTCTGTTGCCTATATCATAATTGCGCTCTGCTGGGGAATATTTCCGAGACAAGAAGGCACAGGGGTGGATGGCAGCATTTACAGGATCCTTTTGTGACAAAAGCGCCCCCACCCCTACTTCAGATGCATCTACCTCCACAATAAAAGGTAGCTCAGGAACAGGATGGCGTAGGATTGGTGCAGAGGTAAAGGCTTTCTTTAACTGAGTGAAGGCTGCCTGGGCTTCAGTAGTCCATTTAAAGGTAGTCGGAGTCTTCCTGGTGAGAGAGGTGATGGGATGTGCAATGGTGGCAAAGTTCTTAATGAATTTTCGATAGAAATTTGCAAAGCCCAGGAAGCGCTGAACTGCCTTTAGGTCTGAAGGTGGTGCCCAGTCTAAAATGGCTTGAATCTTGGCTGGATCCATGGTGAGGCCTGTGTCAGAAATTAGGTAGCCTAGGAAAGGTACTTGTTTAACATGGAATGAACATTTCTCAGGCTTTACAAAAAGGGAGTGAGTCTTTAATCGGGCCAATACTGAGCAGACATGTTTCTGATGTGTTTCAAGATTGGGAGAATATATCAAAATGTCGTCTAAATATACAAGCATGAAGCGACCCAACATGTCACGGAAAATGTCATTCATAAAGTTCTGAAAGACAGCTGGTGCATTTCTGAGACCGAAAGGCATGACAAGACATTCGTAATGACCATCCTTGGTGTTAAAGGCTGTCTTCCACTCGTCGCCTGCACGTATGCGCACCAGATTATAGGCTCCCCTTAAGTCCAGTTTGGAGAAGATTTTGGCTCCCTGGATTTGAGAGAACAATTCTGTGATGAGAGGAAGAGGATACCGATTGGGAACAGTTATTTTATTTAGACCTCTGTAATCAACACAAAGTCTCAGTCCCCCATCCTTCTTTGGGACAAAGAAGCATCCTGCTCCTGCGGGAGAAGTGGAGGGACGGATGAAACCCTTAGCTAGGTTTTCCTGGATGTATTCTTGCAAGGCAAGATTCTCTGGCTCAGACAGTGGAAAGACTCTCCCTCGAGGAGGTGTAGTGTCAGGCAAGAGGTCAATGGGACAATCATAACTGCGATGAGGTGGTAAAGTGTCAGCAATCCCTTTAGAAAACACATCCCAAAAGTCCTTATAACAAAGTGGAATCTGTTCCATTCCCACTTGACAGGTAGCCAGTCGAACAGGGTGCTGGATGCAGTTCTGCTTACACTGATCGGACCAAGTCAGAATATCTCCTGTTCGCCAGTCAATTACAGGATTGTGCTTCTGAAGCCAAGGAAGGCCTAGGATCAAAGGAGTGGATGGAGAGTCAATGACAAGACATGAAATCTTCTCCCAATGCAAAGCCCCCAATTGTAACTGGAAAGGTTTGGTGGCTTGGAGCACTAGATCTTGTGAGAGAGGGCGATTATCCACGGAAATCAGGCGGACTGGGCATTCTAGAGCATGAGTTTCCAAGGACAAAGAGGTAATCAGAGTCTTATCAATAAAATTCTCAGCGGCTCCAGAATCTACCAAGGCCAGCAGTTCATGAGCCCCTGTCCCAAAGTGAATGACAGCGGGTAAAAGAATACGCTTGTCCCCCTGGGGAGATGAGAGCAGACCTAAGGTAACCTCCCCGCAATTACCTAGGTCCTGGAGTTTCCCGGACGTGTAGGGCACGAACGGAGCATATGACCCTTGAGGCCACAATACAAGCAGAGTCCCATGTTACGCCGGCGCGTGTGTTCCTGGGCAGATAACCGGGTGGAGCCTAACTGCATAGGTTCTTCCTCAGATTTGGCACTGGAGGAGGAATAGTCAGTCGGCAAGGGAGGTATATAGTTTGCCACAGCTGTAGTTTGTTCTCGTCTCCTCTCTCGCTGGCGGCGGTCAATTCTAATGGCTAGACTCATAGCCTCCTCCAGTTAGGCTGGGTAGGAGAAGTTGACCAGAGCATCCTTAATTGCATCTGAAAGGCCCATTCTAAACTGGCTGCGGAGTGCTGCATCATTCCAGCCAGATTCCGGGGCCCACCTGCGAAACTCTGAGCAATACATTTCAGCTGTGGTAGTTCCTTGCTTTAAGTTACGCAGGGTTGATTCTGCAGTAGCAGCACGATCTGGATCATCATAAAGCAACCCTAGGGCTTCAAAGAAGGCATCTACTGTTAGCAAGGCTGGGTGGTTTGGTTCCAGGTTAAAGGCCCAAGCCTGGGGGTCACCCTGTAGTAGAGAAATAATGATTTGAACCCTCTGAGTTTCAGGGCCAGACGAGGATGGTCTTAACTTGAAATATAATTTGCAACTGTTTTTAAAGTTGCAAAACCCTTTACGGTCACCAGAAAACCGGTCAGGCAAAGGAATTTTTGGTTCAGATGGAGTTTTTGTAGCAGTGGTAATAGAAGGAGATTGCGCCTTGGTGAGCTCTGTGGCCATTTCCTGAACTTGATGGGATAAGCGGCAAAGTTCCTGTGCAAACAACTGAGCCTGCTCAGGATCCATGATAGGTTTCCTTTATTATGTATGGCTCGTGTTAATGTCAGGCTAGAGCATATAACAGGTAACAGTTCAGGTGTTCTGATTATGCAAAGAGTTCAAGGAACAAGAGCACATACCATGAGCAGAGCAGGTCAGCTGGGACTTGTAGTTCACCGCTGTAGATGTAGGTCGATGTTTGCTGGACCTTGTAGTTCACCACTGCAGATGAGGATAGATGGTGTCTGGTGTTGTAGTTCACCGCTGCAGGTGAGGATAGATGTCTGGTCCTTGTAGTTCACCGCTGCAGATGTTACTAGTGGAATCAGGCAAAACGTAGTCTAGGCAAGCTGGGTCATACACAGGAAGATCAGAGTCCAAACGGTACCGAATCAGAAGCAAGCAAACAGGGTCAAACGAGCCGGGTCATACACGAAATACACAGAGCAGATATCAACTGGATCAAAGACAAGGTAAACTCTAACACGAGCAATGATTGAATGCTGTTGCAAATTATTTAAAGGTCAGCTGGCCAATCATTGTTGTTTCCCAGGTAAAGGCTGTGTCAGGTGAGTTGTGCTGGGTCCTAAAGGGATCCTAGTACTGACACCATGACGCACTCACTCCCCTGGTAGAGTGCCCTCTAATTTGAAAAGGTGGAACCCTTCTTTTCAATCCATAAGCCTGAATTATAACCTGAGTAATCCACTGTGAAATAGTCGATTTCGACAGTGTGTTCCAAATACTTGACTGTGCTGGACACACTGTGGTCTAGCCGTGTAACCGAATGATCTATAAGCAGCAGGTCGTCTAGGCATGCCGTTACTGATATACCCTGGACCCTTAATCTTGCTAATACCGAGGCCGGGGGGTGGTGGCTAACCCGAAGGGCAAGGCCATGGACTGAAATTGGTGCTGTTCCACCTCGAATCGCAGAAATTTCTGGTGAGCAGGGCAGATTGGCACATGCAGATATGCATCTTTGATGTCTATTGATGCTAGAAATTCTCCTCCCGTCAGAGAGGACACGACTGACCGGATTGACTCCATGCGAAAGAAGCAGATGGTTAGGAATTGATTTAGATCTTTGAGCTCTAGCATGACATCTCCATTCGGTTTTGGAACGGTGAAGAGATTCGAATAAAAACCCATGCCCTGCTCCTCTATTGGAATTTCTGTAATCACACCCTGTGACGTCAACTGGTCCAGTTCCTGGAATAAAGACCTTCTTTTTAATGGGTCTCTGGGAACATTCAATCTTAGAAAATGTTGGAAACTCCTGAAACTCTAGCTTGTAGCCTAGAGATACTGTGGAGATGACCCATCTGTCTTGGATCTCTTCCCGTCAAGCTCCTGAAAACTGCAGAAGCCTCCCAAATCGGTCGAGTGGGGGCACCCCTTCATAAGGATGCCTTAAGACTCTGTTTTGTATGCTTCTGCCCCCACGGCTTCTTCTGGCCTTGTAGCTTACCTCTTGAACCCGACGGCGGAGGCCACCAAAACTGCCTGGAGGCTGCAGCACCTGGTGCCGGGGAAGAAGAACATTTACTACGCCTACTCCTTCTTTTAACCGGTAAAAGGGCACTCTTAACACCTGAAATTTTTTGCATATACTTATCCAAGTCGTCTCCGAACCGTTCCCCATGAAAAGGAAAACTTGTCAATAGCTTTTTGCGTGGCAATTCAGCTAACCAATGCTTCAACCAGAGAATTCTGCGTGACACCTGTTGAATACAATCTTTAAGGGCGTTCACTGCAAAACATAAGGTCCTTGGCAGCTCCACTAACTCGCGGGCCACTTCCCCTTGAGCAGGGACACCTTTAATGACTTGCTTGAGCTGGTCTTTTAAGGATTGACAAACCCCAATCGCGGCTACTGCAGGTTGTACTACTGAACCAGCTATAGAAAAGGAGGCTTTAAGTAAAGATTCCAGCTTCTTGTCAGCTGGATCTTTGAAAACCTGGACATTGTTTACTGGACATGTTAGACTCCTGTTCACAGAAGAAATAGCAGCATCCACTGCTGGCAAACTCCACTTTTTAGTGAACTTTTCCTCCATGGGATAAAGAAGAGAAAATCTCCCAGGAGGAACAAAATACCTATCTGGGTGATCCCAGTCTGCATATATTCGTTGCTCCAGCAGTGGGTGTAAAGGGAAAGCATGTGGGCCCTGTGAAGGCCTTTAAAGAACCCAAAGAAGAAAAGGGGGCCTCAGCCACCTCTGCTAGGGGCAACTTATATGCAGAACGAACCAATTCCGTAAGCGATTGGACTAGCAGTTTTTGGGATTGCAAGGCTGAGAAGGGCTCCTCTGAGATTGAATCCTCAGAAGAGGAGTCATCTGCTGCCCTTCTTCCCGGTCATCCAATGGCACCTCAATGTAATCTGCCCATTTCTGTTCCAATACTGGAAGGTCAGGAGGGGGAGAGGGGAACCTTTCGCGCTTTTTCCCCAGGCTGGGAGACAGACGCAATCATGTTGGCTATTTTTGCCTCCAAGCCAGCTAATGCTGAAGCCAAATCGTCAGAGTCTGAAATGTTGGATGTAGCCACTATGCCTGACAGCCTCAATGGGTCAGACTGGCCAGTTGCCTCTGGCCTTTCAGGGGAGGATAGTACAGTGGAAGCATGACTAGGATCCTCCAGGGATGGACTGGCCATCGGGACTACCGGGAGTTTCCCGGTGGGTCGATGGCTCAGTGGGCCGGTTTCAGCGGCCACCTAATACATCAGAGGTCCGTGGCGATATACTCGTCAATAGCTGGCGTCTGACGGGTAGATCAAGATTTAGCCAGCACGCAGAGTAGCGCAGGAAGTGCCTGTGAAAGGTTCTCTCTCATGTCACGCAGCGCTGCTCCCCGGCGGCCCCTCTTCTCTTCTCGTCCATCCCCATTGGCTTGTGACATCTGGGATGGACGAGAAGAGAGGAGGGGCTGCTGGGGAGCAGCGTGACATAAGAGAGAACCTATCACAGACGCTTTCTGCGCTCCTCTGCATGCTGGCCATGTGCCATGTGCCCCGATGTCCTGTGCCCTGATGTGCTGTGCCCTGATGTTCTGTGCCCCAATGTCCTGTGCCCTGATGTGCTGTGCCTCAATGTCGTGTGCCCTGATGTACTGTACCCTGATGTGTTGTGCCCTAATGTGCTGGGCTCTGTACCCTGATGTGCTGTGCCCTGTATCCTGATGTGGCCTGGTGTGCTGTACCCTGATGTGCTGTGCCCTGATGTACCTTGTGCCCTGATGTGCTGGGCTCTGTACCCTGATATGCCTTGGGCCCTGATGTACTGTGACCTGTGCCCTGATGTCCTGTACCCTGATGTGCTGTGTCCTGATGTGCTATACCCTGATGTGCTGTGCCCTGATGTGCTGTGTCCTGTACACTGATGTACTGTGCCCTGACGTGCTGTGCCCTGTACCCTGATGTGTTGTGCCCTGAACGCTGATGTGCTGGGCTCTGTACCCTGATGTGCTGTGCTCTGTACCCTGATGTGCTACGCCCTGTACCCTGATGTGGCCTGGTGTGTTGTACCCTCATGAGCTGTGCCCTTATGTGCCCTGTACCCTGATGTGTTGTGCCCTGATGTGCTGTGCCCTGTACCCTGATGTGCTGTGCCCTGAAGTGCTGGGCTCTGTACCGTGCCCTGATGTGTTGTGCCCTGGGCCGGTCTGGATGAAGTCCAGGGCCACATTTTTGTCCCTGTCCAGCCCTGGGATCCTCAGATCCTAACAGCGGCACCCTTGCAGTCCTCCCTGCTGTATTCCCCCCACCTTTCTTTCGGGAAGAAATAGTCCTAAGCCCAAAATGCAGAGGTACTCAATATGCATCCACTGCTGAGCTTTAGTCCAGCAAAAAAATACCGCTATCACTGCTCAGCCTAACGCCCAGTAGGCGTGCCTCGAGGCTCAGGTACCATCCATCCTGGCCTTTCTTTTGCCACCTTGAATGGATCCGACTGCATAGCTCCTTGATCCTAGCAAGGATTTCTCCAATGGGGCTGTCTATATTATAGTACTTCAATCCACCGTGACCTAACCTTGAGACACTGATGAAAAAACTGAGGTACTTCCTGTATGGGAGGGGTTATATAGAGAGGGACTTCATGTCTTTGGGTGTGCCAATGTCCATTCACTTATAAGTGGCGTATAACCCACATAGTAATTACTATGGCTGCTCTGTGTCCCGTGAGGTACGATAAAGAAAAAAGTTTTTTTACTCTTTTGATTTTAAAAGGTAAATGAGAGATTTGGGGTCTTTTTGACCACAGATCTCTCAATAAAAAGAGGAGCTGTCATGTTTATTTCTATTACAATGAATGTAAACTGATACAAAAAAAAAATGACAATGTAAAAATAAAAAGTAAAATAAAGGGAAAAAAAATAAAAATTAAAAGCGCCCCATGCCTCCGTGCTCACGCGAAGAAGCAAACGCAAGTCAAGCCCGCATATGTAAACAGTGCTCAAACCGCACATGTGAGGTATCGCCGCAATCATTAGCGCTAGAGCAATAATTCTATTGCTAGATCTCCTCTGTAACTCTAAACAGGTAACCTGTACAAAATGTTAAAGTGTCACCTACTGAGTTTTTTAAGTACCACGGTTTGTCGTCATTCCACCAGCATGTGCAATTTTAAGGTATGACATGGTAGGTATCTATTTACTCGGCATAACATCATCTTTCACATTGTACAAAAAAAAATTAGGCTAACTTTACTGTTTTTTTTTTGTTTTAATTAATTGAAGTGTATTTGAAAGACCACTGCAAAAAGAATACAGATTTTTCTCGTAAACAACAAATGTCAGAAAAAGGCCTAGTCTTAAAGGTGGTGGTCACTGTCCCCAAACCCCTGCTATTACCTGAATTGTGGGGTGCTTCTCACCCCCACTTACCCAAAGTGCCTCTCCCCCTAATGCTTTGTATTGTCTAAAATAAAAACACCTGAAGCTTGAATGCCTCAAATAAGAGTTTTCATCCTATACATCTATACTTTAATCATTTCACACTCTGTATTACCTTGCCTCAGTACAGACTGTGGCCCACACCCGCAACAGTAACTGTAGGAAGGTGGGAATGAGGAAGGGGTCTTCACCTGTAATGGTTAAACTCCTGTCCTATGTTCACAATCTTACCATAGCATGCCACAGACCACAAAACGAAAAGAAAGAAGAAACTGAGCTGGAGCAGAAGAAAACAACAGCTTGAAAAGGAAGTGAAATGAGGAAAGTAGAACTTCAGAATGGAAATGGTAATAATTGTTTGCTTACAAAAAAAAAAAAACAGGAACAGAGAATGAATGTACAGGTGAACCGTGTTCTCAGCACTTAAATATCACTATAAGTATACAATTTGAAAAGCAATGAAAAGATCTGCATAGCTAGCAAATTAAACCTTCTATAGCTGCAAACTAAAAAATAAATATGTAATCCTTCTTTACATTACCATTATCCCCAGTTATCTTGACCCCCTATCCTTCCTATGAACCTATGGGAAGAAGATTATAAACCAGTTTGGTGATGTTCTCTAGAAGTCTAGGAGACAAGAAAACATAAGACCAACAGCTAGTGACAGCACAAGAGCCACTCGGATAGGTTTGCCACTTGTACTGGCTGCAGTTTAATCCTAGGTGGGTAAACAAACACTATATTGTCAAAAGTATTAAACTCCTGACTTTACACACAAATGAAAATTAATGGCATCCCAGTCTTAGTCCATAGGGTTCAATGTTGAGTTGGCCCACCCTTTGCAGCTATAACAGCTTCAGCTCTCCTGGCAAGGCTGTCCACAAGGTTTAGGAGTGTGTCTATAGGAATCTTTAACCATTCTTTCAGAAGAGCATTTGTGAGGTTAGGCACACTCTATCAGAGGCGGCTCTCTAATTAAGCGGTCGCTTGAAGCCTCACACTCCCAGGGGCCTCGCCGGCTGCCTAATTTGCCCAATGTGGGAGGGAATGTCCCCCAGTCGGTGTCCCCAGGGCTGGCGTTTTTATGCCCGCCACTAGTTTTCCCCTGCCAGTAGCAGACTGACTACTTCAGCACTGCACTGTCCGAGCTCTCAGGGTCAGTGGATGGCTCTGTGTACTTCCCTCCCCCAGCTCCTCCCCTTCTGCCGGGCTCTGCTCTGATCTCCTGCCATGTGCAGAGCTGGGATAATGCCTGCAGCGGTCGTGTTGCTCTCCGATCCGCTCTCCAGGATGGACCATCTGCAGAGGAGGACTTGCCAGAGCTGGCGCCTGGCGATCATCAGGGAGTCTGTCTGCCAGAACCTCAAGGTACAGCATCCAGTGACTTTATCCCCTGACCGAGGGCGCCCCAAAAATCAATGCAGCCAGCCCCCCCCCCCCCCCCACACACACATTCCTGATGATATGTATGCCATCCGGCATATGAGGCCACCTACTGACCCCTGTCATTATTATCCTGATCATCTCCCTGTGCATGGCATCCCACCCGTCATCTTCATCCCCCTCTGCCAGCTTCCTACCACCCCACCCCTGTCATCTTCATCCCCTCTGCCTGCTTCCTACCACCCCACCTGTCATCTAAACCCCCCCTGTACCCCTCTGCCAGCTTCCTACCACCTCACCCCTGTCCTCATCACCCCTCTGCCAGCTTCCTACCACCCCACCCATTTTCATTCCCCCTGCCAGCTTCCTACCACCCAACCTGTCATCTTCACCCCCCTGCCAGCTTCCTACCACCCCACCCCTGTCATCTTCATCCCCTCTGCCAGCAGCTTCCTACCACCCCACCCCTGTCATCTTCATCCCCTCTGCCAGCAGCTTCCTACCACCCCACCCCTGTCATCATCCCCTCTGCCAGCAGCTTCCTACCACCCAACCCGTCATCTTCATCCCCCCTGTATACCTCTTACAGTTTCCTACCACCCCACCCCTGTCATCTTCATCCCTCCCTGTACCCCTCTGCCAGCTTCCTACCACCCCACCCGTCATCTTTATCCCCCCCGTACCCCTCTGCCAGCTTCCTACCAGCCCACCCCTGTCATCTTCATCCCCTCTGCCTGCTTCCTACCACCCCACCCGTCATCTTCATCCCCCTATACCGCTCTGCCAGCTTCCTACCACCCCATCCATCATCTTCATCCCCCTGCACTCCTCTTCCAGATTCCTACCACCCCACCCCTGTCATCTTCATCCCCTCTGCCAGCTTCCTACCACCCCTGTCATCTTCATCCCCCGGTGCCCCTCTGCCAGCAGCTTCCTACCACCCCAACCCTGTCATCTTCATACCCCTGCCATTTTCATACCCCCTGTACTTCACTGCCAGCTTCCTACCACCCCACTATCTCACCCCCCTGTACCCCTCTTCCAGCTTCATACCACCCCACCCCTGTCATCTTCATCCCCCTATGCCAGCAGCTTCCTACCACCCCACCCCTGTCATCTTCATCCTCCCTGTTCCCCTCTGCTAGCTTCCTACCACCCTACCCCTGCCATTTTCATACCCCCTGTACTCCACTGCCAGCTTCCTACCACCCCACCATCTGCACCCCTCTGCCAGCTTCCTACCACCTCACCCCTGTCCTCATCACCCCTCTGCCAGCTTCCTACCACCCCACCCATTTTCATTCCCCCTGCCAGCTTCCTACCACCCAACCTGTCATCTTCACCCCCCTTCCAGCTTCCTACCACCCCACCCCTGTCATCTTCATCCCCTCTGCCAGCAGCTTCCTACCACCCCACCCCTGTCATCTTCATCCCCTCTGCCAGCAGCTTCCTACCACCCCACCCCTGTCATCATCCCCTCTGCCAGCAGCTTCCTACCACCCAACCCGTCATCTTCATCCCCCCTGTATACCTCTTACAGTTTCCTACCACCCCACCCCTGTCATCTTCATCCCTCCCTGTACCCCTCTGCCAGCTTCCTACCACCCCACCCGTCATCTTTATCCCCCCCGTACCCCTCTGCCAGCTTCCTACCAGCCCACCCCTGTCATCTTCATCCCCTCTGCCTGCTTCCTACCACCCCACCCGTCATCTTCATCCCCCTATACCGCTCTGCCAGCTTCCTACCACCCCATCCATCATCTTCATCCCCCTGCACTCCTCTTCCAGATTCCTACCACCCCACCCCTGTCATCTTCATCCCCTCTGCCAGCTTCCTACCACCCCTGTCATCTTCATCCCCCGGTGCCCCTTTGCCAGCAGCTTCCTACCACCCCAACCCTGTCATCTTCATACCCCTGCCATTTTCATACCCCCTGTACTTCACTGCCAGCTTCCTACCACCCCACTATCTCACCCCCCTGTACCCCTCTTCCAGCTTCATACCACCCCACCCCTGTCATCTTCATCCCCCTATGCCAGCAGCTTCCTACCACCCCACCCCTGTCATCTTCATCCTCCCTGTTCCCCTCTGCTAGCTTCCTACCACCCTACCCCTGCCATTTTCATACCCCCTGTACTCCACTGCCAGCTTCCTACCACCCCACCATCTGCACCCCTCTGCCAGCTTCCTACCACCCTACCGCTGCCATTTTCATACCCCCTGTACTCCACTGCCAGCTTCCTACCACCCCACCATCTTCACCCCTCTGCCAGCTTCCTACCATCCTACCGCTGTCATCTTCATCCCCCTGTTGCCCTCTGCTAGCTTCCTACCATCCTACCCCTGCCATTTTCATACCCCCTGTACTCCACTGCCAGCTTCCTACCACCCCACCCCATCATCTTCCCCCCCGCCAGTTTCCTACCACCCCACCCAATCATCTTCACCCCCGTTAGCTTCCTACCACCCCACCGCTGTCATCTTCAACCCCCCTGTACCCCTCTGCCAGCTTCCTACCACCCCACCCGTCATCTTCCCCCCCGTACGCCGCTCCCAGCTTCCTACCACCCCACCCTGTCATCTTCATCCCCCCTGTACTCCACTGCCAGCTTACTACCACCCCACCCTGTCATCTTCATCCCCCCTGTACTCCATTGCCAGCTTCCTACCACCCAACCCACTATCATCACCCCCCCTGTACTCCACTGCCAGATTCCTACCACCCCGCCTCCTGTCATCTTCATCCCCCTGTACCCCTCTGCCAGCTTCCTACCACCCTGCCCCCTGTCATCTTCATCCCCCTGTACCCTCTGCCAGCTTCCTACCACTCCAGTCATCTTCATCCCCCTGTACCAGCTTCCTACCACCCAATCCGTCATCTTCATCACCCCTGTAGTCCACTTCCAGCTTACTACCCCCACCCTGTCATATTCACCCCCCCTGTACTCCACTGCCAGCTTCCTACCACCCCTGTCATCTTCAACCCCTCTGTATGCTCTGTCAGCTTCCTACCACCCCACCCCTGTCATCTTCATCCCCCTGTACTCCACTGCCAGCTTCCTACCACCTCACCCCATCATCTTCATCCCCCTGTACTCCACTGTAAGGGTTCCTACCACCCCACCCACTATCATCATCCCAATACCCCACCTCTGACATTCTAGCACCCTGACCCGTCATCAACATCCCCATCATCCCCCTGTACCCCACCACTAGCATCCAACCACCCTACCCCATCATAATCCTCATCTCCATCCCCCTGTACCCCACTGCCAGCTTCCTACCACCCCACCCATTGTCATCAACATCCCCATTATCCCTAACTACCCCACCTCTGGCATCCTACCACCCTACCCCTATTATTATAGGGGAGATATGATCTCAGCCTCTCACCTCAACAGTTGCATCACACACCACAATACTGCCCTGCCACCCAGTAAGAGGTAATGATTTGCAGTAATCTCTAGCAACCAATCAATGAGCGGTAATGATGTGCAGTAACCTCTAGCAACCAATCATTGAGTGGTAATATTGTACAGTAACCTCTAGCAGCCAATCAGTGAGTGTGAACCAGATCTTTATGTTTACATTATTAAAGTTTTTTGTTGGATAAGTCTATGTGCGTGTTTGTTTTTTGAGATGTTGGGGTGGACATCAAAATTGCTGGGAGGAGGAAGGGAGCAGCGAGCCAGGAAAATGTTTGTCCAGGGTCCAATCAATATTAAAGACGGCCCTAGGTGTCCCCAGGCGGGCAGGGTGAGGAGGCTGGCACACACTAGGGTAAAGCCATGGAGGTTCCAGCCAGCTGTAACCCCGTCCAACACAGTGAACATCCTATCAGCTGCAGCCAATGTCAGGCTCTAACGCCATCCTAGCCTTCTCCCAAAGCCGGCACTGTTTTGCATAGCAGGAGTTGTCATTTCCACACAGTCTCTGACCATCCCTTGTATCCAGTCCGCACATTGTCTGACTATGTATTAGATCATGTTCACACAGTCTCTGACCATCTCTTGTATCACATCCACACAGTCTCTGACCATCCCCTGTAACATATCCGCACAGTGTCTGACCATCTCTTAAGTATCATGGTCAACACAGTCTCTGACCATCTCTTGTATCACGACCGCACAGTCTCTGGCCATCTCTAACCAGAGTCCCCCCCCCACGTTAGAGTTCCCGTTTTAAATCCAAGTTGGAACTCTGCAGACCCTGATGTAAAGGGGAACTCTGATGTAAAGGGGAATGCTGTGCAATCTGATATAAGGTGATCCCTGGTCACCAGAGCCCCCTCTTACTTTAAATTCTTTAGCATTCCCCTTTACATCAAAGTTTCCCTTGCACTGTAAGGGGTAATCCTGCAGACTCTGATGTAAGGGGGAACTCTGTGCTGGGTTATATTAACTTGATGTAAATGGAGATTTATGGTTTTTGACTGCTGGTTTAACTTTAACACATTACTAGTAGCTGTAGTGATATAGTATCGTATAATGTAGTGATATATTATAGTGGGTAGATAATTAATTAGTAATTATTATAATGATGATGTAAGTACTCTTCCGCAGCAACCCAATTTTTCTAGAGAGATGCACTTTATTGACGTCCAACACAGAACAAAGTCCAAAGTCCACAGATGACAAAAATCCAACAGGGTATATAACTTTGCGTCCCATTTTTCTTAGATCTGCCCCTTCATAGTCACACACAGACAAGACAAGACTATAGACTGAACGCCATGTTATATTCACTAGACACTGAATGGCTGATTAATTTGATTGGCCGTTTCCATTTAGGCCTTTGATATGCTTATCTTTCGGACAGACAATGACCCCTAGATTTGAACAGCTGCAGTCATAAACTGCCCTAATTTGCATTCTTGCATATTAACATCAACAAGTCCCCTTTGATATGTGTAATAAGATTAACAGATACCAAAGTGGCCTGTTTCACTCACCCCTTCCTGGCCTGGTCAATCTTGTACTGTATGTGTACATATATATATATATAAATATAATAATAATAATATAAAATCCACATAAATCTACCAACATATTACAACAGTAGCAGCTGCACAAATTTTCTCTATAGTTGTGTGTGTATATATATATATATATATATATATATACACACATATATATATATATATATATATATGTATACATACACACACACATATATATATATATATATATATATATATATATATACATACACACACACACACACACAGATATACAGTGGGGACGGAAAGTATTCAGACACCCTTAAATTTTTCACTCTTTGTTATATTGCAGCCATTTGCTAAAATCATTTAAGTTCATTTTTTTCCTCATTAATGTACACACAGCGCCCCATATTAACAGAAACACAGAATTATTGACATTTTTGCAGATTTATTAAAAAGAAAAACTGAAATATCACATGGTCCTAAGTATTCAGACCATTTGCTGTGACACTCATATATTTAACTCAGGTGCTGTCCATTTCTTCTGATCATCCTTAAGATGGTTCTACACCTTCATTTGAGACCAGCTGTGTTTGATTATACTGATTGGACTTGGTTAGTAAAGCCACACACCTGTCTATATAAGACCTTACAGCTCACAGTGCATGTCAGAGCAAATGAGAATCATGAGGTCAAAAGGAACTAACTGAAGAGCTCAGAGACAGAATTGTGGCAAGGCACAGATCTGGCCAAGGTTACAAAAAAAATTCTGTTGCACTTAAGGTTCAAAAGAGCACAGTGGCCTCCATAATCCTTAAATGGAAGATGTTTGGGACGACCAGAACTCTTCCTAGAGCTGGCCGTCCGGCCAAACTGAGCTATCAGGGGAGAAGAGCCTTGATGAGAGAGGTAAAGAAGAACCCAAAGATCACTGTGGCTGAGCTCCAGAGATGCAGTCGGGAGATGGGAGAAAATTGTAGAAAGTCAACCATCACTGCAGCCCTCCACCAGTCAGGGCTTAATGGCAGAGTGGCCCGACAGAAGCCTCTCCTCAGTGCAAGACACATGAAAGCCCGCATGGAGTTTACTAAAAAACACCTGAAGGACTCCCAAGATGGTGAGAAATAAGATTCTCTGGTCTGATGAGACCAAGATAGAACTTTCTGGCCTTAATTCTAAGCGGTATGTGCGGAGAAAACCAGGCACTGCTCATTACCTGTCCAATACCGTCCCAACAGTGAAGCATGGTGGTGGCAGCATCATACTGTGGGGGTGTTTTTCAGCTGCAGGGACAGGAAGACTGGTTGCAATCGAGGGAAAGATGAATGCGGCCAAGTACAGGGATATCCTGGACGAAAGCCTTCTCCAGAGTGCTCAGGACCTCAGACTGGGCCAAAGGTTTACCTTCCAACAAGACAATGACCCTAAGCACACAGCTAAAATAACGAAGGAGTGGCTTCACAACAACTCCGTGACTGTTCTTGAATGGCCCAGCCAGAGCCCTGACTTAAACCCAATTGAGCATCTCTGGAGAGACCTAAAAATGGCTGTCCACCAACCTTTACCATCCAACCTGACCGAACTAGAGAGGATCTACAAGGAGGAATGGCAGAGGATCCCCAAATCCAGGTGTGAAAAACTTGTTGCATCTTTCCCAAAAAGACTCATGGCTATATTAGATCAAAAGGGTGCTTCCACCAAATACTGAGCAAAGGGTCTGAATACTTAGGACCATGTGATTTCCGTTTTTTTCTTTTTTAATAAATCTGAAAAAAATGTCAACAATTCAGTGTTTTTCTGTCAATATGGGGTGCTGTGTGTACATTGAGGAAAAAAAAATGAACTTAAATGATTTTAGCAAATGGCTGCAATATAACAAAGAGTGAAAAATTAAAGGGGGTCAGAATACTTTCCGTCCCCACTGTATATATACACATTCATACATTATGGACATGAGTGGGGCCTCATGTCAAAGATTTGCCTCACAAAGCCTAGAGCCGCCTCTGCGCTCTAATTCATCTGAAAGGTGTTCTATCAGGTTGAGGTTAGGACTCTGGGGTGGAGGAACTTGACTGGCCTGGACAAACTCGCTCATCCATGCCTTTATGGACCTTGCTTTGTGCACTGGTCCAAACTAATTGGTGGACGGGGGATTATGGCGTGGTGGTGTTTTTCAGGGGTTGGCTTGGTCCCTCAATTCCACTGAAGGGAACTCTTAAGGCGTCAGCATATCAAGACATTTTGGACAATTTCATGCTCCAAACTTTGTGGGAACAGTTTGGGGATGGCCCCTTCCTGTTCCAACATGACTGAGTACCAGTGCACAAAGCAAGGTCCATAAAGACCCGAATAAGCGAGTTTGGGGTGGAGAAACCTGACTGGCCTGCACAGAGTCCTGACCTTAACCCAACAGAACGCCTTTGGGATGAATTAGAGCAGAGACTGTGAGCTAGGCCTTCTTGTCCAAGATCAGTGCCTGACCTCACATATGCGCTTCTGGAAGAATGGTCAAAACATTCCTATAGACACAATCCTAAACTGTGTTCAGCCTTCCCAGAAGAGTTATGCAAAGGGTGGGCCAACGCATAATTGAAGCCTATGGACCAAGACTGGGATGCCATTAAAGTTCATGCGCGTGTAAAGGCAGGTGTCCCAATACTTTTGACAATATAGTGTATGTACCTTTAACAGGTAAGCATAGAACATAATTTATTTACTTTCATCTTGTGAAAGTGCTAAATGTCACTTTATAGTTGGCAGAGGTTTTTTTTAAGGAACAGATCCCCAATCCTGGTACTGCTGTATGGAGAACACCGCTCATCTAACCTCTGAAACCTATCACTATTGAACAGTCCAAGCAGAGATCAGGAAAGAGGGATGAATCACAACATTGAAGCAGGTTACCGTAAAATATAACTAATGGCAAAACTTCTTATTAGTTTTGGATAGAGTACAGAGAAATTCACCTGTCAGTTTTTATTGCGGTCCGTGTCCCCATTAGGGAGATCTACCCTCTATTTGTCATGATTAACTTTATTATTTAAAGTGTAAGTAAAAGAAAAACCTAAATTTTGGGTTGTCCCCAGAAAAGAGGGGAAACCTTCCAAATGGGGACACTAGTTCTGGAGACCTGGGGGTCCCTAAGGAATTCCCTTAATTTGCAGAGATTTCCTCTCCTGTTTGGCTATGGGACAGGAAGTGAAGGGAAATCTCCCTTATGGGACACAGATGGCAAAAAATAAAATCTGACGGGTTATAACCTTCTCTTACTCTATCCAAAATGAAAAAAATAAAAAGTTTTGCCTATAGTTTTACTTTAAAGCTGTATTAAACCCAAAAGAAAACTATTATTATATTGCAGCTTTTCAATTCTTAGCTATAAACACTGCATTTGTTTTCTTTTTTTTAGGCTTTCTTCTATTTTCATCTGCTCAATCAGCCAGCAAGTCTGTTGTTTTTACTAATGCGGTCAGCTTCTTATGTGAACTAGTTTTGTAAAAACAGGAATATTCTCTGTATTATAGATGTGAACTTTACCTGGATACAACACATGGATGTGGTTATTACTATGTCTTTTTAACTTTTGTATAATAAAAAGGTGGAATTTTATGCGATATATTTCGGTTTCTTTTACCTCCTTTGGTTTTGCTCACTACGTGTATGCCCCTTTGTTGCAACACATATTCTGTTGTATATATTAGTGGGATGTGGACATGGTAACGGTTTCCCCTATTGAGATTGTTTTTCAATGGAACAAGATGCATCTGTTACAGGGATTAGACAAACCATTTACCACTGGCTGGGGTGCTTACAATGATCAGCTTATATTTATTCATGTAAAACCTTTATCCTAAAAAAAGGACAACCAGCTTGCTGTAACTGCTTATAAAAAGTGTTAGCTGGAGTTTGGCTAGCTAGTTCAACACTACCCCCTCCCCTTTCCTCCCAGCCTGACAATGATGCTGGCTGCTGTGCTCCTTCATACAGGAGGTGTGTTACTGGTCAAATCACCAGATGAAGTGTAAAAAAATAAAAAATAAACAAACTGATGCAGCCACCACAGCTAATGATTGACAAACTAATATATTACATTTTTTTTGTTTTGGGTTTAATAACGCTTTCAGAGAACTCTATTATTAAAAACACAAATATTTGAAGGGAATGTCTACTTTCTGAGGACATTGACAACAAATTGAGGTTCATGCATGTGCTTTTGCAGATAAAGGATGCCAGCATAAATGTTTACACAGGATAGTTAGTGGCCTCTAAGTGTTCTTAGAGATAGGTGGCAAGCTTACGGCTCGGATAAGATTACCACCTCAGATCACTTTTCAGAGGGTGGCATAGCAGGTGCCACTACAGCCTCCTGAAGTCGTTTTTTTTCTAATTTATTTATTTTAAATTGCCAATTTGCAATTTTCGTTTGGCTTGCAGTGGCAGTACAGCCCCCACTGCTAGCAATGGGCAAGTTTGACAGGCAGTGCCACCTGTCAAACTCTGCAGCCTGAGTTAAATATGCCATGGCTGTAAAGCAAAGAATCACAGCATGTGTACAACCCTATCAGGCTGTAATTCAGCGGCAGTAAAACCGTGGCACAGCTGCCTGTTTTTACTACCTCCTGTGTGAAAGTGTCTTTAAAGCGAACATGCATTTTAGACCAAGAACATAGGTTTGATCGTATGTGATGAGGCATTCCTTCCATTCCCAGTGGACGAATGGATCAGCCGGGGAGTGAAAGGAAGGAAAGTATTGGATGCAGGTCAGGTCTGCATTAAAGTGGACTTGTTGCTTTGCCTAGCACAGGAAAAAGTACAAATAAAAAACACAGTCCCTTGCAGGTCAATATCTGCTTCACACATTGCAACGGTGCAGAGCACATTTACTGTTTAATAATACAGTTCTTAGTACAAAATGGGAGGAATCTGCACTCACCAAATAAGAATGCAATTCGGCTTTTGAACAAGGTCAGACATCATTGCGTTCTACCCCAACCACACATGCCAGTACAAACCACTAGCATTTCTTTTGCTGAACTCTTCCAGGTTACTGCATACAGACAGTGAGATGCATTCATGACACTGCCACCTAGTCCGGTGGTTCCCAACTTAAATCCTGGAGCACCCCCAACAGGTCAGGTTTTCCTTCTTGATGCAGAGGTGCTTTAACCCTTTTACTGCCAGCATTATTTTTAAATTGGTTTTGCCCACATGATGGGGAAAAAAAAACCCCAAACATTTTAGGCTAAAGATTAGTTATTTTCTGAAAGCAGAGACCCTATTTTTCCACACAAAATAGAGCTTTCTTTTGGTGGTCTTTAATTACCAGTATTTCTTTTATTTTTCTGCTAAACAACCAACAGACCGTAAATTTTGAAAAAAAAGTCTTAGTTTCTGTAATAAAATGTTGCAAATCTCAATTTAGGCCAAACTTTATTCTGCTGTATTTCTTTGTTGAAATTTACCCAAATCTGTGTAGATTATTTAGTCTCTAGGAAAGTTAGAGAGTCCACAAACTAGGATATATTTATCTGAAAATCACTCCTGATGTACACTATTGTGATTCCCTGTGATTGGCCTCAGCTAATCCCATAGTACAGATGGGCTGTATGGACCAATCACAGCTAACAACATAATTGTACCCAATGAATGGCATGAAAGGAAGCCATCCACTGTACAATTGTCACGTGATCTGCTGTGATTGGTCACAGCAATCATAAAGGTACCAGCAGTGGGCCAGTACACTGATCAGCCATTTGGTGACAGATTGTGCCAGAGCGCAGCCCGTGGGTCACATTTAGGGAGGATGTCATATGATGCCCTCTATCACCGATACAGGACATATGTCAGTGGCGGTAAAAGGGTTAAATGAATCAATGGCTTTGTAGCTATGACAGCTATTTTATAAGGAAAACTCCCAAAACATGCCCTATTCAGGGTACCACAGTAAAGTAAAGAACATATCAGAGATGGGCAGCACAGTGGCTTAGTGGTTAGCATTTCCACCTAGCAGCACTAAAGTACCTGTAATGTACAAACTTGACCCAAAAGCCTAATTGCTGAGTGCAGCCCCTCAGGAGGGTGTGAACATTTGTATCTGACACTGTCCATAAATGAAGCAGGTAACCTGTTAGAAATAAGATTCAGTTGCCTTTTTTGAGTCCCAGCCATAACAAGCTTCCCTCCCGCACCTTGAGTTTTCAGAGTCTTTTTAATGCACAGTAATTGATAAAATGTCCTTTACATAGTATTCAAGGAGGCCACTTCTTTTTGCATTTCTCTACTTCTGTAGCTTTTCCTCTCTAGTAAATTTGCAGCAGAGTTCTGTTCCTCAGAAATAGCGTGCAACATTTCATCCAGCGTTAAGGTGCTGATCTGTCCAGACTGGCTAAGTTTTTCATAAATCTCTTTAAATTTTTCAAATGAAACTGTAGGGTGCAATTTCTCTTCCACAGCATCCATCTGAAGTAAAAAAGGTGGCATTACAGATCATCAAAAAACACAATTCTCAAAGCTTTAAAACACAAGCATAAGACCTTTGTAAAAAAAAAAAAAAACACACAAGCATAAGGATTGCTACCATGTGACAAATTTTTCAAACTTCATTGGAAACTGCTGAATATCTGACTTTTTTTTTTTTTTAAATGCTCATCTTTGGGACTAGTTTACACCAACGTTAGCCCCCTGAAGAGGGCGTTTCACAGGCGGTGAGGCAGCATTATAGATCACCTCCTCATTGCCTGTTTCAATCCCTAAACCTCAAATGCTTTGCAGTTGAACTTGATGTGAGTGGAGGTTGGTACTGGCCACCTATTAGTGCCCATCAGTGCCACCTATCAGTGCTCATCGATGCCACATATCAGTGCCACCTATCAGTGCCCATAAGTGTGGCATATTAGTGCCTCCTCATCAGTGCCACCTCATTAGTGCCCATAAGTGCCGCTTCATCAGGGACCATAAGTGCCACCTCATCAGTGCCCACCAGTTCAGGCTATCAGTGCCCATCAGTGCCGCCTCATCACCGCACATCAGTGAAGGCGAAAAATGAGTTACAAAATTTACTGACAGAAAAAAAGTAAAAAACCCAGCAGTGATTACATACCAGCAAAAGAAAGCTCTATTTGTGTGAAGAAAATGATAAAAAATGTGTTTGGGTACAGTGTAGCATGACCGTGCAATTGTCATTCAAAGTGCGACAGCGCTGAAAGCTGAAAAATGGGCTGGGCAGGAAGGGGGTGTTCGTGCCTGGTAGGCAAGTGGTTAATGTACACACAGCACCCCAGATTGACAGAAAAACACAGAATTGTTGACATTTTTGCAGATTAAAAAAGAAAAACTGAAATATCACATGGTCCTAAGTATTCAGACCCTTTGCTGTGACACTCATATTTAACTCAGGTGCTGTCCATTTCTTCTGATCATCCTTGAGATGGTTCTACACCTTCATTTGAGTCCAGCTGTGTTTGATTATACTGATTGGACTTGATTAGGAAAGCCACACACCTGTCTATATAAGACCTTACAGCTCACAGTGCATGTCAGAGCAAATGAGAATCATGAGGTCAAAAGGAACTGCCTGAAGAGCTCAGAGACAGAATTGTGGCAAGGCACAGATCTGGCCAAGGTTACGAAAAAAATTTCTGCTGCACTTAAGGTTCCTAAGAGCAGAGTGGCCTCCATAATCCTTAAATGGAAGACGTTTGGGACAACCAGAACCCTTCCTAGAGCTGGCCGTCCGGCCAAACTGAAATATCGGGGGAGAAGAGCCTTGGTGAGAGAGGTAAAGAAGAACCCAAAGATAACTGTGGCTGAGCTCCAGAGATGCAGTCGGGAGATAGGAGAAAGTTGTAGAAAGTCAACCATCACTGCAGCCCTCCACCAGTCGGGGCTGCACACACAGTACACAAAGCTAGGTCCCCGCTGCGAGACAGACTTCCTGTCTCACACCCAGAACAAAACAGTCTGGCTTTATGGCAGAGTGGCCCGACGGAAGCCTCTCCTCAGTGCAAGACACATGAAAGCCCGCATGGAGTTTGCTAAAAAAACACCTGAAGGACTCCAAGATGGTGAGAAATAAGATTCTCTGGTCTGATGAGACCAAGATAGAACTTTTTGGCCTTAATTTTAAGCGGTATGTGTGGAGAACACCAGGCACTGCTCATCACCTGTCCAATACAGTCCCAACAGTGAAGCATGGTGGTGGCAGCATCATGCTGTGGGGGTGTTTTTCAGCTGCAGGGACAGGACGACTGGTTGCAATCGAAGGAAAGATGAATGCGGCCAATCACAGGGATATCCTGGATGAAAACCTTCTCCAGAGTGCTCAGGACCTCAGACTGGGCCGAAGGTTTACCTTCCAACAAGACAATGACCCTAAGCACACAGCTAAAATAACGAAAGATTGGCTTCACAACAACTCCGTGACTGTTCTTGAATGGCCCAGCCAGAACCCTGACTTAAACCCAATTGAGCATCTCTGGAGAGACCTAAAAATGGCTGTTCACCAACGTTTACCATCCAACCTGACAGAACTAGAGAGGATCTGCAAGGAGGAATGGCAGAGGATCCCCAAATCCAGGTGTGAAAAACTTGTTGCATCTTTCCCAAAAAGACTCATGGCTGTATTAGATCAAAAGGGTGCTTCTACTAAATACTGAGCAAAGGGTCTGAATACTTATGACCATGTGATATTTCAGTTTTTCTTTTTTAATAAGTCTGCAAAAATGTTAACAATTCTGTGTTTTTCTGTCAATATGGGGTGCTGTGTGTACATTAATGAGGAAAAAAAATTAACTTAAATGATTTTAGCAAATGGCTGCAGTATAACAAAGTGAAAAATTTAAGGGGGTCTGAATACTTTCCGTCCCCACTGTAAGTGCATATACTGTTTAAAATCAAGTAATACTGTTTCACCCTGCTCTGCACATGGTGAGCTGCTCCATTTTTGGCATTGTGCCGAAAATCAGAGCCACTAGTGGCCGATTTTCCGACAGCCTAAAGATTGCCTGATGCTCAGAGGCTCTGGGCTTCCTCCAGCAAGAAGAAATAGGTGCAATGCCAGAGGCAATTTACAGTACACACTCATTTTGGTAGCTCCTTGCTAAAGAAAGAGCTTCCATCTTCTACTTAGCCCAAACCTACGCTCCACTCTTTCTCCTACAGGGTGCCTAAATACCTCAATCTTCAATTCCCTGCACCTGAAAACAAATAAACTGACAGCACTTTGCAATGGAATAGAGCCCAACTTTCTCACAGCATAGAACCCCTCTATCCTAGGATAGGAACATACGAGTGATGTTTAGTTTTTTAATTGAGTGGTCAGGTGATCCTAGCAGGTGAATCAAGCAGGTTTTACCAGAAGAAAACATGCAATTACTCCAAAAGTTACAAGTGCAACTTCCTGTTTCTGCTGTTGAAAATAGATTGTGGTTAGTGTGGTGGCATTTCTGCTTTAAGATTTGTGAATTCTTCCAACTTCTGATCGCTTGTAAATGACAAGCCGGACACCTGTTCCATGTGAGAAAGGCGAACATGGGGATTTAAAGCTGATGTCCATGTTTCAGGTCATTTTAAATAGTTTGTTAGGACCAAGCTGTTTTAAACAAACTATTTGCTTCACCAAGTGTTGCAGTGTCTCTAAGCAATGTATGTACTACATGTAACTTCAGCTACACACAGTACACAAAGCTAGGTCCCCGCTGTGAGACAGACTTCCTGTCTCACACCCAGAACAAAACAGTCTGGCTGAGCGGCGCTCAGCCATTCATAGGCAGCTTTGTATTCTGTGAATGATTACAAAGCTTCCTGGTTGGCAGAGTCTGAGAGCGTGACGTCAAAAGCCTGCCCCTCTCACTCAGCCACCAAGTAGGTAAATAGTTAAAGCCCAACTCTGGGCAAAATTTTTTCCATGCAGCAGTGCTGTTCTTGCACTGCATGGGTTAACTGCTTGTTTTGTCTAGGGGTGAACACAGAGCCTACACTCACCCGATCCTCCAGAATTTGGCACTCCCCCACGGCCAGCGGTAAACTGTTCATGGTGTCTTCACATCCAGAACCAGTCCTGATGATGTCAGGAACAGTCCACCGTACAAGGCTGCTGTGAACCTTGCGCTGAAAGGTTTGGTTGATTAGGTGAGTATATCTTGGCTCTCTGAACAAAAACAAGCAGTTAACCCATGCAGTGCGGGCACAGCCCCACTGCATGGAGTAAGAAAAAAAATAAAATTGCCCGGAGTTCAGCTTTAAAAGGGGTCTTAGTAAGATGAATGCACAAGAGCTAGAAGTACAGGTCACAGGGCAGCAGCAAGCAATGCTCAAAGTGGTGGCACAGCCTGCAAAAGCTGGTCATCCACACTTTTCCCCACTCCCAGCATTTTGTATGTATCTAGTTGTCAGTTTACAGACAGCAGAATGAAGAATGTGTACTTACTACTTCCTTGGAGAATGTAACTTTCCAGAGGAAGTCAAACTTTGGCTGCTCACTTGCAGTTTCCAGTATCTGTAGCACTTCTTCCTCACCTTTAAACTTGGCAGCTAACAGAAGCTAGAATACAGAACAGTAACATTAGCATCAAATGTCAGTGCATCATATACCAGTTGCATGAAAAAAAACTGAAAAATCGGTACTTATACAAAACAAAGATAAATTCAGGCACACAAATGTGCTACTGCAGCATCTTGGACCCTCAAAAGCAACAGATGAAAGTACTGTATATAAACACACAGAGAAAACTAATAGTATTGTTGTAATGATTAATACTGATAGAACTAAAAACATTGTATGTCATTTTATTTCCTCATGTAGAATACCCTCCCTGCTGAGCTGAAGTTTCTCATACTTTAGAACAGGGCTCAGAATTTCAAGTCTTTAGCTACTAGCCATGCTTTAAGAGTTACTCGCTACCAGTTGCCCCACCCAAGCCCTACCCTGCCCCTAATATGTGCCATGTACAGAGTGCAGGGTTGAGGGGTGCGCTGAGTGCAGGGCTGAGGGATGTGCTGTGTACTGCCAAGACTTGGGCTTCCAAAACCACAGAAAGCAGAGAATGTACATACTGAACATGTTCTTGAAGCATCCTAATGCTTAGCAGTCAGAACCCTGCAGAGAGAGACTGGGCGGCCCACATAAGCCATTGCTATTCAATTTAAATTCCCAAATTTGACAGCCGCCCGCCACGCCGACAGAATAAACTTGGAAAAGGAGATGGAGGTAATGTAATTTAAAATTATATTAATGCCTACCCAAATCTGTCCAGCTTCCCAGTGTACCCGACACTGACCCAAGGTGAGCGGACCCACCCCCGCCCGAGCAGACCTGATCCGACCCAACACTGGCTTGAGGCGAGAGAACCCACCCCCGCCCGAGCTGAGCAGACCCGACACTGGCCCGAGGTGAGCAGACCCGCCCCCTGCTTGAGCTGAGCAGACCTGACACTGGCCCAAGCTGAGCGGACCTGCCCCTGCCCGAGCCGAGCAGACCCGACCAGAGCCGCCCCCTGCCCGAGCAGAGTGGAAATGTCTCCCTGCCTGAGCGAGAGCACTCACTCTCACATAATTTCTACTCGCTAAATACGAGCAGGCGAGTGGAAATTGAGGGCTGCTTTCGAATATATAGTCAGGTCCATAAATATTGGGACATCGACACAATTCGAATCTTTTTGGCTCTATACACCACAATGGATTTGAAATAAAACGAACAAGATATGCTTTAACTGCAGACTTTCAGCTTTAATTTGAGGGTATTTACATCCAAATCAGGTGAACGGTGTAGGAATTACAACAGTTTGTATATGTGTCTTTTGAAGGGACTAAAAGTAATGCGACAGATTAACCACTTAAGGACCAGCCTCGTTTTGGATTTTAGGTGTTTACATGTTTAAAACAGTTTTGTTTGCTAGAAAATTACTTAGAACCCCCAAACATTATATATAGTTTTTCTTCTAACACCCTAGAGAATAAAATGGTCGTTGCAATACTTTTTTTTGCACCGTATTTGCGCAGCGGTCTTAAAAGCGCACTTTTTTTGGAAAGTGCCGGTCGCAGTGATACCTCACATGTGTGGTTTGATCACAGTTTTCATATGCAGGCGCTACTCGCGTATGCGTTCGCTTCTGCGCGTGAGCTCGTCAGTACGGGGGTGGGGGGTTTTAAAAATTAAAAAAAAAATTTTTTTTATTTATTTTACATTATTTTAATACGGTTTAAAAAAAAAAAAACATCCCTTGTAATAGAAAAAAAGCATGACAGGACCTCTTAAATATGAGATCTGGGGTCAAAAAGACCTCAGATCTCATATTTACACTAAAATGCAATAAAAAAAAAAGTAATTTAAAAAAATGACATTTGAAAAAATGTGCCTTTAATAGGCGTGGATGGAAGTGACGTTTTGACGTTGCTTCCGCCCAGCAGTGTCATGGAGACGAGTGGGCGCCATCTTAGCCTCACTCGTCTCCAGGCACAGCATGGAGAAGGATGCGATCTCCTACGCCACTACCGACGGCTCCGGTAAGCGGCGGAGGGCACCAGATTGCGGCAGGAAGGGGGGGCCCCCTCTCCCGCCACCGATAAGTGATCTCACGGCGAATCCGCCGCAGGGACCACTTTTATCTGAAAGCCGGCCGCCGCACGAAAACGGGGATACTGGGGTTATGACAGCTAGCTGCTGCCATAACAACGATATCAAAGTTTGGACGTACATCGTCGTGCGGCGGTCGGCAAGTGGTTAACAATCATCCAAACTTTCACTTTTTAATACTTTGTTGCAAATCCTTTGCAGTCAATTACAGCCTGAAGTCTGGAACGCATAGACATCACCAGAGCTGGGTTTCATCCCCGGTGATGCTCTGCCAGGCCTCTACTGCAACTGTCTTCAGTTCCTGCTTGTTCTTGGGGCATTTTCTCTTCAGTTTTGTCTTCAGCAAGTGAAATGCATGCTCAATCGGATTTAGGTCAGGTGATTGACTTGGCCATTGCATAACATTCCACTTCTTTTCCTTAAAAAACTCTTTGGTTGCTTTCGCAGTATGCTTCGGGTCATTGTCCATCTGCACTGTGAAGCGCCGTCCAATGAGTTCTGCAGCATTTTGCTGAATATGAGCAGATAATATTGCCCAAAACACTTCGGAATTCATCCTGCTGCTTTTGTCAACAGTCACATCATCAATAAATACAAGAGAACCAGTTCCATTGGCAGCCATACATGCCCACGCCATGGACACTACCACCACCACCATGCATCACTGATGAGGTGGTATGCTTTGGATCATGTGCAGTTCCTTTCCTTCTCCATACTCTTCTCATCACTCTGTTACAAGTTGATCTTGGTCTCATCTGTCCATAGGATGTTGTTCCAGAACTGTGAAGGCTTTTTTAGATGTTGTTTGGCAAATTCTAATCTGGCCTTCCTGTTTTTGAGGCTCACCAATAGTTTACATCTTGTGGTGAACCCTCTGTATTCACTCTGGTGAAGTCTTATCTTGATTGTTGACTTTGACACACATACACCTACCTCCTGGAGAGTGTTCTTGATCTGGCCAACTATTGTGAAGGGTGTTTTCTTCACCATGTTAAGAATTCTTCGGTCATCCACCACAGTTGTTTTCTGTGGTCTTCCAGGTCTTTTGGTGTTGCTGAGCTCACCGGTGCGTTTTCTTTTTAAGGATGTTCCAAACAGTTGGATTTGACTTAATGTTTTTGCTATCTCTCTGATGGGCTTGTTTTCTTTTTTCAGCCTAATGATGGCTTGCTTCACTGATAGTGACAGATCTTTGGATCTCATATTGAGAGTTGACAGCAACAGATTCCAAATGCAAATAGCACACTTGAAATGAACTCTGGACCTTTTAAATGGGATAATGAGGGAATAACACACACCTGCCCATGGAACAACTGAGCAGCCAATTGTCCCATTACTTTTGGTCCCTTAAAAAGTGGGAGGCACATATACAAACTGTTGAAATTCCTACACCGTTTACCTGATTTGGATGTAAATGCCCTCAAATTAAAGCACATCTTGTACTTTCATTTTAAATCCATTATGGTGGTGTATAGAGCCAAAAAGATTAGAATTGTGTTGATGTCCCAATATTTATGGACCTGACTGTAATATAGCCTACAAAAAAAAGAAGAAAAAAGCAAAGAAAACATTAAGCCTCTTCCTGTAAACTGAGCACTAAAATACAAAGCCCTACAATACAAAGCAGTGTGCATCAGTCAATGGTAAGATTGCAAAGCCGAACTGAATATGATTTGCGTAATTTTTCTTGCCTGAAGTCATGTGTTTAAGTGTCGGAACAGGTGTCTAGGTTATACAGAGGATATGCTAGTGCTCCAAACTGTTGCTCACCATTTTATCTTTTATGTGACTGGTCTCTGCAGCAGATTACCTATGTGCTGAGTGACTGCTCACCTACTCATAACAGGCAGCAGTGGTAATCACTGCCTGGTGTGGGCTTAAAGCTGGCTATACATAGATCGAAATGTGGCCAGTTCAACAGAATTTTGATCCATGTATGGTTGTACACAAGTCGATCAATCACTTGTCAGGTTTTTCCCAAATGATCAGTGCCACTGGGTATAGCTGGCAACACTGACCCTTGTATTCCGACAGTGGGGAAAGCTTCCCGCTGTCAGAATACAACACAATACCACAGCGGGAGGGATTTCCCCATCCACATCAAATGTATGGATGGGGGAATCTGATTTTTTTTTTTTCAACCCACTGGTACAGTTTCCCAAAAACTTATAGTGATTGTAAACGCTCTTAAAAAAATAATAATAAATAATAAAAAAAAAATAAAATTAAAAAACAGGTTTATACTTACCTGCTCTGTGCAATGGAATTGCAAAGAGTGGCTCTGAACCGCCTCTTCTCAGGTTCCCGGCGCTGAGGAAGAAATAGCATGATAGTACAATCTGCCGTTTGTGGCTAGCTTTACTTACACCCAAATTGCAGCAGAGTGACATGTCTTTTTTCACAATCCTGTTATAAACAGATGAAGCTGTTACGCAGTCTCCCTGTTAACAGAAGAAAAAAAAATTGCGGAATGAAAAACTTTGTCCCCATCACACAGTACCCAATGTGGTTGATTTACTAAAGGCAAATAGTCTGTGCACTGCAAGTGCAGTTGCTCTAGATCGGAGGGAAACACACAGCCTTTTCGCTTGTACATAATTGGATGATGGAAATCAGCAGATCTTTCCCTCAGATCACAGGCGCACTTGCAGTGCACAATATATTTGCCTCACAACAGACCTCTAAAAATGTGTCAGTGCAAAGTCATAATGCCAAAATTTGAGGTGTCCGCTCTAAATACTCAATGCCAAACATGAATCAATCACATCATTAGGCACAATGAAAGTAGTTTTATGAATAAATAGAATTTCTATGAAAACTTGGAATTCCCTCTATGACTTGTAGTGGTCAGTCACATTCATCTGGACTGTAATGTTGAAGTGTACTGAAGAGGTTTTCAGCTTCTTCAAGCCACTTCCCCAGTTCTAATCCTCTATAGCTGGGTTATGCACAAAAACACACTCAGCGATCTAGTGGCGTTTTCTAGGGATCCACCACTCCACTGTAGCACACCTGGTCTCATACCACCATTTTCCTCTCATCAGGGGCCTGGCTTTATCTTTCAGGATCTTGCAGTCGACCTCATGATGATGTGCATGCACCACCATCAGGAGGCTGGCTGCAAAATCAAGAAAAGTCATAGTACTCCACAGCTTCCTGGGAGAAGTGTGGGGATGTAAAAAAAAAAAAAGCATTAAACAAAAAGTAAACAAAAAATACCCCAATTGTGTGAGAGGAAGGGGACAGTAGGGGAATTAGAAAAAGTGTCTGCTTTAAAAGGGTCTGCTTTAAAAGGCGAAGCTCACTTTTTTTCTTTAAAGAACAGCAAAATGTTTTTACAGTTACAGTTTTAAAATCTATTTTTGGTTAACAGTTTTCCTATTCTTGCAGTACAGCGCAGACTTTTGAGGACTTGGGTATTCATGACTGTTTGGGTTATGCTGCCACCTTCAGGTAAAAGCACACTGGTCAAACCCTGGAATGCCCTCCACCTCATGTTGCGCAACAGGCAAGGAAGAAGCTGCAGCGGAAATAAAGTCATAGATCAAAGAAAACGGATACCATAGAGAGTCACTAGGGCAAGTACCATAAATGCTTGAGGATCTCTGCTTCGGGACACAAACCTGTCCAGTTTGTTGTTGAATCTGGATGCCAGTGGATCCACAGCTGGAGTCCCCCACACTGCAGACAAGTCTCTGCAAAGAACTCGAGTGAAAGGCTCATTCTCCCTGCTATCAGCAGCTGAATTCAGCTTCTGATGACTGAGAAAATCCACCTGCCAAATTTTCAACACCTGGAATATGCATGGCAGAATGGACCTGAAAGTGCAGTTTTGCTCCAGACAAGATCAAGCTTCCTGCACAGCGTGACTTCTAGTCTTTTTGGTGGCTGATGTATGCCACAGCCGTGGCACTGTCTGACTGCACCCTTATGGGAAAACCTCAAAGCTAGACAGACTAGAGTATAAAAGAGCCAGCCAAGTCGCCTGAAGTACCAGGATAATGATCAGCAAATTCTGCTACTCTGACAACCGCGTTCCCTGAACCAGGAGGTTCTCCAGAACACCTCCCCAGCCCATTTCTTCGAGGGGAAGGATTTCTTGGTATTCAGCATCAGTATGGATTTACACTACTCCGGAGCCATCCTAGTCTTGGGAGTCAGAAGTGCTGGCAGATCCAAGGAGTCAGGATGTTTGTCCCAGACCAACAGTAAATTGAACTGCAGGGCTCTGGAGTGAAACTGGGCATAGGAAATCACCTTCCACATCGAAGGCGGTTACCATTTTCTCCAGCACCTTTATGCAGGCTAAAATTAAGGGGCTTTCCAATGACTTCAGGAAATCAACTTGGGCTCAGGGACAGACATTTCTCCTGTGAAACCGGTACCTTCGCCCATGTCATGTTGGGTACTAAGCCACTCCAGACATTGTGTTGGATCCAAGGCCAACATATACAAAGGATTAATACCCAGCTGAACCTCTCCACTTGTACCGTCAACATTTGACATCTGTTCTGAGCCTACTGCTCCCCGACAGCAGGTCATCCAGATACCCTCACAGTGGGGATATCCCAGGTTCTCAAAACCCCAGAACTGGAGCCAACACCTTGGTAAACACTCTGGAGGCCAAGGACATTGGAGAAGGAAGATTTCACCTAAATTAGGAGACAGCAGCACAAGAGACACACCACACTGATGGGGATAACCTTTGCAATGATTTTTATCTCAACCTGGGCTTTAAAGGCTTGGCAAACTCCCACTAAAAACCATTGCAGGTTGCAGAGCCACGCCTACATTTACTGGGACAGTCAGATTCTTGTTCAAGTAGGAAATAGCCAGGTCAACAGCATGGGGTACTAGTGAGCAAAAAAGATTAAGCAATGAAAACAGCTTCTCTGGGTGGGCCCAATCGGCATAAATCACTTCTTGTAAGTGAGGGTGCACTGGAAAAGACCTGAGATTTTTGTGGGCTGCCAGGACCAAAAACCAGTGACTTTAGTTTAAGGATTCAGGCAGCAGTAATTTAGGGTTTATAAGTACCACATGTGGCCTTCTGTGTTTGAGACAGCCTTAGACCCAGGGATTCCTCCTGGGAGGACTCATCCACAGAGGATACCTAATCAACAGCTTCCAACTCTTCCTCATTCTAAAGAATTTTCTCTGATACCTCATTCTCGCTTAACTGGGAAGCAGGGCAAAGAGCGCCAACGTTGGCTTCCCAGGAATTTTAAGTCTGAAAACACCTGAAAGCTGTTCACTCAGCTCCGATAAGGCTGCAGAAATTTCTCCATTTACAGAAAGGAAGTGGAGGCATGTCCCCCTAAATCAGTGGAAATACCAGATAAGGGCAGGGAATCAAAACTAAGCTGACCCTTTGGAAAGCGACTGCAGAGCAAACTATGTAGGAGGCACTCCCTACCTTACTGAGTCCACTGTGTCCTGTGATGTATGATTAAAGTGCAAGTAAACCCCCCTATCATTTTCAGCCAAGGAAACTGCTATCTTTGCCTCTGTTTAAGCTACAACTGTCATGATGCTGCACATGTGATCAGTTTAGAAACCAGCCATTGGATGGCTTGACAGTTTGGTTGAGAGCACAACCAATGGTAGTGTTACATTTCCGGCACATGCCGGAAATGAAACTGTTTTATGGATGGGTTTACTTCCACTTTAAGAAATATCTAAAAGGATTACCTTCATGATTTAAAGTAGAACATTGGCAAAAGCACACTTATAGAAAAAGAAACGTTTAGAACCAATGTCAGAATTTTAATGCTGTATGTATCCCTTTTCCTGAGTTATTGCCTACACAGAGCAAAAAGGCATATTTAGACAATAAAAATGACCCAGGTTAAGAAAAATATATAAAACCTGTTTTAAAGCAAGTGCAACTACAAAACACAAAGCGAGTCTTGTGTGTATAATTCCATTCATCGCAGCTTCCTCAAAAAGAGTGGTACAGGTCTCCAAGGATCGTGGGTTGTTCTGTAAAGAAGAAAGAAAAACAAATACATTACAGAAAATGTCAGATAAACAATACTGTCAATAGTGTGCTGCAAAGAAAAAAATATTTTACATGCCGAAACGTATTTTAAAGTAAAACTTTTTATTTTTACTACCCCCCCCCCCCCCCCCAAAAAAAAAAGATTTCAGTTTTCCAATTGAGTTGTACAGTTCATAGGTCACATTTAAAAAGGTGAAAAAAGTTTTGAAATTATCTTTGTCTCATTTTTTTACTTCACAGAAACCTGACATTTTAACAGGGGTGTGCAGACATCTTATATCCATTGTATTATTATTATTATTATTCGAGATTTATATAGCTCCAACAGTTTACGCAGCGCTTTACAATGTATAAGGGGGACAACACAATTACAGTACAGTTCAATACAAAAAGGTACAGGAGGGCCCTGCTCGTAGAGCTTACATTCTAAAGGGAGGGGGTGGTGGTACAAAAGTCTGCAGTGGGATGAAAAATGTTGCAAGAGGGGTGGCTATCAGAAATGTCACTTCTGCTTTACAAGACTGTAGCTCATACTACACCTAGCCACATCTAGCCCTGCCCACTGCTTTCTGGATTGACAGCATGGTCTCTTCTGCGGAAACCCTCCCACTGTAAACTGCAGTGTCTGGGAGGGGAGAGCATGTGAGAAACAAATGGAGGATTTGGAGCAGTTGGAGGCTTTTGCTTTACATAGTAAATGGATTTGGGACTTATTTAGACGGTCATACGGGAGCTTTTAGCTGTAGTTGGATGCCACAGCTGTCTGACTACAAAAAGCCACTAGTGGAAGTTCCAACATCCAACTTAGAATAGATGGGGAAATTGATTGATTTTCTCTTATTCAGACTGCGACGGCTAGATGTAGCAGCTGCTTTCATATCATACAATGCCAGACTGATGTATTATTGTGCACGACAGTTGTGTTCTAAGGGTACTTTTAGTCAAATGCTGCACAAGCATCAGATCTATTTTAACCACTTGCCGACCGGCTACTGCATATATACTGCGGCAGGTCGGCTCTATTGCACAAAATCACATACCTGTATGTAATTTCATGCAACAGCCACTGGGTGGTGCGCACGCACTGTCAGAGGCATGATGATTGGACACAGGGGATGCCAATCAGTGGGTCCGGCGGACCCCATGTCCCCCAGCCATCGTTCCCCAGAGAGGCAGAATGGCGATCTGCCTATGTAAACAAGGAAGATTGCTGTTCTCACAGGGAAGAAGATGGAGATCACGTGTTTCTGCTAAGCAGGAACCCTGATCTGTCTTCATCCAGTCACAGCATCCACCACATGGTTAGAAAGCACTACCTAAAACAGTGATGGTGAACCTTGGCACCCCAGATGTTTTGGAACTACATTTCCCACGATGCTCCTGCACTTTGCAGTGTAGTGGAGCATCATGGGAAATGTAGTTCCAAAACATCTGGGGTGCCAAGGTTCGTCATCACTGCCCTAGAAGCACACTTAATCCTTTGATCGCCCCCGATGTTAACCCCTTCCCTGCCAGTGTCATTAGTACAGTAACGGTGCATATTTTTAGTAATGATCACTGTATTGGTGCCACTGGTCCCCCAAAAAGAGTCAGTTAGGTGTCCAATTTGTTCACTGCAATGTCGCAGTGCCGCTATAAAAAATAAAATAAAAAATATCCCATCGTTTGTAGACGCTATACCTTTTGCGTAAATACGCTTATTAGGATTTTGTATTTCCCCCCCCCCCCCCAATTCAGATTTTTGTTATTGTGTACAAAAGATGGAGTACATAAAGAAATAAAGTTACATGGTTCAAAAAGTCCTATACGTGTAAATACAAGATATTATAGATAGCATTAACAGGTATACATTATACATGAACAGAATATGACAAAAACTGTATGGAGTATTTTGGGTGACTAGACCCACAAGTATTGTAAGTGCTACCAGAGCGCTACAGATTTTGAGTGTAGGCTTCATGTTGTGATTACCCTGGTGGTGCATATCAGGAAACCTGCTAGTTAGAGAGGCTTTGGGTAGTCAAGTTTTGTGTAGCCTATCTAAGGTAACATAATAGGCTGGGGGTGTATCCCATGTTTGGTGATGGGATTAGACGAAGTAGATGTAGGTAATCTTACTAAACGAGAAGCTCCTGGAAGAATATCATCTATCATCATGTACTGGTTACATAATGGCTTCTTCCTGTTAGTAGCCTGTTGGTTTTAGAAAAGTTATATACTCGTAGGGTTGTGGTCACCGGACCACTAGCAACCTCTACAGGAAAGGGTGTTTTATAATAAGCTCATCTGTGGGCATATAGCTTTAAGCAAGGTTTCCACCCTGGAACTTCCGCTCATCGGATTCCTCCGGTGCCACAATTGGCACCTTTCAGGGGGGAGGGGGGTGCAGATACCTGTCTAATACAGGTATCTGCAGCCACGTCTGGGCTTAGATAGCCGCAGAATATCTGCAGATGCCTGCCCCCCCCCGTTGTGTTCTGGGAAACACACAGTTCCCAGAACACAACGGGGACCAGTGCACAGGCGCAGCGCGACTCGCGCATGCGCAGTAGGAAACCGGGCAGTGAAGCTGCAACGTTTCACTTCCCGATTCCCCTGACCGAGGATGGCGGCGGGGGGCAGCCGAGAGCCGAGTGATTGATCGGCTTTGGCTGCCGACATCGCTGGACCCTGGGACAGGCAAGTGTCCATTTATTAAAAGTCAGCAGCTGCAGTATTTGTAGCTGCTGGCTTTTAATAATTTTTTTAAGGTGGAGCTCCTCTTTAAGGAAAATAGGGTAGAGCTTCTGTTATGTGAATTGAAGGGGGGGTAAATCCGGGAAAATTCCTCAGAAATGGTGTGGAATGTAGGAAAGATAATCGGAAAGGGTGGTATATGCAAAAGGGGGCGAGATGTGTAAGGAATTCATTGCTTAGGAGAGATGATATTTGTATTGGTAATATACAGAATAGAAAAGGGGAGATGAAGAGAAAAAAAAAAAAGAAAAAAGGAGGGTGGGGAAGGTTTGGGGGTGGGGGTGGGAGGGGATTGTGTGGGTAGAGATAAGGGAAGCATAGGGGGAGTAGGACCTTCCTCCTCCTCCGACCTGGCAGAGTGTATCATCAGTCTTTAGTGAGATAATAATTGGGTGTATTCATCTGTTTGAAAGTGATGCCAGCAAGACTATATTTTCTGAAATTTGGTAGGCGCATCATTGGCCTGGTGAACCAAATCTTCCAATTCTGCAATTCTGATTATACGTCTGAACCAGTCTGCCATGGTTGGAGGATTGGTTGATTTCCAGTGGGCTTGAATGCACATTTTTGAAGAATTCAAGAGGTGTAAAGCTAGGGATTGATGATAATCTCTTTTGGAAATGAAGGAGTGATGTAGAAGCATTTCAGCTGGGGAAAAATCTATTGGGTATGTGGTGATTTGAGAGGCGAGACGATGAACGTCTTTCCAAAAGGATTGGATTGAAGAGCAGGACCACCAGATATGTAGTAGATATCCTTCTTGGTCAGAACATCTCCAGCAGTCAGGGGGTATAGTGGGAGAAGTTTTGTGAAGCCTGAGAGGGGTCTTGTACCATCTAGAAAAAAATCCTTAAAGCCATTTTCTTGTGCAGAGACATTGATCGATCCCTTATGGATGGAGGGATATATGTTTTCCCAGTCCTCTTCTGAGAAGTTTAGTAAGAGTTCCTTCTTATTGGGATTTTTTTTAACCAAAAATATGTAGAAGAATACATATTGAATTGATGAATAAATTAGATTTTTTAAATGATTTTTTGGGGTATGTTTTACAGCAGAAAGTTAGAGGACAGTAATGAAAGATAAAGACCTACAGTGAAGAGACTCATAAGACTCTTCACTTGACAGAATCGAAAAAAAAAAAAAAATCTGAATAGGTAACTGTGTTAAACTAACCACAATTAACCACATTCAGCAGACACTTGCTGACACCTATTGGACAATTAGTTTATGCTTCCATTTTAACCCAGAGATGCTCTCCACAAAGGGTTTTCCAGGTAATTTACCAATAATTTTGGTCTCAAAAAAGCAGAACGTTGTTTCAAAAACAAGTCACTATTAAAATCACAAACAGCCCTATTTAACAAAAGTTTATTCATCTGGTATTGTGTTTACTGGTGTTCATAGATGATATACAGAACCCTAGGTAGACACAAGGGCATAATTTTGCAAACACAGCTGCTATGCGGATACAGCCTTGCTGACAGCTTCTAAAGCTGAACACAGATCACATATACATTATTTTTACATTCCTGGTTTGTGTAATAGCCAGTGTCCTTCACCAGCCACTCTACTATGCCCATTTTGGCAAAGCAGCCATTAGACAAGATATGTAAAATGATGTTCGTATTCACAGTTGAATATTACGTTACATCCCATTGCCATAATAGATACCCTGCTCAGTCAATGCACTGCTTTTGTCGAGGAAGATAGCTGTCAACACATGGCAGATGTTCTTCAGTGCTGTGATGTTCAGGTCAAAAGGTTGACGACTAGATATTTCTTTCTGTTTAAATACATTTTTATTGAAGGTTTGTAATATTGAAGTAACCTAAGAGCTTGCAGCAGTCACAATAAATTGAATAGTATATCACCAGAAAATGAATACATAAAGCCAAGGATCTCTATACAACCGAGTTGCGCAAGTATTACTCGAACATAAATACATAGCATTATACAACTGCGGCTGAGCCTAACAGAGACTTCTTCAGTATGCAAGAGAAAGGAACCTTTGCAGGGAAATGGTCACGTGATGTAAAGTGGTTCTATGGATAACACATCATACATGGGTGGTGGGTTTAACATTATATATCTATGAGGCAAGTGTCGTGAAGAAAGTTGTTGGAGGAAGCAGTTTAAAGGAGGTCAACCGGTTGGGAGAAAAGCCAAAATGAAGAATAGAAAAAAAGGAAATGATTTAGATGGGTAAGGTTATTAACCAGTATAACAAAGGTAGGGGTTAGGGAGGAAACCAGGGAATGAATCCATGCCAGTCAACACAGATTGGGTCAGTTGTGGGGATGATGCATGCACAAGGCCAACAAGGACTATTTGAAAATATAATAGTCCGTGTTGGCCTTTCCCCTTTTCTCTGGAAAAGGGAAGTGTTCCGAATTATTCTTTTCATGGATGCTGTGTACAAGTTCATTTGAAAAGGCATTACACCCGAAGTCTACCATCAGCAAAATGCAATTAGAACCAGACAATGGTCATTCAGTCACAGTCTCTTGGGGTGGACCATCCCCATCCCATATAGGTAGGGCAGATCAAAGGCCACAAATGTGATTACACAATAACTTTGAAAATCCAGTTAATTGTACCCCCCCCCCCCCATTTTATTTCTTTGGTCTTGTGATCGCTCTTCTCTTTCTAGCACACCATGATACAGGAGTGGGCAGAGCTAAATCACAGGGTGTGACATGTCCTGTGATATCGCCCTTAGCTATCAAACTTACTCTCTTTTCATACCAGAGTAGAGTGCACTGTCAGTCAAGCATCCAAGGCACCTAGGGGGTGGTGCACATGCCTGACACCGTACTCTGCGTGCAGCTTGGGCCACACTGTAGGAATTAGAAGAGCAATCACATGACCTAGTGATTATTAAGCTAAAAAGGGGAGCAAGCACACTGTGGTGGCAGCATTGCAGAAGCTCTATGAGCCTGCAGATCATTGTCACTAAGAAGCAGTAAGCCCAGGTAAGGGAAGGATTACTACTCTCTTTTATAGGAAACAATTATTAGAAAAAGTAACAGTACAGGTTGTTAATAAATATATTTAGGCTTTTTGAGATTTACAAGTCACATTTTACAAAAAGTCCACACATTTTGGGAATTGGGGTTGTACTTGGCCAGCAACAATGTTTAGGTAGGTGGTACGTGTCAAGTAACATCCACATGATCTTACTTGTGCTTCTCTTATACTAGCCATTGAGAATCAAGTGGTAAAGTTCATTGCAACCACCTTTAGTTGCACCCACAAAATGGAACTGTACAATTGTTACACTGGGGACCAACACTTTGTGGTTATGGCTTAAGCCATCTAACATCTCTCTGACCAATCTACCAAAGGCCACCTTCTACATAATTGAATTATTCAAATAATTTTGTTCACGGCACCCCATGAAAACGCCCCCCCCCCCCCCCCTGTCCTGGCAATCACAAATAAGTATCTAGTCTTTTAGGCTCCATTCACACTAGCGCGTTTTTTGATGCATTTTGCAGAAATGCACGGGAATTTTTTAACATGGGTTCCTATGGAACATGTTCACATCAATGCTTTTTCGTATCTCTGCATTTTTGGAAAGGGTCAGGGACTTTTTTTCATGCAAAATGCAGCGTTTTGCATGTAATAGAATTCAATGGACAAGCATCAAAAACGCAAGTGCACCGTTTTTGCAGCGTTTTTGCCGTTTTTTTTTTAAGACTGTAATAAAAAAAACTGTAAAAAAAAACAAAACAAAAAAAACCGCAAAACGCAAAACGCGGCAAAAACGCTGCTCAAAAATGTGGCAAGCATGAAAAAAAACCCTCCAAAAACGCTCAAAAGCAACATGCATAGGTGTGAATCGAGCCTTAGGTCATGCAAGATACAGTACTGATTATGCAGTTCCACAAAATCACAATGGTAATAGAATATTGGTCAAGGTGGATATAATCTAAAATGCAATGGCTAAAGATGTGCATATCGGACTTACCAGTTTATAGCATATGGCAAATGCCAAAAGATATGTGTCTTTGCTTAACCTCAACCACTGGATTTTCATCTTCAGCAGTACCTCCAGAGCTCCTGTAAAATGTAGAAGTGATTAACAGATCTTCTCCAGCAAAGTAGTCCTCCCCCAGATTCAAAATTTTAGGTACTGTAAGGGGACTTTAATGGTCTAAGTTATCCACAGAAAATAGATAATAAATGCCCAATTTGGAATGAAAAGGGGGGGGGGGGGGGGGGGGGTCTGGGACAATTATGAAGGTTGGGGATGCCAAAGTACATTGGCAAACTTGGCAGATTTGGAAAACAGACTTGTGAAAGGCCATTTCTTTGAGCATTTAGCAGTGTGGAAGGTGTCGGTCTGGCCCCCACCCTCTTAACTGCATCGATGTAACCCTCATGCCACCATACAGTACTATTATCATGTATACTCAGGAGATCCAACTCTGAACCACTGTACAATCTTTCTATGGGCATGCAAACTGCTGTCAAAACCTGTTTTCATAAAGAAAATGTTCTGACTTGGTTTGCCCCTGTAGTACTTCTTCTCCTCTGCTCCATTCATCACTTGGCTAACATGTTCAAGACCAACTCCAGGGAAATTTATCATCTAGTAAACTGCTAATTCTGTGTGGGGAAACCCCGCAACTGTGCCAACTTTGAATAAAATCTCCTCAACATACTTATTATCATATCTTATATTTAGTTTAATTTTATAAAATACAATGTAGTCATATTTAAAGGCAAAATTGCAGTCTCCTAAATTGTGCAACTGCCCTCTCAAAGAATACATATGGGAATACATAAGGGTCCATTTATAAAATAACTGCTATATGCAGTCACACCAGTGTCGCAAATACTGGTAATGTTTGTAACTTGTGTGAAATGTAATTTTCTATAGGTTGCCTTTTGCAGGACGAATGTGGCATTTTCTAAATCTCGATCTTAATAGAAAAAAGTCTTAAAGACATTCAACCGGAAGTGTAAAGAACATTTGACCAATACAGAAAATAGCCTAACACTACAGATTAAAAACATTCCACCAGAAAAGTATAGAATATGAGGGTGACCTCCTCACTTGTGAATACACTATTGTAGAGACAGAGCTCTGTTTTACTTTAGGTGATCTGCTACTCATCTGCGATTGGGTTATCAAAACAACAGATGCCGTTCTCTGCAACATTCTATCACGTATAACAGTTCTCTCTGCAGTAGCCGATTCATCACTCCATCCGCGACACCCTGACTACGTCAAATATATGACAAAACGCATTGGGTGGAACCAGACGTAACGTCACCATGCTCTCTGCCCGTTTAATCCGTTTACATGACCATCGCTGCAGCCATTCTGGATTGATCACATGCTTGTTTTAAACTCTCTTACCTTTAATAAAACATAACTTTTATACAGTATTATGCTTTGAGCTTTTATGTTCCATACATGTTTATATAGGGAAGAAGACCTTGATCTGGAGTATGCCAGGATCGTCAGTATCCATGTGGATGCGTTTGGGAAGCTTTTCCCATAAGCTCATTTGGCTTTTCCATTAGTTTGGAGGCATTACACTCATATATACAGTATATGTATATTATATATATACACACACACACACACATACATAGTCACAGTGGTTTTCACATTTTCTGAATGCACGTTATACTTGTCATAACGGTAATATTTGTCATTTTTTAGCACTGCACTCTATATACAATTACATCCCGTAGGGAGCACTGAAATCTCCATCTACTTTTCCCTCTCTCCCTTAGAATCCAATGTGGAAACACTTCAGACACATACATTTTCCCCCCACCCACCAATACACATAGGCCTGATTTTTTTGGCAAGCCCTGATTCATGGCCTTCGTGTAAATAATCATGACCTTTCCCTTGAAAGTGTAAAATGTGTATGGGACTGCAGTAAACATTGAAAATGGAATTTCTTCCAGAACGGTTTCTATTGTTTTGGATAGAAAGGGTAAAAGATAGAACCTGCTCTACTTGGGAGATCCCCCCGACTTCCTGTCTTGGCGGCTACACAGGAAGGGAGGAAACTCTCCAAATGAAACAAAACCACAGCCTGGCAGAGGCTCTAACTGCTGCCATTTCCCCTAATGTTTTGTGTTATGAGCTTGCAGGAAGTGAAAACACAAAACTCCCTAATGGCGGCACAGACAGAATAAGAAATGTCCCCAGCAAACTTTCCAGCTAGTCAGCACAGTCAGGCCTATTTAAGTGGTTGCATGTAAATGCAAACCCAGGTTAACATGTTTGGCATCATATCTTGCTTTACACCAGCCCACACACTAGGTTGCCATCCACTGTGTAGGACAAGTCAGTTGTGAATGCTGGGCATGGTTTTACATTTTTTTTTTTTAAGATGGGCACTGACAGGCATCACTGGTGGGGCTGATGGGGCTGCACTGATAATCACTGCACTGATTATCAGTGCAGATCACCCCTATCAGGAGAGCCGCTTATCGGCTCTCCTCTAATCACGCGCCGTCAACTGTCATGATTGGACACAGCTGATCATGTAGTAGAGAGTCTACGTCATAGGCCCTTTACGATGATCGGAGATGCGGTGTGTCCGAGCGACACACAGCACCACAGATCGGCATGCGCAAGTGACCCGTTCTGAAGCCTATTCAGAACGGGAAAGCCACCACCTGTTTGTCATTTCGCTATTGGCCAGGTGCAATGTGGTTGAGGCAGTGGGTTAGCACGACAGCCAAACACCCCTCACTTCTAGAAGGAGGTGGCCCCCACACAACTCTCATAATAAATGAATGACTTTAGTTAAAAATGGATACATGCACCTTACTGGAATGAACTAATAGCTATATGTAGTCTTAAATTAACAGCAGAGTTCCACCCAAAAATGGAACTTCTGCTTTTCCGGTCTCCCCCCCCCCCCCCCCTCCGGTGTCACATTTGGCACCTTTCAGGGGGGAGGGGGAGCAAATTCCTGTCTAATGCAGGTATTTTGCTCCCACTTCCGGGCATAGATACCCGAGCCACCCACGGGTATCTACGCCACTTCCCGTCCCCCCCGCTGTATTCTGGGAGACACACGGGTATCCGGAAAACAGCAGGGACCAGTGGGTTAGTGCAGTGCTAGTCGCGCATGTGCAGTAGGGAACCAGGAAATGAAGCCGGAAGGCTTCACTTCCTGATTCCTTTACCGAGGATGGCGGCGGCAGCACCCAACAGCCGAGGGATAGATCGGCTTCGGGTGCCGATATCACGGGCGCCCAGGACAGGTAGGAGTCCATATTTTAAAAGTCAGCAGCTGGCGGAACTCAGCTTTAAGCAGCTCTCTGCTGGCCCGAGTGTTATTATGTCCTACAGACTGCAATGTAGTTATACTGTCTTCCCTATCTTTTTCCTTTAATTGTGAGCCCAGACATTGACAGGTGTAGAGAGATGTGGAAAGAACAAAAATACATACATACATACATACATAGCAACCACCCTTCAGCTTTGTCCAACAACGTGATATGACAAACATTACAGCAGGTCAACTTACTTTCATACTGGCCATGTTTGTACAGCATGTCCAACAGTACATTGTATGATGAGTAGTCAGAGAACACCCCTCTGAAAGACTGAAAAGGGAATAAAAGCAACTGTAATTATCAATCAAGGAGGGTAAGTTGAACTAAAAAGTCTGCCTCCTGTGAAATCACTGGAGGCAGATTGTCGCGCAATACAGTTTTAAGCAATCCTATAAAAATTGTTTTAAAGCCTGAGCATACTAGATAATAAACACTTTAAATAGTATGATCTGGTGTAGGCTAAAACAGGATACAGATTAGAGCGAGTAAAATACATAGAAGGCCTCATGCATTTTGGTGCCGGCTCATGGCAGAGGTGCACTGTCTACCCCCCTGCCAGCAGCCAGGAAAACATTAGGGGAGGCCGAATGGTGCACCGAGGAGTATTAAGAATTGGGGCAGTACGCACTCAAGGATGAACAGCTGGAACGCAAGCAGTCTGCGTCCTTAACATTCATACCCGGGGCATATACTGTCATAAACATTCATATTGGTGCAACATACAGCCTCATCTAGCCGCAGCAGCATTCAGCCACTCAGAGTTTTACAGGCTGCTGAGAGTGGGGCTGGACGGTGCACCTGTGCCTTCCTTCCCTACCAAAACACTGTGGTCTCATGCACCGAGGATAAATGCCCAGTGTGCATTATAGCATAAAGCTGACATTTAATCTCCAGATATTTTGCCCTTCTTGTCCTCCTCCACCACATCAACATGCTAATTAAAGCCGTAATAAATCCAAAACGAGGAAAATATATTTATATGGCAGCTTACCAACCATTAGATATGGTGGCTGCATTATTATTATTATTTTTTTTTTTTTTTTTAAAACACAGTAAATTTTTATTTGGTTTAACAAATTTACAGGGTCATACAAGCAAGAAACATAAGTAGTACAAGAGTTACAGTACTCATAAAAAAGGTACATACTGCATAATATAAGTTCAATAATACGTATTCAATCATTCGTCCAAATACTTCAAGATTCATGAAAAGCACTGTACGATAGTGAATTAATTCAAAGCCAATAGCTTCGTGTGAGTTTAGTTTAGGTTAATACCAATCACTTCTGATAGATTGGGTGCCAACAGCGACTTCCACTGTCTTAGAATTAGGGATCAGGCTGTTAGGCATATATGTGCGATAACCTGCCTGTAGACTTTTGTGAATTTATCTATCCCCAGGTTAAGTAGGGCCAATTTTGGGCGGGGGGGGGGGGGGGGGGGGGGCACACCTGTATAGGTAGATAAAAGTTTAAAATTTTGCCTCCAAAAAACTAGTTCATGCATGGCATTCCCAAAGAACATGTAACAAATGCCCCACCTGTCCGCAATTGCACCAGCAGAGGGGCGAGTAGAAAGAGGAAAATTTTACCAACCTAAAGGGTGGGCAATACCATGGATTTGTGATTTTGAGTGTCATTTCCCAATGTGACGTGCAGTGGGAGGCCTTGAAGGTTGAGTAAAAAAATCGCTCCACTGATTGGGGTAAATTTAAGTGCAAGATCCTTTTCCCATTTATGCATTGGGCTAGATTTACAGAAGATATGTTTGTTTTGCAAAATATCGTGGAATTGGGATATACCTTTGGACTTCTGCTCTTCCAAGCTGTAAAAGCCCCATGTCTTAGGGTGTGGGGAGAGCTTTACAAGAGGATATTTGGTTAAAAAGTGTAGTGTGCGGATGGTTGTAAATATTGCTGGCCTAGGTAGGCGAATTTCCTCCTCCAGTTTCTCTATAGTTTTGCGTTTACCCTGTTTGTAAAAATTTAGAACTGATATTCCACATTTTAGGAGGGGATTAGCATCCAACATGGACATCATGGTTTCAAGACTGTTCAATGGAAGCGATACTACAGGTGATATATCATAAAATGCATGGTGTTTAGACAAGTATCTCCAAGCTCGAAGGGATACTTGTGTGGGAAGGGGCAGAAGGGCAAGATCCCAAGGCTTCCACATATCACTTAGGAGCAGCATACGTAGGTTCCCAGTAGGTTCAAGGACTGTCTCTACTTCTACCCAGAGGGGAGTCTCCTTATGTAAAAAACAATACTTATTCTGATCAAGATGTACAGCCCAGTATTAGTCCAAAAAGTCCGGCACCTACAAGAAGTCTATGTTTAACCACTTCAGCCCCGGAAGATTTTATCTCCTTCCTGACCAGAGCACTTTTTACAATTTGGCACTGCGTCTCTTTAACTGACAATTGCGCGGTCATGCAATGCTGAGCCTGTACCCAAATTAAATTTGCGTCTATTATTCGCACAAATAGAGCTTACTTTTGGTGGTATTTGAACACCTCTGCGGTTTTTATTTGTTGCGCTATAAAAACAAGAAAAAAGCGACAATTTTGGAAAAAAAAAAAAAAAAAAAAAAACAAACACACACACACACACACACACACACACTTTTTGCTAAAATAAATACCCCGCCCCCCAATTTTTTTTTACAAAACAATTTATTCATCAGTTTAGGCCAATATATATTCTTCTACATATTTTTGGTAAAAAAAAAAAAAATAAATCGCAATAAGAGTATATTGATTGTAGATGCTATAACTTTTGTGCAAACCAAACTGGGAAAGATTTATGGCATTTTTATTATTATTTTTTTTTACTAGTAATGGCGGTGATCTGCGATTTTTAGCGGTTTTGCAACGGAAAAATTTAACACTTTTTTGGGGCCGTTGACAATTATACAGCGATCAGTGCTATAAAAATGCACTGATTACTGTGTAAATGTCAGTGGCAGGGAAGGGGTTAACACTAGGGGGCTATCAAGGGGTCAACTGTGTGCTAACTGTGCGGGGATAGGAGTGACTAGGAGAGGAGACATATTGTTTTTTCCTACTTACTAGGAACAAACGATATGTTTCCTCTTCCTTGACAGCACAGGGATTTGTGTGTGCGCGCGCGCACGCACACAAATCCCTGTGCTGACGATCGCTCGTGGCTGGTGGCGATCATGCCTGCAGGCCATGCGTATCAGGTTCCCCGCCATGCAGCGGGCCTCCGCGCCCTCTGGTGGCTGAAAAAGAGAAGAACGTACCCGTACGGGATTTCGCCCAGGGGAGCCATTATGCCGCAGTATATCTGCTTGAGGCGGTCGGGAACCGGTTAATGAGGGTAGAGCTCGCACATCTCGCCCTCTTTCCCCTCCACACAAACTTGCGGAGGATACTTGACAGGGTTGATAGTAAAGATGTGCCGAAACACATCGGCCGAAAGTGGTGTTCTTTGCATTCAGCCAAAAGAAAAAAAAAAAAAGGGTGCAGGTTATGGCAACGAAAAGGGGGGCGGTCTGCCTCGGGTGCCGCACATTGCAGGGGGGGGTCATCCTAGCGCGCCTCCTCTTTGTCATGCAGAGTAGCAGTCTCCCTCTGTCACGGAGCTGAATTGTTCAGCAGCCGCTGTAACAAAGTCCCGTCTAATGTGATAGACAGCACACTGATCCAATGCCGGGAAATTGAATCAGTGTGACGTCTAACATAGGAAACCGGACTTTGTTTCTCCGGCCCAGGCAATGCAAATCCAGCTATGTGACACAGTGGGAGATCGCTGCTCTGTGTGAGCTGGACACTGGCGAAGCTGCATTGATCTCTTGTGTTATGTCCGCGGTATCTGAACATTTCCTGTACTATGTCTGCAGTCTGACCATCTCCTGTATCATGTCTGCTAGAGGTGCACCGAATGGAAGTTTTGTTAATACTATTAGCAATATGTTTAAAAAGGGGTTGTAAACCCTCTTTTTTTTTTTAAAATAACAAACACATGTCATACTTACCTCCACTGTGAACAAAGTGGCCCTGATCTATCTCTTCTGGGGTCTCCCGGTGGTGCTATCAGCTCCTCCACGCATCGGTAAACCCCCTAGGAGAAGCGCTCTCCCTGGGGGTTTACCGTGCAGGCGCGCTCCCGAGTCTGGCTTTTGCATCCATAAACACAGAATGCCAGACGCGGCCCCGCCCCCACATTGGATTTGATTTACAGCAGTGGGAGCCAATGGCTGCGCTGCTATCAATCTATCCAAACAAGAGCCGAGACAATGTGGAGAGAGGTAGAGCACGTCTCTGCCATGGGAACGAACGGGCTCAGGTGAGTAAAACAGGGGGGCTTGTCAATGTCAGAAGCTTTTTCACCTTCATGCATAGGATGCATGAAGGTGAAGAAACACAAGGGTTTACAACCCCTTTAGGTTTAAGTAATGCCGCGTACACACGAGCGGACTTTACGGCAGACTTTGCCCGGCGGACGGGATTTCGTCGGACAATTCGATCGCGTGTGGGCTCCAGCGGACTTTGTTTTCTCAAAAGTTGGACGGACTTAGATTTGAAACATGTTTTAAATCTATCCATCGAACTCGAGTCCGGTCGAAAAGTCCGCTCGTCTGTATGCTAGTTCGATGGACAAAAAGCCACGCTAGGGCAGCTATTGGCTACTGGCTATGAACTTCCTTGTTTTAGTCCGGTCGTACGTCATCACGTACGAATTCGACGGACTTTGGTGGATTGTGTGTAGGCAAGTCCGTTCATTCGGAAAGTCCGTCATAAAGTCCGTCGAAAAGTCCGCCGGGCAAAGTCTGCTGTAAAGTCCGCTCGTGTGTACGCGGCATAAGAGATTGCAGACATGATACAAGAGATGGTCAAGACTGCATTTTTTTTAAAGCTTTTCTTGCACTAAAAAGGTGCCAACAACAAATTCATATTAAATTTAAATGATATTAATTAAAAAGTCGAATATAATACAATTCTATATAAAAATATAATTTTTTGGTTTTCGGCTAACTGCATTATGCATTTTCAGTTTTAGCACCAACATTTCCATTTGGTGCACCTCTAGTTGATAGGTTGCGTAGTTGGAATCGGTACTGGGAGATCCCTGAATAGATAGAGGAGCTGGGGAAGAATATTCATCTTAACGGCTGCTAGCCTACCACACCACAAAAGCTCAAAATTGTGAGATGCAACTCATCAGAAATTTTGGTAATCAGGGGCTTAATATTAGAAGACACTAGCTGGGACATGCCGGCCTTAAGGGTGATACCTAAATATTGTATAACATAAGATGAAAAATCCGTGTTTAGATGTAAAGGGCAATAGGTGTGCAGCCTACCCTGCTAGGTCCCCTTTTTGCATGAATACCCCTATCTGCACTGGAAAGTGGTGAGAGAAAGAAGTATAGTTAGGCGTTTTACCCCTGGAGATTCCACCTGCACCCAATCTGATCCAGATGAGAGATATCCTTGGGCGATCCATAGAAGTTGGATATTGAATGTCAATGCTCGAAACACCATCTGGACACTAAGGCTGTCCTACATGCGAGATACCCCTGTAAGGGTGATTGGAGCTGGTGAGTGGGGACCTAAGAGGGGAAGCATAAAAAGTCACCTGGATTTTTCCTGTGTTCATAGTCACAATAGGAAGTCACCAAGCATCTAAGAATTATAAAAAAGACTCTTGTTTTGTTGGTCTTTGAAGGAGTTTGGATGTCACAGCTTAGACTTGGTCTATTTATATCGCACATCTATTTTTCACATATATTGGGACTGGATTCTTTTTTGTTTGTGTTTTTTTGGGTTTATCTTGAATATTTGTATGTTTTTGAGTATCATTCTTTCTGGATATAGTTACTTGTATTTATCACTGCCATTATCACTTATGGTTAGTGTATTACACTTCTGTCACTTGCTTTTTCTAGGATATTAGTAGAGGTATATATTACCACAGTAGCACATTTCACTACATAGTAGGGCTGGGGAAAAAAAAAATCGATTTAAATCTTGAATCGAGTTGAGAGGTCAAATCGATTCAAAATTTAAGCAAATCGATTTTTTAATTTATTTTTTTTCACCGTGCCGATCTTGAGGAGCTGCAGGCAGGAGTTTTTAGGCAACGCCGCGGCTTCGGCCTAGTGTGCGAGGCCGGACGCTGCGGACTAGGCTGAAGCTCCTCAGGACCGGTGCCGTGGAAAAAAACAAAAAAAACAAAACAAAAACAAAACTCAATTCAAATCATGAAGAGTTTTTTTTCAGAAAATCTCCCAAATAGCATTGCAGCACATCTGACTTGAAACTTGTGTGCTTTTCCCTCTCCTAGTCCACACTCTGCTGTACAGGGACTGCAAGAGGCCGATACCACCTCATATTTAGGTACGCTGTTTGCATGTAGACATTTTTAAAAATATATTTATACAAATTGAATATTTTATTAATTACAGGGCTGCATTTATTTGTATTTTTCATACAGTATGTTCCTGAAGATCAGCTTTAAGCCAAGGAGGACTCTAACTTGAGCACATAGCCAATGTTTCCCAGACTCATTAGTATTACGCTGATCAGTCATTTACTTTCTGCATTTATGTACTATATGCTGATCAGTGTAGGTTTATAGTTCTGACACAAAGTGCCACACAACAAGATGACGTTGTTTTATACTAAAATATAACATTTTTGTGATGGTCAGCTTACATGACTATTGTGGAATTAAATGTCTAAGAATAGTACAGATCTGACTGCCAGGTCATTATGTGGCTTGTAGTTTCTCACCAGCTGGACGAATGCAGTTCAATTCTCCTATGAACACACTGTTAACCTTACCGCTGTGCTCATAAGTTTATACCCTGGCAGAACTTATGGTTTCTTGGCCATTTTTCAGAGAATATGAATGACAACACAAAAACTTCTCTTTCACTCATGGTTAGTATTCAGCTGAAGCCATTTATTATCAATCAACTGTGTTTACTCTTTTTAAATCATAATAGCAACAGACACTAACCCAAATGACCCTGATCAAAAGTTTACACACCCCAGTTCTTAATACCGTGTATTGCCCCCTTTAAACATCATTGACAGCTTGAAGTCTTTTGTGGCATTTGTGGATGAGGCTCTTTATCTTCTCCGATGGTAAAGCTGCCCATTCCTCTTGGCAAAAAGGCTCCAATTCCTGTAAATTCTTGGGCTGTCTTGCATGAAATGCACATTTGAGATCTCCCCAGAGTGGCTCAATGATATTGAGACTGGGATGGCCACTCCAAAACCTTCACTTTATTCTGCTGTAGCCAATGACAGGTCAACTTGGCTTTGTGTTTTAGATCACGTTGGAATGTCCAAGTACGTCCATGCGCAGCTTCCTGGCTGATGAATGCAAATGTTCCTCCAGTATTTTTTGATAACATACTGCATTCATCTTGCCATCAATTCTGACCAAATTTCCTGTGTCTTTGTAGCTCATACATTCCCAAAACATCAGTGATCTACCTCCGTACTGGTCATCATAGGCCTTGTTGACTCCTCTCCAAATGTAGCGTTAATGGTTGTGGCCAAAAAGCAAAAATGTTGGTCTCATTACTCCAAATTACTTTGTGCCTGAAGGTTTGAGGCTCGTCTCTGTGCTGTTTGGCGTATTGTAAGCGGGATACTTTGTGGCATTTGCGTAGTATTATTGTGCATCTTGAAACAGCCACACGACATGTTTTCAGAGCCCTGCATTTCACCTGAAGTTATTTGTGGGGTTTTCCTTAGTATCCCGAACAATTTTCCTGGCAGTTGTGGCTGAAATTTTAGTTGGTCTACCTGACTGTGGTTTAGTTTCAACAGAACCCCTTATTTTCCACTTCTTGATTACAGTTGAACACTACTGATTGGCATTCTCAATTCCTTGAATATATTTTTATATCCCTTTCCTGTTTTATACAGTTCAACTACCTTTTCCCGCAAATTCTTTGACAATTCTTTTTCTTTCTCAATGACTCAGAATCCAGAAACGTCAGTGCAGCACTGAATGAGAGATGCAAGGGTCTGTCAGGAGTCCAGAAACTCACTGACCTTTTATACACACATGAAACAAAATAAGTGCAGCGCAATGATGTTAAAACAATGAATGAAAAAAGTCCCCAAAGATTCAATCCAGGCGGATGAAATCTGTCAGATCAGATCTTTACATCAATGGTCAAAGGAGATGCGATCCCAGTGTAATCTATTCGCTTACCAGATGCTGTGGACCCCTGCACAGCAGAGGTCAAACTCACGTGTATCCACTCAGGGATGTTGGTATACTGGAAGCTGTCACTGGAGCCGAATCCCGAATCCTGATGTCCACGCATAGGCACGAGTCTCCACAGGAAGGACCCCCAAGCACTATAGGAATCTGGAGCGGGATATCCTCCCAAGTATCTCCCCGATGTCAGCCAATAAAAAAAAAAAAAAAAAAAAAACCAAAAAAAACAGAGAGAGAAACTCTTCTAAGAGTAGTCCGTTTATTCAGCTCTTTTTTTAAAAAAGTGGTAACAACCACCAATAAGAAGGCGCTCACAGGCGCTGAACTTCAGTAACCAAGTATACAGTCGGGCTGCGGTGCACGAGCAGACCCGACATACAGGCGGAGGCAGCGGGTGACGTCCGTGATTAAGCTCCTCCCCCCGTACGCGGCGTTGCGTCCTATTGGACTTCGTCAGCGAGGGGTGGAGCCTGACGTACACCCTATGCATTTATATGGGACACTTACGGTGTCCTCACAGGGTCACAGGTACCAGGAAGCAGAAAAAGCTTCCTTAGCAACTGTGCCCTAGAGACAACGCATCTATTGGAGGACAACAACGTTGCATAGATGAATCTATGCTATAAAAAAATAAATAAATCGTTGTATGGAGATACCCGAATGCTTTTAATTCTAAATTTAGCAAGCAGCCCTAAAAAGTAATGTATGGTATAAGGGCATAATTAAGCCTCTTCTATATCATCATAAAAAAAAAGGGGGCGGACACCATCCAATATTAAAAAAACTATAAAAGAAGTCTCCCGCTGTCTCCTCTGTTTACATAAAAATTCCTTAATAAAATTTCTCTAAAATCAATGAAAAAAAGAGGGCACATAACTCCTAAAATTACAGCGTATAAAATAATAATGCAGTAAAATATCACACTATATATAAAAATTACAAAATACAAACACTATATTTATTTAACAAAGTAATACGACTATTTGTTGGAAATAAAGCAATTAAGATCAAGATCCACATTCAACCCGTTGGGGAATAAAACCTGGGTCTCATGAATCCACATGGATTCCCGCTGACTTAACTGTCTAATGTAATTACCCCCCCGCCAGTGTGGATTAACTCTTTCTATACCCCAAAATTTTAAGTGTCTAGGATTACGGTCATGACATCTTCTAAAATGTTTAGAGACACTATGAGTAATGAGTCCTTTTTTAATGTTGTTCACATGCTCCGCGATGCGGACTCCCATAGGTCTTGAGGTCCTCCCTACGTATTGGAGCCCGCATTCGCATTCCAACATGTAAACAACCCCCACCGTGTTACACATGATAAATTGTTTGATATTATATTGTTTATTGGTGGTAGACACTGTAAACTCTTTCTTTCTTTTCATATTCCCCTTGCATTGTTTACAGGCCGGACACCTACCACATGCGTAAAAGCCTGTAAGCAGGTTGCAAATCCTGTTTTCTTCCTTGAATGAAGGGGGATCCACAACACTGGGTGCCAAAATATTTCTTAGTGTAGTAGGTTTCCGATATACAAATTTTGGCCGGGGAGGCAGTGCTGGACCCAACACGTTATCTCTTTTAAGAATTTCCCAGTGCTTAGAAATTATTCTCTCGAACTTTTTATATTGGATGTTGTAATCGAGGATAATTTTATACTCAAAATTATCCTGGGGTGAGTTGGAGTTGATAGGTTTTTGAGCAATGAGAGAAGTGCGTTGTAAACCACCCACACTAGTCAGATCACTTCTAATCTGCTCCTCCTTATAACCCTTCTGCAAGAAGCGGTTGGCTAGAATCTCAGCTTGAGTAAAATAGTCGGAGTCAAGGGTGCAGTTTCTCCTCAACCGGATAAACTGTCCTCTGGGGATATTGTACAGCCAGGAATGGTGGTGACAACTGTCCAGCGGTATAAATCCATTCCTGTCCGTGGGTTTAAAAAAGTTTTTTGTGGCATACTTGTCCCCCTGCTTAAATATTTCGAGATCTAGAAAAGAAATACACATGGGATCCGCATTCCAGGACAGGTGGATCCCCTTATTGTTACCGTTGAGTTTGGACATGAACATTTGCAAGCTTATGAGGTCTCCCTCCCATATCATAATCAGATCGTCGATGTATCTTTGGTAGCAGACCAGCTGAGCCGGTCTACTGCCAAAGACCACCTCCTCCTCCCATAGAGCCATGAAGATATTGGCAACGCTGGGCGCAAACCTGGCCCCCATTGCGACTCCAAGCGTTTGGAGAAAAAATCTTCCACCGTACCAGAAATAATTTCTGGATAGGCAGAAATCCAGCGCCCTCACTATAAAATCTTTTACAGGGAGGGGGAGACTAGATCCATTAAGAGCCCATTGTACAGACGCAAGAGCATCTCTATGGCCTATAATGGTGTAGAGAGAGCTTACGTCAGCAGTAACTAAAAGACTATTTTCTTTACATGTAACATTATCCAGAATTTGAATAATGTGTTTAGTGTCTTTCAGATATGCTTTAGTATTAGACACTAGGGGTTTTAAAAAATAATCTATATATTGACCCAGGCGAGCAGTAACCGAGTCAATACCGTTAACAATAGGACGGCCTGGGGGGGAACTGGCATCCTTATGGATTTTGGGCAAAAAATAGATTATGGGTCTTCTACAAGCACTGGGGTTAAGATAAGAGGCCTCTTTCTTATTCAATACTCCCTGTGCTTTGCCTAATGTGACAAGCTGGTTTAGTTCTTCCTTGAATTTAAACACTGGATCATTATTTAATAATTTATAAGTTTTGTTGTCAGATAAAAGTCGCTCCATTTCCAATTTGTAATATGATTTACTCATGACCACAACCCTGCCCCCTTTATCCGCGGGGCGGATGACAACGTCTTTGTTTTTTTCCAATGTGCTGATACCTTTTTTAAGATACGCAGGGTCACCTATCCTTTTGACCTTCATCTCCTGCAGATCACTGCTAACCATATTCTTAAATACTTCAATGTGACGATGGTCATTTTTAGGTGGATTGAAGATAGATTTGTTGGCCAGGCCTGAATGGCCACCTGTAGGGGCAGTGTTACCTATCTGACTAGACTTCTCCCCTGGTTTAGATAAAAAATATCTTTTAATATTAAGGGTCCTAATGAACTTTTGGAGGCTGATATATGTCTGGAATTTATTAAAATTTTTTACAGGGGCAAACTTGAGACCTTTATCTAAAACCTTCAGTTCATCCTCTGACAGAACCGTACCACTGATATTATAGATCCCTGTCCCTAGTGTGATTTTTTTCTTTTGTAATTTTCTTCCGGCTCTTCGCCCTCTCTTTCCCTTCTTTTTCCTCCCCCATTGTTTCCACCCGGGGTGCCCTCCCATGGTATTGGCCAATGGGATTGGGGGTTCCCTAAAAAACCCTCTTCCTGTTGGTAGTTATCATACCGCAATGGAGAGAATCGGTTCTGTGTAGGAACCGGAGTTCTTTCATATTGGGAGTGACCACTATATTGGTTGGGATAATTATGAGGGTATTGACCTCTATTAGATGCGTTACTGGTATGTCTCCCTCTAGGTGGTCGGGGGGGACCCCGACTGTTATCCCTATATGCTTGGTTGTAAGGCATAGGATAAGGTCCTTGATTTCCCCTATATGAATTCCCTCTGTTTGACTGTCCTCTCCCTCTGTTTTGGGGATAGGGATATCTCTTTGGGACTGCTCCCTGTGAGTTGGAAGGTCTGGGTTGGGCGCTGGGAGTATGTGGAGTAGGTCTAGATTGGGTCTGAACCGGTATATTATTATCAGTCCCTGTATCTTGGGCAGGTAATTTTGATTGCCACTTAAAAACTTCTCCTTTCATGTAATCTCCCGAGTCCCTATTGTATTTACTCTTTTTTTTATCCTGTATCTCTCTATCCCACTTCATCATTTTGTTCTTAAGCTCTCCCGAAAGCCTGGTAAAGTCTGTTGTGTTCTGGAGTGGTTCCATTTTCTTTTTAAGGTCCCCAATTTGATTGTTCAACATGGTCATTTTTCTCCGTTTCCTTTCAAGCAGAAATTCAATGAGTTCATGACCTTTTTTATCAAAAAAACTGAACCACTCCCGAACTGACTCTTCATCAACCAGGCCATCATTAGGGGGAAGATCCCAACTTAAACGCCTGGGGACCAGATTGGCTTTGGTGTATTGCTCAAATGTGGCAATATCCCACCAGGCTTTTATCTTTTTTTCATATACGTAGCCTAGTTTTCTAAAACAAGTGGATATATCATCAGAATCATTAGAGGGCTGAGAGTTGGAAAACACTTCATTTAGCTTAACCTCTCTATGTTCTAAAAAGGAAAAAACTTCCATGGATGCTGCTGAAGGTAGCGTGATTAAACAGAAATGATATATATAATGACAATCAGCGCAAACACCTAAGCCCTCGCCCAAAATGCAAGCTGAACACTACAGGTAATCACAATAAAGCCTGAAACATGACATGAAACAAAATAAGTGCAGCGCAATGATGTTAAAACAATGAATGAAAAAAGTCCCCAAAGATTCAATCCAGGCGGATGAAATCTGTCAGATCAGATCTTTACATCAATGGTCAAAGGAGATGCGATCCCAGTGTAATCTATTCGCTTACCAGATGCTGTGGACCCCTGCACAGCAGAGGTCAAACTCACGTGTATCCACTCAGGGATGTTGGTATACTGGAAGCTGTCACTGGAGCCGAATCCCGAATCCTGATGTCCACGCATAGGCACGAGTCTCCACAGGAAGGACCCCCAAGCACTATAGGAATCTGGAGCGGGATATCCTCCCAAGTATCTCCCCGATGTCAGCCAATAAAAAAAAAAAAAAAAAAAAAAAAACAGAGAGAGAAACTCTTCTAAGAGTAGTCCGTTTATTCAGCTCTTTTTTTAAAAAAGTGGTAACAACCACCAATAAGAAGGCGCTCACAGGCGCTGAACTTCAGTAACCAAGTATACAGTCGGGCTGCGGTGCACGAGCAGACCCGACATACAGGCGGAGGCAGCGGGTGACGTCCGTGATTAAGCTCCTCCCCCCGTACGCGGCGTTGCGTCCTATTGGACTTCGTCAGCGAGGGGTGGAGCCTGACGTACACCCTATGCATTTATATGGGACACTTACGGTGTCCTCACAGGGTCACAGGTACCAGGAAGCAGGAAAAGCTTCCTTAGCAACTGTGCCCTAGAGACAATGCATCTATTGGAGGACAACAACGTTGCATAGATGAATCTATGCTATAAAAAAATAAATAAATCGTTGTATGGAGATACCCGAATGCTTTTAATTCTAAATTTAGCAAGCAGCCCTAAAAAGTAATGTATGGTATAAGGGCATAATTAAGCCTCTTATATATCATCATAAAAAAAAGGGGGCGGACACCATCCAATATTAAAAAAAAACTATAAAGAAGTCTCCCGCTGTCTCCTCTGTTTACATAAAAATTCCTTAATAAAATTTCTCTAAAATCAATGAAAAAAAGAGGGCACATAACTCCTAAAATTACAGCGTATAAAATAATAATGCAGTAAAATATCACACTATATATAAAAATTACAAAATACAAACACTATATTTAAAAAGAAAATGTAACCACTCCAGAACACAACAGACTTTACCAGGCTTTCGGGAGAGCTTAAGAACAAAATGATGAAGTGGGATAGAGAGATACAGGATAAAAAAAAGAATACAATAGGGACTCAGGAGATTACATGAAAGGAGAAGTTTTTAAGTGGCAATCAAAATTACCTGCCCAAGATACAGGGACTGATAATAATATACCGGTTCAGACCCAATCTAGACCTACTCCACATACTCCCAGCGCCCAACCCAGACCTTCCAACTCACAGGGAGCAGTCCCAAAGAGATATCCCTATCCCCAAAACAGAGGGAGAGGACAGTCAAACAGAGGGAATTCATATAGGGGAAATCAAGGACCTTATCCTATGCCTTACAACCAAGCATATAGGGATAACAGTCGGGGTCCCCCCCGACCACCTAGAGGGAGACATACCAGTAACACATCTAATAGAGGTCAATACCCTCATAATTATCCCAACCAATATAGTGGTCACTCCCAATATGAAAGAACTCCGGTTCCTACACAGAACCGATTCTCTCCATTGCGGTATGATAACTACCAACAGGAAGAGGGTTTTTTAGGGAACCCCCAATCCCATTGGCCAATACCATGGGAGGGCACCCCGGGTGGAAACAATGGGGGGAGGAAAAAGAAGGGAAAGAGAGGGCGAAGAGCCGGAAGAAAATTACAAAAGAAAAAAATCACACTAGGGACAGGGATCTATAATATCAGTGGTACGGTTCTGTCAGAGGATGAACTGAAGGTTTTAGATAAAGGTCTCAAGTTTGCCCCTGTAAAAAATTTTAATAAATTCCAGACATATATCAGCCTCCAAAAGTTCATTAGGACCCTTAATATTAAAAGATATTTTTTATCTAAACCAGGGGAGAAGTCTAGTCAGATAGGTAACACTGCCCCTACAGGTGGCCATTCAGGCCTGGCCAACAAATCTATCTTCAATCCACCTAAAAATGACCATCGTCACATTGAAGTATTTAAGAATATGGTTAGCAGTGATCTGCAGGAGATGAAGGTCAAAAGGATAGGTGACCCTGCGTATCTTAAAAAAGGTATCAGCACATTGGAAAAAAACAAAGACGTTGTCATCCGCCCCACGGATAAAGGGGGCAGGGTTGTGGTCATGAGTAAATCATATTACAAATTGGAAATGGAGCGACTTTTATCTGACAACAAAACTTATAAATTATTAAATAATGATCCAGTGTTTAAATTCAAGGAAGAACTAAACCAGCTTGTCACATTAGGCAAAGCACAGGGAGTATTGAATAAGAAAGAGGCCTCTTATCTTAACCCCAGTGCTTGTAGAAGACCCATAATCTATTTTTTGCCCAAAATCCATAAGGATGCCAGTTCCCCCCCAGGCCGTCCTATTGTTAACGGTATTGACTCGGTTACTGCTCGCCTGGGTCAATATATAGATTATTTTTTAAAACCCCTAGTGTCTAATACTAAAGCATATCTGAAAGACACTAAACACATTATTCAAATTCTGGATAATGTTACATGTAAAGAAAATAGTCTTTTAGTTACTGCTGACGTAAGCTCTCTCTACACCATTATAGGCCATAGAGATGCTCTTGCGTCTGTACAATGGGCTCTTAATGGATCTAGTCTCCCCCTCCCTGTAAAAGATTTTATAGTGAGGGCGCTGGATTTCTGCCTATCCAGAAATTATTTCTGGTACGGTGGAAGATTTTTTCTCCAAACGCTTGGAGTCGCAATGGGGGCCAGGTTTGCGCCCAGCGTTGCCAATATCTTCATGGCTCTATGGGAGGAGGAGGTGGTCTTTGGCAGTAGACCGGCTCAGCTGGTCTGCTACCAAAGATACATCGACGATCTGATTATGATGATATGGGAGGGAGACCTCATAAGCTTGCAAATGTTCATGTCCAAACTCAACGGTAACAATAAGGGGATCCACCTGTCCTGGAATGCGGATCCCATGTGTATTTCTTTTCTAGATCTCGAAATATTTAAGCAGGGGGACAAGTATGCCACAAAAAACTTTTTTAAACCCACGGACAGGAATGGATTTATACCGCTGGACAGTTGTCACCACCATTCCTGGCTGTACAATATCCCCAGAGGACAGTTTATCCGGTTGAGGAGAAACTGCACCCTTGACTCCGACTATTTTACTCAAGCTGAGATTCTAGCCAACCGCTTCTTGCAGAAGGGTTATAAGGAGGAGCAGATTAGAAGTGATCTGACTAGTGTGGGTGGTTTACAACGCACTTCTCTCATTGCTCAAAAACCTATCAACTCCAACTCACCCCAGGATAATTTTGAGTATAAAATTATCCTCGATTACAACATCCAATATAAAAAGTTCGAGAGAATAATTTCTAAGCACTGGGAAATTCTTAAAAGGGATAACGTGTTGGGTCCAGCACTGCCTCCCCGGCCAAAATTTGTATATTGGAAACCTACTACACTAAGAAATATTTTGGCACCCAGTGTTGTGGATCCCCCTTCATTCAAGGAAGAAAACAGGATTTGCAACCTGCTTACAGGCTTTTACGCATGTGGTAGGTGTCCGGCCTGTAAACAATGCAAGGGGAATATGAAAAGAAAGAAAGAGTTTACAGTGTCTACCACCAATAAACAATATAATATCAAACAATTTATCACGTGTAACACGGTGGGGGTTGTTTACATGTTGGAATGCGAATGCGGGCTCCAATACGTAGGGAGGACCTCAAGACCTATGGTAGTCCGCATCGCGGAGCATGTGAACAACATTAAAAAAGGACTCATTACTCATAGTGTCTCTAAACATTTTAGAAGATGTCATGACCGTAATCCTAGACACTTAAAATTTTGGGGTATAGAAAGAGTTAATCCACACTGGCGGGGGGGTAATTACATTAGACAGTTAAGTCAGCGGGAATCCATGTGGATTCATGAGACCCAGGTTTTATTCCCCAACGGGTTGAATGTGGATCTTGATCTTAATTGCTTTATTTCCAACAAATAGTCGTATTACTTTGTTAAATAAATATAGTGTTTGTATTTTGTAATTTTTATATATAGTGTGATATTTTACTGCATTATTATTTTATACGCTGTAATTTTAGGAGTTATGTGCCCTCTTTTTTTCATTGATTTTAGAGAAATTTTATTAAGGAATTTTTATGTAAACAGAGGAGACAGCGGGAGACTTCTTTATAGTTTTTTTAATATTGGATGGTGTCCGCCCCCTTTTTTTTTATGATGATATAGAAGAGGCTTAATTATGCCCTTATACCATACATTACTTTTTAGGGCTGCTTGCTAAATTTAGAATTAAAAGCATTCGGGTATCTCCATACAACGATTTATTTATTTTTTTATAGCATAGATTCATCTATGCAACGTTGTTGTCCTCCAATAGATGCGTTGTCTCTAGGGCACAGTTGCTAAGGAAGCTTTTTCTGCTTCCTGGTACCTGTGACCCTGTGAGGACACCGTAAGTGTCCCATATAAATGCATAGGGTGTACGTCAGGCTCCACCCCTCGCTGACGAAGTCCAATAGGACGCAACGCCGCGTACGGGGGGAGGAGCTTAATCACGGACGTCACCCGCTGCCTCCGCCTGTATGTCGGGTCTGCTCGTGCACCGCAGCCCGACTGTATACTTGGTTACTGAAGTTCAGCGCCTGTGAGCGCCTTCTTATTGGTGGTTGTTACCACTTTTTTAAAAAAAGAGCTGAATAAACGGACTACTCTTAGAAGAGTTTCTCTCTCTGTTTTTTTTGTTTTTGTTTTTTTTTTTTTTTTTATTGGCTGACATCGGGGAGATACTTGGGAGGATATCCCACTCCAGATTCCTATAGTGCTTGGGGGTCCTTCCTGTGGAGACTCGTGCCTATGCGTGGACATCAGGATTCGGGATTCGGCTCCAGTGACAGCTTCCAGTATACCAACATCCCTGAGTGGATACACGTGAGTTTGACCTCTGCTGTGCAGGGGTCCACAGCATCTGGTAAGCGAATAGATTACACTGGGATCGCATCTCCTTTGACCATTGATGTAAAGATCTGATCTGACAGATTTCATCCGCCTGGATTGAATCTTTGGGGACTTTTTTCATTCATTGTTTTAACATCATTGCGCTGCACTTATTTTGTTTCATGTCATGTTTCAGGCTTTATTGTGATTACCTGTAGTGTTCAGCTTGCATTTTGGGCGAGGGCTTAGGTGTTTGCGCTGATTGTCATTATATATATCTTTTATACACACACACTAATTACAAGAAAACAGATCACAGGTGAGGATGGTTACCTTTAATAGCAATTCAGACCCTTTTGTGTCAACTTGTATGCATGTCATCAGGCCAAAATGACCAGGGTATGTAAACTTTTGACCAGGGTAATTTGGGTAGTTTCTGTTGCTATTATGATTTAAAAAGAGTAAAACACAGTTGATTAAAAAAAAAATGGCTTCAGCCAAACACTAACCATGAGTGAAAAAAGTTTGTGTGTCATCATTCATATTCTCTGAAAAATGGCCAAGAAATCAAATTCTGCCAGGCTGTAAACTTATGAAGACAACTGTATATATTCTAAACCAGATATTTTAGACATTATTAAGGTGTAGATAGGAATTGCATGGGCACCAATACACTGTTTAGTTTCTTCAATTGTTCTTTATAAAATTTACCTTGTCCATCATCACGTCAAAAGCTGTGTCTACCAGATCTAACAGATGACACAACCGAAGGAAAAGAGGTCCAAACTTGTACTCAACTGTCTGTGCTTCTTCATAATACCTGTATAACAAATAACAAATCACAGATTAGAATGCTTTAGGAAAACTCAGTAAAACAAGACAAAAGGGCTCTTGAATTGATTATTCCTTACAGGGGCAATAAAATACATAAAATATAGATATATAAAAACCTGTAGGAAAAAAAAAAAAAAAAAAAAAAAAAATATACAACCGCGCTAACACATTATCTCAGTGATGTGTATATAGGCAATCATCCAGGGGCCTGGAAGACGTAGCCTATTACGAAACGCGTAAGGCGGAGCGACGTGCTTGCGTCACCTTGCATCATCGTGGTTGTCCCAGCTGGATGGGTTTGTCTGCATGCTCACCGGCCGGAGCACCAGACTTAACAGGCGTTTTTTCTACTGCTATCATGTGAGTGCAATATATGTTTTATAAGGTTCAATAAATAGAAGGGTCTTACACTATTGGAGTCTCCTTTATCTTCCATGCTACACCTGTGTTGTTGAGCCAGGGAGACGTGATGGGATCTGTATCCCAGTAACTCCGACCGGTCCTTTTTGATGTCCAATCGCCATCTATGATTCTTGGATCCAGTCCATTTGGTTGAGCTCCGAGAGGGCTATCTCCATACAGGACTTCCCCTGATCCTTTGTAAGGAAGGGGGGGGGGGGGGGGGGGTCATGGGACTCCCATGGTAAGCGGCCAATCATTTTCACTGGTGGTGGATTGAACTCAGCACTTGCCACGCTACAGAGGATCATATTCATCTTCATTTGCCGATGGACTTTTGTTAATAATACACATCTTTTCACGGGTGTTCGTTTTATTCATGTTTGGTTACACCATATTTCATATTGTATTTATTTTTATGTCATTTATCAATATTTTGTGACATCTAATTATGTTACACACATTTATGCTATATGAATAACATCATTGCCTTTATACACATTACTGAGATAATGTGTTAGCGCGGTTCTATATTTTTTCTGATTTGTCACTGTTTTGTTGTGCAGGAGAACCGCTGCTTTATCATCATCTAGTTTGTTCACGTTTTCATTTTCTTTTGTGTTTTTAGTACACATCACACCTTAGCGCAGTTTTTTTTTCTTTCTTTTTGATATAAAAAAACTGTAGTCTATCTCCTTTTTAAACATAGTAATTGTTTAGATGAGGGATTCTTAACCAGGGTTCCTCCAGAGGTGGTTAGGGGTTGCTTGAGCTGTGGCTGATTGACCTCCCATTTTATGGTGCCCACATGGTTCCAATGCCACATGGCAGAACCAGGGGTATGACACCAATGAGCATTTTTTTTTTAAAAAATACATTTTCATTTAATTCCTTAAACAAACAAAACACGACAACACATCATGCACATTGAATCTGAAATATATTAGTAGAATAACATCACATTTAATAGCAAAAAAGGAAAAAAACAAAAAAAAGATTATAGTAATTACCAAAGAGAATATTTTATATTTTTTCTAGGCCATCCCATGTATCCATTCAAATGTCAAGCCTCACCCCATGTATTACGGGAACAGGAGGAAGCAAACAGTCCCCTCTATCACCAATAGCCCCAGGTATCCCCTATAGGGAACACCCATACTATGAACCATTACTCCCATCTACATTAGATGCCATGTACAATTTGTCCAACCACTTTGCCCAGACTTTATTGTACTAGGGCAACCCCTATTCCTACAGGTGTCTCTATACAATTGAAGATTATTTATCAATTGTTTCCAATATAAGAGCGTAGGACGACAGGGTTTCTTCCAATATAATGCAATGGCTTTTCTTTCATATAATAATGTTGTATTAATAAATATTCGCTCAGTCACTATAGGGGTAATAGCCTCTACCAAACAGACAGACATTGAAACCGGTAAAGGAGCAGAGGTCATAGAGTTTAATAAATCCACCACCTCCCCCCAAAAATTAGCTATACATGGGCAATTCCAAAAGATGTGTGTGAAATCCCCCCCGAGATGCTCCGCACCTCCAGCACTTAGAAGAGCAACCAGGTTTTATCATTTGAAGTCTATAGAGCGTGATATATGCTCTGTGTACCAGTTTAAAGTGGATCATACGGTCCCTCAAGGAAAGTAGAGATCTCTCGAGGGAAATCACACACACAGCCATACCCAGATCTTGTATATCTCGCATCCACCTAGCTCGAAGACCAAAATAGGCAAAATAGGAATTAAAATAAGATGAGCGTACAGTCTCGAGGTAGGCTTATCCAGACACTCAGACCTAAGTACTAATTCCAAAGTGGATTGTATCACCATTAAACTATCTTGTGGAAACTGTGCATGAAAAGCGTGAAGAAGCTGGTAGTATCTAAATAGATAGGAACTAGGTAGAAAAAAAAGTTGAGGTAAGTGTGGAGAAAGTAGATTCTGGAATAGTTTCTGATCAGTAACCACTTGAGCAAGTAATTTAATATTATATTTAATCCATGCAAGCTCTGGTGTTTTAAAAAACTGAGGGAGAGTAGGGATAAACTATAAAGGGGCATTTGGAGAAATCGCTCCCTTTGGATAACACTCGTATCTAAGACCAGCCTCCAAGGCCCGAATAACATTAAGCAAAAGAATAGTCACCTGATATGGTACCCTACGGCCCCTAAATAAAAGTACCTTAAGAGCTTCTGTGGAACCTACCACTGCTGCTTCCAGCCGTGTGGAGGAATCTTGGCTTAGCCACCATGCGGCCGTAACCAGCTGAGTGGCCAAAAAATATTTGTATAAATCCGGAAAAGCTAATCCTCCCTGTTCACAAGGGAACATCAGGGTACTTCATTTAGACCTGGGGTTTTTCGACCCCTATAAAAAAAGATGAAAACAGCCGATTTAATCTTGTGAAAAAGGATACCAGGAGACATTGGGGAGAATGTCTAAATAAATACATAAGTTTAGGTATAATTTTCATTTTTAAAAGGATTAATGTGTTCCCAATAGGGACAATGGTAGCGACTTCCATGCTTTAAATGTTGGCCCAATATCTCCTAGAATTGGAGTCAGATTCAGGGACAGAAAAGCAGAAGCTTGACGGGAAATTACAACTCCTAAATACTTGAAATTATCTACCCACTGCAGTGCAATATCCTTTAAAGCAGGGGTCTCAAACTGGTGGCCCTCCAGCTGTTGCGGAACTACAAATCCCATCATGCCTCTGCCTGAGGGAGTCATGCTTGTAACAGTTCAGCCTTGCAATGCCTCATGGGACTTGTAGTTTTTCAACAGCTGGAGGGCCGCCAGTTTGAGACCCCTGCTTTAAAGCCATACTACGGACCTCCATATCTATTAGAAACAACAATGACTTAGTCCAATTTACCTTCAGTCCTGTAACTTTTGAAAATGAATCCAGTATATCCAAGGCCCCTTGTAGCGAGGGGCCAGCGTCATTTAAAAATAGGAGATAGTCTGCATACAAAGCTACCCACTCCTGCAACCAACCGATCCGCATGCCCTTAATATTGGGGGAAGTGCGTAGAGCCTCCGCCACCGGCTCCATAGCTGTCAGGGTACCATTGGCGCCAGACCTGGGCGTTTGCATGCGCCGGCACGCTCCGTTACGAACCTTACAGCAAGTTCCTGTTGTTCCCGGGCGTCAGCGCGGCGCTAGGGTGCGCGCAGGTACGCGACGCTTGGGCGTGTGCACGTGCGCGCGTACGGGCGTGCGCGCGTTTGCGATAGCGCCGGTTTGGTGCCAAAGTGCACATAAAAGTTCCCCTGTGCCTCTGACACATTGCTGCTTCGTCTCAGCTCTGTGATTCTTGTAAACCTGCACCTGATTGATCGTTACCTAACTGACCCGGCTTGTCTGACCATCCGTCCTGCTCCAATCCGACCCGGCCTGCCTGACTACTCTTCTACTGCCTGCCTGATACCGTTACCGATCTCTGCCTGTCTACCGACACTGCCTCTGCCTGCTGTTACTGCCAGTCTCATACCCTTGCTGACCCGGACCGTCTAACCCTGCTTGTGCCTGCTGTTGTTCTTGCTGTTGCACCTTCAGTTTCAGCTCCAGTGATCTCTGCATCTCCAAGTGTTCCAGCTTGCTGCCTCCAGTCTCCACCTGATCTGCAGTCCATCCATCCCTGTGGAATCTCACATCACTTCAGCATCAGAGACTCTGCTCTACAGGCACTCCTACCCCACTGTGCTCAGGAGACCACTGTCCCCACTCCAGTGGCTCCTGAACCAGCGTTGTATGAGAGGTCTTCTCCTACAAGTCAGGCTCTACTACCAGGTACCTAACAATAGCAATTGCAAATAGGGGTGGAGAGAAAGGGCAATCCTGCCGAGTGCCCCTAAATAATGAACAGGGAGATGACAACCCTCCTCCCATAATTACTGCAGCTGTGGGATTCCTATACAGAGACCTGTAACCATTTTATAAATACCAATGGAAAATCCATTCTGCAGAGTACTTCCCACAAGAAGGGGCACTCCAGAGTATCAAAAGCCTTCTCGATATCCAAGGAAGCAATGACCCTAGATCCTATATTAAGATGTGAAGCATAAATATCAGTACATAATCTCCTCAAATTCACATCAGTAACCCTGCCAGGCATCAAACCCATCTGATCTAAAATCGATAATATTCAACATCAAAGGTTGTAGTCGTCAGGAGATTAACTTAATCAAAATCTTGAAATCTACATTTAGAAGAGCAATAGGCCTATATGAAGCACAAGAGGATGGATCCTTTGGATGCTTGTAGATTAAAACTATATGAGCATGACTCATTGAGTCCAGCAAGGCTCCCTCCTTCAGATAATCAGAGTAAAGAGAGACCAGTACAGGAGCCAAGAGCCTTATAAAATTCAATAGTGGTGACTTCTCCAATGTAAAGGAACCAAAGGAAAAAACTCCCTGTGGTGTTATAGGACGTACTAGCATCTCCCCCTCATTATCTGTTTACTAGGCCAGTGGGACTGAATCTAGCCAACTCAGTCGGCTGGAAACCAGAAGGCAACTGAGATGTATATAATGTCTGAAAAAATTGCCGAAAAAGTCTCCAGAATTTTAGGCTGTGTACAGGCCATATCTCCATAGGAGGTGTGTATTTCCGAAATCGGAATACTTGGTTGTTCGTGTTTAGCCATCATGGCCAAAAAAACGACCATTACGGTCTACCTGCTCAAAACATTTCTGTTTATTTTTAAATAGGTCTATCCTAGTGGCCTCAGCCATATGCAAATGTAATGCCTGTTTGCTATGGAGTAAAGCATTAAAATTAAATTCTGAGGGATCTGCAGTATATTGGGCTGTTTTTTCCTCTACTATAAGTTTCAAAGTGTCATTCTTTACTTGTTGAGACTTATTCACCGCTTTAATAGCGGATATATATTGTCCTCTTTCATAGGCCTTAAAAGTATCCGATAGTATTGCTGAAGTGGATGATCCTGTATCAAACTCCCAATACTCTACTAGAAGGGGCAGGATTTTATTAGCTATATCTGGATGTGAAATCCAATGTGCGCCCAATCTCCACTGTGCTGCATCAAAGTGATGCATAAGAAGTGTAAGCATAAGCAGGGCATGGTCAGATAACCCACTCGGTAAATATTTAACATGTACCATATCCGCTAGTGTCGCCAAATTAACAAAAGCCTATGCGGGAGGCGTTTTTATAAAAGAGGTTGAAAAACATGAATATGATCTAATTAATGGATTTTTCCATTGCCAAGTTTCTACCAAGTCTACCATCTGGGCCCAATTAGAGAGCTCTACAGAGAAATTTTTTAGGAGGAATTGGTCTATCCAAAACAGGATCAAGTATAGCATTAAAGTCGCCCATTATCAGTAGCATAGCTGGACCGTACAAATACATTTTTTCCACAAGACTATATAGGGGGGTCCCCACAAAAGGAGGTGGTATATACCCACTGACAATTATATATCTCTGGCCCCACAGAAGAAACACAGCCAAAACATTTACCCTAGGGGTCAGAGAAAACATCTTGCAGGGTAAGGGTCTACTAATCAATAATCGAAACCCTTCTAGAAAACGCGGAATATGTAGTATGGTAAGCCTTCTGTACCCAAGGCTTCTTAAGGGCCAAAAGCTTGCTCCCCATAAGGGGAGTTTCTTGAAGTAACACTATATGTGGAAGATAACTTTTAAAGACCAGGCCTCTTTTTCAGACTCAGTATTTACAAGTTAAAAACAATTTTTTTTTGCTAGAAAATTACTTAGAACCCCCAAACATTATACATTTATTTTTCTAACACCCTAGAGAATAAAATGGCAGTCGTTGCAATACTTTGTCACACCGTATTTGCGCAGCGGTCTTACAAGCGCACTTTTGGAAAAAATTCACTTTTTTGAATAAAAAAAAAAAAAAAAAAAGACAACAGTAAAGTTAGCCCATTTTTTTTATATTGTGAAAGATAATATTACGCCGAGTAAATTGATACCCAACATGTCACGCTTCAAAATTGCGCACGCTCGTGGAATGGCGTCAAAACTTTTACCCTTAAAAATCTCCATAGGCGACGTTTAAAAAAAATTCTACAGGTTGCATGTTTTGAGTTACAGAGGGAGTCTAGGGCTAGAATTATTGCTCTCGCTCTAATGATTGTGGCAATACCTCACATGTGTGGTTTGACCACAGTTTTCATATGCTGGTGCTATTCACGTACACGTTCGCTTCTGCACGTGAGCTTGTCGGGACGGGGTACATAAAAAAAAAAAAAAAAAAAAAAAAAAAAAAAATTTCTTATTTTACTTACTTATATTTTTTCACTTTAAAAAAAAAAAAAAAAAAAAAAAAAATGGGTCACTTTTATTCCTATTACAAGGAATGTAAACATCCCTTGCAATAGAAAAAAAAGCATGACAGGACCTCTTAATATGAGATTTGGGTCAAAAAGTCCTCAGAAAAAAAAAAAAAAAAATTTGTCATTTGAAAAAATGACAACAGAAAAATGTGCCTTTAAGACGTATGGGTGGAAGTGACGTTTTGACGTCGCTTCCGCCCTGCTATATTATGGAGATGGGTGGGTGCCATCTTCCCCTCACTTGTCTCCATACCCAGCCACGGACAGGTCCCAATCGCCTCCGCCGATGCCGGCACCTCTCCCGCCAACAATAACTGTGCTCTTATGGCTAATACGCTGCAGAGACCACCATTATCGTAAACAGAACCACCGGCTCTAAAGATGGATACCTCGGTTGTGGCAGCCGCTGCTGCCGTTACCGAGATATCCATCTTCAAACTGCCGACGTACGTGTACAGGAGCTGATCGGCAAGTGGTTAAACAACAATGCTCTCTTAAATTTTGAATTAAGGCCAGGAACATTCCATGACAGAATAGAAAAAGACCTCTTGGTCACGTGATGTCATCTAATTGGAAAAAAATAATACTTAACTAATAATTTACATTGCAAAATGATGGACCTTAGAAACAAACATCTGAATGAATAAATTTCAGGAAAATATAAATAACTAAAAATGAAACAATGTGTATAGACATTTAACAAAAACACCCCCCACAGGCGTTAATATGCCCTTCCTACCTTTCTCCAACACCATCCCCAACAAACAAAGAGGAGAAGGCCTTATCCCAAAATCAAAAATAGGCAACTAAATTCTATTTGTCCTATAAAAAGGTGGGGAAGAGGGAGAGAGAAAAAAACAAAACAAAAAAGAAGGGGGGGGGGGGGGGGGGGCAGCAGAGTCCAAGAAATGTCTCAAGCTACAAGATCCATTTGCCCTTTAAGAGTCTCTTTACAGTCCATAATAGCTGTCAAAATAGCTGCAGCTGAGGAGTCCTCCAAGGAGGTGGCTGATGCATCACTAGGTAGTTCAGAAATAGCAGTCATTCTTGCTTTTGCGGTCTTTGCTTTCTTTGTAGGAATAATTACTGCTGCAGAAGTTGTATCTGGCTTACTTGAGGTCACTAACTTGCTTGATGTTGCTGAGCGATTCTGCGGCTGAGACATCCATCTCCAGCCAGGGGAGACCCTCTTTATTCTCTCGGAAGATATAATTAGTATAATAAATATTTAGAGCCCGATTAATGTGGAAATTGACTGAGGTTATCTATAGCAGTGTTTCTCAACTCCAGTCCTCAAGGCGCCCCAACAGGTCATGTTTTCAGGATTTCCCTCAGATGAAACAGCTGTGGTAATTACTAAGGCAGTGAAACTGATCAAATCACCTGTGCAAATTAATGGATGGCCTGAAAACATGACCTGTTGGGGCGCCTTGAGGACTGGAGTTGAGAAACACTGATCTATAGGTTAGGATATAGTAGAAATATAGAAGAAATCCCCATCCTTTCCTCAGCAGACTGTGTATATAACAGTATATAGTAATATGAAATATATAGCCAGGAGGGTATAGCAAGATGGCTGCAACACGTGCTCCAAGCCTGGGTCAAGGGTCACAGCACAGCTACAAATGAAAATATAAATGTCAGCTTTTTGCCCCCATTTTGATTCCCCCCCCCCCCCCGCTTTTTTATCTTACGCAGCAAAGTCTTAGTCCTCAGGGTGTAGCAAGATGGTCACTACTCACATCACACCTTCCAATGGGTATGGGTAATGGGTAAGATTCCAATGGGTACTAGGTCTGGATCTGGGACTAGAACTTCAACCAATCGACCACCAAGAGGGATACAGAGGAATATAGTCGCTCCACAGCACCAGGCAGCAACAGACAGTGACAGCTGTGACTAGGACAGACTGTGGCAGAGGAGAGACCAGAGGCAGTGGGGCGGCAGGTTCAGTCAGGATGCAATGTCCCACAGTGTCTCACCACACTGACGCCGCAATCTCCTTATTCCACAATCCTCTTTCCAGAAATCTACCATCCTCCGTCCGTCTTCAGACGAAGCAGTAGGAGAATCTACCTTCCTCAAATAAGCAGCAGCTAGCCAGCAGCTTCTGTATATCTCCAGCAACGTGCATCTCAGGAGCAGAGCAGAGCAGATCAGAATAGCAGGAGCTCCTCATTGCACACCACTCAGACCCTCAACTCATCCGGCCACACCCCCTCTGCCAATGAACATTTAGCTGTCTGTGGAATTCTGATCACCACTGTAAGGATCGCAATTTTTTTTTTTTTTTGGTTGAGCACTTGGATGTACCTTTTGGCTGCTTTCACACTGAGGCGCTTTACAGTCGCTATAGCGCTAAAAATAGCGCCTGTATAGCACCTGTAAAGAGCCTCTTCTCTCACTCCAGTGCCCGAGTGCTTTCACACTGGAGCAGTGCACTTGCAGGATGGTAAAAAAAAAAGTCCTGCAAGCAGCATCTTTGCAGCGCTGTAGGAGCGGTGTTCACACTTATTCTTAAACTCACACTTTTGCTACACACTTATTCTTAAACTAAAGGCCCCTTTCACACTGGGGCGGTGGCGGTAAAACGCTGCTATTTTTATCGGTGCTTTACCGTCGTTTAGGCTTTAACCCCCGCTAGCGGCCGAAAAAGGGTTAAAACCACCCGCAAAGCACCGCTACAGCGGCGCTATGCCGGCGGTATAGCCACGATGCCCCACTGATTCCAATGGGCAGGAGCGGTGTGGGGGAACACCCATGAAACGCGTCAAGCTTTGTTTTTTGATGCCCCAGCTACATCCTATATGGAATTATACTCATTTTTACCATCTGTTTTTTCCCAACAATATTAATGCTTCCTTATTTAATAAAATGTACATATACCATGTGGATACACCCATCGGTACCAGGCATGTGCCTGTTAGTAATACTATGCCTTTTTATTTCCAACTTCAAACCATGTGCTGTATGCTATGTGCATACTTCTTATACATATATGAAATTAATTCATTTTTTACTATATATGACATGAATACTCTTTTTATTGTCTGGTAATTATTATAACCAATAAACAATTCATAATGTAATTCAAATATGGTACTATTTTATCTCCACTACCCAAGCGCTTCATTTAAAGTCCCAACTATTGCACCCAGAAATCTCCATTTGGTATTATTTATTTATTACAGGTTCTTATATAGCGTTGACAATTTACACAGCACGTTACATATACAGTGGGTATAGTAAAAAAAAAAAAAATCACCCCCCCCCCCATTCAAATAAACCCATATTTTGTTGCTTTGCAACCTGAAATTAAGAGAGACAGTTTTTGTTTTATCCAGCTGCATTTACTTTAGAGTCAAATATGTTTTTATTTATTTTAACAGAATAAAATAATACAGATAACTTTCAGATGTCCACAACATAATACAACGCAAGTCACACTTTCAGTTTATCGTTGGAAACACTGCTGTATTTATCGGCGTATAACACGCGCCAGCGTATAACACGCACCCCAAGTTTAGGAGGTAATTTTAAGGAAAAAAATAACTTTTAGGAGGGAAGTTGAAGGGAAAAAAAAACTTACATTTAAATGCCCACCATTGCAGCCTTCTCAGTGCAGCCATGTCAGTGCAGCCTTGCCCCAGTGCAGCCATGTCAGTGCAGCCTTGCCCCAGGTGCAGCCTTCGATCCTGTGATCCCCTGCCATCCTGGGCTTCAAAATCGCCGAACGCGATTTGAAAATGGCGCCGCCGGCGGCTCTCGTTCACTTTCGGCTCCACTCGTAGTCCCGCCCGGGATGGGCGTGACTGTGAGCAGAGCTATCCGAACCTAGCCGAGTACACTCGGTTAGGTTCGGGCGGCGCTTGAGTGAAGCCGAAAGTGGCCGAGAAGAGCCGAAGACCGGCTCTGTGTATTTCGGCGCCGGCGGTGCCATTTTCAAATCGCGGTCGCCGATTTTGAAGATCTCGTCGCTCCGGATCGCAGGGGATCGGCGTATAACACGCACCCGCGATTTTCCCCTGATTTTAAGGGGAAAAAAGTGCGTGTTATACGCCGATAAATACGGTACTTTAGTGCAAACTATTAACATCCAAGTGAAAGATATAACACCAACATGTCAGAAAAATATAATAATAATTCAACAACAGAATCACTGAGTTGGAAATAGGATCACCCCCTCTTAAAAATAACTTGTAAACTCAATCAGGTGTAGCTAATCACCTTCTCAATGGCACACACACTCTGGACTTTCAACTGTTATCGGTTGTGGTCATTTTGATTAGCTCAGCATGAAAAGAGCTTTCCTCAAGCATTTCAGTCCCTGAAAGTGCAACTGAAGCAAACAATTATGGGTGGCAAGGCGCGGTCACTGGGATCAAGTTGTGGACTGGCACAAGTCAGGAGATGGATACAAAACAATTTCAAAAGGCTTTAGCAATGCCTAGAAGCACCGTGAGATCTATTATTAAGAAGTGGAAGGTATTTGGTACAACAGAGACCCTCCCTTGATCAGGACGTCACATCCAAAGAGCCAGGATGAAAGAGCCAGGAGGAAACTGGTCAGAGAGGCTACCAAGAGGCCTACAGCAACTCTGAAGCAGTTGCAGGAATTTATGACAAAGAGTGGTCAGTGTGTGCATGTGATAACAATAATCACAAATTCTCCACAAATGTGGCTTGTATGGGAGGCTTGCAAGAAAAAAAAGCTACTCTTTAAGAAAGGCCACATGCAGTCACAGCTGAGCTTTGCCACAATGCACCTTGAAGATTCTGAGGGCACATGGAAATAAGCGTTCAGATGAGACTAAAATTGAATTATTTGGCCTCAACACCAAACGATATGTCTGGCAGAAATCCAATGCAGCTCATCATCCAAATAACACCATTCCTACAGTAAAGCATGGAAGTGGTAATATCCTGTTATGGGGGGGTTCTCTGCAGCAGGGCCTTAAGCACTTGTCAGGATAGAAGAAAAAAAAAATGGATAGAGCAAAACACAGTCAAATTCTTGAGGAAAATATGCTACCCTCAAAGTTGTCAATGGGAAGCAGGTTTACCTTCCAACATGACAATGACCCAAAGCACACAGCAAAAATTAACACACAGTGGTTGAAGGAGAAAAAAGGTGAATGTTCTTGCATGGCTTAGTCAGAGCCCAGACTTAAACTCCATTGAAAATCTGTGGAATGACTGCAGTCCACAAATGGTGACCATTTAATTTAACTGAACTTGAGCAGTTCTGCAAAGAAGAGTGCGCAACTATTGGAAAGTCTAGATGATGCAAAGTTAGTAGAGACATATCCCAACAGACTAAAAGCTGTAATTAAAGTAAAGATGGTTTAACAAAACAGGCAGTGATTCTGTTTTTTATTCTTTCCTGACATGTTGGTGCTATAGCTTTTATTTGGATGTTAGAAGTTGCACTGAATAAATACAGCTGGATAAAACAAAAAAAACTGTGTCATCTTCATTTAAAGGGGCTGTAATGTCAGTTTTTTTTAATCTTAATGAATTCTATGCATTAAGTTAAAAAAAAACCTTCTGTGTGTAGCAGCCCCCACCTCACACTTACCTGAGAACCCTCTCCATCCAGCGATGTTCGAGTGTCTCAGCCGACCAAGATTCTCCTTACTGATTGGCTGATACACAGCAGCAGCGCCATTGGCTCCCACTCCTGTCAAAGTCAAATAGCCAATCAGGGGAGAAAGTGGCAGGGCCGGCGCAATGTCTGAATGGACCACAAGGATCACAGGAGAGGGACCGGAGAAGAGGAGGATCCGGGCTAATCTGTGCAAATCCACTACAACAGAGCAGGTAAGCATAACATGCTTGTTGTTATTTTTATAGGGAGAAAAACAAAACAAAAAAAAAACACTTTACAATCACTTTAAGGCTGCAAAGCAACAAAACGTGATCATCTTAAAAGAGGGGGAGGTGATTCTTCTCCATTCCCATAAGACTCTACCCTCAAGGAGCTTGCAATTCAAGGTCTCCAACTTACATGCATACACATACTAGGGCCAGTTTAGACAGGAGCCAATTAATCTGCCAGCATGTCCTGGAGTATGGAAAGAAACTGGAGTACCTGAAGGGAAACCCATAAAGGCACAGGGAGAACATGCAAACTCCTGACAGGTATCGTGGTTGGGATTTGATGCACCAATCCCAGTACTGCCAAGACTTAGCTACTAAAGCTTTAAAAGTATTATTGCTCTCACGCCGACGTTCGCGGTGATATGTCACACGAGTGGTGGGATTACAGTTTACGTACATTTACATATCTGTGTAGGGCAACGAGGGTTACGTCAAATTAGATAATTTTTTAATACATTTTATTATAAGTTTCATCTTTTAAAACTTTTCCTATTAATAATTTTTAATTGACTGCTATTACAAGGGTAATAAACCCCCATGTGATAGCATTGGGCAGGTGACAGATACTCTTTTTATAGACAAGGGGTCTAATAAAACAAGGGGAATAAAAAAAAAAAAAAAAAAAAAAAAAAAAAGGTCCTGACCTCATATCAGACACAACCCAACAGACCCAAACCAGAGCAAAATCTTTGACCCGGAGAAATTAGACACTCGGGCGCACAAGCCAATGCAATAGAAACCACAATTGGCGAGTGTCACATGGTGCCCAAAAGTATGGCTCCTCCCGGGGTAATCGACCACAGACTACTAGCAAGAAGAGCCCAGTATTGCCTATTCCCCCCCAGCGGGAGTACTAAGAGCTAGTCCAACCTCAGTGGGCTACTGATCTTGTATATAGTAGCACCTAGGTGCCAAGAAGTCCACATCTAGGTGTGTGCAGGCAGGGAGTGCTAGGGTAACCTGATGTAGAAGGCCACTGTAATGCCCATCACTTACAGGTGCAGATATAAATTAATCCTTGTTTGATCTGTAGCTGGGTGCAGGTATGCAGGGATGACAAATGGTGAAAAAGAAACAAACACACTAAAATGAATTTTCGTGCACACAAATAAAATATCCATTTTTTAAGGCAAAATATAAAAGATGATGTTGCATCAAGTTAATAGATACCAAACAGGTCAAGGCTCAAAACTGCAGCCAAGAAATGGCTAGAAAGTTTTTAAATAATTGTTGTCAAGGTTTCAAAAGCCTTTACAGGTTTATAAGTGTAGTTGTGAATGAAACAATCTCTCATTTGGAGAGATTTTCCTTCACTTTCTGTTCTGTTCTGTTCTGAACAATGTTTCACCAGACAGGAATTTTTTTATTATTACCGTATTTTTCGGCGTATAACACGCACCCCAAGTTTAGGAGGGAATTTTAAGGAAAAAAAAAAACCTTACATTTAAATGCCCATCAATGCAGCCTTATCAGTGTCCATCTGCAGCCTTGCCAGTGTCATTGAAGCCTTCTCAGTGCAGCCTTGCAGCCATGTCAGTGCAGCCTTCCCCAGTCTCCATGGCAGCCTTGCCCCAGTCTCCATGGCAGCCTTGCCCCAGTCTCCATGGCAGCCTTGCCCCAGTCTCCATGGCAGCCTTGCCCCAGTCTCCATGGCAGCCTTGCCCCAGTCTCCATGGCAGCCTTGCCCCAGTCTCCATGGCAGCCTTGCCCCAGTCTCCATGGCAGCCTTGCCCCAGTCTCCATGGCAGCCTTGCCCCAGTCTCCATGGCAGCCTTGCCCCAGTCTCCATGGCAGCCTTGCCCCAGTCTCCATGGCAGCCTTGCCCCAGTCTCCATGGCAGCCTTGCCCCAGTGTCCATGGCAGCCTTGCCCCAGTGTCCATGGCAGCCTTGCCCCAGTGTCCATGGCAGCCTTGCCCCAGTGTCCATGGCAGCCTTGCCCCAGTGTCCATGGCAGCCTTGCCCCAGTGTCCATGGCAGCCTTGCCCCAGTGTCCATGGCAGCCTTGCCCCAGTGTCCATGGCAGCCTTGCCCCAGTGTCCATGGCAGCCTTGCCCCAGTGTCCATGGCAGCCTTGCCCCAGTGTCCATGGCAGCCTTGCCCCAGTGTCCATGGCAGCCTTGCCCCAGTGTCCATGGCAGCCTTGCCCCAGTGTCCATTGCAGCCTTGCCCCAGTGTCCATTGCAGCCTTGCCCCAGTGTCCATTGCAGCCTTGCCCCAGTGTCCATTGCAGCCTTGTCCAGATTTAAATACAGCGCCGCGGAGGGACTTGGCGGAGCAGAGCGAGCGCCGCTGAGATCGCAGGGACTGGGCAGAGCCGAGATACACATAGCCAAGTGTACTCGGCTCTTCTCGGCTCCGCTTACAGTCACGTCCAGTCCCGCCCTATGATGGACATAACACAGGTCCAATGGCGGGACTGGGCGGGACTTTAAGCAAAGGCAAGTACACTCAGCTATGTGTATCTCGGCGCGATCGCTCCGCTCACAATCAGCCTATAACACGCATCCATGATTTTCCCCTGATTTTAAAGGGGAAAAAAGTGCGTATTATACGCGGATAAATACGGTATATTCTGGTTCTATTTTAAAATGATTTTTTAAAACGCAGCAAAATGTCACTAGACCTTTAGAGTTACAAGAAGGTATTTCCTGTTACTCATAAGGTCATACCACTTTAATTGGGCATTTCAATTGCGGCTGGATGCCAGTAGGACAGATCACCAATAGGCTTTCTATATTTCTTGAGGACACCAAGTAGTGAACTTCTCATGCTAAATTTTCCGGTTCTACCTCCCTGAAGCTGCTCCTCCTCCCCCTCCTGTATCCTCCATATAGTGGAAAAATAAGTGGAAAACCCAACAAAGGAGAATAATACATTTAAACACCCCTTTCACACACCCGCTGAACTCCGCTTTGCTCAGTGGGGGATCGATCTGCTGATCCCTGCTGAGCAGGCGGATGACAGGTCTGTCTCAGCACAGTGAAAAGAGATGGATCTGTCAGAGTCCTGCTCTCCTCTATGAGGAGATCGGCTGAAAACAGATGGCCTGTCCGTTTTCATCTGATCCGCCAGACAGATGGAAAATAGGGTCACCATCTATCTGGATTTCAAGGACAGGATCAGATTGGATAGCGACGGTTGTCAGCAGACAGGTCACTGCTGACATCCGCCGCTCCATAGAAGTGAATGAAGGCTCCGATCAGGTCCGCCTGAAAAACTGACAGATGGACCTGATCGAAAAGCCCATGTGAAAGAGCCCTAAAAAAGGTTCTTAAGAAAAAAAGGAGGTCATACTTACCTGCTTTGTATAATGGTTTTGCAAAGAACAGCCCCGATCCTCTTCTTTTTGGGTCCCCCGCCAGAAGTCCTAGCTCCTCCCCCCTGCCAAGTGTCCCCAATAGCAAGCAACTTGCTATAGGGGCACTCGAGCAGCTACGCTCCTGTTAATGGACTTTGTCCATTCACACATGGAGCACGGCTCGGCTCCACCCCCTGCTCTCCATTTGCTCACTAGCTGTGATTGACAGCAGCAGGACCCAAAGGCTCCCGCTGCTATGTGAGACAATGAGAGAAGAGAGACATGGGAGAGCCGATGCTCTCATGCACATCGCTGGATGGAGATCAGGCTCCGGTAAGTATTATGGGGGGGGGGGGGGGGGGTGTGTCTGGGAGCTGCATTCAGAAGGTTTTTTACCTTAATGCATGAAGGTAATAAAAACAAATAACTTTATGCCTTTAGATCCACTTTAACAAGTAGGCATGTAATCATAACCGAATCATCAGTATTTGTCAGTTTTATTCCTTTGCAACACGAGAACAAAATTACAAAAACTCTCGATACAGCATACCTAGCCGTTTCCATTACATGCTCTGTCAAGACATTAGTTCTGCTGTTGTTGCATGAAAATAATAAAATCATCTTTGCCGAAAAAAACCCAATTTTTTTTTCCCTACCTGAGGAGGCATGTCTTGGTCAGCTGGACGTCGGACTCGGTCTCACACAGGTAAAACATTGGTTTCAGGTCTTTCTCTGAAATTGCTTCTGAATTCTGAAGTTTCATTTGAATGGTTTCAAAATACACACCTGTAATAAATAACAGAGTATATAGTGCACGAGAAAAAATATGCAAAGTAGAACAGTAGATTTCTAATCAACTCAAAAACAAAACCAAAAACATACAAAAATTGGGATTTTAATGACTTGGGTACTGTGATTTCGTAAGTCCCCACTGAAGATGGTACCTTGAAAAATGTTCTCCAATAGAGTTTGGACTACCAATTCTCAGAGATGATGTAAAAGCATTGCACCAAATTCAAGTACAAGTTCTAAACCGGTGCATGACTTTGGTGCACGACTGCACATGTCACTTTTAAGGCCAGTTCACACCATATAAAATGCAGTCCGGATGCGTTTCTGTATGCATGTTTTTGATGCGTTCGGGTGCATTTCCCGCCAGCTCTTTTTTTTTCCCCTTCACCTTAAATAAGGGCATGTGCGTTTTACCGCATTTCATTACAATTCAGTGAAGAAAAAGCATTTTGTACTTTTTTCTTTCCTTCTAGAAATGGAACGCACTGGAACGGACCACATTGATGTGAACTATGCCAGTGGAAACCATATAACCTACTATCCATGCTTTTTTGATGCAGAAAAAAACAAAAAAAAAAAAACAAAAAACGCACTGGACTAGGCGGAGCTGATATGTATGTGTTCTGGCAGGTGGTTCCGAAATGTTAGACCAATTTGAGATGAGACATACTTAATAGAGGAGCCCATATACCCTGGGGCGTTGAGTACTGTTATTGGTGTAAATGTGTTCCTTACAGAGCTTGATTATTTTCTAGACATTTACTGTGCTCACAATCTAAACTAATATTTGGATTACTACAAATGGAACCTGTACCCCAATTTGATTGCATTAAGCTGTATATTTCTTGAAATATATAATAAAAAAAAAAAAAAAAAAAAAAATAAAAAAAAAACGCACTGGACTGCCTGTGATGTGAACAGGTCCTTAGAACACCACAAGACACTTACCAAATCTGCCTGTGCCAGTCTTTATTTCAGGTAATGTTTAAACCATTCCCTATTCTAAAAACAAAAATAGACTATACACATACTGCACTTTAAAACATATAGTTTAACCCGCTTTGAAAAATTTCCCAAGATTACATATTGTTTTCTGTTATAGGTGATGTGGCTGTACTATACATAGAAAGGGGGGGAAAAAAAAGTTACGCTTTGTACTGCAAGTGAAATAATGAGCTGCCTTATGCATGTCATGGGAAAAAATGTACTAAAAAAGCGTGCAATCCCACTGCGCTGCGTGAATGGGGCCCCAAAGTGTCATTGCTAATTGGTTTATATCCTCCCCCTCCCTGAGCTGAACCATAACCCCTTAAAGTGATTGTAAAGCTACGTTTTTTATTAAATAACAAACATGTCATACTTACCTCCACTGTGCAGTTCGTTTTGCACAGAGTGGCCCTGATCCTCTACTTCTGGGGTCCCTCGGCGGCTCCTCCACGCATTGTATAACCCCCTAGGAGAAGCGCTCTCCCGGGTGGTTACCTTGCGGGCGCGGTCCCAAATCCAGCATTCGGCGTCCATAGACACCGAATGTAGGACTCGGCCTCGCGTCATTGGATTTGATTGACAGCAGCAGGAGCCAACGGCTGCGCTGCTATCAATCTATCCAATCAAGAGCCGAGAACCCCGGGCAGAGGAAGAGCGTGTCTCTGCCCTGGGAAATTCTAGGTCTCAGGTGAGTAAAACGGGGGTGGGGGCATTTACTAGAAGAAGTGCATTAAGGGGAAGGAAGCATTAAGGTGAAAAAACACGAGGATTTACAACCCCTTTAAAAAAAGGACAGAGCCTTGTTTTGAGATTTGCTGTTTACTGGTTTTACAGGTTTTTTTCTAGAAAATTACTTAGAACCCCCAAACATTATATAAATTTTTTTCTAACACCCTAGAGAAAAAAATGGCGGTCGTTGCAATACCACCGATAAAAGTGATCTCGTGGCGAATCCACCACTGAGACCACTTTTATCTGAAAGCCGACCGCCCGCTGAAGAAGTGGATATCGGGGTTATGGCAGCTAGCTGCTGCCATAACAACGATACTCCAGTTCAAACAGCCGAAGTATAACGACGGCGGGTGGTCGGCAAGTGGTTAATTACAAGTACATTGACAGCTGACCGTCTTCCTCCCATGTGCTTGTGTAGCACCCTTTACCGCAGGTAGGTGCTAGAGTGACGATTTTTTGGTAAGGAACTATCAGTACAGATAAATTTAAGCAGGATATGCTGCAAGCTAGGCCTGTTTGTTTTGATCTGGGGGAAGGGAGTGGTTAGTGTAGCAGTTGGTGTGACCACCTGTACTCTAGTTCTGAGGCATCTCCCCTGCTTCCAGTGACAATCTTCTGGAAGAGGGGCAGGGCCTAGAACTGGAGTGGCAGGCAGCTCATGTGAGGAGCCTTGACCAATCCCCAACTGGTATTGGCAGGGGGCAGGCCTTCCATATAAGCTGAGGCAACAGGCCACTGGAGGGAGTTGTCGGCTGGGAAAAGTGGAGAATGGAGTACTAGTGAGCAGCAAGAGGGCACACCCATCTGGGGGGGGGGGGTTGCACTGATCGCGGGAGGAGACCCGGGAGAGCTATGAGGGAGCTTCACCCTTACACAGTCATGGGTGAAGTCCTCATCATTACGCGGTCATTGATGAGGAATTCGTGGAGCAGAGGGGCAGGAGAAGCTGTCGTAACATACGGTCCAGTTAAGTTCAGAGTCAGCATTAGAGACTATTCAGAGAGGGTTCTTTTGCATTTGTATGAAATCAGACAGGCCCTTGAACTACATAGATGATGGTGGATCTAAAGGAGGTTGTACAGAAAAAGTGTGCAGTGTATGGCCGCATTAAAGAAAGAAGCAGGAAAGTGGGACAGGAGGAAAAAAAAAAAAAAAGTGGTATAGTAAGGAGGGAGTTGTGGTCCACAGAAGTAAAACACACCCTATTCTGTGATGCTTTAAGGCAGTGCACGATAGGATATGAGGTTTCCTGGAAGGTCACATGATGCCACAGTAAGAGATAGGTTCAGAATGCATTTTGCTTAAAAAGGAGAACTTCGCCTTTAATCTCTTCCCGCCAACATGGTGCATATATACGGCCTCTCAGTGGGTAGGCTTTAAGGCCGAGAGACCGCATATATACATCCCTATGTAAACACTTTTCTGTGCTGAGTGCAGACGCCCTGTGTGCTCCCAGCACAGACACTCGTGGGGATCAGAAAGCTTCCGATGCATCACTTTTATGGGTGGCGGGAGAGGTGTGCCCTCCCGCTGTTTCTCGGTCGTTTTCCCTGCTTACCGGAGACTTCAGTAGCGGCGAAAATGATCCGACCTTCTGGATTGAGGGAAAGATGCCCCCCCCCCACTCTACTCTATGCCCTTGGAGGACCAGAGTTACTTCGAACGTCACTTCCGCCCTTAAATGCCCCCCCCTTTTTCCTGGGGAAGTAAAATGACAGAAGCGAACAAATACGCAAGTCGCGCCCACATATGTAAACGGTGTTCAAAGCACACATATATATGAGGTATTGCCGCGAACATTAGAGGGGGAGCAGAAATTCCAGTGCTAGACCTCCTCTGTAACTCTAAACAGGTAACCTGTAAAAAAAAAAAAAAAAAAAAAAAAAAAATTTAAAGCATCGCCTATGGAGATTTTTAAGTACCGTAGTTTGTCGCCATTCCATGAGCATGCGCAATTTTAAAGCATGATATGTTGGGTATCAATTTACAAAAAAAACAAAAAAACAAGCCTCTGCTAAGAAAAAAAAAATAAAAAATGATATATTATACATATAAAAAATGTTTGGGGGTCCTAAGTAATTTTCTAGCAAATAAAAAGCGATTTTAACTTTTAAACAACAAATGTAAGAACTAGGCTTGGTCCAGAAGTGGTCAAAGAGCTGGGAGGCGGTGGTGGTAAGGAGTTAAATAGCTGTAATAAATAATTAGGCACTTGTTTGTGTTTTTACTTGTAACACAATACCTTTATTCTTCTGAAAATAATGTGTGGTGGACCGCTTCTTCTCCATGAAACTGTCAAACTTGAGGGCATGGTTAGTAAGTAGGTAACGTACACCTGAAAAACAAATTGATGTTATCAAAGACTTGGAGGAGATTCACACAAGACATACAAGAGAAAAGAAGAACTAGCTGGACTAGTTGCAGTAGCCAATATCAGGCCTGAGAGAGCTGTGGATCTCAGCAGCTCCTCCAGAGTTACCATGGGCCTCTTGGCTGCGTCTGATTATTGCTCTCCTTGTCCGGCCTGTCAGTTTAGGTGGACTGCCTTGTCTTGGTAGGTTTTCTGTTGGGCCATACTCTTTCCATTTTCAAATGATGGATTGAACAGTGCTCCGTGAGATGTTCAAAGCTTGGGATATTTTTTTTTTTTTAATAACCTAACCATGCTTTAAAATTCTCCACAACTTTATCCCTGACCTGTCTGGTGCTTTCCTTGGCCTTCATGATGCTGTTCACTAAGGTTCTCTAACAAACCTCTGAGGGCTTCACAGAACAGATGCATTTAGACTGAGATTAAATTAAACAGAGATGGACTTGATATACTAATTAGGTGACTTCTGAAGGCAGTTTGTTCCACTAGATTTTAGTTATGGGTTTCAAAGTAAAGGGGGCTAATACAAATGCATGCCACACTTTCCAGATATTTATTTGTAAAAACATTTGAAAACCATTTATCATTTCCCTTCCACTTCACAATTATGTGCCACTTTGTGTTGGTTTATCACATAAAATTCCAATAAAATACTTTTACGTTTTTGGCTGTAAAATGACAAAATGTGGGAAATGTCAAGGGGTATGAATACTTTTTCACTGTAGCTTCCTGAAAACATCACAACACCTGGCCTTGGTACTTCTCTTAGGAGTCTTCAACCCAGATGCAAGCAGTGGGCTAATTTGGGAGGAGTTATGCCAACATGAAAATGCCTTGGATATCAGTCAGGAGGAGTGGACATTCCTAGACAGGCTGCAAACAAATGCAGACTAGATAACGGCCACATGTGATGCTGAGCCTTCATGATTGAAAGAGCTGAATTCCAATACATGAAAGGGGCAGGCCAGGGACAGTAAAGCTGGGGAAGAAGGACATTCTCCAGCCAGGAAATGAGACAGGCTCTAACTGACTTGTTGAAGCTTCTTATGCACACTGTGAAAAGCTAACAGTGTGCAGTGAAAACAGAGTGGGTTATTTCAGTACAGAAGAGGAGACTGTCCAACTGTACAAGACTGGAGGGAAGGTTTGAGCTAAGTTTTAAAACCAGACTCCAGCCAAGCTTTGGACGGATTGGAGGAAAGGTTGGAACCACTGTCAGTTCATATTATGACAGTTTTTTTTCAAATGTTATGTCTTTCTTCCTTCATATAGCAAAAAAAAAAAAAAAAAATAAAAAAATAAAAAAAGTGGGGATTAAATATCACCAAGCAAAAGCCCTATGTGTCTTAGAAAAATTATATAAAGTGAATCTGGGTCCAGTGTTGCATGACTGAGTGACTGTCAGTCAAAGTATCACCGGACTAAAAACTTAGAGGTAGCTTGGTAATGAGGGGGTATTACAGGCTGTTAGCCTCTAACGACAAGCGAATGCGTACTCATGGAAGTGGGGCTTTGTCCTGTGGGGACCTCTGTGTTTCTGATGAGAACGTGTCCCCCAGCAGAGAGACCAGAGTCTTGTACTAACGGCCAGGAACCAGGAGGCCTGCTTCCTGCTCACCCGATAGCTAGGACAGCCTCTGATTGGGTATCACAGCGATCAGTCATTGTGCAGCCCACCGATGTGTGCATTTTCCTTTTTTGAATTATACATTGTATCAAATTAAAAATTTTCACTGCTATACATTGTATCCCCTTTTCTCCTAGCTAGAGGGAAAAAAAATGTAAACAAAGAAGTGTGTGTAAAAAAAGATATTATTATTATTAATAATAAATCACTTCGGCTTTGGAAGGTTTTTACCCCCTTCATGACCAGGCCATTTTTTTGCGATACGGCACTGCATCGCTTTAACTGACAATTGCGCGGTCGTGCGACGTTGTACCCAAACAAAATTTATGACCTTTTTTCCCCACAAATAGAGGTTTCTTTTGGCGGTATTTGATCACCTCTGCGGTTTTTCTTTTTTGCGCTATAAACAAAAAAAGAGCAACAATTTTGAAAAATAAAAATATATATTATTTTTTACTATAATATGAAAAAAAAATTCTTCAACAGTTTAGGCCATGGGTGCCCAACCACGTCCTATGATGTGGCCCGCGCCTCCTGCTCTGGAATGATGGATCAGCAAGCCCAGATGGCGGGCTCCCGACCCGCCATCTCCGAGCATCAGCGAAAAGATCCAAGACGGCGCTAGAAGAAGCAGAGCCGATGCTTCCTGTATAGCGCCGGCTTCTGTCTTAGGTGGAGTGATACCAAATGTGCTCTGCCTGTGACAGTTCCCTTCATGATACAGGAAGTATCGGCTCTGCTCTCTACTGCAGCCGCATGCTTCCGATAGCACTGCTCCTGACACACTGATGGCAGCTATGGGAGATCAAGAAACCAGCCAGCAGTACCCAGAAATACCAGCCAGCAGTACCCACCAGCACCAGCCAGCCAGCAGTACCCACCAGCACCAGCCAGCCAGCAGTACCCACCAGCACCAGCCAGCCAGCAGTATCCGCCCTGAAGGACAGCCAGCAGCAGCCACCAGCCATACTCACCTGGGAGACTGCAGCAGTCAGCAATACCTGCAGGAACTCTGAGGAAGAAGTGAAGATTGGTTAAGAAACTTAGTGAATATTCAGTTAAGGTGCAGGTGAACCGCAGTGTATCAGTGTGAAAACAGCCTTAGGCTCCTTTCACACGATCACCTCTATAGAGCGGCAAATTTAAACTGACCTACGTCCTTTTACACATGCCCATCTCCAGTTCGAACTGCTTAAAAAAACAGAAGGGAATTCGTCCCCTTCTGTCTGGGAGGATCGGGAAGGACCATAGAGTAGAGCCCTGTCTGCTTTGCATATGCAGAGGACACAGACCTGTCATCTGCCCGCTCTGCTCATTGTGGCCCCTGACCAGCTGCTAAGTGGCCCTCACTCTTCAAAAGGTTGGGCACTCCTGGTTTAAGCCAATATGTATTCTTCTACATATTTTTGGTAAAAAAACGTCAATAAACGTACATTGATTGGTTTGCGCAAAAGTTTTGCCGTCTACAAAATAGGGAAAGAGATTTACGGCATTTTTATTATTTATTTTTTACTAGTAATGGCAGCGATCTGCGAGTTTTAGCAGGACTGCCACATTGCGGCGGATGGCTCGGACACTTTTTTGGGACCGGTGACATTTATACAGCGAACAGAGCTGAAAATAGCCACTGATTACTGTATGAATATTACTGGCAGGGAAGGGGTTAACACTAGGGGGCAAACAAGGGGTTAAGTGTTCCCTAGGGAGGCGTTTCTAACTGTGGGGGGAGTGTAAAGACTAGAGGAGGAGAGAGATCGCTATTCCTGATCACTAGGAACAGCAGATCTCTCTCTACTCCCCTGTCAGAACAGAGATCTGTCTGTTTACATTGACAGATCCCCATTCTGGCTCTCTGAGGAGAGATCGCGGGTGGCCGGCGGACATAGTGACCACCCCCTATCGCTCTTAAAGCGGCCGACGTACACCTATGGCGATTTGTGCAGCCGTGCGAACCTGCCGCAGTACAAATGGCGGCGTCTGGTTGGCAAATGGTTAAATCCAACAGTGTTGGAAGGTAAGAGCCTCCCATGGCAAAACATACAAAAGGTACACTATAATAAAGCCAGCGACGATGTAAAGCCTATCAACGTGTACTGTCTACTAAGCAATGTGTCGGTTTTTACTACCTGCTCCATTTGTCCTGGAAAACAAGGTACAATCCTTGGTCATGAAGAGGTTAATTATCACAAACAGATAATGATATAAAATGTATTTAGGAAGAGTGCTGCATAACTGAGTAATTGTCAGTCATAGTATCCCCGCAGTGCACCCTGGGAAGTGGTATAGAGAGGCTGGAGGAGTCACGTGGTCAGAGTCCCCTTCCTCCAGGCTCTCTCAATGTCACACAGAACTCTGTACAACCACTAGCATGTAAGACGTCCGCCTTGTAGCAGATGTTTCGCACACAGGTCCCCTTTATCCCCCCCGCTCACCTGTCAAGTGCAGTCCCCGGTGCTCGGTGCACAGAAGGCTCCGACTAATCGTCCTAAACATAAGCGCCGCCATCGTGTCCTGTGAATAGTCCCACACTGACCCCCTGCACGGCATGCTATTGGCTGTCCCGCAGGACCACCCCCTTCTTGTCACCCTCCTGGAGACGGGAAGTGTGCCCTCTTCCAAGATGGCGGCCTCCATGGTGTACCGGCGTGCGCTGGTCTCTTGGTTCCGTAACCCGGCGGTGACCCCTCTGATGACAGGTACGGCCAGTGCTTGGTGTACAGGGGGGGATAAAGTCACTCCCCTCTGGACCACATATGGGCTTTGTACAGGTGAAGTGACTGGTGCTTCGGTCATTCTAACTTATCCCAGCAGGGAGAATGTAGGAGCTGGAGAACTACAAGTCCCAGCATGGTGATTATAAACGGGCATGTCATTCTGCAGCTTACCTATTGATGGCAGCACTGTGCTATAGTCACCCGTTTATCAAAGGGCCCCTGTACTGGGGGGGGCATGAAGGTCAGAGGGGGACTAGGAGAGAATGGGGCCCCAGGCATGCTGGCAGCTTTGCCCCCCCCCCCCCCCCCCCCGCCATCTTTTATCTCTTGGCAACTGCACAATGTATATATGAGATCTGTGTGTATACATATACACACACACACACACAATACCTAACTGCTGTATATACACCTCCATGGCGGCCTGAGGTCATGTACTGAGCGCGCTCACTGCACCCCTACTCCCCCCAGCACACTGAACGAGCTCTCATCCTCCTTTGATGGGGGGGCTGTGATCACATTATTACTATGAGGGTCAGTCTCAGAGTCACATGATACACAAGACAACTAACAGGCTGAAGGTTTTTTCTTACCTTAATGCATTCTACTGTAGCCCCCAAAATACTTACCTGAGCCTGATCTCGATCCAGCACTGTGCCCGAGAACAGCAGCATTCCGACTCGCTGAGGGCAGCGGGAGCCATTGTGGTGGATTTACTAAAGACAGATAGACTGAGCACTTTGCAAGGGAAGTTACTCCAGAGCTTAGTGAACAGGGGAAGCTCTGCTGACTTCCAACCAGGGTGGATATAAGTCAATGATTTAAAAACAAAAAAACCTGATTGTTTTGATTTTTATCAAATTTATTTCAATAAAATGCTTTTGGAGTAAAAATTGATCCAAGGATAGATTTCTATTTAAATAGTTATGTAGCAGGAGGCTGTATATTCTGCAATACTTACATTTTTGGTAAACTCGTTCAATGAATCCAAGCTCTGTAAGCTGAGATAACATGGACTGCATTGATGCATTCACAGAATTTCACAGTAACCATGAGATAAAAGAAAGTTCATTAATATTCCTTTATTCCATTGTTTTGCAAATCTATGTACAGTACAAGCTGTATGATTGAATCGGTTCTGATATCGCTGTTTTACTAACCTGACAGCTTGTTATTCTGAATAGGAAACCTTAATTTTGTTTGCAAGTAATAAAGTTTCCAACTACCAGCAAGAATTAGGCTCGATTCACACAGGGGCAACACGACTTCAGTGCGACTTTGCACGGCGACTTCAACGCGACTTCAGCGCGACTTTAGCAAATTACAACGCGACTTGAAGTCGCTTCCATGACAGGCGACTTCGGCTGTGGCCAATCACAGGACAATCAGCTCTCTGGGAGGGAGGGGTTTTCCCTGCAAAGTCGCTTGACTTCACAGAGAGATCCGACTTGGAGGCGACTTCCATTGATTTCTATGGTACAGGTCGCCTACCAAGTCGGATCAAAGTAGTACAGGGAGTACGCTCTGAAGTCGGAGCGACTTCAGTAGTGTCTATTAAGACGCTAGCGTTCACTCCCATCGAAACTATTTCTGGGGCGACTTGAGGGCGTACAAGTCGGATCCCAAGTCGCCCCAGTGTGAACCGACCCTAAGTCCTTACATTTAAAGAGCCCCTGTCATTTCAGATCCATCATGGCAGGGCCTGTTAGCGGGCATCCACTCACCTGCTGTTGTGTCACCGCTGCATCACCGGCCGCCCCCATTAAAGTGAATGAGACTGTCAGTGAGTCAACAGCGGGACAGAGGAGCCACTGCGGGACAGAGATGACAGTTGCTCTTTAAAAATTATGATTTTAAATCGACTTGATTTAAATCCAATCACGTGCAAACAAACATGCGGTTTTTTTTTTTTCTTTGCAAGTGATTGGGTTTTCTTTGCACAGTGAAGATTCACCTCATTTACTAAGATCTGGAGTAACTGCACTTGTAAAGTAGGGATCTACTGATATAGTTTTTTTCGGTGCTGATACGATAACAATATTTCAGCCACCTCTTAGGCGGATTGCTGATATTGTGTGCCGATTTTCTGTCCATTTGAAAAAAAAAAATTACACTTTTTTTTTTTATTTTTATCACTGTTATTACTGTCACAAGGAATGTAAACAGCCCTTGTGACAGTAATAGGCAGTGACAGGTATGGATTGACCAATATTGTTTTTTCGGTGCTGATGCGATACCGTCATTTTGGCTACCTCTCCTGCCGATATTTTTTGCCGATATATTGTACATTTCAATTTTTTTTTTTTTTACACTGTCATTTTACATTTTTTTTTTTTATCACTGTATTGCTGTCACAAGGAATGTAAACAACTCTTGTGACAGTAATAGGCAGTGACAGGTACTCTTTATGGAGAGATCAGTCTATAAGACCCTAAACCCCTCCACTGCACTTCAAAGTATTCAAAACTTCAAGATCGGCGTTTTTGAATACTATTTTTTCAAACTGGTGACTTTAACCACTTCAGCCCCGGAAGAATTTACCCCCATCCTGACCAGAGCACTTTTTGTGTTTCGGCATTGCGTCGCTTTAACTGACAATTGCGCGGTCGTGCGACGTGTCTCCCAAACAAAATTGATGTCCTTTTTTTCCCACAAATAGAGCTTTCTTTTGGTGGTATTTGATCACCTTTGCGGTTTTTATTTTTTGCGCTATAAACAAGAATAGAGCGACAATTTTGAAAAAAAAAACGCATTATTTTTTACTTTTTGCTATAATAAATATCCCCCAAAAATATAGAAAAAAACAATTTTTTCCCTTAGTTTAGCCTGATACGTATTCTTCTACAAATTTTTGGTAAAAAAACCCGCAATAAGCGATTATTGATCGGTTTGCGCAAAAGTTATAGCGTTTACAAAATAGGGGATAGTTTTATGGCATTTTTATTAATAATTTTATTTTATTTTTTATGGCGGCGATCAGCGACTTTTATCATGACTGCGACATTATGGCAGACACATTGGACATTTTTGACACATTTTTGGGACCATTGTCATTTATACAGCAATCAGTGCTATAAAAATGCACTGATTCCTGTGTAAATGACACTGGCAGTGAAGGGGTTAACCACTAGGTGGCAGTGTAGGGGTTAAGTGTGTCCTAGGGGCGTGTTTCTATCTGTGGGGGGGTGGCTACATGTTGCACGTCACTGATCTCTGCTCCGATGACAGGGAGCAGAGATCAGTGACACTGTCACTAGGCAGAACGGGGAGATGCTGTTTACATCAGCACCTCCCCATTCTTCCTCCCCGTGAGGCGATCGCGGGTATCCCCGCGGCGATTGGGACCTGCGACCCGACTCACGGAGCTTGCCGTGGGCGCGCGCCGCCCGCCTCTTAAAGGGCAACGTACAGGTATGTGGTTTTGCCTGTACGTGCCCTTCTGCCGCAGTATATCTGCGTGAGGCAGTCGGCAAGCGGTTAAGATGCCAGTAATCCAGGAAGTGATGTCATGTCATCGCTTCCAGCATACTAGATACGAGACCCGAATGAAGCATAGGCTTTGTTCGGGTTTTTTGCCAGCCGGCGATTGTGCCTGGCTGGTTGCTCAGGCCTCCTGGTGGGACGAGGGGGGGCTGTCCCCTCCCGCTGCTTGTAATAACAGCCGAGTGGCTGCTGAGCCGCATTGGTTGTTATTACAATAAAGCCGACCGTCCGCTCTAAAGAATGTTAGCGGGGTGATGCCTGCAGCTACAAGCATCACCCCGGTAAAAACCCTTGAAGCAAAATCGGAAATATCGGTAATTTTTTTGACCAATGCGATACATCTAAATAAGTGAATATTGGTCGATCCCTAGTAACAGGTACTCTATATAGAGGGATCGGGGGTCTATAAGACCTCAAATCCCTCCTCTGCACTTGAAAGCATTCAAAACGTCAAGATCGCCGTTTTTGAATGCTTTATATTTTTTTAAACTGGCGCCTTTAAGATGCCAGTAATCCGGGAAGTGATGTCATTGCTTCCGGGTTACTAGACATGATTGAAGCATTGGCTTCGTTCGGGTCTTCGGTCAGCCTGCGGACATGCTGGCTGGTTGCTCGGGCCACCCGGTGGGACAGGAGACCCAGGCGGAACGGCGGGAGGATGTCCCCTCCCTCTGCTTGTAATAACAGCTGAGCCGCATCGGTTGTTATTACAATAAAGCCGACCGTCCGCTCTAAAGATCGGTACCCAGGTGATGTCTGCAGCTGAATGCATCACCCCGCTAAAACCCCTTGAAGAAATATCAGAAATATCGGGTACGTTTGTGCCCGATACTTCAAAAAAAGTGAATATCGGCTTCACCGATAATCGGTCGATCCCTATTGTAAAGTGTACAGTCTATTGTCTTTAGTAAATCCACCACAGCCAGTGATGTGGGGGCAGGAACGAGCCTGCATGAGTAACCCCCTCCCCCCCAAGTCACTTGCTGGGGGGGGTACTCGAAGGCAGGAGGGGCTGGGAATGTCAGCGGGGGACCCCGGAAGAGGAAGATCTAGGCTGCTCTGTGAAAAACCATCTTTTGGACACAGCTGATCACAGATCGGGGAAAAGGACCAATCACTGCAGCCTTTTACCATATGACCAGCTGTGTTCAATCACAACTGAGCACATGTAAATAGACTTGTCGGTTATCGGAAGTACTTTCCTACCACGCTGTGTCTGTGTGAGGAAAGGAGAGCTGTTAACTGGCAAGCCTGGCATTGTTTACACTGACTATCGGTGCCCATTAATGAAGAAGAAAAATTACTTAGACTCCTTTAACACTGAGGCCCTTGAAAACTGCCCATAAAACATCAGGCGCTTTTGAGGCGATAGCGGTGCGCTTTTTTTTTAAGGTCGCGTGACTCAAAAGAATCATTTTGCGGGGCTTTTGAAGCCCTTTTAGTGCAATTTTTGAAGCACTTCCTATTCATTTCAATGGAGAGGGGTGTTTTTGAGGCGCTTTTTTAAGCGCTCCAAAGATGCTACTTGCCTGCTTTTTTCACCTCCCCGCCAGCGCACCGCCCCAGTGTGAAGACATCCATTTATATTAATGGAAAGTAGTTTTCAGGAGCTTTCCAGGTGCTTTTTTTTAGCGCGAAAGCACTTGAAGAGCGTCTCGGTGTAAAAGGGGTCTTACTTGCAAAATTCTATAACAGAAACTAAGAAAAAAGAGCCAGTTCACACCACATCCAGTACAGTGTGTTTTTTTTTTTTTTTCGTGTGCATCAAAACTCATGGAAAGCAGATTATATGGTTTCCAATGGCATAGTTTACACCAGTGTGGTCAGTTCTAGGGCTTTTCCAGTTCCAGAAAAAAAAAAAGTAGAACATGCTGCATTTTTCCTGCACTGGACTGTACTGGAACGCATCAAAAACGCACTGGAATGCATTGAAATGCATCAAAAATGCACCGGACCCCTGTACAGTGGGGAAAAAAGAAGAAAAAATGCACCGGAAACGCATCAAAAACGCATTAAAACGTGCATGCAAAAACGCATTTAGAACGTAACTGGAGTGCGTTTTTGTGGTGTGACATGTTTCAGTCCCCCCCCCCCCACCCCGTGACAGCAGGCAGGGTATCCTGCTGGCGCGGCAGTGCACGGCTCCGCTCACACAGCACATTTGCAGGAATCTGAATGAATGAACTACATGTCTCATCTTCCACAGTGGCAGACAGCTTGTAGTTTTCAAAGGTGTCCTTTTATGAAACTGAGATCAGAGGCGATCCCGAGTCTCACCGCTGATCTCAGCTCATTACCAGTTTATGAAACTGAGATAATCAGCGGAGAACATGTTCTCCGCTGATTATCTCAGCACAGTGAGAATTCACAGAAACGGCCAGTTGATGAAGGTGCGATCTCGGCACCTCACTGGCGATCTGTGACAGAATTCTCACTTTCTGATTCACCATTTCAGAAGTGGAGAATCAGAGTGAGAAGCCTGAAACTGGCTGATATTCTGGAGAAAGCAAGAAGTCTTTTGACTTCTTTCTTTCACCAAACAGTCAGAGCACATCTTCCCCACCATTACACACCCCAAAACCAGCCGGATACGAATTTATAGTGTGTATATATATATATATATATATATATATATATATATATATATATATATATATATATATATATATATATATATATATATACATACATACATACATACATACATACATACATACATACATACATACATACATATATATGTGTATATATATATATAGATATATAGATATATATATATCTGTATCTATATATATCTATAGCTATATATAGATATATATAGATATATATATATATTTTTTTTTAGATGTTCACGTCTCTGGCTGGGTTCACACTTGTGCGATGTGTGAACCAGCGTGATTCCTGTGTGGGTTTTCACATCGCACCTACATTGACATCTGCGCACCACTGCGGGTGTCAATGTAAAGTTAATGACACCCCCAGATCATTTCACAGATCGCAGTGCGAACTATGTAATGGTGCAGGAATCGGATCGCATGCGTGTTCACACCCATGCGATCAGATTCCAGTGCGGACCAAATAAAGGGTCCTGTACCATTTTGGTGCAAATGCAATATGGTTTAGGGCCAGTTCCGACTGCTGCGGTGTCCAAGATCGGATGTGATTCGCACTGCAGTGCAAAATCACATCCGATCTCTGTGCGATGCGATTTCAGCCATACAGATAGTATTGCTAAATTTGCATTGCCCTCGGACCAAACTCTTACAGGACCCTTTTTTTGGTCCACAGCAGAATCGGATCGCATGGGTGTTCACACCCATGCGATTCAATTACTGTCTGAGTTTGCAGATCGCACTGCGATATGCGAACTGATTTGGGGGTGTTGTTAACTTTTAGGCCCAGTTCACACTTGTGCGATGCCGGACATCGCACAGGCATCGCATTTAATTCGCAGCACACTGCCATTCACATTACATGCGATGTCTGTGCGGTGCGATATCAGCTGTACAGATAGTATGGCTGATATTGCACCGCATTTGGTGCAAACACGCACAGGACCCTTTTTTCTGTTCGGACCAGAATCGGATCGCATGTGTGTTCACGCATATGCGATCCGATTCATGTCCGGACTCTCAGTTCGCAGTGCGATATGCAAGCTGAACTGGGGGTGTCGTTAACAATGTATTGACACTCCCCAGCGATTCGCATATGGCAGTGTGAACTGACATGCGAGTCGGTGCGATGCGGTAACCCGCAGTGGATTCGCAGTGTTCTCGCATTGCACCAGTTTATCAATTTTTATGTTTATCAATTATGAAATATATTTTATTTTAATTTATTAATAAATATTTATACTTGTATAATTTATTAAAATTATTTTTTTAATGATTATAAATGTATTTTGCATTTATATGAATGGTGTATAGCTGCATTACATATGTGCATTACATTCATTTACTATACACCATTCACATTTAAATAAGGACATGTATGATCTTTAAATATTGATAAAAACAATGTTTTTTTATAATTAGGTTAATGTATATTGTGTAGGGGGAATTTAACGTTGTTATTTTATTAATATGTTGGGGAATGTGTGCTGATTTGTGTTACACTTTGTATTTTATGGTTCCTCATACTGTAATCCCGCTATATCACGCGAGATTATAGTGAGAGGAGCCGTTTCTCAGGAGTTCCTGGCATTTGTAGATCGCTCCTCAACTCAACATGAGAAGCCATCTACACACTTTCATAAATAGGCACTCAGAGGAGAGCGATCTCCCCTGAGAATGCCTGCGAACTGAATCGCGGTATTTTACCTCACTTTCATAAAAGGACACCAAAGAGCTGTGAGGGAGTGCTGGTGAGCACCCTTGTGGTTCATTGACATTTCCTTCAGCTTTGTAACTGAAAGCCTGTCGAGAGGTATGATGAGCACAATGCTGGAAGGATGTGTCTGCAGGAGCCTGACATTGCACAGTGATCCACTGATTGTGGGAGCAATGCTTTGCAGGCTCCTGGAAAAAAATAAAATAAATAAATGCACCTTTTTTCTGCAAAAACGTGCATTTATTATTTTTTCCCCAAAGGTGAACTTATCCTTTAAAGGATGAATAAGGATTGCAGTTGGCAGAGAAGTGCCAGTGTCTGTACCGGCATGGCTTCTCCCATCAGACACCTACTGCCTTCAAGTACTCCCCCCCCCCCCCCCCCCCTTGTGACTTGACAGGTGGGGGATGAAGGTTGTAGCTGGGCCCCCTGGACATTCGCAGACTCCTGCCTAGGTGGCCTCATGAAGGATCTGACTCTTTATGGGACATATTTGCTGGGATGTCTATGCCTTCTGTGCCATTAAACACACGACAGGAATTATGGGAAAGTTTAGGCCGCAAACCCCTTTATTGGGTTTAAATTCAGAAATAAACTTTAACCTTTAAAGAATATGTAAACCCAACATTTCCTATTCCTGGTACAGTGATGTGAAAAAGTATTTGCCCCCTTCCTCATTTTTTTTATTTTTTTGCATATTTCTCACACTTAAATGATTCAGATCATCAAACAAATTTTATTAATAAACAAACATAACCCGAGTAAATCCAAGATGCAGTTTTTTAATTATTTAGTTTAACCACTTCAGCCCCGGAAAAATTGGCTGCTCAATGACCAGGCCATTTTTTGCGGAACGGCACTGCGTCGCTTTAACTGACAACTGCGCTGTCGTATGACGCTGTACGCAAAAAAAACTGATGTCCTTTTTTTTTCCCCCACAAATAGAGCTTTCCCTTGGTGGTATTTCATCACCTCTGCGGTTTTTATTTTTTGTGCTATAAACAAAAGAAGAGCGACAATTTTGAAAAAAGCACAATATATTTTACTTTTTGCTATAATAAATATCCCACATTTTTTCCTCAGTTTAGGCCGATTTGTATTCTTCTACACATTTTTGGTAAAAAAAAATCGCAATAAGCGTATATTGATTGGTTTGCGCAATAGTTATAGCGTCTACAAAATAGGGAATCGATTTATGGCATTTTTATTATTATTTTTTTTACTAGTAATGGCGGTGATCTGCCATTTTTATCGGGACTTCGATATTGCGGCCGACAAACTGAACACTTTTGACACATTTTTGGGACCATTGACAATTCTACATCAATCAGTGCTATAAAAGTGCACTGATTACTGTATAAATGTTACTGGCAGGGAAGGGGTTAACACTAGGGGGCGATCAAGGGGTTAACTGTGTTCTAACTGTAGGGGGGATGGGACTGACTAGGTGAAGAGAGAGATCAGTGTTTATACTTAGTATGAACACACCATCTGTCTCCTCTCCCCTGAGAGAACCGGGATCTGTGTGTGTAAACACACAGATCCCGGTTCTCGCTCTGTCACGAGCGTTCGCGGGTGCCCGGCGGTTATCGCGCCCGCCAGGCACTCGCATCGGCTCCAGGCACACGCTGCGGCGTGCGCGCTCCTAGTGGCCAAAAGGCTAAGCGACGTAAGGTAACGTCGATTTGCCCAGCCGAGCCAACGTGCCACAGTAAAACTGTGGCGGCTAGTCCAGAAATGGTTAATAAGGGAAAAAAGCTGTTCAAACCTGCCTGGCCCTATGTGAAAAAGTATTTGTCCCCTCCCATGCTGAATCATGAATGAACTGTGATTAACCACAATTATTTGGAAAGCTGAGTTAAATTTCACTTACCACAACCAGGCCTGATTACTACCAGACCTGTTGAATCAAGAAATCACATAAATAGAAGGTGTCTGACAAAGTAAAGCACGCTAACACATCACAGAAAGCCACACATCATGCCACAATCTAAAAAAATTCAAGAAGAGATTAGAAACAAAGAAATGTTCATGTATCGGTCTAGGAAGGGTTTCAAAGCCATTTATAAGGCTTTGGAACTCCAGAGAACCTCGGAGAGAGCAATTATCCACAAATGAAGATAACTTAAGATCATTGTTCATGATTCAACAATAAGAAAGAGACTGGGCAAAAATGGCATCCATGGGAGAGTTCCGAGGCAAAAGGCACTGCTGACTAGAGGTCGACCGATATATCGGCCGATATTTGGTGTTTTTTCCTTAATCGGCATCGGCCGATTTGTGCTGATAAAAAAGGCCGATATAACTCAGCGCGACTTGTAAATGACTTCTGAAGTCAATACAAGTTGCCTGTAGTCTTCTCTGAAGACTTCTCCCCCTCTCTGGGCAGCCTGCCAAATCTGATAAAAAGAACCCTAATTGATACAATGTTTACACTTCTGAATGAACTGAGTGCCTTGTGTAGAAGCTCTCAGTTTAACCATTTAAAGACTAAATCTTTTCTGACACTTGTTGCTTACAAGTAAAAATCCTGTATTTTCTGCTAGAAAATCACTTAGAACCCCCAAACATTATATATTTTTTTTAGCAGAGACCCTAGGGAATAAAATAGCGGTTGTTGCAATATTTTATGTCACACGGTATTTGCGCAGCGGTCTTTCAAACGCAATTTAAAAAAAAAAATACACTAATAAATTTAAAAAAAACTAAGCAGTAAAGTTAGCCCATTTTTTTTCGTCCAAAAGTTTTGATTACCTGTTTTTGTGTATTTATTTTTAAGATATAGTTTTTTTTTATATATTTTTTTTTTATCTAAATTCTACATACAAGTGAACTGATTGGAGGTTTGTTTTGTTTAATAAATGTTTAAGGCCCCTTTCACACGGGACGGATCCGTGTTGATCCGCCCCATGAACATCCGCTGCTCAGCGGGGATCGCTCCGTTTTCCCCAGCTGAGCCGGCGGATGACAGGGCGGGACCCGCACACTGTGCAGGGACCGCCCTGTCAGACCTCCGCTCTCCCCTATGGGGGATCGGAGGAACATGGACTGTCTGTCCGTGTTCATCCGATCCGCTCTGCAGACGGATAGAAAAATAGGATTTTCTTCCGTCTACAGAATCGGACGAGAGCGGAGCCGGATGACATCGGGTGTTAGCGGATGTACATCCGCTGACACCCGCTATCCCATAGGGATGCATGTATGTCCGTATTTCATCCGAAAATGGATGGATGAAATACGGACATACGGTCCGCATGTGTGAAAGGGGCCTAAATGTAAAAAAATTTCTGTATCACTTTAGGTTGCTTTCACACTGCAGCGGGCATGCGTTGACGGTAAAACGCTGCTATTTTTAGCTGCGCTTTACAGTCATTTTAGCGGCGCTATTTGGCTGCTAGCGGGGAGCTTATAACCCAGCTAGCAGCCGAGGAAGGGGTTGAATGCGCCCCTGAAGCGCCGCTGCCGAAACGCTTTGCAGGCGCTTTGGCAGCGGTGCGCATTCATTTCAATGGGCAGGAGTGGTGGAGCAGCAGTATACACCGCTCCAAAGATGCTGCTTGCAGGACTTTTTTTTAACATCCTGCCAGCGCATCGCCTCAGTGTGAAAGCACTTGGGATATCGCACTGAGACTGCAGGGGAGCCGTTTTACAGGCGCTATTTTTAGCCCAAAAGCACCTGAAAAACGCCCCAGTGTGAAAGGGGTCTAACTGTTAAATTTTATGAGATGAAGGAAAAAAAAAAAAAAAAATCGGCCTAATATATCGGCCCAAAAAAATCGGCATTACATATCGGCCATCGGCCACAGAGATTTCTAAATATCGGCATCGGCCAGATAAAAACCCATATCGGTCGACCTCTACTGCTGACCAAAAAGAACACAAAGGTTCATCTCACATTTGCCAAAAAACATCTTGATTATCCCCAAGACTTTTAGGCTAATATTCTGTGGACTGATGAGACAAAAATTTTACATTTTGGCAGGTGTGCGTCCCGTTACATCTGGCATAAAACGAATACAGCATTTCATAACAAGAACATCATACCAACAGTCAGACATGGTGGTGGTAGCGTGATGGTCTGGGGCTGCTTTGCAGCTTCAGGACCCAGACGACTTACCATAATTGATGGAACCATGAATTCTGAGCTCTCCCAAAAAATCCTAAAGGAGAATGTCCGGCCATCAGTTCGTGACCTTAAGCTCAAGTGCACTTGGGATATGCAGCAGGACAATGATCCGAAACACAACAGCAAGTCTACCTCCAACTTGTTCAAACAAAGCAAAATTTAGGTTTGGAGTGGCCTAGGACTTAAATCCAATTGAGATGCTGTTCATGCTGGAAAACCCTCCAATGTGGCTGAATAAAAAAAATTATCCAAAGAAGAGTGGGTCAAAATTGCTCCACAGCAATGTGAAAGACTCATTGCCAGTTATCGCAAACACTTGATTGCAGTTGTTCTCGCCAAGGGTGGCACAGCCAGTTATTAGCTGTAGGGGGCAATTACTTTTTCTCATAAAGCCAGGCAGGTTTGGACAGCTTTTTTGCCTTAATAAATGAAACTCAGGTTATCTTTGTGTAATGATAAAATTTGTTTGAAGATCTGAATCATTTAAGTGTGAGAACTATGCAAAAAAAATAAAAAATCAGAAAGGGAGCAAATACTTTTTCACATCACTGTATGTGCCTGCTGTACCATGGACTTGTATGAGAAAGTATCCTGTTCTCTTTGTATTGCTTCCTTTGTGTGAAATTACTGGTGTTCTTGCTAGTCCCTTTGCTTTCCTATTAAAATCTGATCACACTAAGCAGGAGAGCACACTGTGGTCAGTTGTCTAACGGTGCTGGAAACTCAGCCTGCTCTCCTCCAATGATCAGACTTGTCCTGACCCCCCCTGCACAGATTTTCATTGGGAAGCTCAGTGTCCTGCTGTTTCTCCTCCTCCAGCTCTTATGCAGCCGAGAACAGAGGGAATGTGATCACTTATAAAATAGGGAAAAAAGGTATTTATAATGTTTTTCATATGTATACACAAATATTTTCCTTTAGTTTATTTTCTAAACTGTATGGGTTGTTGTACAAGGTGATCATTAACAATCACTTTAATACCAAACTGTTAACCATCATGCCTACTCGCCAAGACTAACAGAAATATCTTCCAACCACCAACAAAATAACTATTTACCAACCACTGTTCACCCACCCAAAGTAGGCAACATTACCCCATGAAGATGGACCATGACCAGGGAAAATAACAAAGTGGAGGGAGCAGGTCACAAGATCTAAAAGGAAGGCTCCTGTCACGTACCTTACAGCGGAGTCTGAAATGCTGAGGGAGGCCTCTCGCACGGTTCCGGTCCTGACACCCCTGGTAGTGAGGACAAGGAGTGCCGGGGCACGGAAGGGTGCAGGTGCCTGCGGCTGGAAACTGGAACTAGGAGATTCAGGATCCTCTAGGAGAAGATGGGAAGACTGATCACCAGAACTGTTTAGTAGAAGCCAGGCAGGTAGGTATGGGTTCAAGAACAACTGCAACGTCAGGACAGGCAAAGGTTGGCAACTGGCTGGCAACGAGGTATCCTAAACAGGAGGCAAGTTTGTGGTCAAGGTCAGGCAGAGGTCAGCAACGAGCAGGCAGCGAGGTACAAAGTCAGGAGGCAGACCCGTAGTAGAGAGTCCAAGCCAGGGTCGGTATAATCATCAAAGGTAGGTAACAGGCAAGGGAGATCCAGGAGAGTAGTCGAGGAAGCCGGGTAGTCAGGAGCAAGGTAACAGGTCACACAGGAATCAAGAACTTCGGAACTAGCTGAAGACGATCCAGCACTAGTGTCAGGCAAAGACCTTGTTTATATATGGCGCTGAGCGCCAGGATTGGTGAACGTGCGTGCGTGAGAACGTACACCCACTCGTATGGGTGTGCGGGTGCACGCACACGTTCGTACAGGTGCGTGGGTGTGCACGTTCGTTCCGGAACTCGCTTGCCTCTGTTGGGGACACCACGTATGACCGTTAGTCACTGCTGCACGGAGACGGGAACTGTGAGTTCTCTGACATTGCCCCCTCCTTAAGGGCAGCCTCCGGATGCCTCTTGAAACCGAACCCTCTGAGCGGGAGCGGTGAAAGGCCCGTATGAGTTTCTGGGCATGGAGATTTGTTTCGGGTTCCCAGGAATTCTCTTCTGGGCCAAAGCCTCTCCATTTGATCAAATATTGACTTTGCCCTTGTCGTTTCCTATAGTCCAAAATGGCTTCAATCTCGAATTCCTCTTCCCCATCCACGACTATAGCTTCAGGGGGTCCTACCTCCCGATCCGGAAAGGAATTTGGTACATCGACCTTGAGTAGTGAAGCATGGAAAACAGGGTGGATCCTGAATGAATTTGGGAGTTCAAGTTCATAGGCGACTGAATTTATTTTCTTCTTGACTGGGAAGGGCCCCAAGTACCTGGGTCCCAGTTTCTTAGAAGGGCATGCCAATTTCAGGTTTGTAGTAGCCAGACACACACGATCACCAACCTTTAAATCCAATTCTCCCCTTCTTTTCTTGTCGAAGAATTTTTTACTATCTTCCTGCACCTTAGAGATAGTTTCTTTAAGCAACTGATTGTTTGCGACAAAGAAATTGAGTCTGTCCTGGACAGCGGGTACAGGAGAGTCTGGTATGAGTACTGGCAGAAAGGAGGGGTGAAACCCGTAGTTGGAGAAGAATGGTGACTGGTTTGTGGTAGAGTGCGTAGAATTGTTGAATGCGAATTCTGCCAAGGGCAGCAATGAGGCCCAATCTTCCTGAGAAAAAGAAGAGAAGCAACGTAGGTACTGTTCCAACGTTTGATTAGTGCGTTCAGTCTGCCCGTTGGTCTGGGGGTGATATGCTGAAGAAAAGCTAAGTTTGATGCCTAGTGCCTCACACAATGATTTCCAAAATTTAGATGTGAATTGTACTCCACGATCCGAAACAATGTCACTGGGAATTCCGTGAAGTCTAACGATTTCCTTAATAAAAATCCTGTCAGTCTCGGTTGCTGACGGAGTCCCTTTCATGGGAATAAAATGTGCCATTTTGGAAAAACAGTCAACTACCACGAAGACGGATGAAAATCCCTCAGAAGGGGGAAGCTCGACAATGAAGTCCACTGCGATTTTATCCCAAGGTCTTTCAGGGGTTGGCAGTGGTCTCAATAGTCCCCATGCTTTATTCTTGCTACTCTTATTTCTAAGGCAGGTCAAGCAAGAATTTACATAATTCCTACAGTCTTTTGCAAGGTTGGGCCACCAAAAATGCCTTTGAATTAGGTCCATGGTCTTGTGACCCCCAAAGTGGCCCCCTAAGGCAGGGCTTGAGAAATTTGCTTGGAATCTAGGAGCCAGCTAAAAAAGTTAGGAGCCAGGTTTTTTTTTTTTTTTTTTTTTTAAACGACCGACAGCTTTATTTTCAATATAAAAATTAACCAATCTTAAATTTACACAGAGACGACTAGAACGAATGTGACTGCTTTTATTTCCTGCCATGCAGGGACATAAGACCACCATATTCCCGCTAAGGATCCAATCAGGTCCGTCTGAAAAACTGACAGGCGAACCTGATCAGACAGCCCGTGTGAAAGGGGCCAAGCAGGGAGATGACAAATAATAAATTCATTTTAATTAACCACTTCCTTCCCGCAGGACGACTATATACGTCCTGTCTTTGAAGAGAAATACCGTTGTTATGGTAGCACCTAGCTACCATAAACCTGGTATCTTCTTCAAGAGCCGGCGGTTCTCTTTCAGATAAAAGTGGTCTCTGCAGCAGATCCGCAGCGAGATCACTTTTACCGGCGGCAGGAGAGGGCCCCCCCTACCGCCGCTCTCCGGTGCCCTTCACCGCTTACCGTGGCCGTCGGTAATGGCGGAGGCGATCCGGATCTGTCCCTGGCCTGACATGGAGACGAGTGAGAGGAAGATGGGCCCCCCCGCCCATCTCCAAGTCATTGCAGGGCGGAAGCGACGTCAAATCATCACTTCCACCCATAGCTCTTAAAAGGGACATTTTATTAGTATTTTTTTTCAAATGACAATTTTATTTTTTTTAATGCATTTTAGTGTAAATATGAGATCTGAGGTCTTTTTGACCCCCCCGGATCTCATATTTAAGAGGACCTGTCATGCTTTTTTTCTATTACAAGGGATTTTTACATTCCTTGTAATAGGAATAAAAGTGACTTTTTTTTTTTTTAAAGAACAGTTAAAAAATAAAAGTTAAAATAAATAAGAAAAAAAAAAATTTAAATGTGCCCCATCCCTTGTAATAGAAATAAAAGTGAAACCATTTTTATTTTTTTTTAAAAATTGTGTAAAAATAAAAAGTAAAATATATAAGAAAAAAAAAAAAAATTTTTAAGCGCGCCCCGTCCCGCCGAGCTCGCTTGCAGAAGCGAACGCATATGTGAGTAGCGCCCGCATATGAAAGCGGTGTTCAAACCACACGTGAGGTAACGCCACGATCGTTAAAGCGAGAGCAATAATCCTAGTCCTAGATCTCCTCTGTAACTTAAAACATGCAACCTGTAGAATTTTTTAAACGTCGCCTATGGAGATTTTAAAGGGTAAAAGTTTGTCGCCATTCCACGAGCGGACGAAATTTTGAAGCGTGACATGTTGGGAATCAATTTACTCGGCATAACATTATCTTTCACAATATAAAAAATTGGGCTAACTTTACTGTTTTCTTATTTTTTAATAAAAAAAAAAAGTATTTTTTCCCAAAAAAGTGCGCTTGTAAGTCCGCTGTGCAAATACGGTGTGACAGAAAGTATTGCAATGACCGCCATTTTATTCTCTAGGGTGTTAGAATAAAAAATATATATAATGTTTGGGGGTTCTAAGTAAAGGGAAGGAGATGAGCGGGCAGTGAAAACAGGTAGGGAAAGCTCCATTAGAATTGATGGATGTCTTGTCATACCAACGGCCACCACCAGAGGGCACCTGATTGCAGAAGGAACCATAGGACTGCAGTAGGCCGCAAAGCCGGGGCCTCAATTACCGGCGCGGCCCATCGCGATCGCGCCGGGAGGGGGGGTGTCGAACGGACACAGGATACCCCAGCTGTGCTGCCCCAGGCGCCAGGTCGCTAATTCTAGTCGCAAATGCGACCTGGCGCCCGGGGTTTGTCGAACCCTGCCCTAAGGGATAGTCATGGCAGACCTGTAGGGTGGTGGTACGTAGATCTTGAGGGACAAAAATTTTATTTCCTTGCCAGAAGAGCCTGTCTTTTTCTTGGAGGTTAGTTCCTGGGGGTATCGATGTCCTTAAAGATGCCTGACGGATTTGTGATATAAAGCTAGATTGGGTTAATAAGAAATTTCCAGCTTGCAGGATTGTATCTGGTGGTGAAGAAACCTCAGCCTCCGTGAACATGCGGGATAACGCATCGGGTTTGATGTTTTTAGACCCTGGCCGGTAGGTAAGGTGAAAATTTGAAACGGGAAAAGAAAAGAGCCCATCTTGCCTGTCTGGGTCTGAGACGCTTGGCAGTCCTGAGATACTCCCTCCAGGAGATACCGCCATTCTTCCAAGGCTGCTTTTATCGCCAAGAGCTCTCGGTCCCCAACGTCATCATTTCTCTCTGATACACCTAATTTCTTGGAAAAGAAAGCCACAGGGTGCATTAAGGATTTGGGCCCTTGGCGCTGGGACAGGATGGCCCCCACAGCGCTCTCCGATGCATCCACTTCCAGGGTATAAGGCAAGGCAGGTTTAGGGTGTTTCAACACTGGGGCGGAGGTAAATGGCTCTTTTAATTTGTCAAACGCAGCTTGGGCTGCTGTGGTCCATTGAAAACGGCTTTGCTTCCTTGTGAGCTGTGTGATGGGTGCTATAATACTGGAGACATTTTTAATACATTTTCTGTAAAAATTAGAAAATCCAATAAAACGTTGCACTCCTTTTTTATCGGTTGGGGGTGGCCAGGACATGATGGCTGAGACATTCTGAGGATCCATTGCCACACCCCCAGTTGATATTACCAAGCCGAGAAAGTGAATGGTCTGGCGTTCAAACTCACATTTCTCGGCTTTGGCGAAAAGTCAGTTTTGTCTCAATCTCTGAAGAACTTGTCTCACATGGTCACGATGTGCTTCTAGCGAGGTTGAGAATATTAGAATATCATCCAAGTAAAGAATTACAATGAGTTCAAAAGGTCTCTAAAAATGTTGTTTACTAAATGTTGGAAAGTAGCCGGTGCATTACAGAGTCCAAATGGCATAAGTAGGTACTCGAAGTGGCCGAAGCGTGTCCGGAAAGCTGTCTTCCACTCATCCCCCTCACGGATTCGGATCAAATTATAGGCACCTCGCAAATCCAGCTTTGTGAATATCCGTGCCGAGCAAAGTCTCTGAAACAGTTCTGGGATCAATGGAAGAGGATAGCGATTTTTAACCGTTATTTTATTTAAGTCTCTGTAGTTCGGGTTCCGACAGAGGAAAGATCCTTCCAAACATAATTTCTGCTCCCGGTAATAGTTCGATTGGGCAATCATAAACCCGGTGGGGAGGAAGAGTGTCCACTTTCTGTTTGTCAAACACATCCAGGTAGCTATGGTACACAGATGGGACCAGTCTTTGGGATTCTGATGTAGATTTTAGACAGCCGATGACTGGGGTTACATGGTGGAGGACCGTAAGGCAGTTCTGGAGACAATGGACTGGAACACTACTTCACCCGTAGCCCAATTGATTTGAGGATTATGGGCTTGCAGCCACTGCATTCCCAGAATAATTGGAAATAATGGGGATGAGATGACGTCCAGGCATAGTAGTTCCTGATGGTTGGGTAGTATGTTAGCGGGCAGTGGTTGGGTTTCGTGAGTAATAGACCCGTATTTAATATTTGACCCATCTGCTAGCCGTACGGGGAGTTGTTGCTGCTTGGGTGTTAACGGAATGTTATGTTGCAGGGCAAAAGCACGATCTACGAAGCAGCTGCAGGCGCCAGAATCAATTATGGCCCGGACCCAGAGTGTTCCTTCTGGAAGCTGCAAGGAAACAGGGACAGCAATGTGAGCAGATCTTGTTACAGGTAGTGCACTAGATTCATGAGGCAGAGAGTTTAACTTACGGGTCTTAGTTGGGCACATATTTGCATAGTGGCCAGCTTCCCCACAATAGAGGCAGAGGTTGTTCAGGCGTCGACGCTGTTTTTCTTCGGGTGGCAGTGGTGAGCGGAGCAGACCTATCTGCATTGGCTCTGGAGCTTCGGAGGTGGCAGCAGGTACATGGGAGGCGGACATAGGAGGATTGCTAGGAACTTTTTGGGCAACATCCACATGGGCCGCATCTGACTGGTTCTCTCAGATCTCTGCTCTCTTAGACGACAGTCTATCTGGATGGACAATTGGATCAGGTCCTCCAAAGAGTCTGGAAGTCCAACACGGGCCAACTCATCTTTCAGTGCCTCAAAGAGTCGGATGCGGAACTGATAGCGGAGGGCGGCATTGTTCCACTGGGTGTCGGAACTCCACCGCCTAAAGTCTGTTACGTAGTCTTCGACCGGCCTACGTCCTTGCTGGAGGACATGAAGACTGGCCTCTGTGGTGGTGGCACGTTGAGGGTCGTCATACAATTTGGCCATTTCATTCAGAAAAGAGTCCATAGCGTCTAATAGCGGACTGACCTGCTCCAGTAAGCGGTGAGCCCAGGTTTGGGGTTCCCCCTGGAGTAGTGAGAGACGATGAACCCCACCTTGGTGCTCTCCAAAGAGAAGGTACGGGGCTGTAGCAGGAAGTATAGCTGGCAGGCATTTTTGAAGGCACGGAACTTGCTGCGATCTCCCGAAAACCTCTCTGGAGTGGGGACTCGAGGCTCTGGGGGTGGCACCATTATTGCAGGTGCTGAGGCCGCTGGGCCGGGAAGCCGAGATGCTGTAGCCGCCTGGTGAGTTGAGGGATTTGGAGACAATGACTCCACTCTTTGCTCGAGTTTCCAGTAGCCACCTTGTAGGCTCTGGACTGCCTGGGTAGGGGCCGAAATCTGTTGGCACAGAGCGTCCAAAGGTGAGGTCCCCCTTTCAGACTCCATCTTGGCTGGATCGTACTGTCACGTACCTTACAGCGGAGTCTGAAATGCTGAGGGTGGCCTCTCGCACGGTTCCGGTCCTGACACCCCTGGTAGTGAGGACAGGGAGTGCCGGGGCACGGAAGGGTGCAGGTGCCTGCGGCTGGAAACTGGAACTAGGAGATTCAGGATCCTCTAGGAGAAGATGGGAAGACTGATCACCAGAACTGTTTAGTAGAAGCCAGGCAGGTAGGTAAGAACAACTGCAATGTCAGGACAGGCAAAGGTTGGCAACTGGCTGTCAACGAGGTATCCTAAACAGGAGGCAAGTTCGTGGTCAAGGTCAGGCAGAGGTCGGCAACGAGCAGGCAGCGAGGTACAAAGTCAGGAGGCAGAGCCGTAGTAGAGAGTCCAAGCCAGGGTCGGTATAATCAGCAAAGGTAAGTAACAGGCAAGGGAGATCCAGGAGAGTAGTCAAGGAAGCCGGGTAGTGAGGAGCAAGGTAACAGGTCACACAGGAATCAAGAACTTAGGAACTAGCTGAAGACAATCCAGCACTAGTGTCAGGCAAAGACCTTATTTATATATGGCGCTGAACGCCAGGATTGGTGGACGTGACCGTGCGTGAGAACGTACACCCGCTCGTATGGGTGTGCGGGTGCGCGCACACGTTCGTACGGGTGCGTGGGTGTGCACGTTCGATCCGGAACTCGCTTGCTTCTGTCGGGGACACCGCACATGGCCGCACATGGCCGCACATGGCCGTGAGTTCTCTGACAGCTCCACCAAAACCACAGGACCTCATAGAAGTCTATGGGAAAGTGCAGCTAACTTGCCCGAAACCGCGGACTAGCTGCGCTTTAGCAAAAACATGGTGGGGCAGTGTGAAGCCACCCTTAAAGTCATTGTAAAGGTAGAATGTTTTTTTATCTTAATACATTCTATGCATTAAGATAAAAAGCCTTCTGTGTGCAGCAGCCCCCCTAATACTTACCTGTGCCCATCTCTATCCAGCCATGTTCCAGGAGAGGCTGCCCGAGACTCTCCTCCTAACTAGTTGAGACAGCAGCGGAGCGCCATTGGTTGATCAAAGTCAGTGAGCCTATGAGGAGAGGAGAGAGGGAGGCGGGGCCTAGCCAGGGTCCCGTGTCTGAATGGGCACACTGAGCTGAGGCTCGGCTCGGGTGCCCCCATAGCAAGCTGCTTGCTGTGGGGGCACTCATTAGGGGGGAGGGGCCAGGAGAGCCGAAGAGGGACTCAAGAAGAGGAGGATCCAGGCTGCTCTGTGCAAAAGAAAAAGGCACAGAGCAGGGTTTTTTTTGCCTAAAAATAACAAACGAGACTTTACAATCACTTTAAAGGTGGTCATTTGATAACTGGTATTGGTTTACGGGGAAAGCCAATGGTGATCAGACAGTCTTCTGCTGGCCTCCGATAGACCTGGATGGTCTGGTCTGACTGTTTTGTTCTTGGGGGCTTTAGGCACTTTCCCCATCCATGCATGTTCTACAAGTGGGGTAATCCAGCTTGCTGCATTTTTCATGCAGTACATACTCTATATGGATGAGTGGCAGTACATGGGAAACATGTAATATTTATCACATACTGCGACTCATGAAATATGCAGAGATGGGAATGAAAAGATAGAAGGTGACATTCACTTTTTCTGCCACATTAAAGCCATGTGCCATGGAACTCTTTAAAGTGACACTCACCGATATTTTTATTCTCCAAAAAATAAACCCGTATTTTTAAACCCCTTTGACCTACTTGTTTGTAATTAAGAAAAGTGATTTCCTATAACACCTCCTGTAGTCTCCTTGCCATTTTTCACAAACAAATGTCTGCTTTAGGTAGAATTTCCAAAAAGCAGCCAAGCAGCTGTGGCCTCTGATTGCGGAATGTTCGTCAATGTTATAGTGTAACCAAATGTGTAAGGCCACAAATCGTGCTATCGGCATCCCTGCATTGCGGTAATCTTGGCACACAAGAATCGTCCTCTCATACTTGATTAATAACAGAACAACAGAACTTGCTGTTTACTCCAATGAAAACAATCCACCCTTGTAGTGGGCACCCCTCTGTACTGCAAGGATTAAAGTGGTTCTAAAGGTTGAAGGTTTCTTTACCTTTTGTATATTCTCTGCGTGAAGATAAAAAACTTTAGTAAGCAGTGCCTCCTGCAGTCCCCCTAATCCTTACCCAAGGCTGATCGCGATCCAGCTATGTGCACCAGAGCCGCTGCTCTCCCTGGTCTCTCCCTGCTCATTAGCTGAGAGATAACAGCGAGAGCCATTGGTTCCCGCTGCTGTCAATCACAGCCAATGAAGAGGGATCGGGGGTGGGGCAGAGCCCCGTTCTGTGTCTTATGGATGCACAGAGTGGGGCTAGGGAGCGAACACGCACTAGTGCTTCCATAGCAGAGGGCTTGCAGAGGAGGAGGAGGAGCCAGTAGCACTGGTGGGGGACACAAGAAGAGGAGGATCGAGGCTGTTCTCTACAAAACAGTTACCAAGCAAGTAAGTATAACATGTTTATTTTTATTTTTTTATTAACCTTTAATAATAATTTATATGCTCAATGCTGCAATCTGCTTAGGTCTCACTCCATCTTACTCAGCGTACAATGGCGTTAATGCCCCTGTATTGTATGTAATGATGCTGTAGCTCCGCCCACAGACTGGAGATTTAGGCAAGGAGGAGAGTGCTGTAGTAGTCAGCTGGAGTGGGGTGTAAATCAAGTAAAACTACCTTTACACTAACCCCTAAACTTAACGAGTATTTAACCCTTGCAGTGTGAGGGGCCCACTACAAGGGCAGATTTTTTTCAATTTTCCTTGAGTTGGGCTTTTGAAATGTGTTGCTATGGCTGCTACAAATTCAAAAAGAATTATTATAAAACATATAAATACTCACTCAATGTCAAATCGTGAAAACAAAGTAGATGATCTAAATGAAATAAATAGCCTGCAGCTGCTGTCCACCAAGTGCTAAATCACCTCAAATGACAATCAAAATAATACAGTAAAACCTTGGTTTGAGAGTTATGCCGGCCATACACGGTTCGAATTTCGAAAGAATTTTCTTTCGAAAATCCTATCAAAGAATTTTCGTACAAATTTCGCACCATTAGTGGGCTGCAGCAATGGCCGATTTTCGTGCGGCAATCAAATTTGAAGAATCGGACATGTTGGAAATTCTTAGAAAAACGAACGATTTTATAATCAATGATGGGAGAATCGTGCGAGAAATGTAATAAGAAAGGAAATTTAACGGAGAGAAAAGAAGAATCCCGGCCACTAGAATTCTTTTTTGTAGCAACGTCGTGAAATTGAAGGCTTGGTCGGCCAAATTTCGAAAATCATTGGTGGCACCATCGGATCACAAAAAAAACGAACTTTCTGATTTTGAAAAGAAAATTTGTTACAAATTCGACCATCTATGGCCTGCTTAACTTGGTTTGAGAGCGTTTTGCAAGACAAGCAAAATTTTTAAATAAATTTTGACTTGATATACAAGCGATGTCTTGATATTCAAGTAGGGTCATGTCACAACTGAGTATAAAAGAGAAAAGAGGCGCCTCCTAAGTGTAGCAATATGGTTACTTTTAATGATGGTACAACATTTAGCAACTGACATGGTTGATGATTAAAACAGGCACATAGAAGTATGCAGGCATCCGGGGTAAAGCTGTCCACGTAGACCGTCCTCCACACCGCCATCTACATTGTCCCTTCCACGTTGCGCTCCACGAGCGGTTCGAGACACGCTTTCAGATTGCTCTACTGCAGGGTAGTCTTCCTGGTCACGATTGCACCGGTGAGAGCCAGCGGTGTGGGGGATGGTCTATGTCGACAGCTTTACCCCGGATGCCATGTGCCTCTTTTAACCATCAACCATGTGAGTTGCTAAATGTTGTACCTTCACTAGATGTAACCATATTGCTACACTTATGCCGCGTACACACGAGCGGACTGTCCGGCAGAAAAAGTCAGACGGAAGCTTTTCATCGTATATACCGATCGTGTGTAGGCCTCATCACACTTTTATTTCCGAAAAATATGAGGGACCTAGAAATAGAACATGTTCTAAATCTTTCCGACGGACCCAATTCCTATCGGGAAAACCGATCGTCTGTATGCTGGTCCGATGGACCAAAAAACGACGCATGCTCTGAAGCAAGTACGAGACGGAAGCTATTGGCTACTGGCTATTGAACTTCCTTTTTCTAGCCCCGTCTTAAGTGTTGTACATCACCGCGTTCTGGACGGTCGGACTTTGGGTTGACCGTGTGTAGGCAAGACAGCTTGAATGGAATTCCGTCTGAGTTACGCTGAAGAAACCGTCGGACTTTATTATAACGGCTAAACCGGTCGTGTGTACAGGGCATAAGAGGCGCCTCTCTACTCTTTTATACTCTGTAGCTCCTGCTGGATTTTGCTTCTAATCTCCTTGTGGAGGCTTCCATTTGTGGATGGACATTTTATGGTTACACAACCTGGTTACATTGCTATAATCTTTTTATATGGACTGTAAACTGAAAGACTTATGAATAAATGGTTGTGGAACAAATCATCTGAGTTTCCATTATTTCTTATGGGGAAATTCGCTTTGATATACAAGTGCATGTTTCTGGAACGAATTATGCTCGCAACCCAAGGTTTTACTGTACAGCGCTTACAGTATACAATAATACATCATTCTTCCCAACACCAGAAACAAGCGTGTTTGACCCCCAGACTGCAAAGTTGAGGGTCCATTTTTTCTGGTGAGTAGGGATAGGAGAGGGGAACGTGGCACAGCATGTTTACATGAAGCACTTCAGCACCTTTTTAAACTTTTTTTGGAGCACCGAGCACTTTATAAGAGACAATTTTTGCAATGGAATTTCTTGTCACAAGAATGATTTATGTAGTATTGTATACTGTAAGCGCTGTATTATTTTGATTGTCAGAACGAATTATTGCTTTACCCAAGTTTAATTAACTTTACCCATAACAACTTGATATAAAATAATGTTCTTTAGCAAGGAACATACATTCCACATGAATAATTATGCTTCCAAAATGATTGTGCTGTAACTTGCCTCCAGCATTGCTCCTGTTTCTTCTTGCTGAAGCCCCAGCAGTAAATCATAAAGCGGAGCTAAAATCATCAATTTATCCATTTAAAAAAACAGTTACATTCCTGGAATGCTGGAAATGCAAACTGTCACATTTGCTTGTGTCCTTAACCAAATTGTCAAACCATCAAATGTCTGCTGTCATAACTGATCACATGTGCAGAACCATGGCAGTTGCAGTTCAAACAGAAGCAGCTTCCTTGGCTGTAAAGGATAGAAGGGTTTAAAGCCTGGGTAAAAAAAAATAAAAATCAGCAGTTACAAATACTGCAGCTGCTGACCTTTAATATAGGGACACTTACCTGTCCCGGGAACTCGCAATGTCGGCGCCCCAAGCTGACCTGTCCATCTGCTCCGGGTGCATGTGCCGGCATCCTTACTAAGGGAAGCAGGAAGTGAAGCATTGCGGCTTCACAGCCTGTTTCCTAATGCGCATGCACGAGTCGTGGGGCACTTTGTGAATGGCCCTGTCATCTTCTGGGACACACAGGTCCCAAAAGGCAATGGGGGGGGGGGGGGGAGGGCAAAAAAAAAAATGCAGAAATGACATAGCTTGCCGTGGCAACATGGGACAAGAAAACACTAAAAAGGTATGAAAAAAAAAACAAGGGGGGATGTGGAGTGTGCTTTTGTTTGAAACGGAGTTAAATTTTGGCTTTAATTCTGCTTTAAGGCTGTCAAACTCAGTAGTGCCTAAAAATGGAGAATAAGTGAGCATGTGCAGAGCAGGGTGAGACAATGTATTACTGGATTTTAAAAAGTATAGATACTTATTTGTAATGCTTTACATAGCTATATAGCTGACTGACTTTGACAGCAGCGAGAGCCAATGGCGCTGCGCTGCTGTCTAAGCCAATGAGGAGGGGAGTCTATGGCAGTCGAGACATTCCTACATCATCGCTGGATCTAGAGGGACCTCAGGTAGGTGTTAGAGGGGCTGAGGGGGGCTTTTATGACAATAAAAAAACTTCTCACCTTACAATAACTTTAATTCTCTGCCTAAAGTTTCACTTTAAGTGGAATAAAACTAGTGAAAAAAGGAGACTTTCTTCCAGAAGCGCATTTTGAGGTCAGGCACTGATGTGGATGAGAAGGCCTGGCTCGCAGTGTCCGCTCTAATTCATCCCAAAGGTGTTCTATCCTGTTGATGTGCAGGCCAGTCAAATTCCTTCTCCCCAAACTCGCTCACCCATGTCTTTATGGACCTTGCTTTGTGCACTGGTCCAAATCATTTGATGGAGGAGGGATTATGGTGCGGGGTTGTATTTCTGGGGTTGGACTCAGCCCCTTAATTCTAGTGAAGGGAACTCTTATGCCCCGTACACACGGTCGGATTTTCCAATGGAAAATGTATGATAGGACCTTGTTGTCGGAAATTCCGACCGTGTGTAGGCTCCATCACACATTTTCCATCGGATTTTCCGACACACAAAGTTTGAGAGCAGGATATAAAATTTTCCGACAACAAAATCCGTTGTCGGAAATTCCGATCATGTGTACACAAATCCGACAGACAAAGTGCCACGCATGCTCAGAATAAATAAAGAGATGAAAGCTATTGGCCACTGCCCCGTTTATAGTCCCGACGTACGTGTTTTACGTCACCGCGTTCAGAACGATCAAATTTTCCGACAACTTTGTGTGACCGTGTGTATGCAAGACAAGTTTGAGCCAACATCCGTCGGAAAAAATCCTAGGATTTTGTTGTCGGAATGTCCGAACAAAGTCCGACCGTGTGTACGGGGCATTAAGGTGTCAGCATACCAAGACATTTTGGACAATTTCATGCTCCCAACTTTGTGGTAACAGTTTGGGGATGGCCCCTTCCTGTTCCAACATGACTGTACACCAGTGCACAAGGCAAGGTCCATAAAAACATGGATGAGCTAGTTTGGCGTGTAGGAACTTAAATGGCCTGCACAGAGTCCTGACCTCAACCCGATAGAACACCTTTGGACGAATTAGAGCAGAGACTGAGCCAGGCCTTCTCGTCCACATCAGTGCCTGACCTCACAAATGCGCTTCTGGAAGAATGGTCAAACATTCCCATAGACACACTCCTAAGCCTTGTGGACAGTCTTCCCAGAAGAGTTGAAGTTGTTATAGATGCAAAGGGTGGGCCAACCAAATATTGAACCCTACACACTAAGACTGGGGTGTCATTAAAGTTCATGTGCGTGTAAAGGCAGGCGTCCCAATACTTTTGGCAATCTAGTGTATGTTCGTAGTCTTTGGTGTGGGTGAGGGAGCCTGGCTTGTATCTTGCACCAGGGCCCCATAGTGTGAAGCCTGTATTGGGGATCAGGATTGCAAAGTGCTTTACTGCCTCCAGTCAGATTCAGACGCATTGAGAAGCTTTCTGGGATGTGGCTGTAGTAGGTTATATAGATCCCATATTAGCACAGCTGCAGTGTTTGCTGGATAATATCAGCTCACAGATTGCTTTCATCTTAATGTGCTCGTTGATACATCATGAAGCCATGCATCCAAATACATGGATTCTCCTCTTGACTTGTAATAATTACACACATGAATGTTTAATAAAATAGTTATCTTGGCATTCAATATATATATGTGGTCATTGTATGCTTGAAACGAATAATTTCACACTGATTGAAAATGAATTTGTTATTTTTACAGGGAAAAGATTTATTCTTTCTTCAGCATATACCAGTGACAGTGCATGGGAGAAATGGGACAAAGAGCCCCATGACTTAGGTGAGTTATGAGATCCTTGTACTGCAATGTTTAGTTTACTCCCCCAATGAATGAAGAATAAAACCTGCTCTTCATGGCGGGGCTATCAATCCAGTTTTGGAGGTTTTCAGTAAGGCTCATTTACACCAAATGTATTTGAACGTGCATTTAAACCCAATATGAACACATATGCAAAGAAAATTAATGTATTTTAATGAGCGTATTTTTCATGATTGTGGTGCTTTCATGTGCATTTACAAAGAAATAAAGCACGCTGCATTTTTTTCACATGTAAACATACCTGAACACACCGAAAACACATAAATGGAACTCACTAATAATAAAACAAATGATGATAAATGCCTACAAAACACACCTTAAGTGCACTAAAAATGCGAGGCAATTGCCTCACTGCAAAAATGTATCCCAAATGCCATGCAAAGCCTGTATTTTGTGTACACATCAAAGCAGGATTCTTCCTGACTGCTGTGGGTCACTCTGCGTACTGTATAAGCCTCTGATCTTCAATTCTTATATGCAGCTTGACCACCAGGTGGCAGTGTTCATTTAAAATTCATGTTTTCTTGTACAAATTACACCTGATGGTAGTGTCCTCAAAAATGAACCAGTTACCATTGTTTTGACTGTAGTTGCTTATATTATATGTCTATGTTCTGTTTATTAGCAATGATAAAAGGATTGTTAGTCCATCATTTTTTTGGGGCATAGATGGACAGCAAGATATGTGCCCATCGCCCATAGTTTAACTATGACAGTGATGCATGCATGGTATTTTGAAACTTAGAAAAGGATAAAATTGAAGCTGCATGCAAAGTCCTTCTACGATGATATTGGGTACCAGCCCCGATTGCAAGTTTGAAAACCGGCCTTCAACGACCGGTGGTTTAGAGGGTGTGGCCAACGGGGCGATGTAGTACACATTTGTTGGGCTTGTCCTCGTCTATAGGGTTTTGGTCCTGGGTGTTTGGACTCCTGCATTGCCTATTTCACATACCCATATGCAGAGATGCTAAAATCACCTTGTTGCACTGCCCGATTCAGGGCTTGTTATACCAACAACTTATTTGTTCATTGCGGCCAAAAGGGTTATAGCCAGAGTATGGAAGAGGCCCTCTGTCTTGTTTGAATGGTAAAGAGCACCCTAACCAATCTTATGATCAATGAGAAAATTTTGAGCATTTTAAATGATTCTCACTCTAAATTCCCTATTATTTTAGCAGCGCTATTCGGCCGCTAGCAGGGCGGTTTTAACCCCCGCTAGCGGACGAAAAAGGGTTAAAACTGCCCGCAAAGCGCCGCTGTGGCCGACGGTATAGCCGCGCGGCCCCATTGATTTTAATGGGCAGGAGCGGTTTTAGGAGCAGTGTATACACCTCTCCTTCACCGCTCCAAAGATGCCGCTTGCAGGAGTTTTTCTAATGTCCTGCAAGTGCACCGCTCCAGTGTGAAAGCCCTCGGGGATTTCACACTGGAGACACAGCAGCGGCTGTTTCAGGGCACTTTGCAGGCGCTATTTTTAGCGATGTAGCGCCTGCAAAGCGCCCCCATGTGAAAGGGGTCTTAAAGTATGGTCACCTTGGTCCTATGCTCTTCCCACCTTGCACTTGAGCAGTCTGGGCTTCTCCTGAGAGCAGACCTGCCACCTCCCACTCCTGCAGGACTCCCCCCCCCCCCCCCCCTTTTTTTTTTCTTTCTTCCCTTCTTTCCTGATTCTTATTTCCTTATCTCTTTCCTTTTTTTCTTTCCTTCTTTTTGCAACCAGGGATCGTACCTAGGGCTGCCCTTGGTCTTCCTTGCCTTAAGGTGAACCTGGATCCCTGGATTTAGGGTTACCTTCAGTGGACAAGTGGCCATTGCCGCTTCATCGCAAATTTTCTGTATCCCTCTACCGAATGTTCGCCCCAACCTGTATCCAAGAGACCAGTACAACTCCCTCAGCTGATACTCTGTGCACCTGCATTTAGGGCCCCAGTTAGTTGGCCCTCATACTCAGGAAGTGAAATGGACCCTTGGGTTACCCCTTTCAGGCAGTGGTGTTTTTTTTTTTGGTGGGGCAGCTAACACCACCCCCCCGCGGCACTAACACCCCCCCACCACTACCACCACCACCCGATGTCCCTGGATGCGGGCGGCGAGAGCGGGGCAGGCTAGGGGAAAGCTGCTCTGATGTCCTCTCCTGGAGCAGCTTCTACGGTGTCTCCTCCTTCCGGCGCTAGGCATCCAATTGGATTGCCTGAAGTTTTAACCAATCTGGAAACAGGTTTCAAACCTGCTTCCCGATTGGCCGGGAGGAGCAACGAATTTATTCGCTATTTATTTATTCGCTATTGCAACACACTTGTGTGGGCTCCAGACGCAATGCTCTGCGTCACGAGCCCACCCTATTTTGAAGCCTATTAGAGCCCATGGCTCTAATCAGGTTCTTAAAAAAAAAAAAAAAAACCTGGCCGCTCTAATTCATATGCCCGAAAGGGGTCGGACACATGAATAGGGGGTGGCCATGGATAGATTCATGCTATGCATGAATCTATCCACTGCATATGGGGGTGGCGAGGATAGGGGGGGGCGGTGCCCGGGTGCCCCTAATGGACGAGCTGCTCCTGCCCAGTGGATAACTAATACCAATAATAGTTACTTGATAGTTTTACTCACTGCACTAGACCCCTGCACGTGTGAACGTTTGCCAAAATTTTATTCTTTTTACAATAAAAATTATTGTACTAGAAAAGGACAAAATTGGGCCAGCTTGCATTAAGGTTTTGCAATTTGCCTGTATGATAATAGCTTCTTATGACAACACAAGGTGCTTGTTATTAAAAGCAGATATCACTCGGATGTATGCTATTTGGCCAAAAACTAATTGGACATCCCTCCAGATGATTGAGTTCAGATGTTTGCAAGGAATTTTACTGTTGGTATTACAGTGTACAATATAGAGACATTTTAGACCAGGGGTGTTCAACCTGTGGCCCTTCGCAGCATTCTGATGTGGCCCTTGATCTCAAACCAGGGAAGCCCATTTCTATTATATCCTGCAGGTTAGCTGCACTGAGCCATAGACCTCTATTCTATCCTGCAGGTTTGGTTTGCTTTCTGAAAGCGCATCAAAACTTCTGAATGCAGGTGTTTTGGTGCATGTTCAGAAAGTGTACCACACCCACAGGATATAATAAAAGTCTATGGCAAAGTGCAGCTAACCCGCAGGAAACCGCAGGGGAACTGTGCTGTATCGGTGGTGCAGGTAAACCCTAGTGTATCAGTATGAAAACAGCTTTATAGGGGGTTTAGGAGACTTCGCCCTCAGTGTGAACGAGTTCCAACCCGTGTTTCAGTACGAGTTTGGGGATGACTTGAAAGACATCTGTGCAGGTTCAAGTCGCCAAAAGTAGTGCAGGAACTTGGGAATCGATGCGGCACCACAAAGGACCGCAGGCAGGCCAGTTAAGCACCCAGACTCTACTACAAAGTCATGCTGTTGTCATAGATGCTGTATGCAGTTGTTTTGTCAAGTTTTTGGGGTTGTGTTCAATATGTGCAAAGAGAGATCCCAGAAATACTTAACCGCTTGCCAACCAGCCGCCGCAGTTGTACTGCGGCAACATGGCTCGGCTGTGTGAATAGCAACGTTCATAAGATATTCGGCCACTAGCGGGCACGTGCGCGCTACCGGAGGAGCGCGTGCATGCCCCCTGCTCGCCCACGGAGCCGATGCGAGTGCCCGGCAGTCGCAATCACCGCCGGGCTCCCTCGATCACTCAGGGCTCACCGAGAACCGGGATCTGTGTGTGTAAACACACAGTTTCCGGTTCTCTGAGGGGAGAACAGACAGATCGTCTGTTCATACAGAGTATGAACAGCGATCTGTCATCTCCCCTGCACAGTCCCCCCCACTTCAGTTAGAACACACAATAGGGAACACATTAACCCCTTGATCGCCCCCTAGTGGTTAACCCCTTCACTGCCAGTGACATTTTTACAGTAATCAATGCATTTTTATTGCACTGATCACTGTAAAAATGCCAATGGTCCCAAAAATGACGTGTCCGCCATAATGTCACAGTCCCGATAAAAATCGCAGATTGCCGCCATTACTAGTAAAAAAAAAATTAATAATAAAAATGCCATAAAACTATCCCCTATTTTGTAGACGCTATAACTTTTGCGCAAACCAATCAATATACGCTTATTGCGTTTTTTTGTTTTTTTTTACCAAAATATGTATATTTTATATTATATATTTTTGGGGGATATTTATTGTAGTAAAAAATATTGCGTTTTTTTTTTTTCCAAAATTGTCGCTCTTTTTTTGTTCATAGCGCAAAAAATAAAAACCGCAGAGGTGATCAAATACCACCAAAAGAAAGCTCTATTTGTGGGAAAAAAAGGACGTGAATTTTGTTTGGGTGCAACGTCGCATGACCGCACAATTGTCAGTTAAAGCGACGCAGTGCCGAATTGCAAAAAGTGCTCTGGTCAGGAAGGGGTAAAATCTTCCAGGGCTGAAGCGGTTAAAAGTATAACATTTATTTAAGATAATGACAGATAAAGAAAATATAACAAGAATACTTAATTAAAGATGCTGTTTCGCCATGGAGTCCCCCTGCACATGCAGCATGGCCAGATGATCATATCAGACGCTTGCATAGTTGCAAGCTCTGGTGTGAGTTTAAATATTCCATGTGATAACTGTAGTATTTAAACTTGTGTAAGGAATAGGCAACTAGCCCAACTTCCTTTGCAATATGAACCCTCAAGGACTTGGTCAGTAAACAATGATATTCCTTTGGTATAAGGTAAAACTATGCTTATGTCCTTATATGGCCTCCTTAACCAGGATATTAGATGCTTTATTAGTGTCAGGGCTGGGCTCAGCCCTTCCTTCTCAGAGCAGGCCGCTTAGCTGTCGGTTAATTGCCAGCTCCAATCTTTTCCACAGTGACTCACCTAGTATGATATCCTGTTTGTCAGTCCTGCTGGTTACTTAAGCTGTTCAGTTCAGTTCCTCTCTGCCTTCACCTTGGTCAACACATCCAGAGACTCTCTCCTGTTTACCTGTTGAAGACTTGCTTGGCTGACGTCCCTTCTGGTTCCTGATCCTGCTTGCTGTTCCACTACACTGACTCTCCGGTTTCCTGATTTCCTGGCCTGTCCTGAAGTACGCTGATCTCTTGCTCCCTGACGTCCTGGCCTGTCTGACTATCCGTACCGGTTACCGAACTCTGGCTATGATTTGACTACGTTGCTCTGTTTACCATTTACTTTTATTAAACAAGTGTGAAATTAACTGTACTTCTGTCTCGATCTGATTCATGGTTTCTGACAGTAGGCGAAGTCCATGAATTCAGAAGATGTAGTCAATCCACTTGTTGGTAATATTTTTTCCAGGTTGGTTAAGCAGGATCACCGTATGGATCAGTTTGCTTACAGATACTCCTTAATCGCACGGCTCACCTGGAATCTCTCACTGTGGCTGCTCCGGTACAACCTGTGTTGCAGGCCGTCCCTGCTGCTGCTCCAATCTCTGTGCAGGCACCCGCCTCGAGTATTTGCTCTATAAGAGCTATGTCTGGTTCCAAACCACTTCCCCAAGCGGTTTGGGGGCGATCCAGTTCAGTGCAGAAGGTTTCTCAATCAGGTTGAGATATACTTCGAGATGCTGCCCCAGGCATTTCCCACGGACAGAAGCAAAGTAGGTTTCATGATATCTCTACTTTCTGAGAGAGCCTTGGCCTGAGCAAACCCTCTATAGGAAACGCAAAAACCTGTTGTCCTGAGTTACCCAGAGTTTATGGCTTCCTTTTAAAAGGGTAATTGACGTTCCCGCACACTATGCTTCTGCTGCCAAGTGCCTCATGTCCATCAAACAGAGTACGAGAACTGTTGCCGATTATGCCATTGAATTCCGTACTCTGGCAGCAGAGGTTGTGTGGAACAATGAGGCCCTCGTGGCTGCTTTTTCTCATGGTCTCTCGAATACCATCAAAGATGTGATAGCAGCCCGAGATATACCCACTGAGCAGGAGAAGTTGATCATGTTTGCCATCCTCATTGACTCCAGACTCAGAGAAAGACTTGCGAAAGCCTCCTGTATATTTGTCTCCAAGCCTTGCAGTCCCATCCTTGCCTCCCTCACCTCCCATTCCTCCTGGTACTGAGTCGGTCAGTGAAGATGAACCCATGCACTTGGGCTTCACACGTCTCTCTGCGGATGAGAGAACCTTTAGGAGGAGGGAGAGATTGTGCCTTTATTGTGGCCAGGCAGGTCACTTTTTGAAGTCTTGTCCTACCCGTCCAGGGAACACCCGAACCTTGAGGTACTGTAGAGGACAGACCTTAGGTTGCGTTGTTTTTTCGTCCCCAGTTATCCAGAAGGATAAGCCCCTGGTTCCGGTTACCCATTCTTGGTCTGAGTCTTCCGTCAAGATACAGGCTCTAATCAACTCTGGGGCTGCAGGCCTGTTCATTGATGCTGCCTTTCTATCTAAGCACTCCATTCCGCTGCTGCTTTGTGTCACTCCACTTGCCATTGAGGCTCTTGATGGGAGACCTTTACAGCCTGCCCATGTGACTCATGAGACTGTTCTCTTGTTCCTGGCTGTAGGGGCTCTTCACCATGAGATAATCCAATTCCAAGTTATTTCCTCACCTAAGTTTCCGCTTGTTATTGGTTATCCTTGGTTACACCCCCTCTTTTGATTGGCTTCGTGCTGAGGTTCTCTCCTGGTCGCCACAATGTAGCAAGACATGTTTCCAGAATGTGGCTAAGGTCCTATGCACCTCTTCACTCTCCTCCCTGCCGGAGGAGTATCGCGATTTAAGCGATGTCTTTGACAAAGGTCAAGCCAGTAGTTTGCCTCCACACCGGTCATATAATTTCGCAATTGACCTTCGACCTGGTGCCATACCTCCTCGTGGCCGGGTTTACCCTTTGTCGGTCTAAGGAAAAGGCCATGGAGGAGTATGTTGCAGACGCACTTTCTCGAGGATTCATCCGCAAGTCCTCGTCTCCTGCTGGTGCTGGTTTCTTCTTTGTGAAGAAGAAGAGTGGTGAACTGAGACCTTGTATTGATTATAGGGGTCTCAATCGTTTAACGGTTAAGAATGCTTATCCAATTCCGTTTATTACGGAGTTATTTGACCACCTCAAGGAAGCAACGGTTTTCACAAAGTTGGGTTTGAGAGGAGCATATAATCTTGTGAGGATCAAGGAGGGAGTGACGAATGGAAAACTGCATTTTAATACCAGAACATGCCATTAGGAGTACCTTGTAATGCCATTAGGCCTTTGCAACGCTTCTGCAGTTTTCCAGGAATTTATCAACAATGTCCTCTGAGATTTGTTGCAGCTATGTGTGGTGGTTTATCTCAAGGATATCCTAATTTTTTCCAAGTCCTTAGAGAGCCACCACACAGATGTCTGTCGTGTGCTTCAGAAGATGAGAGAGAACAATCTCTATTGTAAATTGGAGAAGTGCGAGTTCCATCATGAACAGGTTAAATTCCTGGGTTATGTCATTTCCACTGCCAGTTTTTCGATGGACCCAGAGAAATTTTCAGCAGTCCTACAGTGGCCCCGACCCGTGGGTATACGTCCTTTGCAGTGTTTTCTTGTCTTTGCCAATTATTATCGAAAGTTTATTCGTATCTTCTTGTCTATGGTTAAGCCCCTCACTGATATGACCAGAAAGGATGGTAACCCACAGAGTTGGTCTCCGGAGTCCATTAAGGCCTTTGAGAGTCTCAAGGCTGCCTTTGTTTCTGCTCCTGTGTTGGCACATCTTGATCCTACGTTACCCTTTATCCTCCAGGTTGAGGCTTCTGAGACTGTAGTTGGCACCTTTCTGTCTCAACGTCCTACCTCTGAGAGCGCTATGCATCCTTGTGGCTACTTTTCCAAGAAATTGTCATCTGCGGAATGCAATTACGTGATTGGGGACAGAGAGTTGTTAGCGATCATTTTAGCCCTTAAAGAAGGGAAGCATCTCCTCGAAGGTACCACTGTGCCGGTTCTCATTCTTACTAACCATAAGAATCTCACATTCTTGTCTGAGGCTAAATACCGCTCTCCCAGAAGGGTGCGATGGGCTCTTTTCTTGTCAAGTTTCAATTACATTGTCTCATTCTTACCCGGTACTAAGAAGGTAAGGGCTGACGCTTTGTCGCAACAATTTTCCTCCATTTCCAAGATGGAATTGGTTACTGTTCCTGTGATCCCTCCTGATCGTATTCCGGCTATGGTCGGCACCAGTATCACTTCTCCTTTGGGTGACAAAATTCTTGCTCAGGTCCATGCTCCTCCTGAGAAACCGGTTAATTGCCAGCTCCAATCTTTTCCACAGTGACTTACCCAATGATGATATCCTGTTCGTCAGTCTCTCTTGTGTACCTGTTGAAGACTTGCTTGGCTGACATCCCGTCTGGTTCCTGATCCTCTTTGCTGTTCCACTATGCTGACTGTCCGGTTTGCTGATTTCCTGGCCTGTCCTGAAGTACGCTGATCTCTGGCTCCCTGACATCCTGGCTTGTCTGACTATCCGTTCCAGTTACCGGAACGGTAACTGCTCTGTTTACCTTTTATTATTATTATTATTATTACTATTATTAATAAGCAAGTGTGATTTTAACCTCACTTCTGTCTCGGTCTGATTCATGGCTTCTGACAATTAGATATTTGTGATGCCAAACTTAACAAGGAATAGAAATATATGCAATATCCTGATCAGCAGTTTAGAATTGTCCTGCTGATGTATACAAGCCCTTCCCTGAGATAATAAACAACAAACAACAATAACAAATAAAAAAACAAACAAACACAAGAGGGCGCCTCCATCTAGGTGTAGCAATTTAATTAAAAAGGCATAAAAAACCCCAAGATGCACTCACTAGATATAAGTAAATCAAGGCTTGTCAAAAACCCATATAGACCTTCATAGGATCACCATGAGGATGCAGAGCTCAGCAGGCACATGGCTGGTTGAGGCAGAGTTCTTGAAGGAAGTTCAGCTGTCAGGCTTCAGGCTGGCACATAAGCATCAGCAGCTTCCAGAAGTGGCAAGATGGCTGTGGCTCCAAAACAGCACCTCTCTCGGCTTGGTGAATACAGGAAGTGGCGGGGATGTGACTACATGTTTCAGGGCAGAAAGGAGGGCCCCTTTATCAAACCCATAGGAACCTTTCAAACAGCAACGTGCCTCCTGAGCTCTGCAGCCTCATGGTGATCCTATGAAGGTCTATGACAAGCCTTGATCTACTTTTATCTAGTGAGTGCATTTTAATAGTTTTTTTTATGCCTTTTAAATTAAATCGCTGCACCTAGATGGAGGCGCCCTCTTGTGTTTGTTTTTTATATGTGCATTAGGATCTCAAGACCTAATTTGAAAGGAGCTGCATCCATTTTTCCTGGTGTTTCCCTACCACTCTCCTGGCCATTGTATGACGGTTGGGAGCACAATTGCTTATTCTTTTTTTTTTTTTCTTCCCTGAAATAGACATTGTCTGGATGGGAGCATATGCTACTCTAAAAACTGGATATATCTTTCATCATTGATGGTGCCTTTCCAGATGTGCAAGCTGACCATTCCAGATGCACTAATTCGCCTCCATACCATCAGAGATGCAGGCTTTTGAACTGAAGGCTTCTAATAAGCTGGAAGGTCCTCTCTTCTTTAGTCCGGAGGATGCAGGGCGCATGGTTGCCAAAAAGAGTATCAAACTTCGATATGTCTGACAGAACAAAGAACAATTTTCCACTTTGCAACAGACCATTTTAAATGAACTTAGGTCCAGAGAAGACTGCAGCATTTCTGTATCATGTTCGAATATGGCTTCTTTGCATTATAGAGAGGTAACTTGCATTTTGTGATGGCACAGCGTACTGTGTTCAGACAGTGATTTTTGGAAATATTCCTGAGCCCATGCAGTGATGTCTATCACAGAATCATAGTGGGGATTTCCACTCTGTCTCCGCCCGAAACCTTCCTCCTTGCTGTGCGATTGGTCTCCCACAGCCTCTACTCTAAGGCAACCAGGCCAATGGTCACAACTCTGTGGTCACGTAAAACGCAGGACCAATAGTCCAGAGAATAGTGAGGGCCCACCACCCAGAGCGTCATTGATAAGAGCTCCGGCTGCCAGGAAGTGGGGAATAAAGATGTGATTAATGAGATTAAGGAGCACCATAATCCTGGATGCATTCCCTGAAACTGGCTGACCACTTGTCTTCAGAAGCGTTTCCATTCACATGCATATGATCTCTTGGTGGGATTATTTGATTCGGTAAGCGGCCAATTTTTTACATATAGAGCACAGCGGTGACGCACATTTCATTGTGGATTATTTCAGCTGCACCACAAACAGTTTGTTGTATTTGCATGTGGGAAAAGTTGGAGTATCATCTTTTCACAAAACACATTGAATTGTGGCGCACTGGACTATTTATGAACTTTTTGCACCATTTATTTGTCATTTTTTGTGAACATATTGTGGCTACTTATCCTGTACTTATCCATAAATTCTTTTTGATGTAATTCACTTGATACACCATTCTAGGCAACAAGAGTTTCACTTATCCAGTGACACTTTGCCATTTGAACATTCACTATTGTTTGATTTTGCTTGTTGCCCATTGTTTGTTGCTTCTGTTACCTAATTATTTTTAGGGTAATACCCCAGTCAAAAACAGCGCATCATATTTATTTTACAATATCACAGAATCGTGCCTATTTTAATGCAGTGCCGTGGGAGGGCCCGAAGATCACGGGCATCCAATATTGCGTTTCGGCTTTGTCCCCTGCACACAGAGATTTCTCCAGGTTTTCTATATTCAAATATGGCTACAATCACCTTCAGATTCTTGGAATTTGTTGGTGGTATTATGTACTGTAGATGATGATATATTTAAACTCTTTGCAACTTTACGTTGAGGAACATTATTCTATAATGGTTACTCAATTTTAAATGTGGCTTTTCACAGATTGATGAGCCTCTACACATCTTTACTTTTGAGACACTCTGACTCTCTGAGATGGTCTTTTTATACCCAATCATGTTGCTGAGCTGATTAGTTGCAAAATATTCTTCCATCTCTTCCTTGTTGGTATTACTTACTTTGGCAGCTTTTTGTTGCCCTGTCTCAGTATGGCTTTGTAGTAGAAGAGTCCAGGTGCTTAACTGACCTTTCTGCAGTCCAGATCTTTCGCCAGTTGAAAACATTTGGTGCATCTTGGATGAAAAACACGACAAAGAAGAGCAGTTAGAATCCTATATCAGGCAAGAATGGGACAATATTCATCTCCCAAAACTCCAACAACTGGTCTCCTCAGTTCCCAGAGGATGACAAAGTTTTGTTAACTGCTTCAGATCCGGGCCATTGCCAAATGACGGCAACAGCGCGGATCTAAATTGCCGGGACTACGTCCATTGACGTCGTCCCGTGCACGAGCGGCCTGCGCGCCCCCTGCAGGGCGCGCGCGGCGCGCTCGGTGATCAGCGAGTCTATGAGACTCGCCTGATCACAGATCAGAGTAAGGGGTTGATCCCGACCCCTTACCACATGATCAGCTGTCAGCCAATGACAGCTGATCATGTGATGTAAACAGAGCCGGTAATCGGCTATTTTTCCTCCTCGCGCTGACAGCGTGAGGAGGAAAAAAAAACCCGATCACCGGCGGCCGTGATCGGGACATCAGTCCCGATCACGGCGATCTTATAACAAAAAGCAATAGGCAGCAGTGCTGCCTACCAGTGCCCACCAGATTAACCCATCAGTGCCCACAGTGCCATCAATCAGCGCCACCCATCAGTGCCCACAGTGCCACCCATCAGTGCCCACAGTGCCACCCATCAGTGCCCACAGTGCCACCCATCAGTGCCCACAGTGCCATCCATCAGTGCCCACAGTGCCACCCATCAGTGCCACCCATCAGCACCCACATCAGTGCCACCCATCAGCACCCACATCAGTGCCACCCATCAGCACCCATATCAGTGCAACCTATCAGTGCCCATCAGTGTCACCTACCAGTGCCCATAAGTGCCCATCAGTGCCGCCCATCACTGCCCATCAGTGCCCCCCATCAGTGCCCCCCATCAGTGCCCCCCATCAGTGCCCCCCCATCAGTGCCCCCCCATCAGTGCCCCCCCATCAGTGCCCCCCCATCTGTGCCACCTATCTGTGCCACCTATCTGTGCCACCTATCTGTGCCACCTATCTGTGCCACCTATCTGTGCCACCTATCTGTGCCACCTATCTGTGCCACCTATCTGTGCCACCTATCCGTGCCGCCCATCCGTGCCGCCCATCCGTGGCCATCAGTGCCGCCTTATCTGTGCCCATCAGTACCGCCTTATCTGTCCCCATCAGTGACACCTTAACTGTGCCTATCAGTGCCGCCTTAACTGTGCCTATCAGTGCCGCCTTATCTGTGCCTATCCGTGCCCATCAGTGCAGCCTATCAGTGCCCACCAGTGCCGCCTCATCAGCGCATATCAATGAAGGAGAAAAATTACCTGTTTGCAAAATTTTATAACAAACTATTAAACATGATTTTTTTTTTTTTTCAAAATTTTCCATCTTTTTTTGTTTGTTTAGCAAAAAATAAAAACCCCAGCTGTGATTAAATACCACCAAAAGAAAGCTCTATTTGTGGGAAAAAAATGATAAAAATTTCATTTGGGTACAGTGTTGTATGACCGCGCAATTGTCATTCAAAGTGCGACAGCGCTGGAAGCTCAAAATTGGTCTGGGCAGGAGGGGGGTTTAAGTGCCCAGTAAGCAAGTGGTTAAACATGGCCCTTTTCCAGCTTTTTTGAGATGTGTTGCTGCCATCAATTTCAAACTTAAAATTTGTACATTTTTTCAATTTAAAGGAGAAGTACAAGGGGTCCCCGGGTTACAAACAAGATAGGGACTGTAGGTTTGTTCTTAAGTTGAATCTGTTTGTAAGTCGGAACAGGTACATTTTTTAAGTGTCGCTCCAGCCAAAAAATCTATTTTTAAGTTTTTTAGATAGCCTAGGGAACGGTTATCACCCCTGTAACATTTGTTTTGCTGTCTGTGCTCCTGTTCAGAAGATTTCACCTCACTTTCTGTCCCAATGACAATTGGATTTTGAAAATTTGGGGTTATTAGGGAACTAAGGATTGGTGATAAAGCATCAGTGGGGACACCTTTTTCCCATATTAACTCTTACAGGAGTGAATTTCCCTTCCTAGGGGTAGATTTCCTCTCACTTCCTGTTGTCTCCTTCCGTTTGTAAGTAGGAGTCGTTTGTAAGTCGGATGTTTGTAAGTAGGGGACCCCCTGTACTGCCAAAGCTTGTTTGGCTGTACTTCTCCTGTGGATCACAGGAGTGCAGTTCGTTTTTAGTGCAGTTCGTCTATATTCTGGGATATTTCCCAGAATATCGACATTCAAGGCATGCCATAGATGATAACTCTCACAGTTGCTTGTGCTCTCAACAGAACTGTCAGGCAGTCAAATGGCTGGTGTCTTAAGTGATCACATGTGAATCACCTTGGCAAATGCAGATCAAAAAAGAGGCTTGGATGGCAACTTCCTTGGCTGAAAAGTATAAGAGGGTTTATTTCCACTTTGAGGGCCGGCTCACACTGGAAATCGCACAGAAACACGTTGTGCGTTCCTGCGTGATTCACATGCTGCTCTCTGGACATTTTAAATTGGCTGAAATCACACCGCACAAAAAGTAGTGCATACACTTTTGGAAACTCACTGCAACCCGATCGCAGCATGGTACTTCTGTACCATGCGATCCAGTGTGGGCAAGTTTTGCAATTCTTGTGTTTGGGATGCACTAAAATATAATACTTGATATTTTTTTTTATTTTTTTTGCATTACCTTTCATTCCTATGTAATATAATAATATAGTGCAGCTGCAGTTCAATGTTTTGGATTTTTCTACCTGGCCCCTGCAGTTGTCCTGTGACAGGGTATGTTTAAACTGCAGGAAACTACAAGCATGAACAAGAATAATTTTTAAATGATATCCTGATTACAGTGATCACAGTGGTCCCAGACTAACAGGATTGCTTTTTAAACAAATTATGGCTTCATTAGCTTTTATTTGAAAGAAAGGACAGATGGGCTTTATTGGTGTGAGTTATGGAAGAGAGTTGCACTTCCTGGCCTCTTCCATCTGTCACATTCCTATGTATGCTCGCTCCAGGAGATGCACCAGACTGGTCTGTGTGTGGTGTCTGTCTTGCTAGCCTGTGGTTTGTATCAGGTGTGTGTGAGATTCATATGAAAACAAAAAAAAAAAAGATTTAGAATCCACAGCAGGCTTCTAAACCTCAGAATATGCTGCAGATTAGATGGAAAAGGCCACCCCAAGAGGATACCCATGCAGGTTTGGCAGAGCATAGTAACATAGTACTATGGACACAGTAACTTTGTTAAAAATAAATGTAAACCCAATCACTGAAATCTCATGTGAGCTCTGTCATGTTCATGCAATTTCACAAGTAATTTTCAGTATATTGAAATCTGCGTTTTCTATTAAAATAATTCCTGGTGCTGACCCTGAATTTGGAAACTGAGTCCTTAGTAACAATCACCCAAGACCAGGCTGCCACACAGAAAAGTCTTATCTGGCTAAGTCCCTATACACTCTAATGCCCTGTACACACGGTCGGAAAAATGTGTGATAGGACCTTGTTGTCGGAAATTCCGACCGTGTGTAGGCTCCATCACACATTTTCCATCGGATTTTCCGACACACAAAGTTTGAGAGCAGGCTATAAAATTTTCCGACAACAAAATCCGTTGTCGGAATTTCCGATCGTGTGTACACAAATCCGAAGCACAAAGTGCCACGCATGCTCAGAATAAATAAAGAGTTGAAAGCTATTGGCTACTGCCCCGTTTATAGTCCCGACGTACGTGTTTTACGTCACCGCGTTCAGAATGATCGGATTTTCTGACAACTTTGTGTGACCGTGTGTATGCAAGACAAGTTTGAGCCAACATCCGTCAGAAAAAATTCTAGGATTTTGTTGTCGGAATGTCCGATCAATGTCCGACCGTGTGTACGGGGCATAATAGAGTTTCTAAAGATTTTTGTCTTTAGATTTACCAAAACCATATAATATGAGGTCAAACCTTAAAGCCTCATACACACTGTTCGATTGTCGTACGACCGAGCGTCTGATTTTTGTCAAAAGCGCTTGTGCAGGATTTTGTCTAGCATATTAACTATCCGCAAATTGTTGTTCGACAAACACGAACGTAGTGACGTACTATGAGAGTATAAAAAGGAAGTTCATTTCTCGAGCGCCACCCTTTGGGCCCCTTCTGATAATTTCATGTTAGTAGATGTTTGGTGAGCGTTGATTTGCGATTTTCTGATCGTTCCTGATCTTCAAATGACAGTTTAGGAGTTGGCAGTTACATTATAAACAACACAATGGAAAATTAACAAGGGACACCAACATAGTTGTATCTTTGATCTTAAAAACTCAGGGATAATGGTGTTGGGGTAACTTCCCCAAAAAATCAAACAACAACCATAAAAATATTATTTTTATCACTACAAAACAAATGCCTTTTAAAATACGTTTGGCATAACTACATCAGTATCACCAGCAAAGCAGCTTCATTATTATCCGATTTAACCGCTTGCTGACCAGTCGCCGCAGTTTTACTGCGGTAGAATGGCGTGGCTGGGCGAAACAACGTTATGTTATGTCGCTTCGCCTTTCGGCCACTAGGGGCGATGACCGCTGGGCTCCTGCAATCACTCGTGACTGAGCGAGAAGCGGGATCTGTGTGTGTAAACGCACAGATCCCGGTTCTTTCAGGGGAGAGGAGACTGATCGTGTGTTCATACTATGTATGTCTCCTCCTAGTCAGTCCCACTCCCCCCACAGTTAGGACACACACTAGGGAAAACAATTATCCCCTTGATCGCCCACTAGTGTTAACCCCTTCCCTGCCAGTGACATTTACACAATAATCAGTGAATTTTTATAAGACTGATTGCTGTATAATGATTATGGTTTCAAAAATGTGTCAAAAGTTTCCGATGTGTCCGCCATAATGTCGCAGTCCCGATAAAAATCGCAGATCGCCGCCATTACTAGTAAAAAAAAAAAAAATGCCATAAATCTATCCCCTATTTTGTAGACGCTATAACTTTTGCGCAAACCAATATACACTTATTGCAATTATTTTTTTTTTTACCAATAATATGTAGAAGAATACATATCGGCCTAAACTGAGGAAAAATATTGTTTTTTTGATAAAAACTGTGGGATATTTATTATAGAAAAAGTAAAAGATATTGTGTTTCTTTTCAAAATTGTCGCTCTTTTTTTGTCTATAGCGCAAAAAATAAAAACTGCAGAGGCGATCAAATACCACCAAAAGAAAGCTCTAATTGTGGGGAAAAAAAGGACGTTAATTTTGTTTGGGTACAGCGTCGCACGACCACGCAATTGTCAAAGTGACGCAGTGCCGAATCGCTAAAAAATGGCCTGGTCATTAAGCAGCCAAATCTTCCGGGGCTTAAGTGGTTAAAGAAGATGAGAATGTGCTCTGTATTTCGACATTTCATCAATTGCGTCACAAATGTTTTTTCTAGACTAAACACGGTAGTTTACAAGACCAAACTCTTCCAGGTCATTCCTTGATTCCGATCATGCGCGTTTGTACTTTCGATGTTGAGCCGTCATTTGTCAAAAATGTACTATTCTGCTCATCCAGCTTTTGTCTGCCGAAAAAGTGAAATCGGCTGTCGAAAGCACTGTAATAACGATCCGAAAATCATCAAACAGCTCGTCGTACGAATTTTCCCATCTGATTTTCGTATCATGTGTATGGGCCTTTAGGAGTTTCAATTTGTATGCAGTTAGGCAGGCCCTTGCACTACATAGTTAGTTTTGGTAAGTCTGAAGACGAAAATCTGTAGAAAATCTAATAGTGTGTATGGGGTCTACCACACATAATACCACAAAGCTTTGGTGCCTACACCTAGGAAATACTTTTATTTTTTTTAAAGATGTGTCACAGGTACAATGAAAAGACAACTTCTCAGTACAATCAATCTGTGTCAAGCTTATAAGGCACAACCAAAATGGCATACTGTATTGCGAAAGATCGAAGCAAGCATTAAATGCGACGGGAAATACAAAACAATCGTACCTACGTGTGTAGAACCTTTCAAGCAGGTTGTGCTGAAGGCAAGCTTGTTTGAGGGGGAATGACCCCAATCACGTCATAGAAGGAAGTCTAAAATAGGGTAGATAACACGTGCCTATACACACTTTTTTATTTATTTTCAAAGAAATAGAAAGGAAGCATATGAACAAAGAGGGAGAGGCAAGAAAGAAAAAAATGGGGGGGGGGGGGGGGATGTTAGAGGAAAGCTAGGGAGGGTTGGAAGGGGGATGGAGGGGTCACCTCCATGGAGCAGGGACCAACAGTGTCAGTCAAGCAGTGGGGGACCACCAACAATGAATCTTAATTAGGTATATTGGAGGAATTTTTCAGAGAAGCGGAAGAGGTCCCAGTTAAACCATCTGGACTTATGATGTTCCTCTGACTTACCCCGTAAAGCAGAGGTCAGATCTTCCATTTGTTCTATGTCCTTCACTCTGGCGAGCCACTGGGCCATCGTTGGAGCGGAATGTTGCTTCCATAGAGGTGGCATGCAAGCCCGTGCAGCATTAAGGAGATATTTGAGAAGATATTTGCGGTAACGTTTCCTTGACAATGGGGTAAGGTTAAGTAGGACTGCAGCTGGATTATCTTGTAAAGAAATGTCTGTGTTTTTTTTAGTATGAGCTTAAGCACTGGTTGCCAAAAAGTTGCAAGTGTAGGACACTCCCAAAAAAATATGTAGGAGGGTACCCGAATGGAGGCCACAACACCAACAGCGATCAGTCTGATGAGGGAATATCTTTGCCAGAACTGATGGGGTTCTATACCAACGCGTCAGAATTTTATACGTGGTCTCCTGATATTTACTGCATAGGGAGGATTTCTGCGCAAAAAAAAGTATGCATGCTCTTTGGTGTTCAGTTAAAGGTAACATGCAAGTGTCCCATTTTGCTAACAACGGGGGTCTTTAGTGGCATGGAGATCCAGCAGAGATTTATAAGAGGATGATGAGGAACTCCGGATCGGGCCCTTGCCCAAGCAAAGTTCCTCGAAAGAGTGGAGCTTACGAGCAAAAAGGGCAGGTTTAGGTAACAATCCAAGAAAGTACGACAATTCTCCAGTGATCCAAGCGAAATGAAATGAAACTTTTTTGGCACCCCCATAGACAATATTCAAACACGTATTTTAAAAACATTCAAATTTTATTACAAATAGTCATTTAAAAAAAAAATGTGACAGTGCGACAGTCCTCCAGTGATCCAATTTTTAAGAGGAGCCCGTCCAGACAGCAAAGTCTCTAGATATCCAACCGGAAGTTCGTAAGAGCTGAGAGGCCGTCAGAAGTCCCTGTGAGCTTTGCGAAAAAAGTTGGATCAGTGGGACTGGGTATGAACCCTGGGTGACCAACAATTGGAGTCATTGGGGATGGGAAACTGCTCAGTGAAGATAGTCGGAAAAACCTGTCCAGTTCCGCTAAAGTGGGGACACTCAATAGATGAGTAGGTAAATGGGTAACGTGGATTTTCCCTGCCCATGGTAGACCAGGAAGTGGAGCCTGGGCTGCCTCCTGTTCCAGCGATACCCAGCGTTTCAGGTTAATGTGTCAGTACCAGTCCACAACCCTGGTCATTTGCACCACAGTATAATACAGGGCCGGGAAAACCCACACTGCCCTTCAGCTTAGGTTGTAATGCCGCGTACACACGACCGGACTTTCCGGCAGAAAAGGTCCGACGGAATCATTCAGTCGGACGTTCCGATTGTGTGTGGTCTTCATCGGACCTTTTTTTTCGAAAATTCTGACGGACCTAGAAATAGAACATGTTTCAAATCATTCCGACGCACTCAATTCCTATCGAGAAAACCGTTCGTCTGTATGCTAGTCCGGACCAAAAACGACGCAAGGGCAGCTATTGGCTACTGGCTATTGAACTTCCTTTTTCTACTCCCGTCGTACGTCATCACGTTCTAAACTATCGGACTTTGGTGTGATCGTGTGTAGGCAAGTCCGTTTCTGTGGAACTCCATCGGAAAGACCGTCAGAGTCTACTCTAACGGAAAGTCTGCTCGTGTGTACGCAGCTCTGCTAGGGCATGGATTTTTACCTTGCCAAATTAATTTGATAAATACCAAACATACCACGTGAAAAAAGGTTTGAGGTATTTTTACCGGCAGTGCCTGCAATAAGTACAGGAGTCTGGGCATCGCGTTCATCTTAAAGCGGAAGTAAACCCATCCGTAAAACCGTTTCATTTCCAGCACGTGCCGGAAATGTAACACTACCATTGATTGTGCTCTCAACCAAACTGTCAAACCATCCAATGGCTGGTGTCATAACTGATTACGTGTGCAGCATTATGGCAGTTGTAGATTAAAAAGAGGCAAAGATGGCAGCTTCCTTGGTGGAAAATGATAGGGGGGTTTACTTACACTTTAAGTCCATTACAGTGGCCAAACCAGGAAAGGGCCAGAGAGTCCCACTTTTTAAGGTTAGCGTTGACAGGAAAGGCTGGTAGTTGAGTCATTTCGGTTCGCAGGAATTTTCGTTCCAAGATATTGAATCGAGCGGGCAGCACATTTGAACAGGAAAAAAAGGGCGCAAGCTTGCTCTGGTAATGTCTGATGATAAGGAGATTTTTAAGGCTTCTAAATTTTTGTAAGTTGACTTTGAACTTGGGCTACAATAGCATTTTAACTCCTGTAACAAGGAGGGTAAGGAGGTAAGAGGCTCAGTAATATAAAATAAGAGGTTGTCGGCGTAAGCCACCACTTTGTGTTGGTATTTGCCGGCTTTAATGCCTCGAATGGACAGATTACCTCTGATATGTTGTAGAAAGGGCTCCAGAGAGAGAACAAAGAGTAGGAGAGACGGGACAACCCTGTCTGGTGTGGTGTCGTTTGAGATGGAAAAAGGGCTGGAATCGTAGCCATTTACCTGTGCCGTAGCAGTGGGATTCTTATAAATGGCTGGGATCCAAGACAGGATGGAGTCTGGCATTCCCACAAATTTGAGTGTCTCTTGGAGAAAGGCCCAGCCCACCCTGTTAAAGCCCTTCTCGGCATCTGTGGACAGGAGCAAAAGGGGAATTCTAGAGCGTTTTGCTGTTTCTATGATGTTCAGTATCCGAATAGTGTTGTCCCTAGCCTCTCTAGTCTGAATAAAGCCGACTTGATCTATTGCAGTTAAGAGATGTAGCAAGACATTCATCCTAGAAGCCAGGATTTTGGTGAATAGTTTCACATCACAATTCAGAAGCAGAGATAGGCCTATAGCTGGCACATAGCAATGGGTCCTTACGCGGCTTAGGGATCACTGAAATAGAGGCATGTTGCATGTCCGCAGGGAGGCTGTGTCCGTCTAAGACGGTGTTAAAGGCCGTAATGAAGTAAGGCGCCAAGGAGTCTGATACTGTTTATAAGGGAGGGTAAATCTGTCGGGCCAGGAGCCTTACCACACTGAGTGTCTGCTATGGCTGATGCAAATTCCTCTACTGTAATGGGTTTAGAGAGATCCTCACGCTCTTCCGGAGTGAATGTAGGGAGATTGGATTCCCTAAGATAGTCACAGATGTCCGTAAAACTCTGGGGCAGTGAACCATAAGTGGGAGGTTGGTCTAAATTATACAACTTCAAGTAAAAGTTGCGGAAACTCTCCGCTAGTTCTGGAGAAGAATGAACTTTAGAACCCGGTGACAAAAGTGGAGCTGGAACGTATGTCTGTGAGCGCTTGGTGCATAAGACATTGGCCAATAGGCGGCCGCACTTCTCTCCGTATTCGTAAAAATAACGACGGGCCTTTAACAGAACATGTTTTGCTACCTATAGAGAATGATCCCTTATGGCCTCCCGCAGTCTAACCAGTTCCATTTCAATGATACGGTCTGGTCTGGACTTGTGTTGACATTATGGTTGCCACCTCATCCCTTTAAACCCAAACACATATTAATTACACAGGTTCTGTGGCTGAGTAAGGTGGTAATTAAACTCACTTGGTGCCTTATCTGCATTTAATTGGCCTCAGAACCTGTGTAATTCAAAGGTGTTCGGGTTTAAAGGGATGAAGTGGCAACTCTAGTTGATATTCTAAGGAGTGGAGTCGAACGAGAAGGTCGGACAAGATTTTGTTGCAACATTGTTTGGCCGCATGACCGTGTTTAAGTATGATTCCCCTAATATAGCATTTGTGTGAAAACCACACAGAAATTGGATTATCCACAGAGCCTAAATTAGTAGAGAAGTATAAAGTAACCACTTCAGCCCCGGAAGATTTTACCCCCTTCCTGACCAGAGCACTTTTTACAATGTGGCACTGCATTGCTTTAACTGATAGTTGCACAGTCATGCAATGCTGTACCCGAACTAAATTAGCATCCTTTTTTTCCCCACAAATAGAGCTTTCTTTTAGTGGTATTTGATCACCTCTGCGGTTTGTATTTTTTGCGCTATAAAAAAAAATAGAGTGATTATTTTGAAAAAAAAAAAACAATGTTTTTAACTTTTTGCTATAATATCCCCAAAAATGTTTTTAAAAAACTAATTTCTTCATCAGTTTAGGCCGATATGTATTCTACATATTTTTGGTACAAAAAATCGCAATAAGCGTATATCGATTAGTTTGCGCAAAAGTTATAGTGTCTACAAACTATGGGAAAGGTTTATGGCATTTTTTTTTTTTTACTTAATGGTGGTGATTTGCGATTTTTAGCGGTATTGCAATGGACAAATTGGACACGTTTGACACATTTTTGGGACAATTGACATTTCTACAGCAATCAGTGCTATAAATATGCACGGATTACTGTGTAAATGTCACTGGTAGGGAACGGGTTAACAATAGGGGGCGATCAAGGGGTTAAATGTGTGTTCCCTGAGCGTGTTCTAACTGTATGGGGATAGGACTGATTGAGGGAGGTGACATTTTGTTACTTGGTAGGAACAAACGATATGCCTCCTCTACCCTGACAGAACAGGGATTTGTGTGTTTACACACACAAATCCCCACGCTGGCTCTCGTGCATGCGATCGCGCCCACCGACCGCGCATCGGGTCCCCCGCTGTACCCGTACAGGGTTTCGCCCAGGAGAGCCATTGTTCCACAGTATATCTGCGTGAGCCTTTCGGGAACCAGGTAATTTCCTTAAGAATATCTGCTGCAATTTTGGGATTTTTCAAGAGCGCCTCGTTGAGTCGCCACGTAGAAGTCTTGGGGGACGCTTGTGAGAGAGCAAGTTAAAATTTTATTTTTAAAAATTTAAAATATTGAAGTTTGAAACTAATTTTGTACTCATTTAAAACAAATCACGTTTGTGTCTTCACAGTTAATCTGGCATATCATATGGATAAGAACTATGAAAGGAAGTTTCCGGTTAGCTCCCTTACAATTGCACAGGTGAGTACCGTAAATATTGCCTATAGGCTAACTGATTCAAAAAAAATACGTTTGAGCTATAAGATGTCATTTGAGTGTGCAACTATATGATTCTTCACTAGTCAATCCAGCAATGTTTTGTCTTTGATTGGTGGCATTTTTTATTTAAATGATTGTAAAAACTAATTTTATTTTTCTATAAAAATAAATAACATGTTATACTTACCTCCTCTGTGCAGTGGATTTGCACAGAGCAGCCTGGGTCCTCCTCTTCTCGGGTCCCTCTTCTATGTTGTTAAGTGGAATTCCAAGTCGTTCCAAACGAGGGTCCCAAATCTTGTGTGCAAACACCAGCTTTTCGCTACATTTGGCAATCAAGCACGCCTTCCTCAATCTACAATGCAATGCAATGTTTTTATCCTTCACATGGCTACTAAGAGGAATAGTTCCCATTGATAAATATTTGAAATGTGTGCAATGTTAGATATGTTCGGTTGACTTATCAAATGAATTTACATTAAAGGAGTTTTCAACTTTGCGGGATGCTTCTCTTTTCTTTTACAGTTTGTAGACAATGTCCAATCAAGGGAAGAGATTGATCAGGCTGAATACTACTTGTACAAGTAAGTAATTATTATCTGGTGTTGTTAGTTCACACAGTTGCTCTAAAATAGCCTATTTATATTCAAATCAAATCAATAAATCTCTTTGGTTTCCTGTTTATAAGACCGGTGGCTGCTATGCCTCCTATTGCCGCAGCCACTGGTCTTGGCACATCACTTCTGTAGTTCTTTTTCTAGGAAGCAGTGATGTAATTTAGCCCCTCTTGCTGTGGTGCGTGGACTGAGACTCTCAGACACATTCAACATGTACAGGCCCAGTGTACCTGCGCACATTCACTACATTTCCATGTGGTTGATGGGAACTGTAGTTTTCTTTTACTGCTGAGAGAGAGTAGAGTATATGATGTAATCTTTGCTGTTACACCTCCTCCTTGGCAGAGAAGATGCTATTATCGTTTGAATTGCGGAGAGGAGGTCATTAAAACTCAATTCAACTTTTTTCCTCAGTGGTAAGGATTTTCAAAACGTTATTACCTGGTTAGGGGGTGTACTAATGAGGGATGTCTTTTTGCTGATCCCAGATTTCTTCTTTAAAGTAGATTTCCAAAAGTGAAAAATCACCTATTTGGTCCTCCCATGTGTAATGACACGGAGAGGCCCCAACTTCCTGCATTTCCATACTGACAACCACAGCAACTCGATCCTGCTCATGTTTAAACTAAGTGACCACAGCCTGAGTTGCAATATAAGATATCTGTATTTTGTTGTTGTATTGCACTGCCATATTTCACCATCAGGTAACAAATGCAGGTAAAATCTGTGTTTGCAGCAGTGTGTCTTAAAGCGAAGTTCCAGTCAATTGTTTAGTATAAGTCAGCAGCTACAAAAAACACAAACTCACCTGACCCATGATCTAGTGATGCACTCACCGCAGCCGTGTTCTCCCCGTGTCCTCCCTGTGTCCTCCCTCGGCGGCACCGGCATCTTCACTATGGGCACCCACCTGTGACAGCTTTTGGCTTCACAGCCTGGTGGCCACTGCACATGAGCAAGCGCCGCTGCGCTCTGTGACTGGTCCGAAGTCTTCTAGGACCTGTCATGTCTCCCAGAAGACTTTGGGAAGGAGAACTTCTGCTTCGGATTGCCTAAGGTGACTGGAATGGAAGTGGGAGCAGGTACCTATCAAAATCGATAACCTGCTCCCCTCCTCCTCCCCAAAAGCTCAGTTTCACAAATAGGAGCTGGGAAAGGGGGCCGTAAAGAGGAAGTTCCATTTTTGGGTGGAACTCTGCATTAATAACAACTTGGGAGCTATGGACAATGTGTGCATGTCAGGTGCTGGGAGACAAACACGGAAAAATATTACATCCAGTTTTTTCTATTAAAAACACCATTTTTTTTGTTACTCATACATTACCTGCTTTCAACTATGCCAACCTTTCTCAACCTTTTTACCTTCATAGGAACCCTTGAGTTAATTTTCAGGTTTTGGGGAACCCCTGCTAAAACCAATTCTTTGGGCCAGTGAAAAGAAAGTCCTCTTACAGTAGTGGTCAGTATGTTACCTTTATGGACAGATGGAAAGATAATTGTTCTCATTCTGTTGGCTCTGCCAGGTAGGGTTAGCCCGAGACTATGCAAGCACCATCACATTGGAGGGCAGTCTGCCACAGCTCAAGGAATCCCTCGTAAACGCTTAAGAAACCCCTGCAGAGAATGGTTGAAGTCCACTGTTGAAAGAAATAGAGTTCTTAGTTTGCAATGAAAGGGTTTGATTTTGTTGTGTTTTAGAAAATATCTCTATGATACATACAGCTATGTTACAGATTACTGTTGACTGCAGCTACATTTTTGGGGTTTGGGACTCCTGGTGTGCAGAAACTCCAAAGCAACATTGGAGCAAAGAAGATGACCAGGTCTTGACAAACTGGTTTGGAGTTACCAAGAGACAAAGTAGACAGGTATGGTGTTAGCAAAGGATACATTTTGATGGCTCCAGGATAATGGCATAGTACAGTACTGGTATCGGCATACTGATAATCAGGACCCCACACTTGATATTAGACCCTTGTAATCCCCACAGATCAGCCTTTACAATGAAAATGAATGAGACAGCACTCTTATCAAATCGAGGCTCTAATACACTGTACAGTTCTTTCAGTCTAATGCCTCGTACACACGGTCAGATTTTCCGACAGGAAATGTTCGATGTGAGTTTGTTGTCAGAAATTCCGACCGTGTGTATGTTCCATCGGACATTTGCTGTCGGAATTTCCGACAACAAATGTTTGAGAGCAGGTTCTCAAATTTTCCGACAAAAAACTTTGTTGTCGGAAATTCTGAGAGTGTGTACACAAGTCCGATGCACAAAATTCAACGCATGCTCAGAATCAAGTACGAGACTGAAGCGATTTGTCTGGTAAAACTAGCGTTCGTAATGGAGATAGCACATTCGTCACGCTACAAATTTTGAAATCTTTCGAAGCAGCGCATTCTCTTCTTCTTTATAATGCTAGAATAATGAAGTTGCTTTGCTGCTGATATTCACACACAGTTCTGACAAACTGATTTCTTTATTATTTCTCGTGATCTCCTGAATAATCTTTTTTTATTTTTTTTTCGCCAGATCTCCAGAATAATGTTTATTTTTTTATAGTGATCTCCATAATTTTTTTTTTGTCATTTTGTGTGTCAAGTTACCACAACACCTTTATTATCTTGGTTTTTTTAATCTCAAAGAGGTTGGTTGGTGTTGGTGTAATTTATTAGGGGTCATAACAAATGAAGGAGGAAGGCAACGCTGGATAAAGTGTTGAAATTGGCAAAGCCTTTGTACCCCAGGGCAGACATCAATTATTTGACAGGCAAAATTGGTAGCCTGAGGAGTCCATTTAATAGGGAGCACAATCCGGTCCAGGGCTCTGAGAGATCGGGAGCAGCAGCAGATGACATGTATGTCCCCAGGCTGTGGTCTTACAAAAGCCTGCAATTTTGCCAGGCCAGACCGAACCCAGGCCATCACTCTCTTGACTTCCTTCCAGGCTGTGGCTGTGGTGTTAGAGATGTTGCAGGAGGTGGAGGAGGAGTATGGTCCAACTCACATACATGACGTTTATTGGTGAGTTGGCCCCTCACCCCCTTATTTAGGGCCTGAAATATGACCTCCTCACAGATGAGGTGTTGGTCCTCCTCCGTTTCTTGCATCTTGCTGGCTGTCATACAGCCAAATCAAACCAAGCTGAATCAAACCAAGCGCTGACTCCTCCACGTTCCTCTCCTTCCTGGGCCTTTTTGTTGGAAGGCGGAGAGGAGAAACCTGCGTTTCAGTCAGGTTACTGGGCACGGCCACTTTCTGGCTGCCACTTTCCACGGCCACTTTCTGGCTGCCACTTTCCACGGCCACCTCCTGGCTGCCACTTTCTACGGCCTCCTCCTGGCTGAGACTTTCCTGTGTATGAAATGGGACATAGTTTTCGTTTTTTGATCATCAGTCACACACAGTTTAGAGCTCATGACCCTTGCAAATTGAATGTTAACAAATAGAAAAGACTATCATTCTGACCCCAGCATTTTTCATTCTTGTCCCAATCATTTTTGGCTACTACTGTCTATTAATATGTAAACCACTTTGTTAAATCAGAAATTAGTGATCAATAATAGTTAACATCATTCAAATTTTGACCAGAAATATGTTGAACAATACTATACCTGGCTCAAGCTGGGCTCCTCCACATCTTCCTGGGTGGAAGGCCCAGGTTGTACATCTGAAGCCTCATCTGATGTGAAAGGAAGTGTAGATAGTGATGGCCTGGGTTCACTCTGGTCTGACAAAAACTGCAGTCTGTCATAGTACCTGGGGACATAAATGTCATCTGCTGCTGCTCCTGATCTCATGGAATCCTGGACCATTTTGCGCTCCCTATTATACGTGCTCCTCAGGCCACCAATTTTGCACTTCAAATAGGTGATGTCTGCTGTGGGAATCACCGGCTTCACCAATTCCAACAGTTGATCCAGCGCTGCCTTCCTCTTTAGTTTGTTGTTATAAAATTGGTGTTTCACTTGCCATAGACATGGCAGCTCTCTGTACTTATCAATGAAATTGGGGAGGAAGTCATGGTCATTAAATTTATCAATTTTATCTGCAAGACACAACACAAGACAAACTCTAATGTCAGGCTAAACTCTCCTAATCTTGTCCCAATATAGGCCTCAATATATAAAAACAGTATAAGCCACTAACCGCTGATGCCCCAAGTTAAAATGGTACCTTCGTTTGCACGATCAGCGCTTACGCTACTCCGTCCTCCGCTCATTTAACGTAATTTAAAAGCCAAATTTTAAAGATGCACACAGTGTGTCAACATGTGCTATCTGCCATCACAGGATATCAATGTATGCGTTTTGTGGGTGCAACACCTTCCTCGCAACTAAAGTAGATGAGAGGAAGGGGTTGCACCCCCGAAACCCAGCCATTGATCCCCCATGATGGGAGCTAGCACATGTTGACATTAGGCATGGGATCAGGAGGGAAATCCACATTTTCACTCCCAATTTGTGTGCATCTTCAAAATTTGGCTTTTACAGGGGTGACATCACCCCATCTAATGAAGGAAAGATCAACACAGTTATGACCTACTAATGTCACATATTGCCTTCATTTTATCCAAGTTGAACTTTGTAAGTTCCTGAGTTGTGTATGTTTAGGTTTTAAACATGCCTGTTTAACCAAAAAAAGGATATTTCTACTCTCAAACATAAAAATGTTATACACCAAAGATGTTGGTTTGTTAAAAAATCCTTTTCTAACTCACATGTGAATGTGCTTTGAGTAAAATGTTTTATACAATGTGTGGCTTCTTCTTTCAATGCTCAATACCAGTAGGTATTTACTAAAGGCAAATTCACTTTGCACTACAAGTGCAGTTTCAGTGCACTTTCAAGGGCACTTTCAGTAAATAACCCCCACAGTGGTTTGCACTATTGAAGAAAATGGCCAAAAAAAAAGGCCATTGGAGAACCTAGGAGACAGATAAAAGAAACACAAGCAGTAAATCAAATAAAATATGAGTTCAGTTTATACCAAAAAAATTTATTTTAAAAATGTTTCACACATTGGCTGGCATATCAATGGCCCCTGCTACCCGCAAAGTATTCGACATACTTCTGTCTAACTTTGCGGGCGCTTTGGGGGGGCAAGCCAGGATGACCAGGTTCAAGTGTCGTCAGATTTGTATTTTGAAATCTGGCCTCAGCCCCAATTGAGGAATAGAAATAGGCGAAACCGGCTGGCCATTATTCCGAACGCATTCTCTACGTCTCTTCTGGCTCTGGCCAGACGGTAGTTAAAAACCCTCTGCTCCGGGGTGAGAGTCCTCATGGGGAACGGCCGCATCAGGTGATCACCCAGCCCAATAGCTTCATCAGCGACGAACACAAGCGTAAGACTATCCACATTGTCTTCCGCAGGTGGCAAGCCCAAGCTGCCATTCTGGAGCTGTCTGTAGAACTCCATCTGGGCAATGGCTCCACAGCATGAACTCTACGATGAGTATGTACTCGCAACATGGCTAGAAAACAGTTGGCTGGTCAGAACAAACTAACAGAACTCGCTGAAAATCAGAAAGGCCTGAGAAGCGCGAGCTGAAAATCAGAAATGAGCGGACAAGAATGCACTGGAAAACAGATACGAACTGACAACACACACTGAAGAACAGATACGAACCCACAAGAACAAACTGAAGAGCAGTAACAAACTGTAAAGCACGAGGCTGAAAAGCGCGAATCGTCATTCACTAAACTTCTACTAACACGAGATTCGCAGAAGGAGCACAGCGGGTGGCACACTTGGTATTGAACTTCCTTTTTATAGTGCCGTTGTACGTATTGTACCTCAGCGCGTTCTTGGTGATCGGAATTTCCGACAACATTTGTGTGACTGTGTGTATGCCAAGACAAGTTTGAGCCAACATCCGTTGGAAAAAAATCCATGGTTTTGTTGTCGGAATGTCCGATCGTGTGTGTACAAGGCATAACAGTGTAAACATGTTTACAGGTAGAAAGAGCAGAGGGCTGCCCTCATCAGTGTACTCCTGCTCCTTTACTGACCCACCCCAGGCTGGGACAGGTCCTGGGCCAGGCTTCTGGAAGGTCAGTGACCAGGTTGTGAGCTCTGCCTGGCAAGATTGTTTCGATCACAGGTTTGGCTGATTAGATCCTTTGGCAACTAAACCGTTACATTCACGTTTAAGCTGTGTATATAGCAGTTTGCAAGGAGTTCAGTTTTAAGAACTACTGCCTTAGTCTATGACATCAGAGCAATTAAGTGGCAACTTGTTGCTTTTGAAAAAGATGGTTCTATTCTAATAACATCATATTGCTTTCCCTTTTTCTAGTTCAGGGGTCCCCAGACTTTCTAAACAAAGGGCCAGTTTACTGTCCCTCAGACTTTAGGGGGACTAGACTGTGGCCAGTGGGAGTAGAAAATGCCCCATCGTCAGTGGGAGTAGACAATGCTTCAGGCTTGATGGTCAGTGGTGGTATTGGTGCCTCATCGTTGGTGTCAGTGGGAGGAATAGTGCCTTGGATCATTGGGTGGAACAATGCCTCAAGAGCTGGAAAAAGACAAGCAAAGGGCCTCATCCGGCCCATGGATTACAGTTTGGAGACTACTGTTCTAGTTTATGCAAGAAGAATGTAAGTCACAGTGCACACTGCAGCAGGCACAGTAATCTGAATACAAACTTTTTATTGGGGTACATACTGGATTAGGGTTGCACCGATACTGGGTTTTTTTATCGGAAAACACGAGTATCGATACTTGTACTCACCAATTACCGATACCTTTTGCGGTGTGATTTGAGCCCATACAAAATGAATGGGCTCAAATTGCACCTAAAAAAGAATCCCCTGCGATTTGAACAGGAATACGGTGTGATTCCTGTCCAAATCGCACATGGTTTCCTGCACCGCTTCTGTGTGAACCCAGGCTGAAGTCACTATGACAAGCCTGGATTTACACAGGATCGGTGGGGTAAATTGCATGTGATTCGGACAGGAATCGCACTGCATTCCTGTTGAGATCACATGCAGTGCAATTTGAGCCAATAATTTTGTATGGGCTCAAATCGCACCATACTTGTGCTTGTACTTGTGCAAATGCTTGGTATCGGCAACTATATCAGTATCGGTGCAACCCTATACTGGATTATTGTAAAATTATGATTTATATCATGATATTCTGTTACTTGTTCATACAGTAAGAATTCATCTCCCAAAGCCAACTTTTTTATTCAATAAATATTGTAAAGCACAAAATCAATGTATAGCATGTATCCTCAATCTACAGCTACTTTTCAATCGGTTACCATGCCAGGTCACTCCAAAATGTAATGCTGTAATATGCAAATACTGACTTTACTTCAGAACAGGGAGTACTCGAGAACAGACAGAAAAGTATGATTTGGTTTTACATTGCTGTTGATTTTTTAAATCTATATGGAAAATAAAATCTCACTACAAGAGATTACCTGAATACAGAATAGTGAATAATGTGCAAAATGAACTGGATTCAAAGTATGTTTGTAAAGCATTTTGTGCATCAGGTAAAATAAAATAGCTCTTGATACATTAAGGAATGTAAATCCCAGTTATGTTCCTTTTTAAATGTAACATTTATCCTTCCAATAGGGTTCTATTGTTAATGTATGTAATATGTATGTAAATTATAGATAACAGAAGCTTTTTAGGCCTGACATCCATCCATCACAATGATTGGAGAACATTACTGCCAGTCCCAGAACAGCTACGGCATCCTGACAGTCCTGAGATGTCAGCAAAGCAGAGTGTATAAGGTCTTCCCAATTAACTCCACCTAATCCAGACATCAAGGTAGAGAGAAAGTATCACCACTCCAGGTGGGTCAGATAAGGGTAAAAAGCCTCTCCTCCAGTTAGAAGCCCAGGTACTAACATTGCATATAGCAATTGGACATCGAAAGAAGTTCTGGACAGCCGCACTCCAAAAAAATATATTTTGCCTTTTATTCAAAAAAGTGTCATGTAAAATACAGGTCACAGCAGAGCGGAACAAAGCTTACGCGTTTCACACTAGTACAAACAGTGCTTAATCATGGCTGAGCCATGATTAAGCACTGTTTGTAGTGTGAAAAGCGTAAGCTTTGTTCCGCTCTGCTGTGACTTGTATTTTAGATGACACTTTTTTGAATAAAAGGCTAAATATATTTTTTTGGAGTGCGGCTGTCCAGAACTTCTTTCGATGTCCAATAACGTCACCTAATGTTGAGATGCCTCTAAAATTCACACAGTTTAGCGGAAGTGAATCTTCAATGTATTCTCTTTTTTAGTTCTTTTTGTTTTGTTTTATTTACAAGGGTTTTTCAAAAAGTTTCCAAACATTTTTCTTTTAACTCTATTAATTATAAAAAAAAAGTACACCTCGTACTAAGTTATACAGACTTTTTCATTCCTAAAAACACTAGTGGTGGTTTGCCAAATTTCTTTGGTGCTGAATTTTTTTTTCGGTATTTAATATTTTGTATTTGATTCGACAGCATCAGGTGCCTGAGTGACCAATCACAAAGTACCAGTGCTGTCACGTGGGAGGAAGGGTTCAGAGCTGCATGCTCTCTCTTATACCTGGAAGTACCTGTGTTTTTTTTTTTTTTTTTTCCTTCACTCCAGGTGGATAAATGGAACAGTGTGGGTGGAATGGGGGAGTAAAGGGGAAGGTAAGCATAAGCAGTGGTGGAGGCCTGCCTGCAAAGAAAATATTTGCAGGTTCAGCTGCCTGTGCCACCAGTCTTTGTTCTGTTGAAAAGCAAAAGCTTACTGAAGAATCTTCAGCATTGAACACTTCTGGGAATGTTAGATGGACGCCTCTGCTGTCTGGTTTCATCTGCCTGGCCAGTAGTGTCATAAGGCTGGTGGATTGAACCATGGCACTGAGCAGGGGAACAGACATCCGGCACATCCTAAACTGTCACATGCTGAAGATTCTTCTGCATCTCTTCAATAAATATCCATTCACATTCCCTAACCAGTAATTATTTTTCCAGATCTGTTGCATTTTCTGTAATGGAAAGTCTTTTAGCTCCTAATGGCATTAGCTAACGTGGGAATTAGTTTGCAGACATATCATCAGAAGTACCCCCAAAAAGAGTGATTTAACCCCCCGCTCAGCTTTTACCTATAATATTAGATTATCAGATTAAGGTAGATAGTCCTTATAATATTTATATATTGCCAGCTGGGTTTTGGATCACCAGGAGATAAGACTGGCAGCTCAGCTGTTGCCATGCATCTTCTGAAGCTGTTCATGTGTTAAAAGGCAGGGCATTAGTCATCTCATATCTCAGTCTGAGTCTATCCCATAAATCTTCATGTCAGCTTCACCATCTGAAATTATTTTCTGCACATTGCATGTTTTCCGTAGTCCAGCAGAGGGCTCTGTTGTGCCTCTTTCATTGTGTAAGAAAGTTGTTATTGAATTTCCTTTATGGTTATCATTTATTCTTATAGTATTATTGCAAAAATATATCCCCTTCAGGATTTATATCTACATTACAAGGATTTAAGCCTCTGGTTCCCATCAGTGGCTCAAAGGCCACATGCGGCCTTTTGCTGGCCCTCTTAGCAGGAGCATTGATTTGCAAAGGGGCCTTTAATAACAGTAATCTCTAGCAGTTTCATGTAACATGTCTCTAGTTTCCGAATGTCTCATACAGCATTACTTTAGTCTCCAACCATTCCTGTGGAACAGTCCCATACAATTTCCTCGAATACATCTTTGGTTTATGACCGTCTTCTCAGTCGTTACATATAATAAATATTTATGGCCCTTTTGAGAAATCAGGGGCCATATACCTCTATACCTTGTAAGATTACAACCCCTGATTTAAGCCAACTTTATTACAGAACTTTACCTTCTTGTGTTCTTTATACAGTATATGGAGAAAGGCCATTTTATCTAATGAATGCCATCAGACCCACCAACCCAAGAAATTGTGTTGCGCTGTGAATATACTCCAACAAACATGTATTAAATAATCAAAATCATATAGTGCTCATACACTGATGAGACTAAAGTGCTATAAGTGCAAAAAAGAAAATCCATCCATATATACAGTGCATCCTGAAAGTATTCACAGCGCTTCACTTTTTCCACATTTTGTTATTTTACAGCCTTATTCCAAAATGAATTAAATTCATTATTTTCCTGAAAATTCTACAAACAATACCTCATAATGACAAGGTGAAAGAAATTTGTTTGATATCTTTGCAAATTTATTAACAATAAAAAAATGAAAAAAAATCCCATGTGCCTAAGTATTCACAGCCTTTGCAATGACAAACATTTGTCTCAAAATTGAGCTCAAGTACATCCTGTTTCCACTGATCATCTCTGAGATGTTTCTACAACTTGATCTGAGTCCACCTGTGGTAAATTCAGTTGATTGGACATAATTTGGAAAGGCACACACCTGTCTATATAAGGTCCCACTGTTGACAGGGCATGTCAGAGCACAAACCAAGCCATGAAGTCCAAGGAATTATCTGTAGACCTCCAAGACAGGATTGTATCGTGGCACAGATCTGGGGAAGAGTGCAGAAAAATTTCTGCAGCATTGAATGTACCAGTGAGCACAATGGCCTCCATCATCTGTAAATGGAAAAATTTGAACCACCAGGACTCTTCCTAGAGCGGGCCGCGCGGCCAAACTGAGCAATCGGGGGAGAAGGGCCTTAGTCAGGGAGGTGACCAAGAACCCGATTGTAAGGAAACCAGCAAAAATCATCTGGCGCGCGCTGATGCGCATGCGCATGCACACGGGAGACCACAGATGCCCGTGCGTGCTTGCGCGCATGTAGCGTGCAGGAGCGCACCCTAGCGCCAGTGTGCGCCATTGGGCCTATTTAAAGGAGGCCCCAGCTACTGATCGGTGCTGACTGGTCTTCAGCTGTGTCCCTGTTACTCTGAACCTGTGTTATTCTGCCTGATTCCCCTTGCTGACCTTGGCTCCCGTTTACCCGGCTCTGAACTCTGTTATACCTGATCTCTGGTTCCTGATCCCGGCTTCCCATCTGACCCGTCTCTGCCTGATGTTCCGGTACCCTGCTGCCCGCCTGTTGACGAACCCGGCTTCCCATCTGACCCGCCTTTGCCTGATGTTCCGGTACCCTGCTGCCCGCTTGTTGACGAACCCGGCTATCCCTGTGACCTGGCCCTGGTGCCCAGCACAACTACCCGAGTGTCTGCAATCACAGTCCTGTGACCAGCTGCGACTTCCTGCTCTGCAACTACAGTCCTGCGACCAGCTGCGACTTCCTGCTCTGCAACTACAGTCCTGCGACCAGCTGCAACTTCCTTCTCTGCAACTACAGTCCTGCGACCAGTTGCAACTTCCTGCAACAGGGTTCCTGGTTTCCACCTGCAGGCACTCGTGTGCCTCCTGTTCATTGGCTCCTTCTGTTTCACTCTCAGCGGGACCTGGACTGGAGATACAAGAGAGGCCGACCTCGTCAATTCAGTCTCCCTTCAGGTATGTGACACCGATGGTCACTCTGACAGAGCTCCAGAGTTTCTCTGTGGAGAGAGGCGAACCTTCCAGAAGAACAACCATCTCTGCAGCACTCCACCAATCAGGCCTATATAGTAGAGTGGCCAGACAGAAGCCGCCACTCTGTAAAAGACACATGACAGCTCACCTGAAGTTTGCAAAAAGGCACCTGAAGGACTCTCAGACCATAAGAAAATTATCTGGTCTGATGATACAAAGATTGAACTCTTTGGCCTGAATGGCAAGCGTCATGTCTGGAGGAAACCAGGCCACCACTCATCAGCTGGCCAATACAATCAGTGAAGCATGGTGGTGGCAGCAACATACTGTAGGAATGTTTTTCAGTGGCAGGAACTGGGACACTAGTCAGGATTGAGGGAAAGATGAATGCAGCAATGTACAGAGCCTTGATGAAAACCTGCTCCAGAGCACTCTGGACCTCAGACTGGGGCAAAGGTTCATCTTCAAACAGGACAACGACCCTAAGCACATAGCCAAGATAACAAAGGAGATGCTATAGGACAACTCTGTGAATGTCCTTCACAAGCCAGAGCCCAGACTTGAACCCGAATGAACATCTCTGGAGAGATCTGAAAATAGCTGTGCACCGACGCTTTCCATCCAACCTGATGGAGCTTGAAAGGTCCTGCAAAGAAGATTGGGAGAAGCTGCCCAAAAAATGTGTGCCAAACTTGTGGCATCATATTCAAAAAGACTTGAGGCTGTAATTAGTGCCAAAGGTGTTTCAACAAAGTATTGAGCAAAGGCTGTGAATACTTATGTACATGGGATATTTTTTCATTTTTAGTTTTAATAAATTTGCAAAGATTTCAAACAAATTTCTTTCATGTTGTCATTATGGGGTATTGTTTGTAGAATTTTGAAGAAAATAATGAATTTAATCTATTTTGGAATAAGGCTGAAACATATCAAAATGTGGAAAAAGTGAAGCGCTTTGAATACTTTCTGGATGCACTGTACATTTAAAGCTGTAAATGTGCATTGATAAATAATAATATTCAATAAAGTGCCAAGTAAGGTATACAAATTAAATAATTTTCAATTGAAAGTCCAAATTATTCAGTTCAAAGCATAAAAAACTTCAAATAATGTTCATTCAAAATGGCAAATCTTCAAATGTGGTATAAAATTGGTAAATGAAATTGACCGAAGAATCCCAATTCCAAATGCTGGTGGTGACACAGGTGCTCCACACGTGCTTAATTACCGTCCAAAAGTGCTCCAAGTGATCCCTTGTCCATGCTCCACCATATATAATAATAAATGGGCACTTGCCACATAAGGAGACCCCAAACCAGGTCTAGCCACGCATTAGTGGGCAACACCCCCCACAGTGGGTATGCAGGTAACACTCCCTTCACAGGACTCGTATGTTGCATGTGTCATCAAAAAGATCACCCGATAATGCGGCCGGTAAGTTGCCACATTCATAAACGAGGCATGTATATAAAAATGGAACACAATCGCTCATTGTGCAATTTACCAGCATAAGAAATCTATTAAAAGAACAGTATTCTACTCTCAAGTAAAATAAATAAATCAGGCATTCAGAAATTTTTGTCCCATGCCCCAGTGGGCGTGCTGATGTCACCGCTATGTCCTCCAATCCAACCCTCAGGGTTGGAGGACATAGCAGTGGTGTCCGCACGCCCGCCGGGGCGTGGGATGATAATTTCTGAATGCCTTAATTTTTTAATGTATTTGGAATGGGAGTTTCTCAGTCTATATCATTTACCAATTTTATGCTACATTTGAAGAGTTGGCATTTTGAATGAACATTATTTAAGTTTTTTTGTGCTTTGGAGTTTGCACAGAATACATGCACATGTTTACAGCTTTACATGTATATATGGATGAATTTCTTTTTTGCACTTATAGCACTTTATTCTCATCAGTGTATGAGCGCTACATGATTTTGAATATTTAATACATGTTTGTTTGAGTATATTCACAACGCAACACACGTGTTTTTTTTTTTTTTTTTTGCTATGTTTTGGCATTGGGATGTGCAATATAGTGAGTGCAGCTGTTTATTAATCATTAATTACTGATTTTAGATCAACAGACTCAGCACCGATTATCTTCTTTGTTTATACATTATCAAATTTGAACCCTGGGCTCTAACAAACAGTACCCTTGTGGCAGCCCCCTTCCGCCCATCACTGCAAAGGTTAAATTCTGTTATTTTAAGAGTTAGAGAAAAGGGCTGTATTACTTGCCCTATTCCTTGTTCCAACAGGCTACTTGCTGTCCTCTTCTCTTCAAAGTTCTGGCCTGTAGGCAGTCAACTCTTTACTATACATGGAGGGGCAAGTGTGCAACCATGTGGGGCTTGGAAAGGAGGCTGCAGAGACCCAGTCACACAAATAGAGGGGGCTTACTGGAGCATAAAATTCGGTAAGAATTACTCCTTATCCCGGCAATCTTTAGACATAATGAGCATTGAAAGTTTATGTGAACCCTCATATGCTATAAGGAAGGGTGCATAGCCAATACGTGTTAGCATCTACTGTATTTGTGCTTTTATACATGTAGCCAATAAAGAATTTTCTTACAAGAGCACTACAAGTTGCTGGCTTTCATCTAATATGTAAACCCTTATCTTGTAAAATACCCCAATCAGTTAAAAATGGAAGCAAAATGCAAAAACATTTGTGTATATGTTATAAGCAAAATTCTAAATACATTTTTTTTCTGTTTTTATTTTTTTGTTTAAGAAGTGATCACATAATTTTTTGTTTTCAGCTGCATATGGAGTTTAGAGAGGTGGGTTGGAGAAACAGCATTTAACTGGTCTTCCCAGTGAATGGCTGCGCAAGAGTGGAGGGAAGGGCACACTTTGAAGGATGTGCTTCGATTCCTAGCCTGGTTCGTGTGAAGTAGGCAGAGGGACTGTCAGGAACACCAGGGATTTCATACAAAGGAAGCAATACAAAGAGAACAGGATACCTTTTAACACATGTACATTGTGTACAGGCAATACAGACACATATATATATAAAATGTGGGGGTATCATTTTTTTTAACCCTTGCATCATGGGGGGGGGGGTTCCAGCATGATTACAGCTTTAAATGTATTTTTTAAATGCAGGCTGTGTAAGTATAGGAATTTAACCTGATATTAGCCTCTTATGCCGCGTACACACAATCGGAATTTCCGATGGGAAATGTTGGATGTGAGCTTGTTTGGCGGTAAGGCCGACCGTGTGTATGCTACATCAGGCATTTGTTGTCAGACTTTCCGCCAACAAATGTTGGCTAACATGTTCCCAAATTTTGCGCAACAAATGTTTGTTGTCAGACTTTCCGATCATGTGTACACAAGTTCGTCTGACAAAAGTCCAAAGTACAAACACGCATGCTCGGAATTAAGGATGAGCCGGAAGCGCTTGGTCTTGTAAAACTAGCGTTTGTAATGGAGATATCACATACGTCTTGTACGTCACTATGTTCGTAATTGTTGGCCAACATTTGTGTGACCGTGTGTATGCAAGACAAATTGGAGCCAACATCCTTCGAACAAAATTCCAAGGTTTTGTTGTCGGAAAGTCTGATCATGTGTACAGGGCATTACAGTCTCTGTACAGCAGGCTGAAGTGTGAAATTAAGGAGCAGTACAAGGAGCCAATTGGTTTGTGCCGACATGAAGCATGCTAATAGTGAAGGGAAAGTAGAATGACAGAGACATGAGCTCATCACTGTCCTGCTTCTGTTTTTACTGTCCAGTCACAGGCTGGGGGTGGGTCCAGGACCACCTGGGCTCACAGGAAGCAGGTTGAGTGATGTGGCCGTCAGACTAAGGACATCTAATGGCAGAAAAAAGTCATCTTTTCATTGAAGGTGAATATTGCTGCAAGATCTAGTTTTGTTAATTTACCTGTTTATTTTTATCTAGTTATTTTTACCTGGAGGGTCTCCAAAGGGAATATGGTACTGAACGTAAAACAGTGCAGCAGTTATTTGTTAAAGTTCAGCATAAATGACTGTGTTGTATAGACTGAAAATCTGAAAGTGTTTCTGCAAAGTTTTGGCCTTTGTAAGTAACCATGAGCTTCTAAAATGGGTCACAGCCCATGTTATTAGTCATTTTTGTAGTTGCTCCCCAAATGGCAAGCAGTATATAGAAGTGAGGCCTAACCCTCCTCTTGATTCCTGTTAGCTGGCAATTCAGCAGTCTAGTTAGCGTCTTCTATTGACACGGATGGATGGGAGACTGTTCAAAATGAACAAAAAAAGCTTTTTATTTGAATGCAATTTGTCCATTCTCTGAAAAGTGGCGTAAGGCTATTAGGGATGGACATTTTGCACCAATTATGCCAAGCCATGCTCCGCTGAATGCTAATGTCCAGAATAGAAAAAAAAATGGGAAGCTAATTCTGTGTAAGGAGAATAATGAGGGGTGTTGCATGCAAGCCAGGAGGAGACAAAGCCTTCTGCTGGAGGATCACAGCAGTTGGGCACAAAACACATTTACCGGCATGGAAACTGTGAGACACAATAAGCTGGGACAAAGGACTGGAAGGCAATTCGTAGACCATTTCTACAGAACAGAACAGCAGCTTTAATAATACATTCAGATAGAAACATTTCTTTAACTACAAACTTGTTACGGTAGTATGCGTATTCGTACGGCCTTGACTGCCTGGGAATGACTTTGTGGCCCATTAAGCCTATACTGTGCTACATATAATTTTTGCCCAGAGTTTTAGCAGAATTCAAGTGTAACAAAAGTGCCAAAGCCATATTTTGAAAAAAAAATAGTTTTTTTTTAAGTAACAGGCAGAAATGAGCCATAGGCTACTAATGTGAGCAAGTACACGCAGCAGCTAAAATCATACATAGAAACATAGAAAAGTGACAGCAGAAAAAAAGACCAAGTGGTCCATCGAGTCTGTCTTTTTAAAACATGATATATATATCTATATAGATGAGATATATATATATATATATATATATATATATATAGATATATATTTATATATAAAATTATTTATTTATGTTTTCGTTACCTTTTTTGTACAGCTCGGTTTGTCCCAAGCTTGTTTGAAGCCATTTACTGTTGACTGTCTCACTACCTCTGCTGGAAGTCTATTCCAAGCACCCGCTACCCTTTCAATAAAATAATACTTTCTAAGATTAGTTTTGAACTTTTCTCCAGTAAGTTTAAGGTCATATCCCTGTGTTGTTGCTCTTGGTTTTTTATATTGAAAATACTGCCCTCTTGAACCTTTTTCAACCCCTTGATGTATTTGAAATCACATTTAGTTTTGGATAGAATTATAAGCATTTCTAGTCAGGTTTTTATGGCTATCTGTGGCTGATAGAGACTTAGCCTCATTTCCTGTTCTACTGACAACAGGTTTGCCAGACAGGAAACGTAGAAAAGTCTGCAACAGGGACACAGATAGGAATAAAAAGCTGACAGGGTTTTTTTTTTTTTTTTTTTTTTTTTTTACACAAAGACACAATTTATTATGAATGATTTATTCGATCTTGCGATCAAATCTTATCTGGTCATTGACATCCACATGCCAATCTTTGTCTAATACATTCTTCATAAGGTTTGTGCAGCACTATATATCATTTTATTTAAAATATTTTTATTGATTTTGCATAGAAAGAGGTTTACAAGCATGTAAAAGCAGACCTTGAATCCAAACACAGTGACAAGGTATTACCAGGTACAAATACCTAGGAAAGGCATCCTGAGGAGAGCTCAACAAGTTTCTAGACCTAGAGATAGCATAAACAGTAAATGCAACATTTAATGACTAAAGCATATTGAAACAGAGATTTGAATACATCAATAGGGGTGTATCCCTTCTGGTAATAGGGCCCAACCTGTAGTGTCCTCCTGCTCTCTAGACACCTAATGTGAACTATCTGGGGTTCCACGCACATCCCACCCCACTGGGAACTTTCTGTGGAAGTGTGCGTAGCGTTCCCCGTTTCACAACCCCAGAGTCTAGGGTCTGGTGAGACGTAGATTGTTGGAGACAATACCGGAGGGGCCCTTATGAACCTTAACCTTTCCGTGGAAGGAAATATAAACCGAAAATTATCCAATAAAGGATGATGGGCCCCCGATGGGCTAATGGAGTCCACCGGGGTGTGCCTTGATAAAATAAAAAAAAATAAACGAGGGAGTTCAACGCCCTGCTTGAAAGCAAAGAGTTAGGGACAAGAGAGTCCAAAAGAGGGGTAAAAAGGAAAGCGAGGTAGGAGGAGAAAGGGAGCAAGGGAGGGGGAAGGTGGGTTAAAGAGAGTTAAGTCCAGAGGGAAGGGGGGGGAGGGATCCTCCTCCTGTCAAACCTGGTATGAGGTTGATGTTCTGGAGGGTCGCCCACGGTTCCCAAGTGGACATAAATCTCCCAACTTTATCGTTAAGCTTAGCTACAAGATGCTCTTGAGACATAATCCATGAAATTTTATTAATACAGCTCCTGAAGGAAACCGAAGGTTTTTTCCAACTTTTAGCTAAGGTAATTTTAGCTCCTAGTAAGATAAAGAAAGAAAGGCCTTGCGCTTGTTTCGATAACCCTGGTATATGTTGGTTGAGAAGGGCGTAGTAAACATTGGGGTAGACCTGTACTTTGAATAAGGACCTAATCATATTGAAAATTCTATTCCAGAACGATCTAATTCGGGGACAAGACCACCAGATATGAAACATTGATCCCTCCAGTTCGCATCCCCTGAAACATAAGGGGGATGTTCCCTGATACATCGACGCCAGTCTGGCTGGAACGTAATACCACCTAGAAATGACCTTAATGCTTGCTTCAATGAGTGATATGTTACATATACCTTTAAAGGAGCGGATCCAATATTTATGCCAATCTTCCGCAGTCCTCGTCTGGGTGGTCTCCTCCTCCCAGGACCCTGTGTAGGCTGGTTTGTCCGATTTTGTAATCAATGCCGAATAGATCAGGGAGATGCCCCCTTTCTGATCCTGAATATTAGCACACCAATGTTCGTAAGGGGTGATGGATAAAGAGTTAGAATTGTTGTGCCAGATTGAATGAAGGAAATGTGAAATTTGTGTGAACCTGAATTTCTCGGAAACAGGCATCTCCAGAGTGTTCTGGCAGTAAGTTAAGGAAATTGGGCCTGTTGCCGTGAGAAAGTGTCCTATGCGGTAGAGTCCTTTATCTGTCCACCATTTGAATGCTTTAATGTTTAGTCCCGGAGGGAATACAGTGTTGTGGAAAATGTGCGCGAGGGGTTTCATTGGCGAGGCCAAAGATGACTGCTTAAGCAATCTAGTACTTAGAGAGATGGAATGAGATAAAGTTGGTGACATGATTGCAGGTCTGACTTTGGGGTCGCACCACAAGAGGTAGTCTAAGGTGTGATGAGGGGTCGCTCTTCTCTCTATAGCGAGCCAATCTGGTTTTGGACCTTGTGAAAATAACATGGAGAATTGGGCCAATTGTGCCGCTTGATAATATGTCCAGAGATCAGGTAGCCCCAATCCGCCCTGGGATTTTAAACGTAGTAGGATACTAGAAGGGCATCTATATCCCTTTCTACCCCAGACGAAAGCTATCATCTCCGACTGTAATTTCCGGAGAAAACTTTTCTTGATTGGGATGGGAAGGGAGCGGAACAAGTACAAGAGTCGTGGGAGAAGAGTCATTTTGACTGCATGTACCCTTCCCAGCCAGGATAGACCACACTTTGCCCATTTATCTAGTTCAGCCCTGCATTTACTAAACATAGGTATGTAGTTCGTTTTAAAAAGGTCCCCGATGTCCGCTGTGAGGTTGACTCCCAGATAACGAATGAAATTCGGAGCCCACGGGAAGTCAAAAGTGCTCGTGAGTTGGGGTAGAATGTTGTCCGGGACCGAAATGTTTAACGCTGTGGACTTGCCCATATTGACCTTCAAGCCTGAGACTGCGCTGAATGCATTGAGGGTTTTGTATATTTCGGGGACGGAGATGAGCGGGGAGGTTACATAAATCATAAGGTCGTCAGCGTAGAGGGCACATTTGTGTTCCTGCTCTCCGCTCTGAACCCCCTTAATGTCTGGGTTTGACCTAATAGCTATAGCTAGGGTTTCGATCGCTATCGCAAAGAGGAGTGGGGAAAGGGGACAACCTTGTCTGGTGCCCCTGCCTATTGGGAACGAGGTGGAGTATCTGCCCATCAGGCGAACCTGCGCTGACGGGTGTGAATACAGGGAGCGAATCAGATTCAGACAATTTGAACCAAAGCCCCATTTATGTAAAGTATCAAATAGATAAGTCCAATCTATGGAATCAAAAGCCTTATGAAGATCTATTGATAAAAGGAAACCGGATTGGGGAGGACTTCCATCCCAGTGTGACTTTAACAGTGAGATAATGTCTATTGTACGTCTGATCTGATCCGTCCCCTGACGTCTAGGAATAAACCCCACCTGGTCCCTATGGATGTATGAAGGGATAAAGCTTGACAACCTGTTTGCCATTATTTTTGTAAGAATCTTAATGTCATTATTGATTAATGATATTGGGCGATAATTACCCACCTCACTGGGGTCTTTTTCTGGTTTGGGGATCATTGAGATATAGGCTGAGTTTAGATCTGTACTTAAAGGGGTACCCTTCCTAAGTGAATTAAAGAATTTTGCGAGGTGCGGGGCTAGAGTTGGAGCAAATTTTTTATAGTATCCCGTGGAAAATCCATCCGGGCCCGGGGCTGAGCCTAGTTTCAAAGCTTTGATTGTGTCTACGATTTCTGTCTGGGAGAAGGGGCTCTCCATCAGGTCGCTATGCTCTTTCAAGATGGAGGGTAGGTCTATGGAATTCAGGAAATCCTGTTGTGATTTGGAGATATGAGGCTGGTGCGGTTGATATAAGTCCGCATAGTAATGGAGAAAGGCCTCCATTACTTTAACGGGGTTCTGAGAAAGGTCCCCGGACCGAACCTTTATTTTAGGGAATGCTAGAGATCTGGGTTTGGGGCTAAGCTTTATTGCCAGTTTGGAGCCTATTTTGTCTTTTTGGGAGTATAATTTGGCACCCGACCATCTAAGTTGTTCCTCTGCTGACGTAGTTAGTATCATATTCAACCGAGCTCGGGCTTTATCTAATTTGTCTAAAAGATCAGGGGACGGGTTTAATTTGTGGGCTTTTGAGAGAGCCTGGAATTCTGCTGTGAGTTTACGTGTGTCTGCTTTATGTGCTGACCTCAACTGGGACGTGATTTGAATTATTTTCCCCCTAAGCACTGTTTTGTGTGCCGCCCATACGGTTTCGGGGGAGACCTCGTCTGTGGCATTTATGGTAAAATAATCCTTAATGGCTCCCTCTATGATGGTGCATTGAACGGGGTCACTTAAGATGGATTCCTGCAGTCTCCATCTTGGGGGGGTTTGAGCGATCCGAGGCTCTTTTAGTGATTAGGGTGACCATAGAGTGATCCGACAGGGGGGTGTCCACGATCTTGGATTTTAAAATCAGCGGGATCGTGTGTGGGCTGGTAAATATGTGGTCTATCCTGGCATAGGAGCTATGGGGGGCTGAAAAGTGGGTGTAATCTTTAGAACGTGGGTTCAGTTCCCTCCAAATGTCTATTAAACCCTTATTATGCAGGATTTTAGCTATTTTAGAACTTTGTTTGGTCGGGCGTTTGGGTCTAGGAATACCGGAACTTGACTTGTCCAGTGCGAAGTCAAATGCTGTGTTGGAGTCCCCACCAATAAATACTGTGCCCTTCAGCAGTGGTTGTATCTTATCCAACAGGGCGACCAAAAAGGTCTTCTGGCCCTTGTTAGGTGCATAATATGAGACAAAGGTGTACAACACCCCATCTATAGTCCCGGAGACCAAGATGTAACGACCCAGGGGGTCCAACACAACCTCTGAGTCCGCTAAGTTAATGTGTTTTGCAAAACATATTGCAACCCCCTTCGTTTTGTTTTTGGCGGAGGCAAGGAAAAATTGTGGGAATTGATGATGTATGAAAGAGGGTTTGTAAGAGGAAGGGAAGTGAGTCTCTTGAAGAAAGAGGATATCTGCGTGCATGGACTTGTAGAGCTGAAAAAGCTTTCTACGTTTTGTGGGGGAGTTGAGGCCCTGTGTGTTGTGAGAGATGATCTTAAGGGAATCCGACCCTAGGGTAGAGTTAGCCATCCAGTGGGGTTATGTGGTGTACTCTGCAGATAAAGGACTTACCGGACTGACGAGTGCCCAGGGGATCCAAGTGATAGAGTAAGCGCCAGGCTATCTTGTTAGGTCCTGGGAGCAGCGACCGAGACTGGACTCTGCATCTGTAAATATGGGGGAACAGGAAGAGGGAAAAGAGTTGGAAAAAGATGAGCATAAGAAGAAAAGAAGACACCAGCGTTAGTTTAACCTTCAATATTCTAATTGATTGAACGTGCAAGAGACAATGCATATAACTTGGGGGGGCTCTAGGCTTCCCCCTTATCCCAGGGTAAGACGGGAAACTCCCCCTTACCCCTAAATCCTGAGAAGACCGGTGTACCATTCCTGGAAGCACCAGTAAGAGAGCCAAAGGCAAAAAAAACAATTGCCTTTGGGTCCAAGGGGAGGCGCAATGTTGCCACCTCTACCCCGCCACCTTGAAAAATAAACTATAATGGAGGGGGAAGAGAACTGGATTTCCTCCTCACTTTAACTGTTAGAGCGAACCAGTGAAAGTGCTATGAAAAAAAAGAAAAGCTAAGACAAAAAGTAAAAATACAGACCTCTGAGAAGAATATGGAAGCAGTGAAACAAAAACTCTCAGTAATGCAATTTCCAGGGGTCTGGAGAGTTAGGGGGGGGACCCCTCCAATAGCAGCTAATAGCAACCTATTTAGCAACAGACTATACCTCCGTCCCAAGAACCGTGCCCCTCCCCCCTAACCCCATGTAAAGGCAATAGCCCCAAAAAGTCGGAACCCCGAGTCCCAGAGAGCCAGGGGGGTGGACCCCTAACCCCCTGAGAGCCGGGGCCGAACCTCTCCCCCCCAACCATCTGTAAATTGAGATTAAAAAAGAAAAGTAAAAGTCCCGGTTGGGCCGTGTTGACCGAAGCTGGTCCTGAGGACCAGAGTCCAGCTACGCTATGGTGATCCTGGAGTCATCCGCTGTACCTAAGTGCTGATGTTCGCGGACAAAGAAGGGAGGTGTATCTTCGGGGGGAGTGGGACACAACAGTGTTTCTGTGTTAGAGAGGTCCTCCAAATTAGGACCCTTGATGGGAGTAGGGATAAAGAGGGTCTGAGAGTTCGAGTCAGGCCGGTGTGGCCAAAAGAGAGAGTCCGGACCAGGGCCCTGATCCTGCTATGTAAGCGACATCAAGTTGGAAAGTTTTCTTTGGATCGTTTATACCCTTGCTTCAGCCAGGAGGGTTGTAGTGGGCTTGCTGGAGGAGGACGTTTCGTGGAAGCGGGTGTGTTTCTGCTCTGCGTATGGGGTGTCGGGTCGTGAGAGATGAGACCCAGTTGGAGGAACAGGCGTTCTCCTTCAGGGAGGGTAGAGAAGCCAAAGTTCTTGTTTTTATAAGCAAAATTGAGGCGCAGAGGGAAGGACCAACGGTAGGAAATTTCTTTCTCTATTAAGCATTGGATCAACGGTTTAAGGGAGCGCCTTTTCTGGACCGTGTAAGGGCATAAGTCCGCAAAAATTTGAATCCTGTGGCCTAGCAACTTGAGGTCGTCTGAGGTCCTGGCTTTCTTCATGACCTCCTCCTTAACTGAGTAAAAATGAGGCTTCACGATTATATCGCGAGGCAGACCATCTGAACGTGGGGGCTGTAGTGCTCTGTGCGCTCTGTCAATCTCCAAACGATGATCTGAGATGTCAGGGATAAGGTTTTTTAGCAGTCGTTTGACAGCAGCGTGAGTGTCCTTTTCGGTCTCTGGAAGACCCCTAATACGGAAATTGTACCTTCTTGATCTATTCTCGAGGTCGTCGATTTTGGAGAAGGCAGATTCAAGTTGGTCCTGCAGGTCCTGTATTCTGTCTGAGTTTTGGTTGATGCGGGAAGCTGCCTGGTCAGCTTTCTGCTCAATGTGATCGATCCTCTGCCCCAATTGCTGTAAGTCCACCTGTATGGAGGAAGTAATTTGAGCAGCGTTCTGGGCCAGGCTTTTGGAGAGTAAATGAGTAAAAGCCTCCATCATGGAGGGGAAGTCTGTGGGCGCAGGGATGTTTGCTGAAGCTTCCGTTACTGTTAATAGCATCCCTGTATGTGGGTCTGTCATAGGGGTAGATGGATAGCCGGCTCCCATCCGCCCCAGCAAAGATTCGGTCGATGAGGGAGAAGCGGTCCGAGGCAGTGGGGGAAAGTCCATACCTGGGGAGGATGGGGACTGATTGTCCTGATCTGCAATGGATTCCTCCAGAACTCCTGTGCTGAGGGGAGAGCCTCGTGGGGCCGCCGCCATCTTGGCATAACTGACCGGAGCTGCTGCCGCCGTCATCTGGACCGTCAGGTTTCTCCTGACAAGCGCCGTTTTTAGGGGTTATGTGCTCGGGGGCTTCCCCCACCTGTATATCCTTATTTGGTGCCTGGGGGTTCGCTCAGGACGCTATGGTGGCGATCGAGGGGTAGCGGTGGAGCGGAGCTCTAGCAGCCGGTGGCCATCTTAGCCGCTGCCACGCATGCGCCTCCCTGACAGGGGTTTTAGCCTTTCCCATACTTTATAAGAAAAGCATTCTTATTTCTGTCTGTGGTGTTGTTGGAGAGTTATCACTTCCTGTCTGCTAAAATGTTGTCAGTAGGACAGGAAGTGAGGGTACATTTTCGAACCAAACCCTGGATATCATTAAAACCTGACCAGGATTCTAACTCTCCCCTGCTTTATTCCCAAGATATTGTTTTCTATACTTTAAAGGCACTGTGCTGGAATGTAAACTGAGCTGCGCATGCACTATGTTCTGCAGAAGACACTTGGCAAGCAGCTAAGTTTTTATGTTATTGCAGAAGATTACATACATTGCAATAAAGAGCCTGCCTGTTCTGTTTTTTTTAGTATTACATTTATTATTACATAGTCTAATATTCTAGCATTTGTATGAAAATTCTCAGTATGTTCGATGTTCTGATGAATGTCTTAGTATTGTAAGCTGTACCGAGCAGGGCTATGATTTCTCCTGTATTGAATTGTATTGTAACCATACTGTCTGCCCTCACGCTGTAAAGCGCTGCGCAAACTGTTGGCGCTATATAAATCCTGTATAGTAATAATAATGTTGTTCAAAAAACTTCAGAAACGTCAAAATTTCATTTGCTTTAACTGTCAATTTTCGAATGGATGTAATTTCCCAAACGAAAATTACGTACATAGAAATTTGTTCGTAAAAAAAAATTCCATCCTGCTTCTTCGAATTTCCCTCTTGCCTAGGTTGAAAACAAGTGCTAATTTGACCCCAGTAATGATTACAGAATATATTCTTTACCCACCTCAGCCCCGGAAGGATTTGCCCCCTCAATGACCAGGCCATTTTTTTGCGATACGGCACTGCATCGCTTTACCTGACAATTGCGCGATTGTGCAATGCTGTACCAAACAAAATTGACGTCCTTTCTTTCCCACAAATAGAGCTTTCTTTTGGTGGTATTTGATCACCTCTGCAATTTTTATTTTTTGCACTATAAACAGAGTGACAATTTTGAAAAAAAACCCAAAAAACTTTTTTTTACTTTTTACTAATACTGTCAGAAACCATGAACCAGACCGAGACAGAAGTACAGTAAAATCACACTTGTTTATTAATAAAAATAAAAAGGTAAATGGAGTAAGCGTAGTCAAAGCATAGCCAGAGTCCAGTAACCGGATCGGGTAGTCAGCCAAGCCAGAGCTCAGTAACCAGATCGGGTAATCAGCCAGGCCAGAAGTCAGGGATCCAAGTAGAGGAACAGCAAGCAGGATAAGGAGCCAGATCGGTTGTCAGCAAAGCCAGTCTTTAAACAGGAACGCAGGAGATAGTTTCTTGTGATGTGACCAAGGCGAAGGCAGGAATGAAGTGAGCTGGAGATCTTTAAGTAGGCGGGACTGAGCAGATCCACAACAGCTGGTTAACTGTAGAGAGAGATGAGAGCTGGCAATTAGCCGACAGCTAAGCGGCCAGCTCAGAGAAGGAAGGGCTGAGCCAGCCCTGACAAATACATATCCAAAAAAAAATAATTTTTTCATCAGTTTAGGCTGATATATCTTCTTCTACATATTTTTGGTAAAAAAAAATCGCAATAGGCGTATATTGATTGGTTTGCAAAAAACTTATTGCGTCTACAAACTACGGGATAGATTTAGGGACTTTTATTTGTATTTTTTTATTATTTTTACTGGTAATGGCGGCGATCTGTGATTTTTAGCGGGACTGTGACATTGTGGCGGACAAATCTGACCCCAAATGACACTTTTTGGGGACCAGTACACTGAAAAATGCACTGAGCAATGTAAAAATGACACTGACAGGGAAGGGGTTAACACTAGGGGGTGATCACGGGGTTAAGTGTGTTCCCTGGGTGTGTTCTAACTGTGGGGGGGGGGGGCTGCCTGGGACATGACAGAGATCTATGTTCCCGATCAATGGGAACAGTAGATCTCTGTCCTGTCTCCTGTTAGAATGGGGATCTGCCTTGTTTACAAAGGCGGATTCCCATTCTGCCTCTGTATACCGCGATCGCGGGTCGCCGGCGGACATGCTATCGCGCCTGCGCGAGCTGGTGTACAGCTACGGGGATTTGCCGCTTGGTCGGCAAGCGGTTAAAGTGAAGTTCCGCCCAAAAATGGAACTTCCGCTTTTCGGATTCCTCCCCCCTCCGGTGTCAAATTTGGCACCTTTCAGGGGGGAGCAGATACCTGTATAATCCCACTTCTGGACATAGATTGCCACAGTATCCATGGCAATCTACGCCATGTCCAGCCCCTCCTCCGCCCTGGGAGACACACAGGTCCCAGAAGACAGCAGGGACCAGTGGGATCGCGCAGCAGGACTCGCGCATGCGCAGTAGCGAACCAGGCTGTGAAGCCGCAAGGTTTCACTTCCTGATTCCCTTACCGAAGATGCCGGCACCTGCACCCCGGAGCCGAGGGACAGATCGGCTTCAGGTGAGAACATCGCAGGCACCCTGGACAGGTAAGTGTCCTGATGTTAAAAGTCAGCAGCTGCAGTATTTATTTATTTTTAGCTGCTGACTTTGATTATTTTTTTTTTCCTCCTGGCAGCAGCATTTTGGCAGAATAAATGCTTGTAATGCAATGTAATAGAATAGTTTATTGAAACGAATTACCGCTCAAGCACTAAACGTGTTTATATAAAAAGGGGGAGGGGGACTTTGTGCCACTTTAAATTAAATGTATGTGAATACGTCTCCATCCCTGATTCAGTAGAAACAAAAAAAAAAGAATGGGACTTTATATGAGGTATGTGCGGCAACAGAAAAGCAGTCAGTGTAAAAACCACAATGTTTATTGCTTAGTAATGATTACAAAACATATTAGAAAAATCCATTCTTGGGCTTGTGTCCTTATTGACAACATGTTACAAACATTGTATGTAGAACTGGCGACAACAACAAATTGATACATTGTATAATAAATATATGAACGCTGCATCAAGATAATACATTGTAGGATAAATATGTAGCAGGTATCCTAGATGACACGGACCACCTCACAAACAGTATAAAGATAAAATCTGTATATATAAAAATGGTTGAACCATCTATTGAAGATGAAATGCATCAAATAAGCCCTACGCGTTTCATGGATTTATTCCACTCTTCAGGGACAAATGCATTAAATATATATGAGCTAAATATAAAGTGGTGAAATTGCAACAAAAGTGCCGCTCAAGGCATCCGTCACGGGAGCTGAGGTACTGGGACCCAAGGAGTGGAACAGAAGCATAAATCAAACCTCCACAGGAAAGGAATATCCAGAGGTGATGTGTGTAGGCTCCAATACTTGAACAAGAAGCCATGATCTAGATGAGTGTGTGGAGTATGCACAGTGTAAGATGCCAGAAGGGATGGCTGTTACATATTTATCCTACAATGTATTAGCTTGATGCAGCGGTCATATATTTATTATAAAATGTATCATTTATTGTTGTTGCCAGTTCTACATACAATGTTTGTTACATGTTGTCAATATGGACACAAACCCATGAAGTCCCATTTATTTTTTCTTTGTTTCTGCTAAACGTGTTTAGGCACATAAAGCGTTTTTTCTGTCAAAATGCCGCTGCTCCTGGATAGACTGGCTGTGAGGTTATTTTTCTGTCTCTAAACGCCCCTGTGTCTAAACTCCTGTAAACACCTATGTGTGCATAGACACATAGGCTAACATGCAGGGGCATTTAGAGGCAGGAAAAACAAACAAAACAAACGTCACGAGAAGCATCAGAAGAAAGTCCAGTGTACACGAGGTCTTATACTTTCGAAGTGTTAGTTCTCTTTATCAAAAAACTGCCAATGCAGGTTAAGGGTGCCTGTAGATAAAAACAAACTGTTCTGCTTTGACCAAAGATAAACAATGCCCTTGCTGAATGTGTAGGCCAGGGGTTGGCAACCTACGGCCCGTGGGCCGCACCCAGCCCGCCTCTAAATGTCCGGCCTGTCAGTGCATGTAATGAATTTATGTGCACCCGGCCCGCGGACATTTTAAGTAAGAGCGGAGCAGGAAGCTGAATGAACACGGGAGAGGCACACAGCAGCGCTGATAAGACAACGGGAGCTTCAACAGTTAACTTTCCAGGTGATGGGTTGCTAGGTGGTCCTAGAAACCCATCACCAGCTTGTAAATGAACTCCTGAAGCTCCCACTGTCTTATCAGCACTGCTGTGTGTCTCTCCCGTGCTCTCAGTCGGCTTCCTGCTCCGCTCTGCTCTGTGTCCCTGTCTGCTTGGGGCTAGGTAGGAAAGGGCAGAGCTGCGGGGGGAGGGGGCTGTGTAATATGCAGGGGGTGTGCGTGTGTGTGTGTGTGTGTGGGGGGGCGGTGTAATATGCAGGGGGTGTGTGTTGGCAGGGGGCTGTGTAATATGCAGGAGGGCTGGGTATGGGGAGGCTGTGTAATGTAAAGGGGTCCAGAGCTATGGGGGCTGTGTAATGTGAAGGGGTCCAGAGGTGCGGGAGCTGTGTAAGTTTCTTGTATTTTGTTGATTAATATTATCATACAGCAGGATAGGGATCAGGGCACTGCTATAAAGTGAAAACCATCTTAATGTGCAGCAAGGCAGTTTTCACTTTATAACGCCAGCATCAGTGGCCGGGTGTCACAAGGAAAGGGTCCAGAGACATGCTGGAGCAGCATGAGCGCAATGGAGAGGGTGAGTATTAGTTGAACAAACTAATCGCTGCAGGGAAGGGGGGGGGAGACCCTGCAGCGATGCCAGAGCCTTGAGGGAGTGAACCTGCATGCTCCCTCAGGGTGAACTGGCTTTGTATTCGTGAAGCACCTTAAAGTGAGGTAAACCTGTACTGTTATTATTACTATGTTGGGATTATTATTATCTTCATTTATTAGCAGGTGAATGCGGCCCTGCATGCATTCACATACGTTGAATCCGGCCCTTAAAGAGTAACTCTTTTGTTGAGAAAAAAACATTCCCCTCTGGGTGATCTATAATACATTGCAAGGAACAACCTTTGTTGCAGATTTTTTGTTATTCTGAAGTAATCCCTGTATGTCCCTCTGAGCCTCAGTGCTGAGTGGGTCTAATGAGAGTGGCTTCATAATTATCTATCAGGTGTGCACCTGCAGGGCTCTAATAAGGAAATCTGCTGGGCCTGCATCCCTTTAGACGTGTTCCTACTTGGAGTGTCTCACCAAAAATGAAATTTTTATGGCAGGGGATGCCTGAAATCTGATTTGTATCTTAGGCAGACTTCTGGGAAAATTAGTGAGCCAATCACACAAGCAGGAAATTATGTTTATGGGGAGTGATCAGTAAACACTCTGTGTACAGAACAGCTCCAGGTAGCCATATTGCATTCTCAGAAAATTACAGTGGCTGCAGATTGAAAAGGAAATGTAATTTTTAATAACATTCAATTACAATATGACTTATGTCACAATTGTATACGCTATATTATTTTTTCTTTATTTGCTCTTTTTTTTCCCCCACGAACGTGGAGTTACCCTTTTAAGTGGAAAAAGGTTGTTAACCCCTGGTGTAGGCCTTTTACGTACCTCCTGAAGCCTGACTGCCAAACTTCCAGAGATGGCATCATCCCATCCTGCCTTGTTGCTAGCACGTTGCTAAGACTCTCCCAGCTGTTTCTGCTCACCCCCACCATCTTAGGAGTGAGCTCTCTAACCCAAGCATGTGTGTGGTCTACTACCTCCTCCATCGCAGCATTGCTGAGCTCAAAACTACTGCAACAGGTGAGAGAGACCGCATGCAGGAGAGGGTTTAAATCAGCAGGGAGTGATTTTGCAACAATGTAGGACAGGATGAAGCCATCACTGGGAGTTATTCAGCCAGGCTTCAGAAGGTATGTAACTAGCCTACACCTATAGCAAGGGCATTATTTAACTTTGGCCAAAGTTGCACAGTTTTTTTTAATATGTACAAACACCCTTCCCTTATCTGCATGAGCATTTTTTTGGTGAAGGTGAACTAATTCTTTAAACACCTATAAATGAGGAACACACAGGTTACCAAAAGACGCTCACCACACATTCAGCAACAAGTGGGTATGTATTTCTGATTGCTACTTTACAAAGTGTTATCGGGATCTGAACTCTTCCCCCACAAATGACATTCTCAGTGGGGGGAATGATCACATGGTAATTATGAATTTCCTTTGGCAGAAGATAACTATTAAATATACAGATCTGGAATATATAGTACTTTTTTACTTGTAGTGGTCAGAATTTTTTTGAAGCTGTTAGACTGCAGTAGCCCCTACTGGAGTCCTTTAACATATAATTGCATAGATGGCTGTGTTTGGAAATGAACATACCCTGTGCGTGACTAAATTGTGACACCACTATGGTATGTGACAGTATTAAAAACAGCAGATTTAGAGCTGTGTATTTCACTTGGTCTCTTGGCAAGACTTCTGTTTGCTTCATCAAACACTTGAAAGCTGCAGCAGTTGTAAAGCCTGTCACTTGGCAGAATTTCACTCTGGCGTTTCCAATGACTCTTGATTCAGGCACTGGAAAGAAAATTGCATACATGCCCCTTGCTTTAATACAACATTTAACACAGGGAAGGATTTTGTGTTTGTGTTATTAAAACAGAACACAGTCGAGGAAATTCATAAAGTGTGTTGTAGATACCCTTTAGAATTCTGTAGGGGTACAGCACTGAATTCCAAAGTCGCTTTTATTGAAAATATTTTTTTTTAAGAACAACAACCGGAGAGCAGATCATCTTTCCTACATGAATCTGTCAATGCCAGCACTGATGGAGGACCTGCCCATACTAGACTTTCCTACCTCAGTGACAGTGCTGGTGCCCAATCAGAGACAGGTACATGAATCTGCTAATGTGAAAACTGAAAAATCAGTGCTACTACCCATACAACAGATAGATAGCAGAGCTCCTGGGTGCTCGATTTACAGTTGCTGGCAGAGTAGAGTACTATAGGAAAGATGATCCACACTCTGGTTGTTGCTCTTAAAAAAATCTTAATTTTATTGAAAAGCCACAGTGTAAACACAGATAAAATCAGTTGTCGGGTTTCAGCCTATAGGGCCTTAGTCATAACTGACTAAGGCCTTATAGGCTGAAACGCGTCAACTGATTTTATCAGTGTTTTACACTATGGCATTTCAATAAAATTAAGAATTTTTTTTTTTAAGAGCAACAACTGGAGAGTAGATCATCTTTCCTACATTAATCTGTCAATGCCAGTACTGATGGAGGACCTTCCCATACTAGACTCTCCTACCTCAGTGTGCTTCCTTCCTCCTTGGCCTCTATGCTGTCACACTGATAGGCATGTGGCCGAGAAGTTTCACACTAGCGTTGGACGGAGTCTGATGGGGAACTGAGAAACTAGTTCCTCATCAGACCCGCTTTACTCTTGATTGTTAGCGGATGTCAGTGGGTGGATCCATAGCAGCTATTAAGTCTAAAAGCAACTTTGGAATTCACCCACTGTCTTTAATCACAGACAAGGCGGACCTGATGGGGAACTAGTCTCATACTCCGACAGATTTGAGTTGTCAGTTGGGAGGAACCTGATGGGGTGAACTCTGAGACTAGTTCCCATCAGGTCCACCTTGCCTGTGATCCGCCCACTGCCATCCCTTGTCAATCACAGGCAAAGCAGATTCCTTATCAGGCTCCACCCAATGTCGGCTCAGTGTGACTTGCCTCACTGGTTGCTAGGATGCAGCTGGCCTTTGTCCTAGCAACCAATGCTGTAAATGTACAACCCCAGTTCCAAAAAAGTTGAGATGCTGTGTAAAATCTACATAAAAACAGAATGTAATGATTTGCAAATCTCATGAACCCATATTTTATTCACAGTTGAAAATAGAAAACATTGAGAAAATGTACCATTTTAAGAAGAAAAAATGAGGTAATTTTGACATTGAAATTCTCAAAGTTGGGAGAGAACAATAAAAAGCTGGCAAAGTAAGTGGTACTAACAAGGAAGAGCATTTTACAACTAATTTGGTTAATTGGCAACAGGTCAGTAACATGATTGGGTATAAAAAGAGCATCTTAGAGAATCAAAGGGGGCTATTTACGAAAGGCAAATCCACTTTGCACTACAAGTGCAAAGTGCACTAAAAGTGCACTTGGAAGTGCAGTCGCTGTAGATCCGAGGGGGACATGCAAGGAATATAAAAAACAGCGTTTTAGCTTGCACATGATTGGATGATAAAATCAGCAGAGCTTCCCCTCATTTCAGACCTACCCCTCAGATTTACAGTGATTGCACTTTCAAGTGCACTTTCAGTACAATTTCAAGTGTACTTTGCAATTGTTGTTTGCACTTGTAGTGCAAAGTGGATTTGCTTTGTAAATAACCCCCAAAGTGTCTCAGAAGTAAAGAGGGGCAGAGGTTCACCAATCTGTGAAAGAAAAGCTGAAAAGGCATTTCTTTTAGAGTCTATCGCAGCCATAATGACCGATTCTAACTGTGGCTCCGATGGGGACACAGATGTGCAGAAAGACTCTGATAGGGACACAGTTGGATGGGGAGTGTCGGTGCACAGCCATTTTCAGATCTCTCCAGAGATGTTCGATCGGGTTCAAGTCTGGGCTCTGGCTAGACCACTCAAAGACATTCACAGAGTTGTCCCGTAGCCACTCCTTTTGTTATCTTGGCTGTGTGCTTAGGGTCATTGTCCTGTAGGAAGATAAACCTTCACCTCAGACTGAGGTCCTGAGCGCTCTGGAGCTGGTTTTCATCAAGGATGTCTCTGTACATTGGTGCATTCATTTTTTTCCTTCGATCCTGACTAGTCTCCCACTCCCTGCCGCTGAAAAACATCCCTACAGCATGATGCTGCCACCACCATGCTTCACTGTAGGGATGATATTGGCTAAGTGATGAGCGGTGCCTGTTTTCCTCCAGACATGATGCTTGCCATTCAGGCCAAAGAGTTCAATCTTTGTTTCATCAGACCAGAGAATTTTGTTTTTCATGGCCTGAGAGTCCTTCAGGTGCCTTTTTGGCAAACTCCAGGCAGACTGTCATGTGGCTTTTACTGAGGAGTGGCTTCCGTCTGACCACTCTACTATACAGGCCTGATTGGTGGAGTGCTGCAGAGATAGTTGTTCTTCTGGAAGGTTCTCCTCTCTCCACAGAGAAAGGCTGGAGCTCTGTCTGAGTGGCCATTGGGTTCTTGGTCACCTCCCTGACTAAGGTCCTTTTTCTTTGATCGCTCAGTTTAGCCGGACGGCCCCCTCTAGGAAGAGTTCTGGTAGTTCCAAACTTCTTCCATATATGGATGAGGGAGGCCACTGTGCCCATTGGGACCTTCAGTGCTGCATAAATTTTTCTGTACCCTTCCCTAGATCTGTGGCTCGGTACAATCCTGTCCAGGTCTACAGATAATTCTTTGGACTTCATGGCTTGGTTTGTGCTCTGACATGCACTGTTAACTGTGGGACCTTATATAGACAGGTGTGTTTCTTTCCAAATCATGTCCAGTGAACTGAATTTACCACAGGTGGACTCCAATTAAGTTGTAGAAACAGCTCAAGGATGATCACTGGAAACAGAATGCACCTGAGCTCAATTTTAAGTGTCATGGCAATGGCTGTGAACAATGTGCATGTGCTTTTTTTTCATTTTTTATTTTTAATAAATTTGCAAAGATTTCAAACAAACTTCTTTCATGTTATCATTATGGGGTATTGTTCGTAGAATTTTGAGGAAAATAATGAACTTAATCCATTCTGGAATAAGGCTGTAACATAACAAAATGTGGAAAAAGTTTGCTTTTGGGTTAAAGTGGACCTTCAGTCATTTTTTCAGCTTTCCATATATTAAATCTTCTGCCCTTGTTGTTTTAACTTTGAAGAGTAAAACTTTTTTTTCTGCCAGTAAATGGCTTATACAGCCCACTTCTGCCGCGTACACACAAGTGGATTTTTCGAACGGACTGGTCCAACGGACCGAGTCCGGCAGACCATCCGACCGTGTGTGGGCTTCATCGGACCTTCAGCAGACTTTTTCTGTCAAAAATCTGACAGACTTTAAATTTGGAACATGTTTCAAATCTTTCCGACGGACTCGAGTCTGGTCGAAAAATCCGCTCCTCTGTATGCTAGTCCGATGGACAAAAACCGACGCTAGGGCAGCTATTGGCTAGTAGCTATCAACTTCCTTATTTTAGTCCGGTCCTACGTCATCACGTACGAATCCATCAGACTTTGATGTGATCGTGTGTAGGCAAGTCCGTTCGTTAGAAAGTCCGTCGAGAAGTCCGTCGGAAAGATCGTCGGACCTTTGCTGCCGAAAAGTCCGCCCGTGTGTGCACGGCATTCCTGTTTCTTTTCTGGTAAAAAGCCTAGGCTTATGACATCACGCACAGCTCTCTCTCACTCACGTGAGTTTGCCACGAAGGGAAGGGGAATGAGTCATAAGAGGGGCAAATGAGAGCTGCAGAGCTGGAAGTGTGCCTCCTGTGTGTCTGTGTAAATCCAGGAAGTGAACAGGCAGCAGCTTCATCTGCCCACAGTTAAAATGGCTGCAGCCAGACTTAGTGGAGGGAGATTTCTGCAGCATATTTGGCAAGTACAGAATCACAATATATATAAAATAATATGCAAAGTGGATGGAGGGAAGCTTCAGAATGGCAAAGATGTTTTTATTACAAATTATGTGAGTGACCGAAGTTCCTCTTTAAATACTTGAAGCCTGTATAACTCCCTATCTGACCCTTTCTTCAGTTCCTTCCTTTTTAATCTCAACTCCTGCCAGAACTTTTTAAGTTTATGAACAGAAGAATTGGTAAGCTGCAGTATAATAAATGTTTGCTTTTGGAATTAATACTGCTTTAAAAATTAAATCAAAGGTAGAAAACCCACCATCTTTCATCCATTATTTCATCTTTAATTTATTTATGTCAAGCAGGGATCAAAAGGCTGAATTACTTAGGAGACTGCTGGTTTCCAGTTGGCACTGCTTAATATTTTAGATGGATTACATGTTGTTGTATAGCTTTGTTTTTAAATCACATTGAGTAATATCCAGGATGTTGTATTTCTTCAGTCTTGTGTTGGGGTAACATCTTGCAAGGTGAAAGTCGCTCACTTATATAGAGTTTAAAGTGATCCCATGCTCCTGTTAACCCTCCAAAATTGCAATTTTCATCCAAAGCAGGTACTTGCTGGGGCAGCTTGGGAGACCTGAAACCCAGGTTGCTTTATTATGCAAATCTCCACCTCACCTAGAATCAGGACTTGGACCCACCTCCTCTTTCACTTTACTATTAAACAGTAATTTTATTCATCATAATCATACTCCAACAGAGAGACATTAAAGTCATCAAGCTTCATGCTACCAAGCACTATGGCGCTACCTATACTAAAGCCTTAACCCTTGGCCCTAAAGATAGAGCTTTGTCTCTGTTCATTTTTCTTCTCCTCAGAAACTAACCAAATGTGTTAAGATGCATTTATTTGATGAAAGACTAGTTTTGATAAAAGATTCATGTCTTTCAGAGGCTGGTGGCACTACATTTTGGATGAGTTTAATAAATTATCATTTTCATCAAACAGGATTGATTAGTAGTTTTAGCAATCTCCATTTGAATTAGACCAATTTGGTCTTTTTGTTGTTGTCTTAAATGATTTTATTTTTCAAGTGAAAGATTTTGGGAGAGTTTAAATGTATCATTATGTGTATTGCCATCCCTGGAACTCTTGTTTCTTAGGATACCCGGTCTTCAGATTTAGACATTAGCCCACCTTTCAAGGAGGAAAACTCAAGTGATTGCTTCCTCACACTGTTATAATGCAATCCTGGAACACTATTCTTCAGTGTTTCAGGGTGAGAGGTAGAAACTGAATGTCTTTGTTATAGATTATTAAATCTTATACAGTTTCCTGCATTGTAATCTCTAGAAGTTTCTAGTCCTATCCAGGTCCACCCTGTAGTTGTATGCATTTCTGCACACCTCTTTAATATAAGTGAAACACTCTTCTATAATAGAATATAAGTGAAAAATCAAGCTGATTGGGACTCAATTTTAGGTTAATAAGTTTTTTGGGGGAGAAATACGAGGCTGCTGTTGATGACCTCCTTCTGGACTAGTTGTTTTGCCTTCATACTTGACTTGTTTTAAATGCTTTTTAAGTCACTGACTTAGGATATGATGTGTAGACCAGACGTTAAGGCATCCCTCATTTTTGTCAGCTGACGGGTATATTCATAGGCGTGCGCAGGGGGTGTGCCAGGTGTGCCTGGGCACACCCTAATCACTATGTGCAGTACCGATTCCCCCATACTGCTCAGACTTCCCCCATGTTGGTCCCCCCGCTGTGACATGTTTCTGGCTTTCCTCCCCTCCTCGCCCCCCAGCTACTGCGGGGGATGTTTCAGGTTAGAGAGTGGGGGAAGGGACTAGTAAATACCAGCTCCTTCCTTTTCTAAATGAACACAGTGAACACACTCATGTACTGTATTCAGTCATAACTGAAGCATAGTAAATTGTTTACTATTCTTCAGTTTGTGAATGAACAGGAAGCCGCTCAGCACAGAGCACTTCTCGTTCATTCACTGCCCCGTGCAGCTGAGGCTGCAGAGAAAGCCATGTGTGTTTGAGCTTTGGGGTGCACACCCTAATTCAATAGGCTGCGCACACCTATGGGTATATTATAAATCATGAGAATTCTGTACAGTATGTATTATTGGTCCTAGAGTTGGTGTACAAAAGGTAACTGTATACTGGTTGTTACAATGTGGATTTATGGTCAACAGCACTGAGAGTATGTCCACCAGTCAAGTTACATAAAAGTAGATGTATATAAGTGTTGGGTTTCATCCACATTACTTTCAGTGCACTGTTTTACTGTGACAGCCAAGGGTGGTTGCAATGTAGATACCCCTCTTGCTGTTTATTGAAGTGCTGCTGCACTGTACAGTTAAGTTATTCCCCCTTCAAGTGAAGCTCAGGAGGGTACATAGTACCCTTCCAATATGCATATATTAGGTACGTAAAGGTAGTAGCCTTCCTCCCTCCTTCCATGAATGTGTAGCACCCCCATGACCCAAGGAGGCATGGTGGTGAGCCCCAGAGACAGGATGGGCTTTACATTTCACCTAAAGGTGTAGGTTATGTATGGTAGGACGTGAACAAATCTGCGCCAGTCACTTTTAGTACAAAATAGAAAAGGGTTTATTGCTCAAACAACAAAATCCTCGGGTGAGAGGGGTAGAAGTTTAGGACACCCAGAAAACAAGCAGGCAGAAAGACTAGCAGACTCCTCAAAAATAAACTACAGTACAGAAAAGGGCTTTTAAGCTGTACCCAAGGTTCTGTACCTTCTTTGCAACAGCTGTCTCCAATAGCAACCATGACTTACAAGAAATGCAGAATTTGACTGGATGAGTCACTCCACAGCTTCACCCTATGGCAGAGTGACCTCTGGTACTTCATCTCTGGTCCTCATCAGATCCCTCAGTGTCCTCATACAGGCTTCCAAGTCTTAGAGCCTTGAACACATGGTTAGGCTTCAGGATTAGTCACACAGCTGCTGCACATAAAAAACTAATTTCTTCCTCAGTTTAGGCCGATATGTATTCTTCTACATATTTTTGGTTAATAAAAACCCGCAATAAGTGTATATTGATTGGTTTGCGCAAAAGTTATAGCGTCTACAAAATAGGGGATGGATTTATGGTGTTTTTATTATTATTTTTTTTTTTACTAGTGATGGCGGTGATCAGCAATTTTTACCAGGACTGCGACATTACAGCGGACAGATGGGACACTTTTGACACTATTTCTGGACCGTTGATATTTATACAGCGATCAGTGCTATAAATAGCCACTGATTACTGTATAAACATCATTGGCGGGGAAGGGGTTAACACTAGGGGGCGATCAAGGGGTTAATTGTGTTACCTATGGAGTGATTCTAACTGGGGGGGGGGGTTACTGCCTGGGTGAGGAGAGTGATTCGTTCATAAGCATTAGGAACAGCAGATCGCTCTCCTCACCCCTGACAGAATGGAGATCTATCTGTTTACATTGACAGATCTCCGTTCCCTCCTTCTCAGGAACAATCGCGAGTAGCCGGCAGCCGTCAGGGCCGCCGGTCACGCGCAGAAGCTCCTACGTCACGTGCGCCCTATACTCCTTAAAGCACCTGCTGTACAGCTACGGTAATTCCCGCAGGAGTGCCATTCTGCTGCCGTCAAGCGGTTAAGGTAGACTGAAGCCCTAACAGGCTGATCTTTAGTATCCTAAACAATTACCTTGTTTTTTTCTTGTACAATATATTGTTTTTAGCTTTGTGCTAGATGAATGGTTTTTGGTATAATGTTTTCAGTGGACGCCTTCCCCAAAGGGATATTCTTGTTATAAGTAGAGTCTGATCTCAGGTGATACACAGAGAGTAAACAAATCCTCCTACATAAGTTGTACCTGTTTATCTGCTGTCTTAACTTCTCTACATCCATTCAAAGTAGAGAATTTATAAAGCTTGTCTGAGCTGTCAGATAAAAAGAGGGTGGAGAGCTGAAATGACACTCTGCAGAGCTTAATGAGGAACGGACTGGAGGGAAGGGACACTCTTCCTTTCACACAGCACACAGGGACAAGAACTGAGGCTGTCAGTCAGCTGGAGGCCCCTCTCCTGTCACCATTTTTCTCTTGGTGTCAGGAAAACCTGAAGTGATTCATGCTGATAGCAGAAGAACAAAGCAGCAGGCAGATATGACACTTAGTACTCTTAATTGAGACAAGTACACATTATAGAGGGATATGCTTTGTTCAGATTTCATGTCTGAGGTTTACAACCACTTTAATGAAAGCTGCAGATTTAAAAAGAGTAAACACTACTTTCAAAATTCCATTGACATGTTAAAGATATGAGATTTTACTGATTGGGTTGACATCTACATCAACTGATCTCACTTCTAGAACGGACATGTGGTTTTTCTGGGTTAACTCTTTTTGCACCACCTTATTTCATTAGCCTGTCTTTATAATTCTTTAATTTGCAAACCTGTAACTCTTTTTTGTTTCAGCGAGCAGTGGGTGCTTGCAAAGGACTCGTGAGCTAGTAATATAATTAATGCATGTGTAGGTTGTAAATTAGAGTTTATTCGGCCTGCTCTGGGACTGTGGAAGGAGAAATTCTTAGTACAGAGTTACTATAGCAACAGCTCACCCCACCAGTCTCTTGATTGTTCCTAGCCTATCACCGGTCCTGCCGTCTGCTTGTCATTGGTACAGTATTTTTATTCACACACCGCTCCGGTAATGTACCTTGGGAAAAATGAGATCAGATGTCTTTTATTAAAAAAAATGCGTTGGCACTTACCAATGTATTGCAAGCGTTTACTGCTAGTAAGGCTTGTTTTTTCCCTTTTTTTTTTTTTTTTTTTTTTTTTTTTTTACTTAGACATGTTTTGAAGATCAGTGATGCTATTAGATTCCTCGATAGCAGCTGCTTATTTCGTCTTTTTTTTTTTTTTTTGCCATAATTCTAAAGAAGCAGTGTGCTTTTGAATGTCGCATTTGTCTGTATTTATCCATACAGATGTCATACAGACTTTTATCCTGATTTAAAGAGCCACAAATCATAAAACCCATGATTTTCCAAGAGATGTTTAAAAATAATAGGTACATTGTATCTTATATAGACCTTGCTGCCAAACCATTCATTTCAGCAAAAACCTTACTATAAAGTTATATGTGCATTTAATGTATTTTAGGGCATATTATTTTACCTGTAAAAACCTCCCTTGTGTTGACATTCAAACGACCCGAGACTGCTGCTGGGTGCCGCCATCTTGGATGTCATCAGCCCCACTCAAGTGACAATCTATAACCACCTTAGCACCGGAAGGTTTTACTCCCCTTTATGACCAGCACATTTGTTGCTATTTAGCACTGCGCTACTTTAACTGGTAATTGCGCGGTCATGAAACTTGTACCCAATTAAAATGTATATCTTTTTTCACAAAAAATAGAGCTTTCTTTTGGTGGTATTGATCACCACTGGGTTTTTTTTAATGTAAACGTAAAAAGACACAACAATTTTTGGAAAAAAAAACAATATTTTTTACTTTCTGCTATAAAACATGTACAATAAAAAAGGTCAAACTTCTTCATAGTGCGGTGGGCAATGTGACACTAACTGACACTGGGTGTTAGCTTACTAATTGACACTGACATCACCAGGGGCACTAATACAGTGATCGGTGATAATAGTATACACTGTCACTGTACTAATGACACTGGCTGGGAAGGGGTTAACATCTCGGGTATCAAAAGGTGGAGTTTGTGCCTGACAAGTGTTAATTTGTGTAATGTGTGCTGCTTTTGCTTTTTACTAAGTTCTCTTTGTTTGTTGAGTGAGAGAACATTCCCTCTTGATTGTCAACACAGGACTCTGGGCTGTGATTGGACACAGCCGATCAGCGGGTGGTCCTGGCCGGGACCTGCTGACAAGATCCTGCTATGGCTAATCACAGCGAGAGTCGGCGCGCCCTCTACCCGTAAGTGGCCAGCAATGTACAGGCTGTCCATCAGCAGTACATTGCAGGCAGGCGGTCCTTAACCAGTTCCCGACCGGCTCACGCAGATTTACTGCGGCACAATGGCTCTCCTGGGCGAAATCCCGTATTTATGAGTCTCCCTTTACGACCTGCCAGAGGGTGCGCACAGCAGGAGGACCCATGTGCGTGACCGGCAGGCACGAGCGCCAGCACGGGATTTGTGTGTGTAAACACACAAATCCCTGTGCTGTCAGGGTAGAGGAGACATGTCGTTCGTTCCTACTAAGTAAGAATAACGATATGTCTCCTCCCCTAGTAAGTCACATCCCCCCACATTTAGAACACACTGAGGGAACACACATTTAACCCCTTGATCGCCCCCTAGTGTTAACCCCTTCCCTGCCAGTGACATTTACACAGTAATCCGTGCATTTTTATAGCACTGATCGCTGTATAAATGTCAGTGGTCCCAAAAATGTGTGAAGTGTCCGATCTGTCCGCCGCAATACCGCTAAAAATCGCAGAGCACCGCCATTACTAGTTAAAAAAAAAAAAAAACATAAATCTTGCCCATAGTTTGTGGACGCTATGACTTTTGCACAAACTTTTGCACAAAGCAATCAATATACGCTTATTGCGATTTTTTTTTTTTTTTACCAAAAATATGTATAAGAATATATATCAGCCTAAACTGATGAAGAAATTTAGCAAAAAGTAAAAAATATAGTTTTTTTTTTTTTTTTTCAAAATCGCTCTTTTTTTGTTTATAGAGCAAAAAATAAAAACTGCAGAGGTGATCAAAAACCACCAATGTTTTTCCAATCTTCTATTGTCCGATTTTGGTAAGCCTGTGCGAATTTTAGCCTCAGTTTCCTGTTCTTAGCTGACCCTGTGTGGTTGTCTGCTGTTGTAGCTTCAAGGTTCGATTCCCCTCTGACATCAACAAGGCATTTTCATCCACACAACTGCTGCTCACTGGTTATTTTCTCTTTTTCGGATCATACTTTGTAAATACTAGAGATGGTTGTGCCTGAAAATCCCAGTAGATCAGCAGTAGATCATCAGACCAGCCCGTCTGGCAACAGCAACCATGCTATGTTCAAAATCCCTTATATCCCCTATCTTCCCCATTCTGATGCCCGGTTTCAACTTTAGCAAGTCGTCTTCCCCACATTTAGATGCCTAAATGCATTAAGTTGCTGCCATGTGATTGGCTGATTAGCACTTTGTGTAACCAAGCAATTGTACCTAAAAGTGGCTGGTGTGTGCGTGTGTGTGTGTGTATGTATGTGTGTGTGTATATATATATATATATATATATATATATTACACACAACAATGGGATAAATTAGGTAGCAAGTAAACATGTTGCCCATGAAGTTTATGTGTTCAAAGCAAAAAAAATTGTGATCGCAGTTTGTTGTGTATGGAGCTTCATGCTGCCCCGTGTCCACAAACAAAAGCACCTACATTTACATTGAACATCAGAACTGGGCCACAGAGCAGGCTTCAGGATGGAGTATGGGAAGAAGGCAAGCAGGGGAAGGCAGTGTGATGCTTTGGGCAATGTTCTACTGGGAAACCTGGGGACCTGCCATTCATGTGGATTTTACTTTGAGACGTACCAACTACCTAAACATTGTTGGTGACCAACAACACCCCTTTATGGAAACAGTATTCTCTGATGGCAGTAGCCTCTTTTAGAAGGATAATGCACCCTGCCACACTGCGAAAATTGTTCAAGAATGTTTTGAGGAACACAACAACAAGTTTGAGGTGTTGACTTGGCACTTGACACTTCATGCTCAGCCACATTGCAACATATTTTTCCTAAGCTTAAAGCAGAACTCCGGGAGAGAGATATGTCTGTTTGAATTTTCAGGAAGTCAACTCTGTGATTCAAAAAATGCAGCCTGTATTCTGGCAAAGAGGAGGTGTTAGAATTGATTGATTGCATCATATCCTCTTCTCTCTCTCTAAACTGTAATCAGCCTACATTTCCCATGAATCCTTGGGATTGGAGAGAATGTGGGAGGGTGCACTAGGCCTGTACATGTAAATGTGAACTCGACCACTTCAACATAAATCACACTCCTCATTCTGCAGCCAGCAAGCCATACTGCCCAGTAACACACGATATGATATATACAGCCGTATAAATGCAAAGCATTTTAATATAAATGCATATTAATATAATATAAATGTAATGCATTTAATATAAATGCAAACCAGTGCATCTTATCAGGGACCACTAATGCCGAATGTCAGGGACCACCAGTGCCGCATGTCAGGGACCGCCAGTGCAGATTATCAGTGCCCATCAGTGCGGTGACACCAGTGCCTTATCATTGCCCACCAGTGCCTTATCATTGCCCATCAGTGCGGTGACACCAGTGCCTTATCATTGCCCATCTGTCTGGTGACACCAGTGCCTTCTCATTGCCCATCAGTGCCTTATCATTGCCCATCAGTGCGGTGATGCCAGTGCCTTATCATTGCCCATCAGTGCGGTGATACCAGTGCCTTATCATTGCCCATCAGTGCGGTGACACCAGTGCCTTATCATTGCCCATCAGTGCGGTGATACCAGTGCCTTATCATTGCCCATCAGTGCGGTGACACCAGTGCCTTATTATTGCCCATCAGTGCGGTGATACCAGTGCCTTATCATTGCCCATCAGTGCGGTGATACCAGTGCCTTATCATTGCCCATCAGTGCGGTGATACCAGTGCCTTATCATTGCCCATCAGTGCGGTGACACCAGTGCCTTATTATTGCCCATCAGTGCGGTGATACCAGTGCCTTATCATTGCCCATCAGTGCGGTGATGCCAGTGCCTTATCATTGCCCATCAGTGCGGTGACACCAGTGCCTTATTATTGCCCATCAGTGCGGTGATACCAGTGCCTTATCATTGCCCATCAGTGCGGTGACACCAGTGCCTTATCATTGCCCATCAGTGCGGTGACACCAGTGCCTTATCATTGCCCATCTGTGCGGTGACACCAGTGCCTTATCATTGCCCATCAGTGCGGTGACACCAGTGCCTTATCGTTGCCCATCTGTGCGGTGACACCAGTGCCTTATCATTGCCCATCAGTGCGGTGACACCAGTGCCTTATCATTGCCCATCAGTGCGGTGTCACCAGTGCCTTATCATTGCCCATCATTATAGAGCGGGGAGAGTTACAGACAATCGGGACAGTTCTAATGTGCAGGGAGGCAGCGTTGTGGGACGAGCAGTGTTTTCACATACATGTCTGTCAGCCCGAAATGCGCTCTGTCCCAATTATCTGTAACTATCCCCGCACTAGAGAGAAATGGTGGGTGGGCAGGCAGTGGCGTCGGGAGGCAGTGCTGGCAGGGAGGAGGAGGCGGGAGCAGAGGAGGACACCACCTCTATGGGCGGCACAGACCGGGGGCTGTAAGACCCCCCCTGCCCACTACAGTGAGCCAGGCGGAAGTACAGGTCCCTGCTCACCTTCAGAGGACTACAAGGGGGCGTGTCAGACCGCTGGCTGAGGTTACTGGAGGGATAGCAGCCAGCGGTCTTACAAACAAGAAATCAGCAGGCAATAACTGTTTTTCAGCAAGGTCAGCAGACTATTGCAGAGGAACTACAGAGCTCGGAAGAAGATGGTTGACTTGGTTTTTGAAGGTAGGAGATCAGCAACGAGAACATGGAAAAAAGTTTTTTCACGGAGTTCTGCTTTAAAATCTAATTAATTCCAACAAAATGGTATGGAGGGAATGGTTAAAAGCTGTGATGTATTTTTTATGTGACCAGTTAAATTTTCTATTACCACCTCATGCATGGAGGATTTCCCCCATTTACATTGTCTGTGGTTGCAGGAAAGCAAATTGCTCCGTCTATGGCTGGCTTTAGACTATCCTCACCACAACATTGAAAGATTTCCTACCTATTCATAACCCAGTGACAACTCAAAATATAGGATTTTTCCTCGCCTTCAGTCTTTGGGATATTGGTCACTAGGACAATAGAGCATTTTAGTTTTCACAGCGGGTACACAGACAGCAGTAAAAACCCGACATGGGTTCTTATCCTCCCCATCTCTATCCAACATTTAAAAAAAAAAATTATTTAGATACACACTGAAAAATGATCTTACACATCTGATCTAATAAGTATTTTCTTATGTTATACATTTTTAAATCTATTCCGGGTTTCACCTTTACGAAGCCTTGCAATTGTTGATGAAGCCCCAGCATATTTTGTTTCTATTTTCTGGCTAGTTGTAATTCAGTAGCCCTTGGAAGAGGACTTGATTAATATTTCCTTCCATTCATCTGATCATTGTTATTCTGAACCCTTGTCTTCTCCAGCAGAGCAACCTGATTTTAATTGATTGCATCACTTTGTATGCTACGTTGCTCTATATATTCGCTTTACAATAAATAGGTCTCTTCGGTTTATCAGACTAATATCAGAACAGTGTGACCTCTGTGGGAAGTCTCTGCAGTGCTTTAAGTGAGAAATCCATATGTATACCTATTATTGATTGCTTGTGGTATGATATTCTGATCTGGTGTACAGCATCAGCGCATCTCGCCTTACTCGGCGTTACAACTTACCAAAAACAAGAATTATTATGCATAGAAGCTGAGATTTTTAAGTGACTTACTTCTGTTGGATATTTAATTGCGCTCCAGTGCCAGCTAAAAGTTCTGTTCCCCTGTATCAGGTTGAAGATAAAAACCACTGCTGTCATCTCCAGTGATCTGATGCCTCTGCTTTTTCCTGATTACACCTCTCCATTCAGTAACGCTCATGCTCTAATATGGCAATTGTGCTTTAGTGAACTAAATGTCTCTTGGTCTACTTTAAAGTGGTTGTAAAGGCACAATGTTTTTTTACCTTCTTGCATTCAATGCATGAAGGTAGAAAACATTCTGTGTGCAGCAGCAGCCCCCCCCCCTTATCTCTATACCTGACCCCCCTCTCGATCCAGCGGTGTCCACAAGAGCCTTGCCTCTCCAGGGGCTCACACTCCTAATTGGCTTTTGGCAGTAGCGGGAACCATTGGCTCCAGCTGCTGTCAATCACATTTGAATCAGAAAAGGGCTGACGACTCGGAAGCTCTTGAATAAAAGTCCTTTATTGGGTTACATGGGGACACGGGTACAGGCTATGCTGACGCGTTTCGGCTAAGAAGCCTTCATCATGCTTTGATGAAGGCTTCTTAGCCGAAACGCGTCAGCATAGCCTGTACCCGTGTCCCCATGTAACCCAATAAAGGACTTTTATTCAAGAGCATCCGAGTCGCCAGCTCTTTTCTGATTCAAGTACTGCATTTTGGGGCCTGAACGTCCTGGCTAGAGCACCGGATCACAGTTCATAGATCATCATATTGGCAGTGGAGCTGGGGTATCATTTTGCTTCTGCTGTCAATCACAGCCAGTGAACCAACTTAGGAGACTGAGGGGCGGAACTGAGCAGGTGGGTTGGTCACCCAGCAGGAGGGAGGAGCCAAGAGCACCGGCAGGGGACCCGAGAAGAGGAGAATTTGGGCTGCTCTGTGCAAAACCAAGTGCACAAAGCAGGTAAGTGAAACATGTTTGTTATTTAAAAAACAAAACAAGAATTTATCACTTTAAAACCCAGCTGAAGCTTTGTTTATTACAGTAGGCCGTAGTCATGCTGCATATAGAGCAGGGTTTCTCAACCTTTTTTACCTTCAAGGAACCCTTGATGAAAATTTTGGGATCTCGGGGAACCCTTTAAATAATGTTCACATCTACAGCTCATAGAACATTGGTGTGGTCAGCAAGATGTTGATATGGCAATACTTTTTAGAAACCGCATTAAAAAATAGAATAAATATTAAATATACCTATTTAATGTGAAACTTGTGCTAGCATCTTTCTGCAAAGATGCTCAATTCTGTGTTGAACTTGAGATAAGCCTTGTACAGGGGGGAAGCATGGCAAAGTATAGGGATTAGAAGAGCAGAGCACAGGGGGTCAGGAGGGCATATTAAATAGGGACAGGAGGGCACATTAGGGGGCACATTACATGAGGGGGGGGCAACATGGCACCTTATGGGGGACAGCAGGGAACATTACATGGGGGCAGGAGGGTACATTATGGGGTACAGCAGGGAACATTACATGGGGACAGGAGGGTACATTATGAAGCACAGCAGGGCATATTACATGGGAGCATAAGGGCACAGTAGAGCACATTAAGGTGGGGGGGGGTGCTGTAGGGCACATTATGTGGCATGTTATAGGGCACATTGTGGGGGGTGGGGGCACAGCAGGGCACATTACAGGGGGCAGCAAAGCATATTACATGGGGGCATTAGGTCACATTATGGGGCACAAGAGGGCATATTACGTGGAGGTAGGGGGGCACGTTATGGAGCACACTGCAGGACACAATATGGGGCACCATAACCTTGATGCATCACATAGCTGGGCTTTATAAGTGAGTAATAGAATCAAAATGATTTCTAAAAAAAAAAAATTGTGCATCTTTAGCAAGTGGTTAGCACTTCTGCCTAGCAGCACCAAGGTCATTGGTTCAAATCCCAACCATGGCACTACCTGTCTGAAGTTTGCATGTTCTCCCTGTGCCTGTGTTTCCTCTGGGTACTCCAGGTTCCTCCCACACTCCCAAGGCATAATGGTAGGTTAACTGCCTCCTTTTTAAATTTTGCTCTATTATGTGTATGTATGAATGGGGGTTAGGGACCCTAGATTGAAAGCTCCTCGAGGGCAGGGACTGATGTGAATGTACAATATATATGTAAAGTGCTGTGTAAATTGTCAGTGCTATATAAATACCTGTAATCAATGAATAAAGAGTGTCTTCTGAGTTCTGACTTGGAAACAATATGCAGATTCAGAGCTTTGTGTTCAATCTGACTCTCATTTGCATACCAGGAAAACAGTATTCTGTGGAGGTCAGCAATGGCCACCTCCATATACCTTACATGCAGATAGACAATTCTTATATCTTATTGGTTTTTAATTTTTCAGCTGCCTAAAAATAAAAATAAAAAAACTCTCTTACTGTAGGTAAATATTAATACACCTTTCTTTACCTCTACTAATTATATTATGTAATTGTACAAAAACCCACATAGCTGTTTTATTTACATGTACTGACCAGTTTTAGGCTTCTACTATACCGAATGTATGCATTTATATATCATTATTTACTTATTAATGTCTGTAAGATGTTTGACAATCAGCATAAGAACAAGACCATTTTTTTTTCAGTCCTGAAAATCCATAGGGATTGGGATGGGCTGAGAGAGTATGAGGGCTCCAGAGATAATGGAAGAAAGAGGCCATAGCTGTACTCCCATGGAATAAGGGGGTCATATGTTTGATGTACAGAATGAACTGAACACTGCTAATAGCAGAGGACACTAAAGTAAGGGGGGGGGGGGGTGGGTGATGTGAAGGGAGCAAAGGGCACTGCATTGGGGGGGTACAGAACCCTACTGTGGGGGGAGGGGGGCTGAGGACACTGCTATGGGGGTCAGAGGACACTACTGTGATGCTGTTTTTTGGGGGGGGGTGCTTGATAGTTTTTTTTTTTTTTAAGGCTGGGTTCACAGCATTTCCCCGCATCCAATTCGCATGACAGGAGATTGTGACCGGCTCTCTATGGAGCTGGTTCACATATCTCCGAGGTGTCTGCAGAGCGGCTTTCACAGGAGTCCTGTGCGTCTTTGGCTCAGTTTCAGAGCCGAATTCAGGAAAAGATTCAGAGAACAGGGACGCACCGGACCCCTGCTGCGATCCGCGGCTGTCTGCAGTGGGAACCCAGCCTAAAGGGTGCCTTGTAGCAGACCCCGCCCCTCCATCCTCCCCGGGGATCTTTGCTTTCCTCCATGTTGTCTAGGTAGATCTCAACCTCTGAAAGACTGCTTCCCCTGCATTAACTAACCATTCATAGTCTATATAGGTAGCATTGGGAGTTTCACAGGTGCACTGCAATTGTTTTCTGTTCACAGCCGTGCAAGTATAGGTCATCAAGACTAGCTAAACATGCTGTACTTATTTCTTTCCTCATGTCATAATGGCAACACAGTTGTGGCCTTGATATCAAGTAGCAGCCCTTACTGGGGTGGAACTATAAATATGGGAGCTTCCTATTGGCCAACTTTGATACAGGCCTCCAGTAGTGCACTGCCGGAAATGTTTGATTTTCTTAGCAAGTGCAGACTTTACATTTCTCATTTCGCCTTTATGCTAAGATATATGGCAGGTACCACTATGAGCAGTGTATGATAATACGCTCAGAGCAAATGTATCATCTTATGGCTATGAGCCCCATTGGAAAACGAAAACAAAAAGCTAGTTTTGGACTTTTACATTATTTATAGATACAGGAATGAATAAGCATATAAAGTATTTGTGCAATATGGACAGATTGATATAGGGATTATATATGATTTTATATTTGTCTATGTGATATGTGTACAATAAAGTTGATTTTTATGATTCGTTGGTCTAGATTTATAGGATTATTTATAGAGACCCAGTTCTGTAAAGATTTGGTTTAGAGTCAAAGACCAGCTTTTTATTTGTGTTTTCTTCTGGATTATGTGCTAGGGACTCCAAGATCACTATGATATGTAAGGACCCACTTTTTAAGTGATTTTAAGGACCTGGAGGGAACTTTGTGAGTTTAGGCTATGAGCCCCATTGCACACCCACAAGCTGTTCTTGCAGTGCTTTCACCACTGAAAAAGGTGTTCTTTTTTTTTCTTTTTGTTTCATTAGGAGTACCACATGTAGCGCTCAGCAACTTTTTTTTTGGGCACAGTCACTGTACATATGTTATTATTATTATTATTATAATACAGGATTTATGTAGCGCCAACAGTTTGCGCAGCTCTTTACAACATCGGGGAAGACAGTACAATTCAATACAGGAGGGATCAGAGGGCCCTGCTCGTTAGAGCTTACAATCTAGAAGGGAGTATGCTTGCTATTTTATATAAAGTACTTTCCTGAATCTCCGACACAAAACAAATTTTGTCTAATTTATGAATGTATTATTTTAATTCTGTATATTTGTTTGGCTTGTATCTTCTTTTCATATCTATATCAAGAACACAATCTGGTAAGGGTTGGGAATCTTTAAAGAAAACTTCATCGGTTACAACACTTTCATACTGGTTAGCTACTTTTTTTAATATGACACTTGTCAATGATTTCAGGAACGTATTATGGCATGTGGAGGAGCACTTGTTATGGCAATTGAATGTTAACTGCCCCTAGACAACTGGTGTGTGATTGTGTTTGTATAACCTTGAGCCAGCACATGTTACAGTGAATTAATTGAGGGTTTTTGGAAGCAGCCATGCATGTCATTACGACTCTCATGTGGATTGCCCTAAGATCTCTTTACTGGTGCTGGTCATAGAGGTTGCACATCCATTGTAGGATTAACAAAGGAAAAGGAGGTTCCTGGCAAATTGATGTTTATTCACTTTAGAGGCACGGGTTTTATGCCATTGTATATGAGCTCTTGAACTGTGTTATCCCCAGTGCACACTGTAGTGGGACGTGATTGGACTGAAGGAAAATTGGACAATATCTGATAGGATAGCTGTAAATTGACTTCCTTGAAAATACAATTTGAGATTTTTTTCCCACGTTACACAAGGACTATTCACATCAAAGCCCAAGTCAGTTTTTTTTTTATTTATTAAATGCTATATAGTCATTGATGACTTCTAGCGACCAAATGGTTGGTGTTTCTCCGGAATGACCTATCTTCTGTTTGGGTCACCTGTTTTCACAGCAGCATGTTCAGAATTTAATGGACTATATACAGCCACTTTTTTGCTGGTCATCCTCCTCCTCTTCTTTTCTCTTCAACTTTCCCAAGCTTTTCAAATGATCCCATGTTCCCAGTGTTAGTTACTTTGGGGTTTATTTACTAAAGCTAGAGAGCGCAAAATCAGGCTCATTTTTGCATAGAAACCAATAAGATTCCAGGTTTTATTGTCAAAGCTTAATTGAGGTTAGAAGCTGATTGGTTTCTATGCAGAAGTGAGCCTGATTTCACACTCCACAGCTTTAGTAAATAAATCCCTGTATATCTGGGCCTCACCAATGTTACTGGTTGGCTAAAGTTTGACATTCTTTTCTGTTGTGCGGAGGTATAATATAATGATATTGCTTGCATTTGAAAGTTTTGTGAATGCAACATTTACTTGATTTTCTAAACTATTAGTGCCAAAAAATTAGAGTTTATACAATGGGGGGGATTTACTAAAACTGAAGTACTCAGAATCTGGTGCAGCTGTGCATAGTAGCCAATCAGCTTCTAACTTCAGCTTGTTCAATTAAGCTTTGACAATAAAACCTGGAAGCTGATTGGTTTATTTGGAGAGCTGCACTAGATTTTGCACATTCCAGGTTTAGTAAATCACCCGCAATATCCATTATTAAATAAATGTAGAAAGCGTAGCGTTAAAATTATATCCAAAGATTAGAATATACAAATGAAACAAAAAATATCAACATATAGAAAGCATGAGAAATTAAATTAAAATTCAAACTGTGCTTCTAAAACGCACATAAGAAAAGAGTCGATATCCATATGACCAGATCTTCAGTGCACTTCTCTCTAATGCAAGTACAACAAATAACATCATTACAATACAAGAAAAATAAAATTAAACTTCAAACTGTGCATATAAAGTCCAAATGAGACAAAAGCAACAGATATCTACATAAGCAGATCTTCAGTGCACTTCTTTCTTATGATTAGTGAACCACAACCACCAAGTTGTAATGCTTCTACCTTCATGTAGTGGAATAGTACCCTTACCAGAAAAAATCTCCATTGTTGGCTAATTGAAGTTATTAGAGATGCAACCTCTTAGGATGGCTTAGATCCCTTCGTCAGGCTTTATACAATTTATACAATTCTGAACTTTATTACAGTACCAAAAAAATGACTGTTGGTCAGTAAAGATTATCACTAAAAGGGCAACTCCACTTTTGTGGGGAAAAAATGAGCAAATAAAAAAAATAATATAGCGTATACCATTGCGACAATTTTGTAATTTAATGTTATTAAAATCACCTTTCCTTTTCAATCTGCAAAGCTGTAAGTTTCTGTGAAAAGCAATGCAATTTGGCTACCTGGAGGTGTTCTGTACACACACGGTGTACAGTACGCCCCCTGAAAATGTCATTTACTGCTTGTGTGATTGGCTCACTGATTTTCCCAGAAGTCTTCACTAAGATACATGTCAGATTTTTGGCATCCCCTGCAACAAAAAAGTCAATTTGGTGAGATACTCCCAAAGGGAAATCACATCTAAAGGGCACTTTCACACTGGGGCGTTGGGGGCGCCAGCGGTAAAGCGCTTTTAACCCCCACTAGCGGCCGAAAAAGGGTTAAAAGCACCCGCAAAGCACAGCTGCAGCGACGTTTTGCAGGCGATTCGGCGGTGCTGCCCATTGACTTCAATGGGCAGGAGGTGCTTTAGGAGCAGTGTATGCACCACTCCTAAAGCGCCTCAAAGATGCTGCTTGCAGGACTTTTTTTAGCGTCCTGCCAGCGCACCACTCCAGTGTGAAAGTCCTCGGGCTTTCACACTGGAGTGACAGGAGAGGCGTTTTACAGGCTTTATTTTTAGTGCTATAGCGTCTGCAAAGCGCTTCAGTGTGAAAGTAGCCAAAGGGATTGCCAATTTCCTCATTAGTGCCCGGCAGGTGATTGATAATTAGAAAACCATTTCCATACAGATTCACTTGGCACATGGACACAGACCAACAAACAGCTATTCCTTCATCATAACAAAAGGTAGAAATCTGCAAGTTTTGTTTGGTAAATTTGTTAAAGTCTCCGCAATGTACATAGATCACCCAGAGGGGAATGTTTTTTTTCTCAACAAAAGTGGAGTTACTCTTTAACCACGTGACTTCCGAAAGGTTTACCCCCCCCCCCTTCATGACCAGGCCATTTTTTGCGATACAACACTTAGGTAATTTAACTGACAATTGTGCGGTTGTGCAACGCTGTACCTAGAATAAATTGTATGTCCTTTTTTCCCACAAATAGAGCTTACTTTTGGTGGTATTTGATCACCTCTGCGGTTTTTATTTTTTTGCGCTATAAACAAAAAAAGATCGACAATTTAGAAATTTTTTTGACAAAACATTTTTTACTTTCTGCTAGAAATCACATCCCATAAAAAAATTGTAAAAGATTTAATTTTGTCATCAGTTTAGGCCAATGGCGAGCGAGCGCCCCCCCTCCTGGACCGTACCAGGCCGCATGCCCTCAACATGGGGGGTGGGTGCTTTGGGGCATGGGGGGGGCGCAACTGCGGGCCCCCCCACCCCAAAGCACCTTGTCCCCATGTTGATGAGGACAAGGGCCTCTTCCCGACAACCCTGGCCGTTGGTTGTCGGGGTCTGTGGGCGTGGGGCTTATCGGAATCCAGGAGCCCCCTTTAATAAGGGGGCCCCCAGATCCCGGCCCCCCACCCTATGTGAATGAGTATGGGGTACATCGTACCCCTACCCATTCACCTAGGGAAAAAAGTGTCAATAAAAAACACACTACACAGGTTTTTAAAGTAATTTATTAGGCAGCTCCGGCTTCTTCCGACTTCGGGGGTCTTCTTCTGACTTCGGGGGTCTCTCCGGCGTCTTCTCCCGGTGTCCGCATCTTCTGCTGGCTCCACCACTATCTTCTGCCGCTCTTTTGCCAGCAGTGGCCCGGACTTCTGGATCGTCTTCTTCCCTCTTCTCTTCCAGAGATGTTGACACGACGCTCTCTCCAGCTGCAATGGTCTCTGAGCTCTCCGCAACGGACTTATATAGGCGGTGACCCCGCCCCCTTATGCCGTCACAGTCCCTGGGCATGCTGGGACTGTGACGTTTTAGGGGGCGTGGTCACAGGTGATGACCACGCCCCCTTATGACGGCACAGTCCCAGCATGCCCCGGGACAGTGACCTCTAAGGGGGCGGGGTCACCGCCTATATAAGTCCATTGCGGAGAGCTCAGAGACCATTGCAGCTGGAGCGAGCGTTGTGTCAACATTGGAAGAAAAGAAGAAGGCAGAAGTCCGGGGCAACGCTAGCAATTGAGCTGCAGAAGATAGCGGAGGAGCCGGCAGAAGATCAGGACACCGGGAGGAGACCCCTGAAGTCGGAAGAGTACCCCCGAAGTCGGAAGAGGACCCCCGAAGTCGGAAGAAGACCTCGGAGCTGCCTCATAAAGTACTTTAAAAACCTGTGTAGTGTGTTTTTTATTGACACTTTTTTCCCTAGGTGAATGGGTAGGGGTACGATGTACCCCATACTCATTTACATAAAGGGGGCTCCCGGATTCCGATAAGCCCTCCCGCCTGCAGACCCCGACAACCAACGGCCAGGGTTGTCGGGAAGAGGCCCTTGTCCTCATCAACATGGGGACAAGGTGCTTTGAACCCCGCAGGGTTCCCCCATGCCCCAAAGCACCCACCCCCCATGTTGAGGGCATGCGGCCTGGTAGGGTCCAGGAGGGGGGGGGGCGCTCGCTCGTCCCCACCCCCATTCCTGACCGGCCGGGCTGCGTGCTCGGATAAGGGTCTGGTATGGATTTTGGGGGGACCCCACGCCGATTTTTCGGCGTAGGGGGTTCCCCTTAGATCCATACCAGACCTAAGGGCCTGGTATGCCCCTGGGGGGGAACCCACGTCGGTTTTTTCATTTAAAACTTGGCGCGGCGTTCCCCCTCAGGATTCATACCAGACAGCTGTCAGCACTGCCTGTTGCTCATCGCGAAAGGAAAAAAGTTTTCCTTTCCCGATCAGCGAGCCAGGCTTGTGCTTACAGCGTCGTACTGAAATCGTGTCTATATTATTCAGGCACGATTTGCATGCTACTTGGGGGTTTAACATTGAGGTCTATGGAGTACAACTCGCATAGAAGTTTGACCAAAGTAGTGCAGGGACTACTTTCAAGTCGGCACGACTTAAAGTCATGCCAATATGAATGGTAGTTATTGAAAATCATGGAGAATGACTTGTCATACGATTTTGCAGTACAAAATCGTGGGACAAGCCGTATAAGTGTGAAAGGGGCCTAAAGGAAAATGACCCCACGTGCTGCTCACCAACAAAGCCCAACAGTCACTATAGTCAGAACAGCCTTAACCCAGGCTCTGTTTAGACCATGCCCCAACACATTTCGCTCTACCTAAGAGGCTTAGGCAGGCCATACACTGCAAATTTCTTTCCAATTATGTCACTTCCGGTGACTCTCCAGCAGCAGTAGAACCACAGTTTCATATATTGAAATAAGGGAAAACGACTCCTCACGGTGCAGTATATCAAATCCGTGTATAATTTATTCCAAAAAGAATTCCAGAGTACTCACATTTGAAACGATAAAAACAAGCATGTCATAAGGCATAAAACTAAGAGATTTTTCCAACCCACAAGATGGCCGCGGTCAGCGCGTATAGCGGCGTGAGGTCAGATCCCAGTCTCCACCCTGTGCGTTTCGTCCAATGAGGAACTTCGTTAGGGGCGTCTTATGTTTTATTATCTGATGGTTTATCTGTCTGCCTATAACCCTTTCATCAGACAATGCGTAAATTATTTAGGTATCTTTAAAGTGTGCGTACTTTCTCTAGGACAAAATATCTTTTTATGTATTATTTTTTATAATATATCCTCAAGTGTATTACAGATAATGTGGAGCAAACGATTAGTGACAGCAGCATTCATATCACAAAGAAGTATAACTGGTTTGAAAGGCAGCATTTTGTAATATGCTCCGCAGCTCATTGTACAGAGCGCAGCATGCCCACCATAGCTATGATATTATTACATTATAGAGAGATTAGACATCTTTTTTTCTAATCACAATATCCAGCTGCCTCAAGCAGTGGTGTCCAATACATGAGAAGAAATGGGGTAAATTAGAGGAGTGCGGGTGGCTGCAGTAATCTGGTAAATGTTCTGGAAATCATGTTCAGTCACATGGAAGCTCTATGACTACCATGGAACACAGCTTTAGGCTGCTGGCGTTTGCACATCTCTGATTCAGTCCTGTTTTCTTGAAGCTCTTCTCAGACAGCTCATCAAATGACTCTGCCTTTGTGTAACTATAACTGCAGAACACCAAGGCTTGGTATTATCACCACAGTCAATGAATTGATGGAGGGTGGCTTTCCATTATTACTGGCCAGCTGCAAGACAACATGAAGAAAGGAGGAACCGTGCAATTAACACCCAATGATTTCCTGTCGGGGACAGGTGATTTTAAAATGAATGTGTAATCTCTGCCCAACTTAAGTAGCTTCATTGTGTCCTGTGTTAAGGCGTGAGGGCTCTGTATTCCTAGAATGTATTCAAATTGGTGACGCCATGCCTCAGAGACAATGGATACAAAGCGTTTTGTGTCACTGCGATGAGGAATTAATAGGCTGCATGCTCATGAATATCGCTTCACTGTCTGCGGTCAGATATATTCTGATTTCTGCCGTATTGATTTCACAAGGCAGACAAGAGAGTTGTGTGCTACAGCTACAAATCACAAGACGCTCATTTGGAATTCCCTTGAACAGCTTACATTATAGAGATATCAACAGTGACATCTTACAAGCAGTTATTTCCTTGATAATCTGACAGAAGCAAAGGGGACGGTATCACAAAGTATTTAAGATATTAGAGATCCCAGTAGGCATCAGTCAGTCAATGGGATTTACATAGAACTGGAGGAAAGGAACAGCGAATGCACTGATTTTAAATGTTGTTTGTCTAATCTAGGCTTGAAAACGTACGGTTTAAAGCTAGGATGCAAGCAGATAAAAAAGACCAGTTCATGCTGCTCTGTGTACGTTAATGAAAAAGCATTTTCAATAAATACTGTATTTATTGGCGTATAATACTCACTTTTTTACCATGAAAATCGGGTGCAAATAGCGTGTGCCTGTTACACGCCAATACTGCAATTTTAGCTGCCTCGGAGAGGACAGGGAGGGGGCGGGACAAGCGCCGTCAGATTACATACAGTGAGAATCTCCTGTTTACTTTGCGGCCTCTGTATTAGAAAGTCCAGCCCCTGGGCCTCCATTGGACCACTGTTCTGTCTATCATAGGAGATTCTCACTGTATGTAATCTGTCGGCGCTCGTCCCTCCCCTTCCCTGTCCTCTCTAGGCTGCACTGATGGCAATGGTGAGGCTGCTGCATTGATGGCAATGGTGAGGCTGCTGCATTGAAGGCAATTGTGAGGCTGCTGCATTGAAGGCAATTGTGAGGCTGCTGCATTGATGGCAATGGTGAGGCTGCTGCATTGATGGCAATAGTGAGGCTGCATTGATGTGGACTGATCTGACTGCATTGATGGCACTTGTGAGGCTGCAGATGGGCATTGATCAGGCTGCATTGATGGCAATGGTGAGGCTGCATTGATGTGGCCTGATGAGGCTGCAGATGGGCATTGATCAGGCTGCATTGATGGCAATGGTGCGGCTGCAGATGGGCACTGACCCTTATTTTGCTTCAAAGTTCCTTATTAAAAATGTAAGGTTTTTTCCTAAAACTTCCCTCTTAAAATGAATGTGCGTGTTATACGCCGATAAATACGGTATGTACCGGTTTGTGATAAAGTACCATGTATGGTTCCCCAACACCTGTTTTACAGCGATGTAACACACTACCATGCGTTATAGTGTGATGCGTTGCTAGAAAAAAAAAGGTTCACATTCGTTCCAAGGCTTTACATGTAATGGGTAGAATGGGCGCTGTGCATATAGTAGATTAACCACTTAAAGCGGAGTTCCGCCGAAAAAAAGTAAAAGTCAGCAGCTACAAATACTGCAGGTGCTGACTTTTAAAAAGAGGACACTTACCTGTCCAGGGCGCCCACGATGTCCTCACCCGAAGCCGACCGGTCCCTCGGCTCTGGGTACAGGTGCTGGCATCTTCAGTAAGGGAATCGGGAAGTGAAGACTTGCGACTCCACAGGCTGGTTCCCTACTGCGCAAGCGCAAGTCGCGTTGCGCGTTCTGAATGGTCCCTGCTGTCTTCTGGGACCTGTGTATCTCCCAGAAGACAATGGGGGGGGGGACGGAGGGGGGAGGCCAGACATGGCGTAGTTCAGTGCAGATTCTGCTGTGATCTTTCACCAGAAGTAGGAGCAAATACCTGTATTAGAAAGGTATCTGCTCCCCCCTGAAAGGTGCCAAATGTGACACCGGAGGGGGGGGAGGAACCAGATCAGCGGAAGTTCCATTTCTGGGTGGAACTCCGCTTTAAGGACCAGAAGGATTTGCCCCCTTAATGACCAGGCCATTGTTTTGCGATACACACTGCATTACTTTAAATGATAATTGTGCAGTCGTGCAACGTTGTACCCAAACAAATGCAAAACAAAAGGCTAAAGGAGGGGTACCTCATCCTAAACAGAGTATATAGAACAAGAACAACATGACGAATTATCGCAGTACCACTGAGGAATAGGACCAAATATAAATAAATAAGAGTCTATTACAAAAAATTCATACATATAAACATACTAAAAACAACAGAATACTGTCTAGAGGTTCAGCAATACAGTTTACAGTATATGTGAAGACAGGATGGTTGATGCGTTTTGCATGATAGCTTCTTCAGAACCAACCTTAACATATAACCAAAAAACCTTAAAATGGAAAGATAGGAGAGATATTAAAACATAGGCAGGTCCAATAATATGTAAATATATCAAGTATAGATAAATAAAAAAATATTACTCAATGATCAAGGGCATTCAAACTTATGCTTTACAGAACCCAGATAGTCAAAAGTGTATAGTGTATAGAGACAAAGAGATGCAGGACCTGGATCCGGAAATATCCCAATAAGAAGCCTGTAGAGTTATTAAAACAGGCAATGAAAAAATAGCAAAGCAATATACATAAATGCCTTCCATTGGTAAATATCAATCTATCCAAGAAAATCTATCTATCCAAAAAAAAAAAGGCCACAAGAAGTTATGGCCGCATAATTAGGTACACTAGACACAGAAAATGTTAGAGCCCAGTATACTTATAGGGCGTACACACGGTCGGACTTTGTTCGGACATTCCGACAACAAAATCCTAGGATTTTTTCCGACGGATGTTGGCTCAAACTTGTTTTGTCTACACACGGTCGCACAAAGTTGTCGGAAAATCCGATCGCTCTGAACGCGGTGAAGTAAAACACGTACGTCGGGACTATAAACGGGGCAGTGGCAAATAGCTTTCATCTCTTTATTTATTCTGAGCATGCGTGGCACTTTGTCCGTCGGATTTGTGTACACACGATCGGAAATTCCAACAACGGATTTTGTTGTCGGAAAATTTTATCTCCTGCTCTCCAACTTTGTGTGTCGGAAAATCCGATGGAAAATGTCCGATGGAGCCCACACACGGTCGGAATTTCCAACAACACGATCCGATCGGACATTTTCCATCGGAAAATCCGACCGTGTGTACGGGACATTACAGTGATCACATATCCAATGCTCACAAAGCAGTAGCGCAACAAGGAATTCTTAACAAGAAAACATCTTGCTGGGAAGGAAGGACTAATTGCCTAAAAAATAAAACTCCTAAATCAAACACCCCAAAATGGGAAAAGATTGATGGGGAGCAGAGAAAGGTATAGCAAGTGAGACAAAGCAAAAAGATGAGACTGCAGGTTTTACCTAGGTGGGATCTACATCTCAGTCCATACAACTCAAACTGAGGGGGAGAGAAGCTCCTAACATTGAGCTCTGCAGAATAGTCCAACCAGAGATGGTACCAAACAAGTTGTAATATTCCTTATGGTCTTTTTTTTAGAGGCGCTGGTCAATAGATATTCTTCCTGCCAGACCCTCTATTACAACTTGTTTGGTACCATCTCTGGTTGGACTATTCTGCAGAGCTCAATGTTAGGAGACAGTCTTCTCTCCCCCTCGGCTTGAGTTGTATGGACTGAGATGTAGATCCCACCTAGGTAAAACCTGCAGTCTCATCTTTTTGCTTTGTCTCACTTGCTATCCCTTTCTCTGCTCCCCATCAATCTTTTCCCATTTTGGGGTGTTTGATTTAGGGGTTTTATTTTTTAGGCAATTGGTCCTTCCTTCCCTGCAAGACTTTTTCTTGTTAAGAATTCCTTGTTGCGCTACTGCTTTGTGAGCATTGGATATGTGATCACTGTAAGTATACTGGGCTTTAACATTTTCTGTGTCTAGTGTACCTAATTATGTGGCCATAACTTCTTGTGGCCTTTTTTTTTTTGGAATAGATTGATTTTTTTGGATAGATTGATATTTACCAATGGAAGGTATTTATGTATATTGCTTTGCTATTTATTCATTGCCTGTTTTAATAACTCTACAGGCTTCTTATTGGGATATATTCGGATCCAGGTCCTGCATCTCTTTGTCTCTATACATTCCCCCCGGTTTATGGGGGGCATACCGTTTCTGCTCCTCAGTTTTGGCTATCTGGGTTCTGTAAAGCATAAGTTTGAATGCCCTTGATCATTGAGTAATATTTTTTTATTTATCTATACTTGATATATTTACATATTATTGCACCTGCCTGTGTTTTAATATATGTATCTCTCCTATCTTTACATTTTATGGTTTTTTGGTTATATGTTAAGGTTGGTTCTGAAGAAGCTATCATGCGAAACGCATCAACCATCCTGTCTTCACATATACTGTAACCTGTATTGCTGAACCTCTAGACAGTATTCTGTTGTTTTTAGTATGTTTATATGTATGAATTTTTTGTAATAAACTCTAATTTATATTTGGTCCTATTCCTCAGTGGTACTGCGATAATTTGTCATGTTGTTCTTGTTCTATATACTCTGTTGTACCCAAACAAAATTTATGTCCTTTTTTTCCCCACAAATAGAGCTTTCTTTTGGTGGTATTTGATCACCTCTGCTGTTTTTATTTTTTGTGCTATAAACAAAAAAATAGGGACAATTAAAAAAAAAAAAAAAGTATATGTTTTTACTATATGCTATAATAAATATCCAAAAAAAATTAAAAAAACAAATTTCTTCTTCATTTTAGGCCAATATGTATTCTTCTACAAATTTGTGGTTAAAAAAATCGCAGTAAGCGTATATTGACTGGTTTGCGCAAAAGTTATCACGTCTACAAAATAGGGGATAGATTTATGCCATTTTAATTATTTATTTTTTACTAGTAATGGCGGCGATCTGCGATTTTTAGCGGGACTGCGACATTGCGGCGGACAGATCGGACACTTTTTGGGGACCAGTGACATTTATACAGCGATCAGTGCTAAAAATAGCCACTGATTACTGTATTAATGTCACTGGCAGGGAAGGGGTTAACACTAGGGGTAATCAAGGGATTCAGTGTTCCCTAGGTTGGTGTTTCTAACTGTGGGAACAGTGTACTGACTAGAGAAGAAGAGAGAGATCGCTATTCCTGATCACTAGGAACAGCAGATCTCTCTTTACTCCCCTGTCAGAACAGAGATCTGTCTGTTTACATTGACAGATCCCCATTCTGGCTCTCTGAGGAGCGATCACGGGTGGCTGGCGGACATCGCTGGCCACGCGCATCGGCTCCAGCGTCGCGCGCGCATACCCAATATTGCTCTTAAAGCAGCTGACGTACACCTATGGCAATTTGCGCAGCCCTGCCAACCTGCCGCAGTATGACGGTGGCTGGTTGGCAAGCGGTTAATAAAGTGTTACTAAACCCATAAATGTAAAATCAGTCTTTGTATGCATAACCTAAGGGGTTAATCCTGCACATTGTGTAAAAAGGCTGTTTGATCCTGTCTTCTCTGATCCTCCCCTTCTTCCACTATCCCCAATCCATCTCCTGATAAGACAGAGCCTTTGGAGTCACTCTGCACATGCTCAGTTTGGTGTGTATTGCTAGAGAGTTTTTTTCTCTTGGAAGGGTGCGTGTGATCAGCACTGTCCATACAGAGGGTCAGGGGTCCTACAGCCTCATAGGACAGTCAGAGTAGAATGGAAACTCCTCCTACAAGCTTTAACCAGACACTGATAGAAGTCACAAGACTGCTATATACTGCTGATGACAAAAGGTATTTAGCAGTTTATATTTACTAAAACTATTGCATTTCCATGTTCTGTGTATTGTGGGAGACCAGATATAGTGAATGCAGGATCCTGGGTTTAGTAACACTTTAGCGTAATTTTTTTTTTTTTTTTTGTTTTAAGATTTCGCCATAGTCCGAATTGCTGGTACTTGAGAGACTGGACAATACATGGATGGATCAGAAAATGTCTTAAATATGGTGCCCCAGAAAAGGCGTTATATACTTTGCAGAACAAGGTAAGGCTTTATCATGCTAATTCCATCTAGCACAAAATACGAAAACGTATATAATGTATGTAAATGTAGCTTGGCTTATCTTGAATTGTTCTTAAAGCTTTAATAAACGCAAAACTGAAAATGTAATATATTGCAGGCTTTTAAGCTTACCAATCATTAGCTATGGTGGCTATTTTCGTTTTTTCTTTTTTTCCTGGTGATCTGGCCAGTAACACATCTCCTGTATTAGAGTGCCCCCACTCTGGATGAAGGAGCACAGGGGGCACGTTTGGACAGCAGTGTTGTCAGTCTGGGGGAGGGTAATATTAGATGTACTAACAGATTTAAATACAGTAGCAAATTGAAGCTGAACTCCAGCTAATACGTTATAGTCAACAGCAAACAGTTTATTTTCCTTTTGGGATAATGGGTTTTACATTTATAGATAAAAGCTGATCATTGTAAGCAACCGTGCCAGTGTTTAGTTTGTCTCATACCTGTTACTGCTTGTTCTGTTGAGAAACAACAGACTTACTGGCCAGATCACCAGATGAAAATAGAAAAAAAAAAGCCTAAAAAGGGAAATGAATAGAGCCATCACATCTAAGAATTGACAATCGGCAATATAGAGTTTGCTTTGGGGTTCTATACTGCTTTAAGCCTGCATACCTACCCATTTCTACAATTCCTACATTTTTAATCCCAACTCCTGGCAGAACGTTTAAAATTTTTGGATAGAGTAATGAGGGATTGACACAGCCCACCTGACAGAGCCCCCCGCCCCTGAAAATATAATTATATTTTTGCTAAAATGCACAGCAGGGGGGTGGGAGCACAAGTATCAATCCTTCTGCAGTGCAGTCAGGGGAAAAAGAGGAGATGCTGGGGGAGTCATAAGAATTTGCAGAAGGCCGTACAATCGACCCTCCTGCTCAGCAGGTGCCCGGGCCCCTATTTTGCACTAATGCACTAGTGCCCGATACAGGAGGGCCAGCTGTACTGCCTTATCAGAGGCCTTGGGGATTGAACCCATGTCAAGTTTATGCTGTGTTCTGTGACCCCAGAAAATCATTTTCACTCACTTCTTATAAGTACAGGAAGTGATTTGAAAGCTCTTGTGGTGACTGCAATAAAACACTTCTTTTCTAGTAGAACAGGGAAAGGTGAGTACCTCTGTCAGGTGTCTATTGTTGTCTATCTTCCTATCCTCCTGCTACCCCCTCATTTATTGTCACACTGTCACAGAGAAAGTAAGATGCTGTCTCCCCAACAGGGTCACAGATGGCAATAAATCTTATAGAGGTTTACTCTTCTGAAGCCGATGAAGAAACAAAAATATAGATTTTTGGCTGAAGTTGTCTATAATGTGTCTCTTTACTGACAGCATCTATCAATAAATTGGTAATTGCAAGTGTATGTGCAATATAGCACCACCTGTAACAGGGTCAATCAGAACCAAGCGATTGAACTACGTGGATAGAATTGAAACCCCGTTCTAGTTTTTTTGTTTTTTTTTATCTGTCGCCAAGCTCTTTTTAAAAATACTCTGTAGAAAGACAGCTTTTGCCTCAGTAATCACCTCTGTCTTGTGCTGTCCCCAACATACTCATTGCTTTGCAACCCAGCCCAGTTTTCGTCAGGGTTGAATGACACCCAGCATCATCCAACTCGCTTTCTGTGAGCCCAGGACATCAAAGACACACACCTGGAGAACGTGTAATGAAGCAGACATGGGCTCACAGGAGAATGCTGCAGGGGATAGTGGAAGAGTTCTCTGAAGCTCTACACACAGACACGCTCTCTGCAGCATTCAGGACCTGCCCACCAGCAGAGTAAGCGGTTTCATGATGTCACTTAACTGGACTGAATACCCATGGAAAAAAAAGAAAGCTATAAAATTTAAAAACAAATGCTAGTTGGGGGTATTCAAATAAGCTGGAATTGATCCCTAAAGTGATTGTAAATGTAATATTTTCTGTTTCAATGGTTCTTATTGAACATTTTTAGGACAATTAAACAGTTGAGCTTGAACAACATTCCGTATCTCTGTATTACTATACATTGAACGTTTCTAGAAGAGAAAGTTCACATCTTCTGACCTGCACATCTGTTGCAGCTTATTGCTCCATATCAGAAGAGAAAATAAAAAAAAGGGGAAAAAGGAAAAATACACAACGGAATAACATTTCTGTAACCTGAAAGATAACGATTCTTTGGTTTCCCTGTCACTCCACCACATACCACTTGAGGAGTGGGGGGGGGGGGGAGAGAGAGAGACCTTGATAGCATAACTGAGAGGTTGGCATCCCCTTTCCCCATCAGTAAGATAGCAATGCGGTCTAGAAATACAGACCAGTAATTCTGCAAATGAGCGGTATATATTAACCTTCCCTGCAATGCTGCTCTCATTGCTGAAGGCTTTACAAAATCCCTCCCCCTGCTCCTACAGGAAGAGCATGAGGCAAGGGGCGATCCAGAAAAAGGGGGAAGAAAAGGAAAAGAATAAGAAAAAAAAGAGTATCAAAGGAGGCAGTGCACTCCTTAATATAAACGTGGCTTATCTCTGACAACTCACAAGAGATCAGACAGGTATTTAATCCAGGGTTCCCAGATCTTATTGATAATGGCTCGTTTGTCTAGTAGGATTGCCTATAGGCGCTCATTTACCATGATCCATGACAACTTGTTTTTTACCAAGTCGAAAGGGATCGTGGGTGTCCTCCAGGACCACCATATATGTAATACTATGCCTTCCAAACCGCACCCTCGAAAACAGGAGAAAGAAGCCCCTAGGACATACGCAGCTATTCTTGTCGAACCATGTACCATCTCAGCAAGGCCTTGTAGTTGGCTTCGATTAGTAAAGTATTTATGTATGATTTCAACACACACTGTCACTGTGACATTTTGGACCATTCCTCTAGTTCGAACGTCTCTCCTATGTCTTGTTCCCACTTCATCATATAGAACAGTTTTTCTGCTTTGGATGTCAGTATAGTATACATTTTGGAAATATGGCCAGTGTACTTGTCAAAGGATTTGCACAAATACTCCATTGAAGTGGATGTGGTTATATCAGCTGCACGTTGTAGGGTTTGCAAAAAATGCACTATTTGCACATAATGAAAAAGTTCTGCATTTGAAAGTTGGTATTTCTCTTGAAGGGTTTCTTTTGATAGAATCCTTCTGTGATCACAGAGGTCGGCAATATGTATCAGACCCTTGTTTGTCCACCAGACAAAGGAGTGAGGATTGAGACCTGGGGTGAAATCTGGGTTGCAAACTAAGGGAGCCATGGAAGTATGTGGGACTTGATAAGGCTCCATTTATCTATCCCATAAATGTAATGAAAATGATAGCATGGAACTCCCCCCAAATAGGATTCCTCCTTTCTATAGACTTACATAAGGCTTTTGATTCAGTAGAATGGTAGAATGGTCCTACCTCACTATGATTTTACAGAAGTGGGACTTCGGCCCGTACTTCCTGAATCTGATTAAAGCCCTTTACTCATCCCCTTCAGCCCAGGTTCGTCTCATGGTTAGGTACTCTGAACCATTCAGGATAGGAAGGGGCACCAGACAGAGATGCCCTCTCTCCCCTCTCCTCTTCGCGATTGCAACACTGGCAGTGGCAATTAGAACTAACCCAGACGTTAGGGGAGTGAGGTGTGGAGGACAGGAGCAGAAGTGTGCACTCTATGCTGATGACCTCCTCTTATACGTAACCTCCCCCCTGACATCTACCCCCATCATATACAAAATCCTACGCGATTTTAGTATAGTGTCAGGCCTACAAGTAAACATGTCCAAATCAATAGCGTTAAACATAACAGTTCCTCCTGACCTACTAACTCAAATTTCTAACAATTTTGAATTTACTTGGGCCAGGACCGAAATCCCCTATCTAGGTATTAAAATCACCCCAGACATAGTCTCTTCAAAGCCAACTTCCCGCCTGTATTTCAAAGATGTAAGAACGACCTGGAGAGATGGTCAAGATGTGGTCTATCCTGGCTGGGTAGGGTCAACGCTGTGAAAATGACCCTGCTCCCCAGGGTATTGTATTTATTCCGTTCCCTTCCAATCCCAATAAGGAAACAAGTCCTTAGCAAATTTCAATCGGAGATTACCCGATTCGTGTGGGGAAGTAAGGGATATAGGTGCCCTTCTAAGACTCTATACCGGCTGAAATCTCAGGAGGGATTAGGTCTACCCGATCTTTGGGAATATTACAGGGCAGCACAGTTGTCCCAAATTTCGGTAGTTTTTTCAAACAGACAGAAGCCTGAATGGCTCGCGATGGAGAGATGCGCCATTCCGAGGAACACCATTGATTATCTCCTCTTGTGTAATCCGAAACTTAGGCCTGCCATTAAGTCTCCTACCCTCTCCCATTCAATGGCCCTGTGCTCTAAACTTCTTTCTCATCATAACCTGACTTCCCCAATGAAACCATTAGCCCACTTATTTCACAATGCCGACTTTTCACCCGGACTAGCCATCAAAGATTTCCAATGGTGGACTGATAAAGGCTTATACAGAATTGGTCACTTCCTCTAGATCTGCCGGATTCCGAGATTTTTAGATTCTCACAAATCTCCCACTTCCTTACCTCAATCTGGTCCCACCAAAAAGATCCTCCTTCGATAACCCCTTATGAAAACTGTTGTGTAAACACAGAGGTCCAGAGGGGGGGGATCTCCTTGATTTATTCCGCTCTAAGGTTACTCACAGACAAACCAACCTACGCCCGAGCCTGGGAGGAAGAAATGGACATCTCTTGGCCCACACAGGCATGATATACCTCTTTTAATAGAGCATATAAGGGAATACTAAATGTTTCGCTTATTGAGGCCAGTGTGAAGGTAATGACGCGTTGGTACTATGTCCCTGCTAAATTAGCAGTTATCTTCCCAGGGGCTTCCCCCCTATGTTACAGGGGTTGCGAACTGGAAGGCACAATGTTGCACACTTGATGGTCCTGCCCACGCATTCGTACATTTTGGCAGAAAGTTTTTACAACTCTCAGCAAAATAACGAAAGTCTCGATAGCCCCTGACCTACAGGTAGCTCTTCTAAATAGAAATATCGCAGCTCTTCCTAGACTCTCTCAGGCACTGGTCTACTTCGTCCTATTAGGAGCCAAAGTATCCATAGCCAAAGCCTGGAAAAAACCTGGTGTTTCCTTTCTAGGGTTCAAGAGAAAAGTCTCTTGGATCATGGCTCAAGAACAAATTGTAGCAAAACTAAATGATAACGTGAATAAATTTTACAGTATTTGGGAACCTTGGGCAGTCTACTGTAACATTCCCCTAATCCCGGGAATAGTACAGTATACTGAGGGATCTGTTCCCCCTCCCTGATTCTATCTCTTCCCTGTTTTTTCCCCTTTCTCACCTTTTCCCTTTTTTCATGGGGCACCCTAGCCCCCCTCCTCACTGTGGTATGCTGGTATCTCAGGAAATGTGTCAGAGGCCTTGGGGGTGGTTCCCATTTGATCGGTGGGGGGGGGGACGCCTTGACCCACCCATGAGCTGGATCTTCACACGCATTTTGGCGTGTGGGGGGGTGGGCTCTCCTCAGCCCTGCCGGTTGGTGGGTCCAGGCCCCACAGGGGTGTTGGGTTGAGGTTTTCTTGGGGGCACCACGCATTTCCACAGTAAGCTCCCAAAGGGGTGGGATGCGTGAGGTTCCGGAGGGAGCTCAATCGGACCTGGCCTCGACAATATATTCTTTTTATATACAAGTATGTTATATCGCAGTTTCTTATCTCTACCCTACTTTACGGGTACTCAGATGTTATTTCAGAAATGCATATGATATAAGTTTAACATATACTTAGCCTTCTTATAGTGCTCATGTGACTTATGTTTTACTCTATAATTTTCTTTTTGTTTCCCTTTTCTTTTTTTTCTTTCTTTTTTTTTATTTGGGTTGTTTTTGGTATTCTTTCTCTCTTATCTATAAAGATTTAACTTTGATAGGTCATCCTGTTACTGTCTTTTGATACTCTGTATTAATGTAGAAAAGATCAATAAAACTTTTGAAATATAAAAAAAAAAAAAAAAAAAAGAAAATGATAGCGTGGGACACATCATGATCGGTCTGTCTTTTGATCTTGGCCACAAGAAACAAATTGGTTTAATGGGATGTAGAGAAGATTCCATTTTCATCCAGGTGGATTTTGGGGTGTTGAGGAGTGGTAGTGAATTAGCTGTGCCAATTGCGCTGCATGGAAGTATTTGGCAAAGTCCATGACTCCCAAGCCCCCCCCCTCAGCTTGGGTGTGTATATGGTGTGCTTGTTCACCCGAGCTCTCTTGTTCCCCCATATAAATTTCAAAACCTTATTTTGGAACTTGTATAGGTCTGGCATACAGATTGAGATAGGCAGTGTTCTGAATAAATATAATAACCTTGGCAAGAGATTCATCTTGGCCTTCGTTTTCAACTTAGTAATGAAGTGTAGAAAAAAACACTACCCTGCCCACATGCGGAACGAAGGTGTCCAGATCATGAGTTAACAACCGCACCAACATTGTGCAATTTTGTATGAAATAAAAAGGAAAAAAAATTAGGTCAAGAAGGAATGAAATCCCTATCAACTGGAAAGAGTTTCTACGAACTTCCACCAGGTCTGGATTTCATCAGGCAAGATGCTGACTCTTGATAAGGAAACCAAAGATCAGTTCAGGATCATCCGTATGCTCCCGTGCCTAGAAAGGGCCTCTTGGATGAAGAGCGGCCTTGCTGGGACGATATGAGCAAAATTGGCCGATCCCTTGCTTGTTGAGAAGAGAGAGATGATGGTTCCCGGGTGATCAGTCCCAGATTTAGCAAAATTTCCTCTCCACCTCGAAAATTGGCAAAAGAATGCGTCTTACCCTTATAGGTGAATGACAGGCAAAATGGAAAAGACCATAGATATTTTGTGTGCCGATTGGTTAACCACATGCCGACCAGCCGCCGCAGTTGTACTGCGGTAGAATGGCACGGCTGGGCAAAATGACGTTATGTAACGCCGCTTCGCCCTGTGGCCACTAGGGGGTGCACGCGCTCGCCCCCCGAGCCGATGCGATTGCCCAGCAGTCTCAATCACTGCCAGGCTCCCGCGATCGCTCGGGGCACATGGAAAACCCGGAACTTCCAGTTCTCTGAGGGGAGAACTGACAGATCGTCTGTTCATACAGAGTATGAACGGCGATCTGTTAGCTTTCCTGCACAGTCCCCATCCCCCTTCAGTTAGAACACAAACGAGGACACACATAAACCCCTTCACTGCCCCCTAGTGTTAACCCCTTCACTGCCAGTGACATTTTTACAGTAATCGGTGCATTTTTAATCGCACTGATCTCTGTATTAATGCCAGTGGTCCCAAAAATGTGTCAAAATTGTCCGACGTGTCCGCCATATTGTCGCAGTCACTGATCGCCGCCATTACTAGTAAAAAATATTATTAATAAAAATGCCATAAAACTATCTCCTATTTTGTAGACGCTATAACTTTTGCGCAAACCAATCAATATACGCTTATTGCGATTTTTTTTTTTTTACCAAAAATATGTAGAAGAATACGTATTGGCCTAAACCGAGGAAAAAAAAATTTAAAAAAAATATTTTTTGGGGATATTTATTATAGCAAAAAGTAAAAAATAATGTGTTTTTTTTTCAAAAAATCGTCGCTCTTTTTTTTGTTTATAGCGCAAAAAATAAAAACCGCAGATACTACCAAAAGAAAGCTCTATTTGTGGGGAAAAAAGGACGTTGATTTTGTTTGGGAGCCACGTTGCACGACCACGCAATTGTCAGTTAAAGCGACGCAGTGCCGAATCGCAAAAAACGCTCTGGTCTTTGGCAGGCCAAATGGTCCGGGGCTTAAGTGGTTAAGTGCGCCAGCAGTGGCTTCAATGAGCTTCTCTTCTGGATGGTTAATTGGGAGATATCTGCAAATATTTGGACCATGTAGCCTAATAAAGTTATGTTTCCCTTGATCCTGGCTTCAGTGATAATTTTTTCCTTGATCCTGTAAAAGTGTGGCTTTACTATCACATCCTTAGGAAGGCCATGTCAATCTCCTGATGAATAGGGAAAATAAATGTAATATTTTAAATAACAAGCATGTCATACTTCATAGCTCTGTGCAATGGTTTTGCACAGAGCAGCCCTGGTCCTCCTCTTCTTGGGTCTCCCACTGGCACTTCTGGCTTTTCCTCCCTTCCGCGTGCCCCCATAGTAAGCCACTTGCTATGGGAACACTTGTGCGGGCTCAATCCCAAGCCTTGCTGTGGATGTCCATAGACACACACAGCATGGCTCTGGCCTGCCCCCCCACTCTCCCCTCACTAGCTGTGATTGCAAACAGCAGGAGCCAATGACTCCCCATGCTGCCTCCATGTCCTGTGAGAAGAAAGAGAAAGGAGAGAGCTTTTGGGAACAGCACTGGATCGAGATTGGGCTCAGGTAAGTATTTGAGGAGGGGGGGGGGGCTGTTTTTACCCTAATGTAGAAAATGCATTAAAGTGGTTGTAAACCTGAGTCATGGAATTGGAGCAAAGCACACATATCTGCACTGTTTACTTCTTTTCTCTCCAAATCGCTAAGTCTCGTTTCTCTCTAGTGCTTCATTCCTCTGTTATCAGCATGAGTCACTTCTGGCAAGTTTAACCGACACGTGAGATACATTTGTGTTGGGAGGGAGAGCTCAGAACAGAGCTTGTCTATTCACAACAGCCGTAGTTCTGCTGTGTGGAGGAGGGTGTGTTCCTTTTCTCCAATCAGTTCTCACACAGTGTAACTGCATTCTCTCCACCCCCTCCTCTGTGCTACTGACAGATGAGGAAAGATTTTTAACATGATCTGCACTTTTGAAAGGGTGTAGAGAGAGGAAGACTGCAGATAAACAAGTAAAACCTATGTAGGAGGATTTGTTTCATCTCTGTGTATCATCTGAGGCCAGTCACTTTACTGTGTATATGTGAGGGTTTACATCCACTTTAAGGTAAAAAAAAACCTTCTGCCTTTACAACCACTTCAAGGGCCGGTTCCCACTGGAACCCTGTGAATCCACTGCAGGTTCCCAAATCGCATGTCTTCCGGTGGCAGTATTCACTGCCCTATGCGAACTGCTGGGAGTGTCAGTTAAAAGTTAATGACACCCCCAAATCAGTTCGATTATCGCAGTGCAAACAGCAAACTTGAACAGGAATCGGATCGCATGGGTGTGAACAACCATGCGATCAGATTCTGCTGCGGACCAAAAACAGGGTCCTGAAATCGCATCGCACAGAGATCGCATGTGGTTTGCACATCCGATCTCAGACATCACACCAGTAGGAACCGGCCCTAAATGTCATCAATAATGCATGAAACACACCTCTTTTAACTGTAAGCACTGTCTCTGAGCCCTGGCTCACATTGATGCTACTTTGAAGTCGCGCTACTTCACTTGAAGTAGCACAATTTCAAAGAAGCAAGGTCAGCGCGTTTTCAGGTGCTACATGATAGACATCTGTGTGGCTTCATGCACAGATATCTATTGAAGTCGCACCTGAAATCTGCAAAAGTAGTGCAGGGACTACTTTTGCAAATCGGTGCAGAACCGCAAAATCGGTGTCGCACCAATTGGAACAGTGCCATTGCCTCCAATAGGCTGCGACTTGTCATGCGATTTGATCTCTCAGATCGCATGACAAATCGCTCCAGTGTGAACCTAGGCTGAAATGCAGAACACAGCACTTTTCTCTGAAGGTTTTCTGATACCTGCTGATCCCAAAATCAGTGGTTAAGGTGAACCCACCTGTGTACGTAGAACTATTGCTCTCCATGCAGCATGGCTCTGACATATTCCTGTGGCTAGTCTGCAACTTCTAATTGTGACTGAGAGCCTAAAAAATGGCCATATGCCCATAGCATGAGCAGACATCTGAAGGTTCTACTATATTTTACCAACTGCCGAAGTCTTTATACTGATTTTCCATTCACCTATACTGTACTGGTGTTTCTCCCTGTATGCATGCTTCCATATTACTATTATTTGGATTCAGACTGTCTTTTGTGTCATTTACACAGGTGCAATATGGAATATTCCCAAATGATTTCACATTTAACTTATTACTTGATGCATTCATAAAGAAAGAAAATTTTGAAGGTATGACTTATATTTTTCTCTAATATTTACCATGACACTATATGAGTTTTACACTATTGAGTAAAAGAATGAAAAGTGATACCTGTTGAAGGAGAGAAAGTATGGACAATGAAAATTACAGAATGAAATGAATGAACCAACAACTTTTTTAATAGTTTACAGTGTTTATAAAGCTTTAGGGCCTTTTCACACAGGTGTTTAGTCTAGATCCATCTGTTCATTTTTCAGAGAGATCCGGACTGAACCACAATGTATGTCTATGGTGCTTAGACTGGAATCACTTTTTGTCCACAGGAAGAAAAAAAAAGAAAATGTCTGTGTCCTTTTTGTGGACATAAGTGGATGTAAATGGCTGTTGTCCATGGATGCTATGTCGGTTCTGTTCTGTTTATGTCCATTTTTAGGCAAGAAATATATTTATTTATATACTTTGTCACCTATGACAACTCAACAAAAAAAAGAAAAAAATTCTAGAAATGAAATATCTAAAAACTAAAATACTAAGTGGTGCTGAGATTTTCCTATTATCATTGGAGGTCTACATCCTTAATTGAATAGTTCAAAAAGAAAACCTCTATGAGTAAGGGCTCTTTCACACGGACGTGTACGGAGCCCGCTCTGCTCAGCGGAGGATCGCTCCATTGATCCCCGCTGAGCAGGCAGATGACGGACCTGTCAGAGCGCCGCTCTCCCCTATGGGGGATCGGATGACGACGGACCGTAGAGTCCGTCGTCATCCGATCCGCAGACGAATGGAAAAGTAGGTTTTTCCTCCGTTACACGTTTTCGGATCGGAGCGGGTCTGATGTCAGCGGACATGTCACTGCTGACATCCGACGCTCCATAGAGGTCTATGGAGCGGCCGTTCAGGTCCGCCTAAAAAAACTGACAGGCGGACCTGAACAAATCATTCGTGTGAAAGAGGCCTTAGACTTTTAAATATCGCTCCAATGAACACAAACATAGTTTAACACAGTTATTTAAAAGATAAAAGACATATCTTTATTCAAACACTTTTTTTTAAATCAACATCCGTTAGGAACATCTTATTCTATAAACAGCTACAATCTAGATGTAACATAGGTCAACGTGTTTCACAGACAAAACACCGCTTCATCAGGACCTTAAATCTCCCATGCAGATAGAACTGTTCACTACAGTAACAAAATAGAAAAAGATATTGAAAATGAAAAGAATATACATAAATTACATAATATGACCCACTTACAAAAAAACACCATATGTACCAATTAATCATATCAATACAGGTACAATGTTGGATGGCAAATGGAAGAAGAAAGAAACCATTATCCCCAAAGGAACAAGAGAGAAAAGGGGGGGAAAATAGATATCTAAAATAATAATAGTTATAAGTATTATTATCAGTATTCATCAGTTTTTCTTGGAAAAATATGTGACTGAACTGATGAAGACTGTGTGAAGGGCCCATTGCACACAAGGTCATCAAGAAGCAGTGCATCCTTTCCACCTTTTAGTGCACCCGGATGGACAGATCCAGACGGACCTTTGTCCCTGAACGCATAAGGCTCAAAATGTTGGTACCACTTGGTGTGCCCCTCCTGACATTTAGACAGCCCTGTGTGCAAGGGGCCTCAGACAGCTATATCCAGGATTGTCCTGCCTGTAAGCATTGGACAGCAATTTACACAATATGGAATATACCCCTGCTACTGTATACTGGAAACAAACATCTTATGAGCTAAATGAGTATATATGACATTGCAGTCAGCAGGAGCTGTTTAATTGTATTTATTTAACATTACTTTGCAATGCAGAGCTGCTGAATGGGGAGCTGATTCATGAAACGTGTTCAGTTCAAGCTGTGTGTTTTCTGGAGCAGGTTAATAATTGAAATCTCATACCTAGAAGCTTTCTGTGCGGGGCATCCTTATTTAAAGATTAACTCCAGGCAAATTTTTTTTCCCCTGCAGTGGGGCAGTACTTCCACTGTACAGGTTAACTGCTCATTTCTGTCTAGGGCAGTGGTCTCCAAACTGCGGCCCGGGGGCCAGATGTGGCCCTTTGCTTGCTTCTATCCAGGCCTCGGGACACTATTCCTCCAACTGACAATAATGATGAGGCGCCATCCCTTCCACTGACACCAATAATGGGGCACAATTCCTCCTACTAAAACCATTGATGGGGCACTATTCCTCCCACTGACACCATCCATGGGGCACTATTCCTCCTACGAAGACCAATGATGGGGCACTATTCCTCCCACTGACACCATTGATGGGGCACTTTTCCTCCCACTAAAACCATTAATAGGGCACTGTTTCTCCTGCAAAGACTAATAATGGGGCATCATTCCTCCCACTGACACCAGCGATGGAGCGCTATTCCTCCTGGTAAAACCAATAATGGGACAGTGTTTACTCCCACTGATGCCGGGACATTTTCTACTCACACTGGCCAAAGTCTGGCCCCCTTGAAGCCCGAAGGACAGTAAACTGGTCCTTTGTTTAAAAAGTTTGGAGACCCCTGGTCTAGGGTATTGGAGAGTGGTGCTTATACTTGCCTAATCCTCCTATCCTCCCAGCTCAAGACTGGACCCTTCGGCTCCTGCCCACCTATACCAACCCCCCCCCCCCCCCCCAGTCTTGTGTGGTGGACTGTTCCTGATATCATCACACCCATAGACCTGCTCTGGACGTGAAGACTTCAGGAACAGTCCATTGCTGGATCATGGGAGGGTGCCATTTACCGCTGGAGCGAAGGTTTAGGTGAGTATACAGCTTTCTGCTTGACAACTCGAGCAGTTAACCCATGCAGTGCGGAAACTGCCCCACTTCATGGGACAAAAGAGTGCCCTGGAGTACAGCTTTAACCATAAACCTTCTGTGAAATGTTTAGTCATAGTAGTTTTACTGTTAATTCACTTCCTATAGGCCTATAAACACACAAAGGCCAAATTAGACGTCTATCAGTTTGTCTTGAGTTATACCAAAACAGGACAAATAAATACACACCAGAAAAGCCAACAAATACATGTGTTTAATATGGCAATTTCTTTGTTGAAAATTATACTGAGTATAAGGCCCTGGTTTATGGCAAAAAAGGTTCTGTCATCTGGTGATGCAACTGTGAGATATCCTCCTGAGCGATGCCACGTGCAAAATGATAATTGATTAGGACCGGATATATCATGGATTGCCAAGAATCTGTAAAAAGGACTGGTCTGCTTTTCTGTTTGTGTACAAGTGTCTGTGTCTTCTTTTCTACAGATGCTGCCTCTGTGGTGATTGAAATCATGTTGCAAGAGAGCTTCGATAATGTGTCCACACAGCTCCTGTCCCTCTATGCCTTACATAAATATCTCTCTGGAAACCCACAGTTGACGGTAAACCTATGTCTTGGTATATAGGCTTGTTATATGTTGGTTTTTCTGACATGTTGTTTTAACCTCATTATAAAGAAGAGTCACGGTCCTAAACTTTTTTCATAGAATGTTTTTAATTTGTGCTGATGTGTAGACAATGTTGTAAAGAGTCCCCAAAGAGCACTTGTCCAAGACTTCTCCCCATGCAACTACTGGCCAAGTAAAAACACTTATTCACTGTGTATCAACTAAAGAGCTAGGTAGAAGTGAGCCTTTTCCGGGTCTGTATGACGGTAGTAGGGGTCCTAGCATCTGTCTACTAAATGGCCCGGTAAGTCCCAGTGGGCCCTTCTGTAGCTGCACAGTCTGCACACATGGTATTTGCAACTTAGCCGTAATGTAACCGGCTGCTTTTTGACTGCACATAGCGTGCAGTATAATCAATAATTGTAGAGATGAGATTTTGAATTTTATAGGCTTTCATGCTGAGAAAACTAGACAAATATTTGTAAACATTATCTTTCACTGTAGAGCTTGTACTATAGTACGATAGAGCCCAGTGCTCATCAGTATTGGGCACCATTGCTTTGTGGGGAGACCCCTGTTTTTAGGGAAATCCCCCTCCCCCAAGCACTTTCTACCCCCCCCCCCCACCCCCACCAGAGCTGAAGGGCATGCAGGCTGGTAACATAGCAAAGGGAGGCTGTACACTTATCTGCTTGGTTTTGCCAGCTGCTTAGCTATGGGAGTGAGGGAGACATGCTATTATCTTCTTCTTTTTTTTTTTTTTATTGAAATGTTTTAACCCCCTCCTGCCCAGTCTCAGCATCCCTTCAATAGGGACTGTACACCTAGGGGGGCAGAAAGAGCCTGTATTAATGTGACCACTATAATTGCCTACCGATTATGAGTGGGGACATACAGCTGTCTTTGACAGCTCAGTCTCTGCTAAGAGCGCCCAGTGAGTGCTTTCTCAGGACAGAAACATCGACCATCCAGTGATGCATATGTGTGCTGTGTGAGAGTTAAAGCGGTTGTATGCCCAAAAAACAAAACAAAAACCTGTAAGACCAAAAGCATAATGAGCTAGTACGCACCTCATACTAGCTCATTATGAAATACTTACCTTAGAACGAAGCTCCCACAGGGTCGCCCGGTCACCGCTGAGGGAGCCGACATGTTACCTCTGCATTTTTTCTGGGTTCACGGCTTCGGCACTGTGAGTAGCTGGAGCCACGATGACGTCATTCCCATGCATGCGCGCAGGAGCCCTCTGTTCCATTATGATACGCCGGACCTTCGCTGGACCTTCACTGTGCATGCTCCACTGACGTCAATTTCTCCTAAACCATACAGGTTTAGGTGATATTTATTGTACCTACAGGTAAGCCTTATTATAGGCTTACCTGTAGGTAAAAATGACCAAGCAGACAATAGTACCGCTTTAAAGCTCACCCTTTTGCCACTGCACATTGGGCGGAGTTGCGCAGGCAGCAACTGTTTATGGTAAAAAAAAAAAAAAAAGTAGCTGAAGTTTTTTCTTCAAATCTGCCTGCATGCTAAATCTATTCTTAACTGATACTATACATGTGAGATTTGATGGCTTTCAGCTATTGTGCATTCATTCTGTTGTGAATAGCGTAAAAATGACTGTCGAATGCAGGGTGAATTCCATTGAATTTCATTGGGTGAATACCTATTAACTTATGCACTTGGTAAATTGCCCAGTGGATGATTAAAATATACGCCTGCATCATACATATTTGCCCCTCTTAAACCAATGCATGGACACTACAGGGTTCTCCTTGGATTCCATTAGTTGGGATCCTATATGGATACAAGACATTACCTTCCATCACGATAGGCCCCCGGACCCCCCATCACTTATGTCTACTGCTTCTGTGTCATAACCTGTGAAACATAGCCTGTCCCCACTGGGTTTTTTTTGTAATTTGATGTCATTACATCAAACGAGGCCTTTTAGGTTACCTTTATGGTGCGCAGTATATTATATATTCACTGTTAAATGAAGAGCGTTTGTCCTACCTACTTCTGTTGTTCTTTCTGCATATAGATTGGACTATCTGGCTACTAAATTCTATTTTAATATGTCAACTGATTATCATTTTTAGTTTAATGTAATAACTTTACTTTGTGTTTTTTTTTTGTTTTTAGTGGGTGTTGGAGAAGAACCTGGGTGCCTCTCTGTTGCTGGCAGGCATGCATCAGGAGAACACAGTGGGGTACAGTTCACAGCTGTATGGAAACACATTGCTTGGTAAGTTATAAAGCAATCGGCCATAACAGTTAGATCACTGACGGGTAAAGTGGTATTAAACCCAACACAGCAGTATTAAACCCAAAACCAAAATGTAATATATAGCAGCTTACCAATCAGATGTCGTGGCTGCATCAGTTTTCTTTTTTTATGCCTTTTTCCCCTTTGTTTTCTCCGGGTGATCTGACCAGTAACACACCTCCTGTATTAGAGTGCCCCCACTCTGGATGAATGAGCACGGGGGCACATTAGGACAGCAGCATGGTTAGTCTTGGGGCAGTGAAGTGTTAGATGTACTAGATTTAGATACAGTACCAAATTAAAGCCAAACTCCAACTGATAATTCATAAGCAATTACAGCAAAAATGTATTTCCTTTTGGGATAAATGTTTTCCATAAATACATAAAGACTGATCCCTATAAGCACCCCATGCCAGTGTTAAATGGTTTGTCTCATTTCGGTAACTGAAAGAGAGCTTCTTCTTTTGAAAAATAACAGACTTACTGGTGGTATCACCAGCTGAAAATAGAAGAAAGAAACATCACATCTACAATTCGTAAGCTGCAATAAAATAAATGTTTGCTTTTTGGTTTAACACTGTTTTAATTATCTGGTTACAATAATATCTGAAATTCAGGCAGGAAGTAAACAATTAAGTAAAGCAGTGTAAACTGTATAAATCCCTGTCCAGTAAGACTAGCAATAATTAAAGGGGTTGTAAAGTCAGAAGTTTTTTTTATCTTAATGCATTTTATGCATTAAAATAAAAAGCCTTCTGTGTGCAGTGGCCCCCCCTAATACTTACCTGTGTCCCGCCTCTGTCCTGCGATGTTCACTAGTGTCTCGACCATCCAAGATTCTCCCTCCTGATTGGCTGAGACACAGCAGCAGCGCCACTGGCTCCCACTGCTGTCAATCAAAGTCAGTTAGCCAATCAGGAGAGAGACGGAGCCGGGCAGGGCCGCGGCACTGTAGACATAGGGAGCTATGATTCGACCCAGGTGCCCCCATAGGAAGCTGCTTGCTGTGGGGGCACTCGACAGGAGGGAGGGGCCAGGAGCACAGAAGAGAGACCCGAGAAGAAGAGGATTCGGGTTTCTCTGTGCAAATCCACTACACAGAGCAGGTAAGTATAACATGTTTGTTATTTTTATAGAAAAAAAAAAACAAGACTTTACAATCACTTTATTAGACTTTAGTACACTACTGTCCAACCACTCACAATTGAACAGATCACTATGGGTTACTACCCTTTGCTGATAGTGTTTTATGTTATTGAAAGCATTTTTATGTACATGAGACTGTGAGAGTTCTGGCATGTCCGCTCTGGACTACAGCAAGAATCACATCTCCCTTTGGGAATGGCCTGTTGCTTTTAAGACCACAGGGAAATAATAGCCCAGCTTAGTGGGTACAACAGCAAATCTAAACCTAGAGTAATTTAGTCAGTAGAGAGCCGGGGTATTGACGGGACTTTTCATTCAGCTTCTGCTGTGTCACAGCCAGGTCCCTATGTAGGGAAAACAAAGAGCTTTGGCATCTGATGCATTCACATCATATTACATTGACAGTGTCTGAACCCTGTAGCCTATACTGTCAGGTCTTGCTTCCTGCTATCTTGGAAAATCTAATTGAACAGACTTGTCCAGTAGAGGCCCCGGGGCCTAGTCTGCCACATACGGCTAAATATAGTATAACAGATGAGCAGCGTCTGTGAACTCTGCAACTGATCTTTTACCCTCCGTGTCTGGGATGCCATTTTGGAACTAGGAAGATGCAGCCATCCCGTCTGTTTTCCGACGGATCTTATTGCACCGTGCCGTAGCCTGTTCCCCAGACAGAGAGATTCTGTTGCCGAAGGGAAAAATAATATTTTTGTGGGACAAATGAAGGTGATAATTGCTCTGGAGAGCTGTACTCAGACCGCCTCATAATGAATACTGCAGCAGCTGCTTCTTCTGAAGATAAGATTATCCCCTGCAAGATGTGTATTTATTTTGTATTAAAGCCAATGCTGAAAGTTCATGTTTCTGCACACGCTTGGCAGCATATAATTATGCTGGATTTTGTTTGTCTGCAAAAAAAGCCAAATACGGCTCAAATATATAACATTTTAATTAAAAGTGTCTAAAGCTTGGAAAATAGGCCAGGAAACAAATTTTGCTGCATTTTTAGCGGAGCAGGCTTTTCTGTTAAAATACGGTATTTTAAATACAGTACTCCGCTTCAAGCGCTGGAGATGTGAGCTGCTGATCCATAGCCAATTTTAGTTAATGCTGCGTGTTTACAAGTATGTAAAAATCCTACTCAGGTTTTCAGAATAGGGACTGTTCTTGCTGGATTTGGGAATAATAATAATCACTTTATCAAGAGAAGAATGCTGTTTTGTACATGTTTCTGAATATGCCAGTGAAAATGTCAACTCTGTGTTGGGAGATCCTGAAGAATTTGAAATACAGAGTTAGTATCATTAAACCCACATCATTAAAACTATCAACAAAAAGTGTATTGCATGCATTTCATACTGACTCAGTCACTATGGGATTCCTTATCTGTATTCTGCAAAAAAACTGGTTGATCCTGCTGTCCTCTATCTCCGCCTCCTGTCCTTGTCCCCACCGCAGTTGAGAATTTTGCAGAGCAGTGTTGGCAGCTAGTGCATATGCTCAGTTTTCAGTGTATTTCTACCCTGAGCATTTCCTCCCTATCACATCTATGCAGCCCATGCGACTATAGAGTCACACACGTGGGCGTATACACAGTGGTAAATGACAGCCCACTCCCTCCTTCTCCATGCCCACTAACACAATGGGGATGGGACTACTTCTTGATTGATGGAGGCTTCACCTCCCTGTTATTCTAAGACACAGGCTGGAAGGGCGTGCGACAGCCAGTGAGTGGCAGATATTCATGCACACAATGGTATTGCCAAAAAATAATAGAGATTGTCATGTAAACATATATTTGAAATCCAATTTAAAACTGTTTGATTTTAATGTTTTATTTTTACTCTGTATTCCAAAGGCTGTTTACTTTTTTTTTTTATTTAGAACATGTTAACCAGCAGCAGAGGACTAGAAGCTCTTCCTGCTTATTTTTCCCTGCAGACAGGCTGGGATAGATCTGGACCATGTGCCAGCTGTATATTGATTAGGAAAAAGGTGCTTAGATTTTTTTAAATTAAAATAAATACAGTGCCATCTTCCACATACAGAAAGAGAAGAGATATTAATATGTAAATTAAACAGTGTGTGTGTTTACATTTTTTTTTCTTATTTATTTTTACATTATTAAATTGTGTTTAAAAAAAAAAATTGATCACTTTTAGTGCTGTCACAAGGAATGTAAAAATCCCTCCTTTACACTTCAAAGTATTCAGATTGCCGTTTTCAGTGATTCTGAATACTGTATATTTTTTCAAAACTGGCGCCATTGGCAGCCGAGTAAACAGGAAGTGACGTCGCTTCCGTGTTTACATTCAGGAGACGACTTTGTTCCAGTCTGTCACTAGGCGCCGGAAGTACCGAATCACGGATCGAGTCTCCTGGTGGGACGGGAGGCCCGCTCAGCGGCGGGAGGCGGGGATGTCCCCTCCCGCTCCTCCGGGATAACAGCCGAGCGGCTTTTAGCGGCATCAGTTGTTATACCTGGAAAGCTGATTGCCCGCTCTAAAAATGGTATCGGGATGATGCCTGCAGCTGTGGGCATCATCCCGGTATAACCCCCGAAAGCCAAGGCCGCACATCTGCGTACGCTCGTTGGGAAGAGGTTATACTACAATGAAAGGGGCTCAAACTGGATGTCAACTTTTATTTTATGTACTGTGCTTGTTATTGCTTTGCAGGTATTTCTAAGCTAGTTCACAAGCTAAACAAGGATTGTGACTGTGCCAATTAATTTTTAACTTTTCAAGTAAGGTTTACATGGAAGGGCTTGGCACAGAACAAACACAGACAAAAAATCCTCACTGATTACAACTCAACTGGAATCTAATATGCTGCTACTGGAAGACATTTGTCTTCTTAAATTTTACTTTCTTGGTGATAGACAGTTCACTATTTCTACACCAAATGCCATGTATTAAATATGTATTCAATATAAAGTATACAAATAAATGTATCCTTGGCATAGTTTATAGCTCTGCAGCCACCAGCTGTGGTACAAGTTTACACTTGGCTTTAAGAGTGAGGATTGGTGTCATGGTCCAACTGTTGGCTGGTGCATACGAATAAATGGAACAGCCACCATAGATGTCATTGTCCAAAGCAGAGCTGAACCAAGATGGTTGTTTTGGAGATGTGAACTGGAAATACCAACTAAGGATTTTTTCTGCAGGGAATATCTAACAAATATAAAAAGATGACAAATCGTCTAGCTTGGCTAAAAACATTTTTTTCTTCAATCACTTATTTTTTCTTTGGAGTTTATTGTTTTTATGGGTTTTTGATCTTTGTTTTTTTTTGTTTTTTTTAATTCAGGAAAAGTTGAGCTATCCCAGGGTCTTCGTGCTGTTTATACACAAATGCCACTAATGTGGAAACCAGGTTATTTCCAAAGAGCTCTGAATGTTATGGAGAAGGTTTCCCAGATGCCTGGAGAAATCAAGATAACCAAAGATGCAGTAAGTGTGATTTTTTTTTTCCATACTGGATATTGATATCTCCTTTTATTAAACAATGAAAAAAAGTAATAAAAGTCATGCCCTGGAGCTAAAATGCACCACCTGCTGTTAAAATAATATTAATGAAAACTTAAGAACCTCACCCTAAGGCCCAGACAAGTCAAAGGGGGGGGGGGGGGGGGGGGGCTGGCCAGTAATGAAAGTTGTTCTAGTTTATTAAGTTAAACAAGTTAGAGCTCTACTCTGGGAAAAGAATGCTAAATACGTAGTTAAACTTTACAGATGTAAACATTTATTTCAGCCAAAAGATTTGTAATTCTGTTCAGGGTTTGTCTGATCAGGCATCCCTACCAGACAGTACAGCTTGGTCAAGAACATAACCTTTCTTTTCAATGTTAGACATTATAGTCTAGTCTAAGATCCACCCCAGTCTGCTGACAGACATACTCTGATGAGGTCATCATGTGCTTTCCCATTTTGTGTCTTAAGCCTGGTACAAATAATGAGATTATCGGATGAATAGTTGTCTGTTTTTTTGTTTTGTTTTTTGTTTTATGCATGCTCTCCAAATCAAAAATGAAGAGGTTATTAAAGTTACGAAAATTTTCGCTCGACAGAATAAAACTTTGTAAGTGATGTAATGTATTGCATTGTATTTTCGGACCAAAACTGTACTAATTAAACAAAAATTATGCGATCTGGTATCGTAAGAGAAAAAATTGTGTGTTTGTCTCTTTGGATAATTTTGGATGAACAGTCGTGATCGGCTCTTGAAAGCTGTGTATTATGGTTGCCCTCAAAGGGCTGGTTTTATCTGTAAGACTAGATGTCCAGAGCACCCCCCCCCCCCCATGCATCAGATGTCAAGAACCCCCTCACCATCAGAAGTCAAGAGTCCCCCACCCATCTTTACATCACAGTGCTTACCTTGTGCTTACATCACCCTTACATTGTGCTGCTGCTGGGAAGAAGCTGGGGTTGGAGCTAAGAAGCAGAAATTGCAGGGTCTGGAGGAGGACCAGAGGGGGTCTGGAGTCAGCTCGCAGAGTCTGATGAATGCTAAGACCAGGGAAGGTGGAGATGAGGAGGTGCTGTGGCTGCACAGAGAGGCGCAGGATCTGGCAGAGGAGTTCTGTCCTCCTTTCTGCTGCCGACTGCTGAAGCAAGGTTTGGGTGGAGACGAGAAGTGTACCGCAGCTGCAGGAGAGGTGCGAGGGCCACATGAAATGTCCTGGCAGGCCGGAATCAGCCTTCTCGCCTTGTGTTTGACACATGGTGCAGAGGAAACTACAGTGGCACAGTCATGTAATGGTACTTACTTTACTTTATTTTGGATGTTATGTATGTTACAAGTAATAACAAGTACTAGCTTGTTACCCGTTTACTATATTTGAGATTTAATATCTCTCAGATATGATTTGGGTTAATTGAGAGTTATTTGACCAAGAGTGAAAGCTTTAACACAATAACAAAAATGTATTGGTATATAGTAAAGTAGGCCTAGACTAATACACATCAAGCCATCTATTTGTACAGGGAAGGGGTAAAAATCATGGATTACATGAAGGAATACAGAGTATATTCCTTAAAACTTTAATCTACAAACAGTAGGGCATAAAATACATAAGACCAATATATTTAGATACAAATACAAGGGAGATTTGCCATATTTACCATTCCCATAGCAGTTCCATTCACGTGACTGCTCTACCATAGAGTGTGTGTTTCCCTCCCATCTAGTCTGTGGATATCATTACTGGCTGATGCCTCATTGGTTGGCATGGCGTGGCTCTGGTGGGCTTCCCAATTCCTGGTTAAGGACTGGCTACATCTCCAATCCCTATACTTTGCATAAGTCAGCCCCCTTTAATGCAAATCGTTGTGACTATTCTGAGCAGGAGATTAACTTGACCTTTTCCCGGGAAGTTTATCGATTGCGGGTTGACCTCCCTTCATTGCATATCCAAACATGGATCCCTTAAAGTGAATATATGTAGAACAATGGGGTTTGGGTCCCATTGTTTAGATCAGGGATATGCAATTAGCGGACCTCCAGCAGCTGCAAAACTACCATCATGCCTCTGCTTTTGGGTGTCATGCTTGTGGCTGTCAGAGTCTTGCTATGCCTCATGGGATTTGTAGTTCTGCAACAGCTGGAGGTCCGCTAATTGCCTATCCCTGGTTTAGATACACAAGCCTAGGCACCGAATTGTCTGTCTAACAGACACTTCTGTGAAGCTATGTTGCACGCACTCCATAGATACAAGCTAAATGAAATATATTCATAATATTCATATTTTACAGCTATTAATGGAGATTTCACATAAACTCATAAGGCAACAAGCTGAATTAAAAAAATATCCTAATAGTTATTGATGAAAATGTATCCGGCTAAATTGTGTTTTTTTTTTTTTTTTTTGTCCAGGATCTACACTTTCTTTAATGCAATATTAATAAGTGTGTACGATGATCAAATGTATGCTTGGCATTTCTGTACATTCTGTTTGCATGTGATGCAACTACACTGAGCCTGCAATTCTGTATTTTCCCTGAGTGCCGCCCTGACTGGTGCTGGAGCATTGGGTCTTCTGCAGTTTATTCCTGTCCTTTGAGCATGTTTCTGGGCACCCCTTCCCACACAAGACCATGTGGTGTTAGGTGACCTTTTTATCTATTAATCTCGGGTGAAAAACTGCTTCTATTGCTCCATAGCCAAGAACTGCGTTTTCAGGCCATCATTTGTTTTATCAATACTTCACTAGAAAAGATGTTTCATATTCGTAAATACTGTTCTTGGCACTCCCTAGTTGCTTTGTTTGACCAAGCTAGTCCGACACTGACCAGGTGGCTGGAGCAGAACAACTTTTTGGACTACTATACTTTGTTCCAAGGCAACCTTGCCTGATTCAGATGTTCTCAGGAAAATTGCAATTGGAGACTGAAAATTAAAACTGCTGTAGTCTGGTAGTGGTGTCAAATGCTGCCTTGAAGTACAGCACTACTGAAAACCATGTGTTTGGACACAGAACACAGCAAAAGCCTGCTTTTTGATCTGCTTTGCCTGCAATGCAATAGGACTTGCTGTGTCCAGAGAAGCTGGGAATCTGCTGATCTGTGTTTGATGCGCATTTCAAAACAAGTCAAACGTAGGAAAAATCAGGGTGAGCCCTTGGATCACAAAGATCGCTACGATATATATAGAGACTCCTGATCATAAAAAAATAATTCCCCTGTGTATGGCCCGCTCTGTAGGCAGTCCTTGTTTGAGACATACTGAGATATCTGGCTCAGAGCACCTAAAGCTGATGGCATAATAACAAAATGTCATATACGTCTCTGTATTCATGTTTGTGTGTATATTTTATATGGCATTAGGCATAAGTCTGAAAGGTAACTTATGAGCAATTGGCTATTAATTCAGTCTTTTATTGGGCAGATACATCAGATACATATTTTTTCTACAAAGTAACAGATTTCTTTGGAAGCTAAGTTCAGCACAAAAGACATTACTTACTATCAATGCAATGTGTCCCTTGTGCTGCTGGCTCCTGCTTTAGTTGAAATCTTCCCACTCCGGTTTCATCCCCTGCCCATGTAATCTTCTGGTGCTGCAGGGGTTGATAGAGCCGAGGGACCTGTCAAATACACCCATCAATAGTGCTGACTATGTCCGTCCTTTCTGCCCAGCTCCACGTTTCATAGACGCTGTACTATAGTTTCTATGATTAAAAATGATCTATGAATGGAAGATGTGGGCCTTTCATTCATTCATTCATTCATTCATTCATTCATTCATTCATTCATCCATCCTCCATTCATGCAATCTATAGTACAGCTTCCATGAATGGCAGAGCTGGGCAGGCATTGTCAGCACTCTTGATGAGTGCATATGACAGGTCCCTTGGCTCTATTAACCCCTGCTGCACTGGAAGATTGTGCAGGGGGGGGGGGGGGGTAATCAGAGGAGAAAGATTACAGAGCCATATATTCTTTGTGCTACTTATTATCAGAACTTTTAATAAGTTCATTTTGAGGAGGGAGTGATAGGTACTGCCAATTTGGTCAACATGTTATGGGCAGCTTTTTTTTTTGTTTTTTTAACTCAAAGTTTCATTCCGAACAGCTTCTTTTCTCTCATATTGCTCCTCTGCATGTACCTGTAGGAACTTTCAAAATGTTTATTTTTTATGCCAATTTATGCAAATCTTATTGCAGGTACAATAAAAGTTATATTTTAGGGCCCAGGGAGATAGGAGCACAGCTCTTGGTGTAATTTTTCAGCTAAAGAGCTAGCAGCACAAAGGACACATCACACTGATTGTAAGTAATGTCCCTTGTGCTGTTTTTTGTTTTGTTTACTAAACATAGGTTTTAATGGGGATGCGTTGTCTGTATCTGTGAACATACAACTGTCTTTTGGACCAAAAGCACCACCTTCCAGGCCACAGCTTAACACAGTATATGAGTCAGATACATAGAAATGTTCTTTTCTGATCTGTGCTTCTGTTATTTCCTATAGGATGTACAACCCACACCTGTCATGTAGCGTTGTGCATGCTGTGTCTCATGCCAAAGTAATCTTTTAATGCATGCCTGTCCTCCCCAAGGAGAGCAGGCAGTTTTCAAGGCTGAAATAAAGAAGTGCTAGTGTTTTATTTCAGTGATCTCCAGAAAGAAATGAACTCTTAGCAGCATCTTTAGCTGCTTTCAAGCACTCTCTCTAGCTCCAATTTCCTTTCCTGTTCTTAAGAAATCCCTTTGGAAGTTCAATCAGACCTACACTGCCATTAGATTTCCTGTTCTGACGGGTTTAACCAATTAACTCCCTTCATAGGAGAATATCTACACAATGCAAAGGCCAAGTTTGGTTCCCTTTTGTGTTTGGATAGAGGACACATACAGTATGATTTTTGAAAAATGTCTTTTTGTGGCAGGACGCTACTTAACTCTCTTGTAGGGTAACCATCTTCCTATCATCACCCTCACCCAAGTGTCTTAGTGCTGTACACTTGCTTTGTGTTTTAACTGAGCAGGTTTGTCTCCAGGTTCATAGATCCTCTAGCCTTTACAGTGGGTGCTTTGGTGAATCTGTGCAGCGTTAACTACACCTTTCCTCCTCCTCTTTTGCCTGCTCAGTAGGATGAAGATGGAGGAAATTCTGGTGTTTTCTCTTTGCACTATACTGGCTCAGCTGTGCATGGCACTTGGACCGCGTTAGTCTCCTGGAAGACTTTCTATGGGTATTCCAGATCTTCTAGATCCCTGGTGCACAACCTGCAGCCCTTTTGGCACTTTTTGTGCGGCCCTCGGGGTCCCTGCAGAACTAATCTGTGTTTCTTTATTGCCCTGTTATACTAGTGATTTTTAGCAGTCTTATGTAGTATGTCTCCAGTCTCTGGCAGTCTCCTGCAGCATGTTCCCCAGTTTCTTGTACCAGGTTTGCAATCTCTGACCATCTCTTGTATCATGTCTGCAGTCTCTGGCCATCTCTTGTATCATGTCTGCAGTCTCTGGCCATCTCTTGTATTATGTCTGCAGTCTCTGGCCATTTCTTGTATCATGTCTGCAGTCTCTGGCCATCTCTTGTATCTTGTCTGCAGTCTCTGGCCATCTCTTGTATCATGTCTGCAGTCTCTGGCCATCTCTTGTATTATGTCTGCAGTCTCTGGCCATCTCTTGTATCATGTCTGCAGTCTCTGGCCATCTCTTGTATCTTGTCTGCAGTCTCTGGCCATCTCTTGTATCTTGTCTGCAGTCTCTGGCCATCTCTTCTATTATGTCTGCAGTCTCTGGCCATCTTTTGTATCATGTCTGCAGTCTCTGGTTGTCTCTTGCATTTTGTCTGTAGTCTCTGGCCATCTCTTGTATCGTGTCTGTAGTGTCTGGCCATCTCTTGTATTGTGTCTGGCCATCTCTTGTATCTTGTCCGTAGTCTCTGGCCATCTCTTGTATCGTGTCTGTAGTGTCTGGCCATCTCTTGTATCGTGTCTGTAGTGTCTGGCCATCTCTTGTATCGTGTCTGCAGTCTCTGACCATCTCTTGTATCATGTCTGCAGCCTCTGGTTATCTCTTGTATCAAACCCAAAGTCTTTCACTATATACTGTTGTGTGTCTGCTGTCTGCTGAATATTCACTTAATTTTATGTGCAGCCCTTTGGTGATGTTGGGGACTACACTTGAGACCCCCCATATCAAGAACGTTGAGCACCACTGGTCTAGATGTTCTGTCCCCTGGTTTTGAGGGATAGGGGTCTGTTAGATTCCGTTAGCGCTATGTTTTTAAAAGCTAGGAAATCGACTTCTTGCAGAATCTACACCTGGAAAGCATATTTGTATTGGTGCGAAGAAAATGTCATCTATACACTTGCATTGTGTTTTAACAAGGCAAACAAGGCAGACTATAGCAGCTGCTTGTGATAAACAGAAGCAAATCCGGCAATCTGGTTGTACCCAAGTTAATCGATCAACTTGGTACATTCAGCCTGCCCATTAATGGTTCGAATCTATTCCTGCCTATTCCTGCTAAACCAGTCCAGATTCTAACCATGTATGGCTGGCCTTACTCTAGTGGGCCAATTAACAACATGAAAAAAATAATATAAGTACAATGAGTGATAAAATTAACTTCATTAAGAAGTTCAAAAATGAACTGCATACATTTACCTGTGTAAAAAAAAAAAAAAAAAAATCCCTTAAAAAAATTAAGTCGTTCAATAAAAGCCCTTTAAAGTGTCAGCTATTTGGCATGCTGGCAGCTTCAACTGTGTGCCTATCTTTTTTTTATTATAGGTGCTTTTAAAGCAGTCAATATGTGTTGTGCTTTACATACTGTACACTCAGTCACTGCCTTCAAAGAACTTAAAATCTAAGGACCATATCTCAAACAAACAAATACTAGGGCCAGTTTAAACAGGAGCCAATTAACCTACCAACATTTCTTTAGAGTGTAGGAGGAAGCCAGAATGCTCTGAAGAAAGCCACGCAAGCACAGGGAGAACATACAAACTCCATGCAGTTAGTGTCTTAGATGGAATTTGAAGCAAGGACTCCAATGCTGCAGGGTAGTGCCTAACACAGAGACACTGTGTGTACAGTGCATCCGGAGAATATTCATAGCGCTTCACTTTTTCCACATTTTGTTACCTTACAGCCTTATTCCAAAATGGATTAAATTATTTTTTCCCCTCAAAATTCTACGAACAATACCCCATAATGACAACATGAAAGAAGTTTATTTGAAATCTTTGCAAATTTAGAAAAAATTAAAAAATCCATGTGCATAAGTATTCACAGCCTTTGCTATGGCATTCAAAATTGAGCTCAGGTGCATCCTGTTTCCACTGTTCATCCTTGAGATGTTTCTACAACTGGATTAGAGTCCACCTGTGGTAAATTCAATTGATTGGACATGATTTAGAAAGGCACACACCTGTCTATATAAGGTCCCACAGTTAACCGTGCATGTCAGAGCACAAGCAAAGCCATGAATTGTCCGTAGACCTCCGAAACAGGATTGTATCGAAGTAAAGATCTGGGGACGGGTACAGAAACATTTCTGCAGCATTGAAGGGCCCTATGAGCATAGTGGCCTCCATCATCTGTAAATGCAAGAAGGTTAAAACCACCAGGACACTTCCTAGAGAGGGCTGCTCAGCCAAACTGAGCAATCAGGGGAGAAGGGCTTTAGTCAGGGAGGTGACCAAGAACCCAATGAGCACTCTGACAGATCTCCAGTGTTTCTCTTTGGAGAGAGGAGAACCTTCCAGAAGAACAACCATCTCTGCATCACTCCACCAATCAAGTCTGTATGGTAGAGTGGCAAGACGGAAGTCATTCCTCAGTAAAAGGCACATGACAGCCCACCAGGAGTTTTCCAAAAGGTACCTGAAGGACTCTCAGACCATGAGAAAGAAAATTCTGTGGTCTGATGAAACAAAAATTGAACTCTTTGGCCTAAATGGCAAGCGTCATGTCTAGAGGAAACCAGGCACCATTCATCACCTGGCCAATACCATCCCTGCAGTGAAGCATGGTGGTGGCAGCATGTAGGGATGTTTTTCAGTGGCAGGAACTGGGAGACTAGTCAGGACTGAGGAAAAGATGAATGCAGCAATGTACAGAGACATCCTTGATGAAAACCTGCTCCAGAGCACTCTGGACCTCAGACTGGAGCAAAGGTTCATCTTCCAACAGGACAATGACCCTAAGCACACAGCCAAGATAACAAAGGAGTGGCTACAGGACAACTCTGTGAATGTCCTTGAGTGGCCCAGAATTTAACCCAATTGAACATCTCTGGAGAGATCTGAAAATGACTGTGCACCAACTCTCCCCATCCAACCTGATGGAGCTTGAGATGTCCTGCAAAGAAGAATAGGGGAAACTTCCCAAAAATAGGTGTGCCAAGCTTGTAACATCATACTCAAAAAGACTTGAGGCTGTAATTGGTGCCAAAGGTGCTTCAACAAAGTATTGAGCAAAGGCTGTGACTGCTTATGTACATGTGATATTTTTTTCTATTTAATAAATTTGCAAAGATTTGAAACAAACTTCTTTCACGTTGTCATTATTCACTTGGCCCTCTGACAAAGTGATGACGAAATGCGTCAGATTGACCACGCAGCTACCTACGCCGTCCGATCAGTCTTCTCAACCCGCAACGCCGCTCTTTGAGATAACAGCAGAGTGGTGAGAGATAGACATGCGAGCGAGACAGGAGTCAATGCAATACTATATGCTTGTTTGAATTTTATATTTGTAAGTGCGCATTTGTAAGAGGGGTTTTTAATCACTGAATACATTTTATTGGATTACGCTATGTGTACATTTCTCTTGCTTGTAACAAGCAATACCTAGATGGAGGGATGCAGTGCCTGACAAAAGGAATTGATTAATACAAGCAAATTACCTTGATCTATCTGGTAAGTTCATTACCTTAGTGGATTTTTCACACGTGGTGTGGTGACGGGATTCAGACCCCTGATGGACTTATCACATATATATATTAGAATTGGGATACAATTTCTACAGTTTTGATTTTCCAGCTCCGCTAATGTTATAGCTTCACTGTAGCATATTTTGACATTAATGGGGTATTCTTTGTAGAATTTTGAGGAAAATAATGAATTTGATCTATTTTGGAATAAGGCTGTAACATAACAAAATGTGGAAAAAGCGAAGTGCTGTGAATACTTTTCAGATGCACTGTATGCCTTTTATCATCTGTAGGAAGACCCCAGGAGCTCAAGCCTTTGTATTGCCTGCATCCTAGTATCACTACTGCTTTACAGGAAATTTTAAAGGGTTAAAATGTATACATTGTAAAGGTTAAAACTGTATGCTGCTGCAGAAACTCAGCTATGTCAGAATAGCAGTATAGCAATGATTCAACTTTTATTTGATTTTAATTGATAATTGATTTTATCAGCTTTTAATTGATATTCCATACAATTAAATCATACATTACTGCTATAATGATTATTTTAGTTTAGATAGTGTTTGTAGCTGTAGGGCAAGAATATGATAAAGCATAGTGGAAACTGTCCATAGCCCTTTTTGTTTGGCAGATTGCCTCCAGCTTCAATCAGGAGAGAAGTTTCATGTCAGTGTTGCTTTAGAGTGTGCGTGGAGTGGAAATCGGGCTTGCATCTGTGTATCCTGTGTGACATTGAATAATGGGAGCATGCATAGATGTATAGGAATTCGAATCTCGCCATGATTTCTTTTTCATGAATAATTTATAAATCGCTGAAAGGTCCTACATGCTTAGTGTTCATTTATGGAAATAACAAAGAGAAAGTATTGAGCCTTTGCGCTCTAGCATCTAGATGTTAGATTTTATTTTACAATCTTCAACCAGCAATAGGAAAATGGCAGCTAGAATCGGATTGGTTATTGATGGTGGAGCTTTCATTTTTTTTAGCAGTTATTTCAAAGAGAAGTACAGCCAAAGCAGTTGGCTGCATATGATGGGCACAGTTGGCTGCATATGATGGGCGCAGTTGGCTGCATATGATGGGCGCAGTTGGCTGCATATGATGGGCGCAGTTGGCTGCATATGATGGGCACAGTTGGCTGCATATGATGGGCACAGTTGGCTGCAATTGATGGGCACAGTTGGCTGCAATTTATGGGCACAGTTGGCTGCATATGATGGGCACAGTTGGTTGCATATGATGGGCACAGTTGGCTGCAATTGATTTGCACAGTTGGTTGCATATGATGGGCACAGTTGGCTGCATATGATGGGCGCAATTGGCTGCATATGATGGGCACAGTTGGCTGCATATGATGGGCACAGTTGGCTGCATATGATGGGCACAGTTGGCTGCATATGATGGGCACAGTTGGCTGCATATGATGGGCACAGTTGGCTGCATATGATGGGCACAGTTGGCTGCATATGATGGGCACAGTTGGCTGCATATGATGGGCACAGTTGGCTGCAATTGATGGGCACAGTTGGCTGCAATTGATGGGCACAGTTGGCTGCATTTGATGGCGCAGTGAGGCTGCATTTGACGCTTTTGTTTCAGTATTTTTCTGAATTTTTTAGTTTGTGTGCAGCCCACCAAACATTTTGAGCACCAGTCACCACTGCTACCTACTAGACATTGGTTTGTTATCTGCCTTGCAGCACTAAGATCATTGGTTAAATCCCTACCAGGACACCTGACGTGAATAGAGTTTGCATGTTCTACCTGTGCTTGTGTGCTTTTTCTCCCTCACATCAAAGACATGCTAGTAGCTTCATTGGATCATGTCTAATTTGGCCCTGCTAGTTTGGGACTGCTCTGAATGTAAAATATGTAAGCACTGCATAAATTGTTGGCACTATATAAATACCTGTAATTGTTATTACATTTATGAAGCTGCAGCTTTCTTTTCAGCCTATCAGTGTAACCTTTTCTCAAGTTCCTGCTCTATGATTGTAATTATTTTCCTTCTTTCACTAAACTGAGCCACTGACCTGGAACAGACATGTGCTGGTTGGGACAGGTGATTTGCACATGCTTGTGCCAGGTCGGTGGCTTTCTAAGTAGTTCAGCAAAAATAAGAATGACAACTCTAGAGCTTGCAACTTCATTAACTGGTCATCAATGACACATTCCATATGTTTGTACTGACAGGTTCCTTTTCAGCTGCTGCTTTTTTTACCAGAGATTGTGCTTAGAAAGCCTTACGATGATATATTTTTCTATGACATGCACAATTGTTTTGGTCGATCGTGCATGTTCATGCTTAAAGTACACCCCCCTTGAGTCAACCTTATCACAGAGAAACAGTCGTTCAGCAAAATCCATTTCAAACAGTTGCCCTGGGTTGCCATCAAATGTCTAAAACTGGACATGTATATTTGGTAACCTTGTGCTATAAATCTATTGCATTTTTTATTTTCCTCCTTCAGATAATAGCGTCCTATTATATTATATAATCACAGTTGGGTTACAGGGAGGGAAGAGTGACACTTGATTGTAATCCCTATGGCAAGATTCTTAGTTCTTATATTTGACTACTTAATCTTCTCCCAGTTTGATTTTAAATATATGCATGGAAATTGGATTATACAGGTCACATAAAATTTTGATTAATTTGTTAGAGGAAATTTGCATTTTCATACTTGCCAAAAAAAATCTGTCATGAATAATTCTTCAAATCAAAAAATATTGGGTTTTTGCTGAAAAATGTATCTGGCTCACAGTTTTCATTGATTTTAAATGTCTCATATTCTTTGTTTTCAGTCAGTAATATAATATTATCAGCATAACAATTATTAAAATATTTGCAAAGGCCCTGTGTGTAATAAACAATCACTTTTTTTGCAATTAAATACTTATTTTCAATTTGTTGCATCTCAGTGCTGCTGATCTCCTGCAGCTTCCTTGCAGGTACTTCCTGTCTACATTAATGGACTCCATTAAAGGAAATTTATAGTCAGCATACACTTTCATTTTATAACATCAGAATTGTAATTGCAATACAAATAATATTTTTGGTAATCCAATATAAGCTTACTTTAAAAATCATTCATGTTGAGAGTGCTGTCATGTCTCCTGGCCACCTCTTTCCACAACATATTTTATGGGAAAGACACATGTTAGAGAGATATGGGGATGCACACCCCAACTGGAATTTGAATGAGTGTTACCCCAAAGGGTTTTTAAGCAGCAAAATGATCAATTCAGAGTGTATAAAAGGATCTTTATTTGCGGAATTGACACATATTCGACAATAAAATATGAGCTCTGGTCATGGGGCATAAAACATTTACAAAGAATGCAGCATTGCAAACATATAGATACACAGCATTCTATTACAGTGGTTGCTATGTCACAGACCCCAACGTGTTTCGACCTATTCAGTCACAGTCTTCTTCTGGGGGATAGTTTGGTCTAAAAGATACATATAGCAGTTAAAAAAAATAATTTTCATCATGCATCAAATTACATGTACACCATGAGGTCATATTTACAGCTGGAAGCTGAAATGGATCGCCTCAATACCAGAAAATTAAAAATGGATGATCCAGTGGACTCCATGGCTATCTCTACTCCAAAGGAAGAAACAGCCCAAGAGGCTTACAAGGAACCACGTTTGATACCACCCCAAGGAGGAGGAGGAAAAGACAGCACCTGAAATGGATTCCCAAATACGATATAATAAAAAAAATTCAATATAATAATAAGAAAAAAGGGGAGTGGGTAAAGTAGACTATTTGTTTACTAATGGAGGTATACAGTATATTATATATTTATTATAGAATAAATTCATTTTTCTTGATGTTATCACAATTATATGAATCCTTATAAACAAGGTTGCGTAATGAATAATGGTGATATATGTGATCATTTGAAGGGGATAAGCCCTACGTTTAACCATATGTTTGTGTTGACCATCTATCCAGGTTATGCATGGTATCATGAATTGATCCTCATGCAGCCTGGTATATATATATATATATATATATATATATAGTGCCTCCTATAATTGGGTAAAAGCCCAAGATCAGAGCAAGCGCCGCCTCCCTCCCCTCCAGGTGATGGCAAACATGGCTGCTAACGAGAAGCCACTGCGTGGCTCCCCTGGTGTCCTGGAAAGCCATGGCTCTGACCTCCGACATCATCTCTGCCGCAATACGCGTGACGTCATTACGTCCCACGCACGCAAGTTCACACATGCACGGTTCACATTAGACGTCCGGCGATGATCACAGGGCGCTGCCAGCAAGTTAAAGCTCACCCTAGCGACCACAAAGGGATATGACCGATGTATCGAGCATCTGAAGGAGTGTATGGAAAAATCTACATCCCTCTTTCTTGCCAGGAAGCCTGATGGGACAAATGCAATGCAGGAGAGATAAGAGATGATTGCCACGTATCCACCGGAATCTAAACAAACAAAAACCATATTTAACAATATTCACATACATGTTAATAAACATTATATTATTACAATTAAATTATTTCTATATTATACATTGGAGCTGTGTGTTTTTTTAATAAATCCCTCCCTCCGTGGATATCGTTACAAGATAAAATTCATACGTTAGTATTGGGTTTTCCTGATACAAAACCTCTAAGAAAGGGAGCAAAAGAGATGGACTCATTCAGGCCAGGATACAATGTAACCTGAAGATCCATCTCTGCTCCCGTTGGGAATGTGAACCCGGTCGAGGGCAATGAAAGAGATCTTGAGCATCATGTAGTCATGAATACTACATGCCTTCCCAATGGTAAATATCGATTGCCAATCTGCATACTGTACACATGTTTTGTGATTCAATGCCAGAATTCTTGTTTGATTTTACCTATATAGATCGCGCCGCACTCGCACAGCATTAAATATACTATGCCGCGAGTTTGGCAGTTTACAAAATGGGTAGGCCAGAAGGTTTCTTCGTTGGGAAGGGAAAAGATTTTTTCTTTCCTTATGAGGGGACAATAGGAACAATGCCCACACGGGAATGAACCCTGTGCTGGGCAATGTTTGCTCCCAGATGCCCCCCCTATATTTGCTCTGAACCAATCTGTCTTTCACAGATGTGGCTCTTTTGTAAGTGATGGCTGGAGTACTAGGCACAAATTGTACTTTAGGATCATCTGTAAGTATCGTCCAATGTCTTTGAATTATTTCTTTAATTTGCTTGTGCTGCTTGGAAAAATGCATGATTAATCTAGTTGGATCAGGATTTAAGTTGTTTTGGGATTTGTGTTTAAAGAGGAGTTCATGTCGCGACTTAGTGACTGTTCTGTTGTATGCTTTTCGCAAACCAGAGCAGCTATACCCTCTTTTCAATAGCCTGTTCTGGAGTATACATGCCCTATCGTAGTGGGAGCCCTGTTGGAGGATTTTCTGTATAGCAGCGAGTCCCTTACTGTGAGGGATAGAGCTATACAGAGCCTCTATCAGAGACCGTGACTGAATAGGTGGAAACGCGTTGGGATCTGTGACATAGCAACCACTGTAATAGAATGCTGTGTATCTATATATTTGCAATGCTGCATTCTTTGTAAAGGTTTTATGCCCCATGACCAGAGCTCATCTTTTATTGTCAAATACGTGTCAATTCTGCAAATAAAGATTTTATACATTCTGAATTGATCATTTTGCTGCTTAAAAACCCCTTGGGGGAACAATCTCTTTCCACAATTTCCTGGATTCACTGCATGCTTTGCAGCTTCTCCTCTGTGCATTCCTTTGGTTCACTTTCAATTTCTAAAGACTACATATCCCATGGACCTTGCTGCCTGCAAACAATGATAGTCCCGTACTGGCGGTGTCTTCTGTAGTTCAGACAGCAGGCTCTGTAAAATGTGTGAAGCAAGCAGTGCATATTCACAGTGCATAGTAAATTTGAGAATTCCATGAGGTGTATGTGGGATTCTTCAAGTAGTACATTAACAAATTTTCAAGATTGTTCAGATTAATGGGATTTGTTGTGATATATTTAAAGAGACAGGACAAGCCATTACTGTACATAAGCCATGTTTACTGAATGACCCAGCAGGAACAGGAAACGCCACACAGGAAGAAGTACAACAGAGATGCACCATAGAGTTGCATTTAAAGAAACATATCATCCATAACATATCACCTTTTAGTGTTAATAAATGAACATTGTGAAATTCAAAAGAGACACAGCAATAACACATTCTATAGGTTAAGTCTCATAGGTGGTTTTGAACATTTACCACTATGGGTAAAGACTGGCCCTTGTGCAAGGATTCCTTTAGCCCTCTCTGAAGTTACTGGGCTCTTCTCATCACGTATTGACATGCTCTCCGCTTGACAGCTGTCGGGTATACTTGCTTGCCCAGAACTGTCATTGCCGTTGGTATGAGGCATTGCCTCTGTACATGCCTCACTGTCAATGGGTGAGTATTTCCTTGTGATACTGGGTGAGTCTGATCTATCAACGGGATACTGAGATTCAGGCTGCTCTGCCACTCTCAAATCTACTCGATTGTGGCGATAGAGTTCCTTCAACGGCCACAAGATAGGAGCGTGGTGCAACCTTTTGCAGACAAGTACCTATTCTCCATCGGCCTGTTCGATCACCAGGTAATGGTGTCATACGGATTCGTTCCCCAATATTCAATTCTGGTAAATCTCTGGCCGATGTGTCATATCGTGCCTTTGACACACTATCTCTTAATCCTTAACTTTTCTGTAACACCGTGTATGACAGAAGGTTCAAGCAGCCTATTTGCTACTGATAAGGAGGTTTTTAATCTCCTTGACATCAGTCTTTGTGCCGGACTACTATCCATGCCTTCAATTGGAGTGTTTCTCCAATGTAAAGTGGCCTTCCATGGGTCTTTACCATCACTGTGTGCTTTCTTGCATACATTTTAAACAATCTTTACAGCCAATTCGGCTTTGCCATTAGCCTGTGGATGACGTGGTGAGGAAGTAGCATGCTCAAACTCCCATTCAGTGGCAAATTTTCTGAATTGTAGGCTTGCAAACTGAGGGCCATTGTCGGAGATCACTGTATCTGGTTGGCCATGACGTGCAAACTGAACCTTGCACCTCTTAATTGTAGCTTCAGTGGATAAGTCGGGAAGAAGGTCTATTTCCCAGAAGTCTGAATAATGATCGACTAATAGCAGGTATTTCTTGCCTGCGTAGTTGAATAAATCCATACTGATAATCTACCACGGACGTGTAGTTATCTCATGTGACATCATGGTTTCTTTTTGTTGTAAACGGGCATATTCTTGCAGGTGCGTAATAACATCTCTGCTCTCAGTGACTTCGGCACGATGACCCAGGGACCTTTGTACAAGATATCGTTTTGTATGCTGATCTCATCTCTAAAGGACCAGTATTCCCTTACAATTCCAGGTACTGCCTCTTTTTCATCTGGCCACCCACTCAAAACAGTAGACTTCAAAGCTTATAAAGTTGCATCACTTGTCAGTGTGCTGTATGAGTTGATTTAGTCGCTGATCTGTGACATTAAGATAGGCCGCTTGATTGATATCAGCAAAGAAATTTTGTTCCTGTTGCAGCAGACAAATTGTACAATGCTGATGCTCACCTCCAGGTGCCACATTATCTGACGTAGCTCTGCTCAGGGTATCGCTGATATACATTTCACATCCTGGCTTGTAGACAGCATTGAGTTTGTAATGCTGCAATGTAAGCATCATGCTCTGCAAACACTTGGGAGCACACAAAAGGGGCTTTTTGAATATGGCTATCAGAGCTTTGTGATCAGTTTCAGCTGTAATTGAATCCCATCAATTAAGATAATGGAAACGCTGGCAAGCAAATACAATGCTTAAACACTCCTTCTCAATTTGAGCATAATTTTGCTTAGCTGAGGAAAGAGCTCTGGACGCATATGCAACTGGCTGACCTTTCTGCAAATCGCAACAACCTAGACCATTTTTACTGGAGTCACTTTGTATCGTAACAGGCTTTGCGACATCATAGTATTTCAAGACTGGGGCAGAGCTGACCAAGCGTTTTATATCCTATACTGCCCGGTCATGCTTGGGAAGCCAGTGCCAAACTGCATCTTTGTCCAGAAGTCGCCTTAATGGCTCACACACCTCAGATAAGTGTGGAAGAATTTTGCTGGGTATGTAACAAAGCCAATAAATCTCTGTACCGCTTTGGCATCAGCAGGCTGTAGCATGTCCACAATGGTTTTAATCTTATCCGGGTCAGCTTTTAAAGCTTGTAAAGACAGGATATGTCCATGGAAACGGACTTCTTCCACCTTGAATTGCAATTTCTTTACACAAAGCCTCAGCATCACCTGCCTACAATGATCCAGTAGTGCTATTAACTTTTCATCATGGTCATACTCAGCCTCCTCATCTGTATTACCGCAGCCAACTATAAGAATGTGATCAGCTATTGGCTCATTTCCGTGAAGACCACCTAATAGGTTATGCTGCTTTCGCTGGTATACCTCAGGTGCTACAGAGACTCCAAATGGTAATTTGAGCCATCTCTTTCTTCCCCAAGAAGTCCAGAACGCGATCACGTTGCTACTCTTTTCATCCAGTTTGCACTGTAAAAAGGCATCTCTAGCATCAACAAGTATAAAGACATGTGCTTTAGGTAGTTTGTGCAAAATATCATCGAGTGTTGGCCTTAAGTACTGTGACCGTTTCAGGGCCATATTCAGAAACTTGGGATCAATGCATATTCTGATCTTCTCAGGCTTTCTGATAACAACCATGTTACTGATCCAATCTGTAGGCTCTGATACTGAAGTTGGATGTCCTTCAGCTTCATATTTATCTAGTTGAACTTTAACCTGTGGCTTAATGCCGATAGGCACATTGCGTGGGGCACATTGTACAGGTTGAATGGTAGGATCAAGTTCAAAACGAACCTCTCCTGGAAAAAAGACTATCGGGCCCTCAAACACATCACTAGGCGTGAAGAATTTGCTGTTTTGTCAGTGGCCTAGTCAGAGATTGTGCAGACTGATTATCAACATTATGTAGCTCAGCAGGAATGGTGAACAGCATCAGTCCAAGGCGCTCACATGTTTAACCCGATAATAGCGGTTTCTGATCAGCGTCAACAATCTCAAAGTTCAGTTTGTGTATACAATCACATAAGCTGCATTCTGTTTGGAATATCCCCAATGATTCCATTAGTTCCCCTGGATACAACTTTAGTTTGGTGCTACTAGGCTGAAGGGGTGCTCTGTGTTTGCAGTTTCATTTTGTCCTTTATACTCATGACATCACACGCACCTGAGTCCAGCTGACAGGGTTGGATTATATTGTTTAATCTGAGGTTTACAAACCATTTTTTGCCCTTTGTGTTTACAGCACCAATGCATTCTGTGGAGTAAACCATATCAGTGCTAAGCAGGTGTGCGTCCTCCGGATCTGACATTTGCTCAATTGTGTGCAGCTTCCTTGCTTCCATTTTACTGGAGAGACACACTCTTGCAAAGTGATTTGGTTTACCACATGCAGTACAGATTTTCCCATATGCAGGACACTTTTCTTTCTCTCGTACATGCACATTGCCACAATACTTGCATGATGCAGGCTTCCTCCCAGAAGAGTTGTGTAGGTGACCCTTGTGCTGAAACTTATGCTGGTGGTTTTTGAAGCTTTGCTGTTGTTTAGAGGCTGCATTGATATTGTCAATCCGTTTAGCCTGCTCCATAGCTTTCATATGTTTGTCAGTAAGTTCTGCAGTGCGACATATCTCAATTGCTGTTTGTAGATCTAAATCGTGTTTCCTCAATAGGTGGCGGCGTGTGCTTTCACTGGTGATACCCAAAACTATTTTATCACAAATAAGTTCATCTCTCAGAGAGCCATACTCACAGCTTGCAGCTTTTTCTCTTATGCCGCGTACACACGGTCGGACTTTTCGGCTACAAAAGTCCGACAGCCCGTCCGACAGACTTGCGACGGACTTTTGGCGGACTTTTGGCGGACTTGCGGCAGACTTTCTAACGAACGGACTTGCCTACATACGATCACACAAAAGTCCGACGGATTCGTACGTGATGACGTACACCGGACTAAAATAAGGAAATTGATAGCCAGTAGCCAATAGCTGCCCTAACGTGGGTTTTTGTCCGTCGGACTAGCATACAGACGAGCGGATTTCTGGGTCCGGCGTAGCTACGATGTAAAGATTTGAAGCATGTTTCAAATCTAAAGTCCGTCAGATTTGCGGCTGGAAAAGTCCGCTGAAAGCCCACACACGATCGGATTGTCAGCCGGCTTTAGTCCGTCGGCGTCCGTCGGACTTTTGTAGACGAAAAGTCCGACCGTGTGTACGCGGCATTAGCCGTGTGACAAACCTGTCTATTGATTCACAGTCTTCATACTTACAGCAGCCAAATATATATCTTTCATATATGACATTTTTAGAGGGTCTGAAGAAAGCTTCTAATGCATCTAGAATGGTTTTGGTGTCACTCTTTTGCTCCTCTGTGAGGTTCAGATTATGCTTGTAAACATGGAGGCATTCACTGCCCATCACTCTCCTCAGTGTTGCTGCTAACCCTGTGGCTAGGGAGTAGTCCTCAAACTCTCCCCTGAAATTGTCCCAGTTACTGCTGACATCTCCATTCACCCTCATTGCCTCAGGCAGTGGAATGCTGTTAGCTGCCTTGTTTTCCTTGCTGCAAATGCTCAGCATCCAGGACAGGACTGCAATTGTTTGGAGGCACAATCGGTTCCAAGAACACTCACATCAAGGCTAGCAGGCTCTCAGCATCAAGTTTATAGAAAGAGCATGGATCCAAAAATCTTCTGACACCATGTTTGATGTGATATATGTAAAGAGACAGGACAAGCCATTACTGTACATAAGCCATGTTTACTGATTGACCCAGCAGGAACAGGAAACACCACTCAGGATGAAGTACAGCAGAGATGCACCATAGAGTTGCATTTAAAGAAACCTATTATCCATAACAAGAGAATGCTAGAAATAATTGAAATCCATTGTAAAAATGAATATATGATTTTACATTTTGACTACAGATACACTTTAACAGCCAAATGGCAGGCAGGTTTCCAGATGATATCTACCATAGACCATTCCTGCTTCCCGTTTGTTTTAATGACCACTCCTCCATCAGAAGTCTGTGTGACAGGGTGACAACACAGGAGCACTAAAACGGATTTCAAAACCATTTAAAATGGACTTTTAAAATTACATTTATATTCTTTTATAGAGTGAGGGGAAAAAAGTATTTGATCCCCTGCTGATTTTTTACGTTTGCCCGCTGACAAAGAAATGATCGTGCTATAATTTTAATGATAGGTTTATTTTAACAGTGAGAGAAAGAATATCAACAAAAATATCCAGAAAAACGCATTTCAAAAAAGTTATAAATTGATTTGCATTTTATTGATTTAACCCTTTCATGGCTGAGCCTATTTCTGACATTTGTTGCTTACAAGTGTTTTTTGCTAGAAAATTACTTGGAACCCCCAAACAATATATATATTTTTTTTTAGCAGAGACCCTAGAGAATAAAATGGCAATCGTTGCAAATTTTTTTATGTCACGCGGTATTTACGCAGCGGTTTTTCAAACACAATTTTTGGGGGAAAAAGACACTTTCATGAACTAAAAAAAACCCAAAACTGTAAAGTTAGCCCAATTTTTTTGTATAATGTGAAGGATGATGTTACGCCGAGTAAATAGATACCAAACATTTCATGTTTTGAATTTGCGCACACTCGTGGAATGGCGACAAACTACTGTGCTTAAAAATCTCTATAGGCGATGCTTTAAACATTTCTACAGGTTACCAGTTTAGAGTTACAGAGGAGGTCCTGTGCTAGAATTATTGCTCTCACTCTGACAATCACGGCAATACCTCACATGTGTGGTTTCAACACCATTTACATTTGGAGGCGCGACTTATGTATGCGTTCGCTTCTGCGTGCGAGCACAGAGGAACTGGGCGCTTTAACCACTTCAATACCGGCCTATAGACATATGACGTCCACAGATGGGATCTCCCATCCTGGGTGGACGTCATATGACGGCCTCGGGTTCCCGGCCGCCTAGGGGGCGCGCGCCCGCCGCGTCGCTCAGGACCCCGTGCGTGTGCCCAGCGGCCGCGATGTCCGCCGGGCACCCGCGATTGCCCGTTGGCCGGACCGTGGATCTGTGTGTGTAAACACACAGATCCACAGCCTGTCAGCTCTGAGGAGAGCGATCTGTGTTCCCAGAACGGAGGAACACTGATCGGTCTCCTCCCCTTGTGCATCCCCTCCCCCTACAGTTAGTAATCACTCCCTAGGAAACACATTTAACCCCTCCCCGCCCCCTAGTGGTTAACCCCTTCACTGCCTGTCACATTTACACAGTAATCAATGCAATTTTATAGCATTGATCGCTGTATAAATGCTGTATAAATGTGAATGGTCCCAAAAATGTGTCAAAAGTGTCCGCCATAATGTCGCAGTCACGAAAAAAAATCGCGATCGCCGCTATTACTAGTAAAAATAATAAATAAATAATTTTTTTTTAAAATGCCATAAATCTATCCCGTATTTTATAGACGCTATAACTTTTGCGCAAACCAATCAATATACGCTTATTGCGATTTTTTTTTTTTTACCAAAAATATGTAGAAGAATACGTATCGGCCGAAACTGAGGAAAAAATTTGTTTTTTTTTTAAAAAAATTGGGATATTTATTATAGCAAAAAGTAAAAAATATTGTCACTATTCTTTTGTTTATAGCGCAAAAAATAAAATCCGCAGAGGTGATCAAATACCACCAAAAGAAAGCTCTATTTGTGGGGAAAAAGGGACGTCAATTTTGTTTGGGTACAACGTCGCACGACCGCACAATTGTCGTTTAAAGTGTGACAGCGCTGAAAACTAACAATTGGTCTGGGAAGGAAGGGGATGAAAATGCCCTGTATTGAACTGGTTAAAAATGTATTTATTTATTTTATTTTTTTTATATATTTTTTTTTTACAGTGTCTCTTTAAAAAAAAAAATTCTGATCATTTTTATTGCTGTCACAAGGAATGTAAACATCCCTTGTGACACTATACCCCAAATCCCTCCTTTTCTCTTCAAAGTATTCAGAACGCCACAATCGGCATTTTGGAATACTAGGGGTCTTTTAAAAACAGCGTCATTGGCAGCCGAGTAAACCGGAAGTGATATCATGACATCGCTTCCGGGTACTAGATAGGAGACCCTATCGAAACCAAATCCGGCTTTATTCGGGTCTTCGGCCAGCTAGCAGATGTGTTGGCTGGTCACTCGGGCCTCTGGATGGGACGGGAGAGCTGCTGGGGGGGGGGGGATGTCCCGTCCCGCTCCTTAGGATAACAGCCAAGTGGCTTTTAGCTCTTTTAGCTGCATCGGTTGTTATCAATAAAAAGCCAACAGCTGGCTCTAAAAAACGGTACTGGGGTAATGCCTGCAGCTGCAGGCATCCCCCCGGTATAACCCCTGCGAGCCGAGAAAGCATATTTGTGTAGGTCGGCGTGAAGGGGTTAAATAAGTATTTGACCGCTTTGCAAAACATGACTTAGTACTTTGTGGCAAAACCCTTGTTGGCAATCACAGAGGTCAGATGTTTCTTGTAGTGGGCCACCAGGTTTGCACAGGGATTTTTTCACACTGCTCTTTGCAGATCCTTTCCAAGTCCTTAAGGTTTTGAGGCTGACGTTTGGTAACTCGAACCTTCAGCTCCCTCCACATATTTTCTATAGGATTAAGGTCTGAAGACTGGCTAGGCCTTTGTCATGCTGGAATACCCATCCACGACCCATTTTCAATGCCCTGGCATTTGATGGTAGTTGGGCCCGTCCATCGTCCCTGGTAAAGTTGTCCTGTCCCCTTAGCAGAAAAACACCCCCAAAGCATAGTGTTTCCACCTCCATGTTTGAGGGTGGGGATGGTGTTCTTTGGGTCATAGGCAGCATTCCTCCTCCTCCAAACACGGCGAGTTGAGTTGATGCCAAAGAGCTTGATTTTGGTCTCATCTGACACAACACTTTCACCCAGTTCTTCTCTGAATCATTCAGATCTTCATTAACAAACTTCAGACTGGCTGTACATGTGCTTTCTTGAGCAGGAGGGACCTTGCTGGCGCTGCAGGATTTCACTCCTTTGGCATAGTTTGTTATCAATTGTTTTCTTGGTGACTATGGCCCCAGCTGACTTGAGATCATTGACCAGATTCTCCCGTGTAGTTCTGGACGGATTCCCCATCATTCTCATGATCATTGAAACTCCACGAGGTGAGATCTTGCATAGAGCCCCAGACCGAGGGAGATTGACAGTTCTTTTGTGTTTCTTCCATTTGCGAATGATCACACCAACTGTAGACACCCTCTCACCAAGCTGCTTGAAGATGGTCTTGTAGCCCATTCCAGCCTTGTGTAGGGCTACAATCTTGTCCCTGACATCCTTTGACAGCTCTTTGGTCTTGTCCATGGTAGAGAGATTGAAATCTGATTGCTTCTGTGGACAGGTGTCTTTTATACAGGTAACAAGCCGAGATTAGGAACACTCCCTTGAAGACACCTGGGAGCCAGAAATCTTGCTGATTTGATAGGGGATCAAATACTTATTTCACTCATTAAATGCAAATCAATTTTATAACTTTTTTAAATGCATTTTTCTGGATATTTTTGTTTGTTATTCTGTCTCTCACTGTTAAAATAAACCTATCATTAAAATTATAAACTAATCATTTTTTTGTCAGTGGGAAAACATACAAAATCAGCAGGGAATCAAATACTTTTTCCCTCACTGTATATATGACTTTGGGTAAAAGCTACAGCTGCATCCATAATCCTGCTATAATTTTTCATACTATTTATAAAATAACCATACCTGAGATTCATCTTTAATGGTTTTATTGGGTTCAGTTTCCACTTATTTTTGTGACTGACTCACTTCATTGTCTTCTGCACCTTGTTGGTGCATACAATATACTTAAATAGTTGTTTTGTTCTGTTTTGGATCGAAACAAAATGTTTACAGACTGCACTGCATTTCATTACAGTTCTTGCAAGCTACTTCTTATTTAAAACCACTTGCCGACTGCCTAACTGGGAATGTATGTCATGATTTTGACGTGAAATACCAGGGTTGTGGCTACAGTTAGATACCATAACCCTGGTATTGTTTTTCCCTTAGACCCCTTTCACACTGGGGCGGTTTGCAGGCGTTATTGCGCTAAAAATACAGCCTGCAAACCGCCCCTAAACAGCCTCCGCTGTTTGTTCAGTGTGAAAGCCCAAGGGCTTTCACACTGAAGCGGTGCGCTGGCAGGAGAAGAAAAAATCTCCTGCAAGCCGCATCTTTGGAGCAGTGAAGGAGCGGTGTATTCACCGCTCCTTCACCGCTCCTGCCCATTGAAATCAATGGGACAGCGCGGCTATACCGCGGTAATACCGCGGCTATAGCCGTGCTATACGAGGGGTTTTAACCCTTTTTCGGCCGCCAGCGGGGGGTTAAAACCGCGCCGCTAGCGGCCGAATACCGCGGTAAACAGCGCTAAAAATAGCGCTGTTTTACCTCCGACGCCCCCTACCGCCCCAGTGTGAAAGGGGCGTTAGGCTTTCTGATGACAGTGATCACAGCACCGGATTTTCCACCGGATCACTTTTAGAAGCTGCGGGAGTGGTGCCCCCCTCCCTCCGCTACCTGGTTATTCCCGGGCTACCGTTACCACAGTTTCTTCACATGGAGATAAGGTCTTTTAGACCCCAGGTTTCTCCATAAGAAAAAACTTATGCTGTATTGTTATCGCAAAGAATGTTTACATTCCTTGCAATAGCAATAAAAGTGATCAAAACTTTATTTTTTTAAAGAGACCATGTAAAAATGAAAAGTAATAAAATGAATTTAAAAAAATTAATGAATTTTTTAAAGCACCCCCATCCATGCGTGCACGCAATAGTGAACGCATACGTAGGTCATGCCCACATATGTAAACGGCGTTTGCACCACACGTGAGGTATCGCCGCAAACGTCTGAGCAAGAGCAATAATTCAAGCACTAGACCTCCTTTGTAACTCTAAACTGGTAACCTGTATTAATTTTTGTTTTAAATGACAAACATGTCATACTTACCTGCTCTGTGTAATGGTTTTACACAGATCAGCCCTGACCTTCCTCTTCTGGGGGGCCCTGCCAGTGCTCTGGGCTCCTCTTCTTCTCCATGTGCCACCATTAGAAGCTGCTTCCTGTGGTAGCACATGTGCAACTTGGCCCCACCCCCCACTTCCTCATCACTGGATTTAATTGACAGCAGCAGGAGCCAATCGCTCCCGCTGCTCTCACTGAGTCCAGTAAGAAGGGAGGGAGAGAGCAGGGCAGCTGCTCTTGGGCACATAGCTGGATCGAGAGCGGGCTCAGATAAATATTTGGAGGGGTGGAGTGGACAATAGAAGGTTTTATACCTCACCATAATAAAACCTTCAGCCTTTACAACAACTTTAAACTTAGAAAACACTGAGGGTTTAATAGTACTTAAAAAAAATGTAATCCTGCATGTAGACAATCTTTTTTTATATTTATTAATTAAAGTACACAAATAATTTTCCAAGTCTGCTCATTTGATGCTAATAAATTGTAAGATGTGACAGGATGTTACTTGAGGTTATTGGTGCACTGGCAGCTTGTGTGGAAAAAAAATCGCCATACAGATGGACATGAACTGCCGATGCTGCAAGTCACATAACATAGACACTGACATGCTGGTGTTAGATTGTGATAAATGAGTTCTGATTACAATGCTAATGTTGTTTACTCCAATTAACGGTTATTGCCTTACATCATGTGATGCAGTGAATTTCTGATTTCTGTAGAGTTCTACAGGTGTACCTGCAACTTATACATTTCCAGTACCAAATAGTATATTTTGAGTGATGTGTTCTAATGCAGGGTAATGGCTTGTTGCATTCTCCCCTGGCCAGCAACTTTAGTTTAAATTTGCTAAATATGTTGCAGGTGCATTAAAACTAAAGACATTTAATGTGTTACGGGTAGTCTTTCTTCTTTTGAACACGGCCACGAAAATCCAGTCCCCTGCCAGCAGCTACAGAGTGGAACCCTTTCTGTCTGTGTAGTCTGAGACTTACAGTGGGGAAAATAATTATTTGATCCCTAAGGATGTTGTAAGTTTGCCCACTTATAAAGAAATGTTGGGTCTATTATTTTTATTATTGGTGTGTTTTAAATGATAGAGACAGAATATCAACCGAAAGTCCAGAAAAAACACATGATACAAATGTTATAAATTGAGTTGCAGTTCAGTTAGTAAAATAAGTATTTGATCCCCAAGCAAAACATGACTTAGTACTTATTGGAGAACCCCTTGTTGGCAAACACAGAGGTAAGACGCTTCTTGTAGTTGGTTACCAGGTTTGCACACATCTCAGGAGGGATTTTGGTCCTCTCTTATTTACAGATCTTCTCCAAATCCTTAAAGTGGTTGTAAACCCGATTCATTAAATTTGAGCTGGGCACATACAGTGCTTTGAAAAAGTATTCATACTCCTTGAAATGTTCCACATTTGGTCATGTTACAAAAACAGATTTTATTGGGATTTTATGTGATAGACCAACACAAAGTGGCACATAATTGTGAAGTGGAAGAAAAATGATAAATGGTTTTCAAAATTTCTAACAAATAAATATCTGAAAAGTGTGGCATGCCATTTGTATTCAGCCCCCTTTACTCTGATACCCCTAACTAAAATATAGTGGAATCAATTGCCTTCAGAAGTCACCTAATTAGTAAATAGAGTTCATCTGTGTGTAATTTAATCTCAGTATAACTACAGCTGTTCTGTGAAGCTCTCAATGGTTTGTTGGAGAACCTTGGTGAACTAACAGCATCATGAAGGCCAAGGAACACACCCTACAGATCAGGGATAAAGTTGTGGAGAAGTTTAAAGCAGGGTTGGGTTATAAAAAAATATCCCAAGCTTTGAACACCTCACGGAGCACTGTTCAATACATCATCCGAAAATGAAAAGAGGATGACACAACTGCAAACCTACCAAGACATAGCCGTCCACCTAAACTGACAGGCTGGGCAAGGAGAGCAATCCTCCGAAAAGCAGCCAAGAGGCCCATGGTAACTCTGGAGGAGCTGCAGAGATCCACAGCTCAGGTGGGAGAATCTGTCCACAGGACAACTATTAGTCGTGTTCTCCACAAATCTGGCCTTTATGGAAGAGTGACGAGAAGAAAGCCATTGTTGAAAGAAAGCCATAAGAAGTCCCGTTTGCATTTTGCGAGAGGCCATGTGGGGGACATAGCAAACAAGTGAAAGAATGTGCTTTGGTCAGATGAAACCAATATTAAACTTTTTGGCCCAAAAGCAAAACGCTATGTGTGGCAGAAAACTAACACTGCACATTACCCTGAACACACCATCCCCACTGCGAAACATGGTGGTTGCAGCATCATGTTGTGGGGATGCTTTTCTTCAGCACGTACAGGAAAGATGGTCAGAGTTGATGGGAAGATGGATGGAGCCAAATACAGGGCAATCTTAGAAGAAAACCTGTTAGAGTCTGTAAAAGACTTGAGACTGGAGCAGAGGTTCACCTTCCAGCAGGACAACGACCTTAAACATACACCCAGAGCTACAATAGATCAAAGCATATTAATGTGTTAGAATGGTCCAGTCAAACGCCAAACCTAAATCCAATTGAGAATATGTGGCAAGACTTGAAAATTGCTGCTCTCCATCCAATCTCTGACAGAGCTTGAGCTGTTTTGCAAAGAAGTATGGGCAAAAATGTCACTCTCTAGATGTGCAAAGCTGGTAGAGACATACCCAAAAAGACTTGCAACTGTAATTGCAGTGAAAGGTGGTTCTACAAAGTATTGACTCAGGGGGCTGAATACAAATGCACGTCACACTTTTCACATATTTATTTGTAAAAAATTTAGAAAACCATTTATCATTTTCCTTCCATTTCACAATTATCTGCCATTTTGTGTTGGTCTTTCACATAAAATCCCAATAAAATACATTTACGTTTTTGGTTGTAATGTGACAAAATGTGGAAAATTTCCAGGGCTATGAATACTTTTTCAAGGCACTGTATATCTGCAGTGTTTTCTTCTCTCTCTTCAAAGCACTATGTTCCGTATCTTTCTCCTGCCCCGTTCCTCTGTTAGCAGCCTGATAACTCCTGACAAGTTCTCTGGCACATATGATAAAAGCAGCTGGAGTTTTGTGTCCCGGAGGGAGCTATAAATAGATTAGCAGGCAGCTTGCCTTGTCACAGAACACCTCTGAGAGTCTTTGCCTATGTGGAGAGAGGGGGTGTGTTCCTTTCCTCCAATCAGCTGTCTTGGCTGTATGCCCAGACTTCACACTCTGTGTTAAACAGGAAGAGAAAATCTCCTAACATAATCTAAACTTTCTAAACAGTATATAAAGAGGAAGACAGCAGATATATGTGTAAAACTTATGTAGGGAGATTTGTTTCATCACTGTGTATCATCTGAGATTATTCACTTCACTGGTCATATGTGAGGGTTTACATCCCACTTTAAGGTTTCTTGGCTGTCGCTTGGCAACTCAGTTTCAGCTCCCTCCATAAATCTTCTAAAGGACTAAGGTCTTGAGACTGGCTAGGCCATTCCATGATCTTAATCACTTCCATACCAGGCAATAACCAGTCCTGCCCAGGACTATTTTCAGCTTTCAGCGCTGTCGCACTTACAATTGTGCGGTCATGTAACACTATACCCAAACTAAATTTTTATCATTTCCTTCCCACAAATAGAGCTTTCTTTTGGTTGTATTTGATCACCTCTGGGGTTTTTTATTTTTTACTAAACAAACTAAAATGACCGAAACTTTTGAAAAAAAAAAGTTTTTCTTAGTTTCTGTCACAAAATTTTGTTTTCTCCTTCACTGATGAGCACTGATGAGGCGGCACTGATGGGCACTGATGATTTGGCACTGATAAGGTGGCATTGATGGGCACTGACATGCGGCAATGATGGTCACTAATAGATGGCACTGATGGGCAGCACTGATGATGAGGCACTGACAGGCATTACTGCTGGGCACTGATTGGCACCGTGATGGGATCTGATTGGCACTGTGATGGATCCTGGGAGACTTTATTGAGAGGCACTGACTGGCAGCTATTTGGCATTGATGGGCAGCTGATTGGCACTTCTGATGGGGGCTGTGCTGATAATCAATGTGCTGATTTATCAGCACAGACCCCCCCTCTGACAGGGAGAACCGCCGATCGGCTCTCCCTGTCAGCATGAACCAAGGAATGCCGTTTACCGGCACTTCCTGGTTCATGCGATAATCAGCTGTAATTGGTCACAGCTGATCACGTTGTAAGAAGCCTCTGTCAGAGGCTCCTTACCATGATCAGAGATCGCGATTGCCGTCCTGCGCACCCCCGCGGGCGCACACTGGCATGTTATCCTGCTGGACGTCATATGACGCCCAGTCAGGATAACAGAACCACTTCTCAGCCGTCAATCTGCTATAGGCCTGGTGGGAAGTGGTTAATGTACTTCTTCTTGAGCCACTCCTTTGTTGCTTTGATGGTATGTTTTGGCTCATTGTCATCCTTGAAGACCCATCCACGATGCATCTTCAGTGTTCTGGCTGAATAAAGCAGGTTCTCATCCAGGATATTACAATACAGAAAAACCTTGGTTTTAGAGCGTTTTGCAAGACAAGCAACATTTTTTAATAAAATTTTGACTTGATATACAAGCGATGTCTTGATATTCAAGTAGCATCATGTCACAACTGAGTATAAAAGAGAAGAGAGGCACCTCTAAGTGTAGCAATATGGTTACATTTAATGAAGGTACAACATTTAGCAACATATTGCCACACTTAGAGGCGCCTCTCTTCTCTTTTATACTCTGTAGCTCCTGATGGATTTTGCTTCTAATCCCCTTATGGAGGCTTCCATTTGTGAATCGACATTTTATGGTTACACAACCTGGTCACATTGCTATAATCTTTTTATTTGGACTATAAACTGGAGGACCTATGAATAAATGGTTGTGGAACAAATCATCTGAGTTTTCATTATTTCTTATGGGGAAATTTGCTTTGATATACAAGTGCTTTGGATAACAAGCATGTTTTTGGAACTAATTATGCTCGCAATCCAAGGTTTTACTGTACTTGGCCCCTCAATGCAGCAAAGTCAGCCTGTACCTTTAGCAGAGAAACAGCCCCAAAGCATAATGTTTCCACCTCCATGCTTGACTGTAAGGCTGATGTTCTTAGGGTCATAGTCAGCATTTTTCTTCCTCCAAACAGGTCTCATCTGAAACAGGCACTTTCAATCCTTCTCTAAATCATTTAGATGTTCATTGACAAACTTCAGATGGGCCTGTATATGTGCCTTCTTAAGGAGGGGGGACCTTGCGGGAGCTGCAGGATTTCAATCCATGGTGGAGTATTGTGCTACCGGTGGTTTGTTTGGTGACTGTGGTCCCAACTGCCTTGAGATCATTCACAAGCTCCTACCATATAGTTCTGGGCTGATCCACCACTTTTCTCATGATCATTCTTACCCCATGAGGCGAAAACCTGCATGGAGCTCTAGACCAAGGGCGATTGATGTTTATTTTGTATGTCTTCCATTAGCGAATAATCGCGCCAACAGTTGTCTCCTTTTTACCAAGCTTCTGTGGTCACTGGTCATTGAACATATCAAACCATTTAAATCTTAGTATCCACACAGTAGGGCCACTGTGGTTATGTAGGCATATGGCCGATATATGTCCCAACATGCTAGACAAATTATTAATCCACAGGTTATCTTACACAATTCTGCCCCACAATGAAGAAACACCAACATTTATCTATAGACTTTTAAACATTTTATAAAAATTAGGATAGTCTTTTTTTACAATAATTAAGTGTTTAGCTTTTGCAAGATTAGAGGGATGATCTAAAGCCCGTGACTTTACAGAACTGACCCTACAAGTCTTTTAATTTAGTTTATTGTTTCTTAGAGAAGTGCTATAAATACAAAGTCCTACTCTTTAGAAATCCATAATATATTGAGTACAATTGACTGCAGGCTTGATCAGTTATATTACCCATTTTTGCTGAAATGCTTGGAAAAAAATACACTGTAGGCCCCTTTGTTGCAAACTCCACATACATACCAGTCCATGAAACACTAGCACAGGGTACATGAGAAGGGAGAAATAGAAAAAAGTATGTTTTTGAAAACCCAAACACAGACGTTCCCAACCAGGATTTCATTAAACCCTAGGCAGTGCCGTTGCTATGGGGGTGTAGCCCGCACCCGGGTGACACCAGACGCAGACTGGCATCGGGGCCGCGGCTTCCTCCTCCTTCCCTTCCACGATCTCCTAAGCTCCATGCGATGTGTGGGGAGTGAGGCAGAGACAGAGTGCCCGAAGTTCAAGTGTCCCACTCACCCCCACGTGCCACAATCACATCTATCTCCCTGCTCTCACTCATTGCAGACCGGACTATAGCCGCCTCCTCCTCGGCTCTGACGATTTAAGTACACAGGCTGGGAGGAAGAGCTGAGGAGGGACACCACACTGCAACATCTGCCCAGGGGTGAGGTCTGTAGTAACAGGAATATTGCAGAAGAGGGGGACATGGTGATTGGGGAGGGGGGGAGTTGGGCATTGGCAGGTAACCTTTATGCTGCCAGGAGTGATTTTAGGGAGGGGGTGGGGGTTAATGCATATGTGCTAGGGGGTGCTTTGTTTTGGGTTAGAGAGGCTAGAAGGATGGGGGCAGATTTAAAATGTGACCCCCCCAGCACAATTCCTCTTTCCTTACAATGCACCCCCTAGCACATATTCTCTAACCCCCCCCCCTCCAAATCAAAGATCCCATTACAGCTCCATCCATCCCCCAGATCTCATCCCAGCTCCATCCATCTCCTGATCCCATTCCAGCTCCATCCATCCCCCTGATCCCATCCTGGTTCCATCCACTATGGCAGGCTAAGGGGGGAGAGCTGCACCAATGCACTAGCCTGCTCCGTGCCTGAAGGGGGGTGACACCATGTTTTGGCCGCACCAGGTGACACCAACCTTAGAGACGCCGCTGACCCTAGGGTTCCTCCAAAAGTTGCCAGGGGTTCCTTGATAAGTAACCACTGGCGAGAATTTTCTTTTTAGCTATACAGAATGTAAGGGAGTATTCTTCCACTGATGACTGATTTTGTGAGCATTCTTCCAACTAAAGACCAAAGCAATGGGCATATTGTGCGCAGACCACCAGTGTAATGGGGCTTTTCTACCACTGACCACCAACAAAAGGCGGTCCTTTAGCCACTGACCACCAATCTAAGGGGATCCTTCTTTACTGACTACCAATCTAAGGTGGTCCGCCAACTGATCACCAATCTAAACGAGTCCTTTCTCAGTGATCACCAATCTAAGAGGGTCTTTCTTGCAATGACCACCACTCTAAGGGGGGCTCTATCCACTTCCTCAAAGTTAAACCTTCTAAAACTGAGCTTGTTATATTTCCTCCTTCACAGTCCCCCCCCCCCCCCGTGACTTCACCATTAATATCAACAACACAACCATTGGTCCCTCCACACATGCCAGGGTCCTGGGTGTAATCCTTGACTCTGACCTCTCCTTCAGCCCCCATATCCAATCACTGGCTAAATCCTGCCGCCTTAACCTCCGCAACATCTACAGAATTTGACCCTTCCTGACTAATGACACCACAAAGCAACTTATTCACTCCTTGATTATTTCCCGCCTTGACTACTGCAACTCTCTCCTTAATAGCCTACCCTTAAGCAGGCTATCCCCCTTCAGTCTATTATGAATGCTGCTGCTAGACTAATACACCTCACTAATCTATCCATGACTGCCGCCCGTCTCTGCCAATCTCTTCACTGGCTTCCCCTACCCCACCGTGTAAAATTCAAAATGCTAACCATAACATACAAGGCCATTCACAACATCGCCCCCATCTACATCACCAACCTCATCTGCAGATATCGCCCAAATCGTCCCCTCTGCTCTTCCCAGGACCTCCTGCTCTCTAGCTCTCTTGTTACCTCCTCCCATGCTTGCCTTCAGGACTTCTCCAGAGCCTCTCCCATCCTCTGGAACTCCCTGCCCCAGTATGTCCGATCAGCCCCTACCCAGTCCACCTTTAGGATATCCCTGAAAACTCATTTATTCAGGGTAGCCTATCCCACACCCACATAACAACTATCCCCGAGCCACCCCCATCAAATCATTCTCTGCAGCTATTACCTTTTGCACCACCACCCCCTCCCTTTAGAATGTAAGCTCTACGAGCAGGGCCCTCCTGTACCTTTTTTATTGAACTGTACTGTAATTGTGTACATTGTACATTGTAAAGCGCTGCGTAAACTGTTGGCACGTTATAAATCACGTATAATAATATCGCGTATAATAATAATAATAAGAGGAGCACAATACTGACTGCATATGGACATTTTTCTACTATCAATGTGGACAAACACAATTTCGCGGTTCGCCTTTCTTTTCTGCCATTATTATATGAAGAGTATTATTGATGAGCATCATTGATAAGTTATTATTGATGACTATTATTAATGATGAGTATTATTTTGTTGTATAGAGGAACCCTAGTTGTCAAATACAATTGTACACCACATTACTTATTTTATTAATCTTATGTCAAAACTAAATGTATATGGTAAAGCTTTGTGATCTGTAGATACAGTAACTTTAGCAGGGGTCCTCTGAGGCCTGAAAGTAATTTCAGGGTTCCTCTGTGTTAAGGTTGAGAAGGGTTGCTCTAGCATGTGATGTAACAGAGCAAGCAAGGAGAGACTAGAAGATTCGGGTTTGCATTTGCTTCACTGAAGGATTGCTGTTTGGAGACAGGCATGTGGACTCTGTGTTGGGCTGCTCACTTATTTATTGCTCAGAATGGGTGAATAAATACCCACAACCCAAATGATGCAGTCCACAGGTTCCAAAAAACATTTAGGTTTTGTTTTTGTTATTTTCTTTTCTTTTATAATACTGTATATTCTATATTATCTTTTGAGTTATGGTTTTAAAGGTATTCTTTGTGAACATGGACAACACAGACAGTTGTGCATGGCACATCACAGAATGAAAGACATGTAGGTATGCTACACAATGCAGTCTGGATGAATGATATTATCTGGCTGTCAATAAGCACATTCTTGTTGTGAAAGTCTGTTGCTGGCTGTTGTGTGCAAATGTGACAAGTGTCCTCACTAACCATAAGAAATGGGAGGCCTACACAGCAACTATGCAGGCTCTAGTTGGTTTTCATTATCTAACACTGTAGAATTTGGGGCACCCATTGAGCTAACTGTGCTCACCGGTAACACGAGGTGTCTGGAATTGAACCCTGCAGGTAGTTGTTGTTTTCCAACCCTGTAGGCAGTTTACTTGCTCCAAGGAAGGTTTACTTTAACACAATGTACCACACAGAATAGTGCAGTATATCTTCAGGAAGTGTTAGCGATTTCCTGTAAAACGGAGCCTGGCAGGTTTTGGAGATCATGCTGGGTTTTGTTTAATTATATTCCTGTCAGATTATTTCCTTAATGAGCAAGTGAATGCAAGCGAGGACTGTGCCAACATGCAGCAAAACCTGCCCAATTGCTTTTATCTACATAGCCAAATAATGTTGTGTGTCTGCCAGGGCTTCCCAATTAAATCTTCTGTAAAGATTGCTAGCAGAATTCCATTTTTACTTGGCCCAAGGCCTTGTCTGTTCTGCTTTCTCTTGTCACCATTGCTGTATACGGAGCACATTGTTACCTGTAGTTACACAACACTGATATCTGTGTTGGCCGCCTTCTAGGTTGCACGTTTTTACTGTTCTTTGAAAGGATATGACATAATGTTTTCATGTTTGGTTTATTGATTTCTTGTATAGTAAATAATGTTATGGGGCACAATGCATGCTGTATTTTCTAGTTGACTTGCAGATGAATGCAGAGGCCTTGCAACCTTTTATGGCTCTTTAGCAACATCAACAGAGTCCAGTGCCATTCTAAAGCAATAACACTGCAGCAGACAAATTGCCTTCACAATAGTCTTAAAGGTGTGCCTGAACTAAATTTTATCTAAGATTACTTGCCAAATGCAAAAAGGGCAGACAGTACTGGGCCATGTATTCTGCTGGAACCTGTAGTAGTTGTATGCTTGCAATGACTGTATTTAAACCTTTGGGTGGATGTGTGGCAGAAAGGCTCACAATAACTCCTCAGAACCTTTTTACACAGACCGAGTCAAATGTTTCATATGCTGCACAGACTCTTCCAGATGTGTTTAATATCACACAGTGAATATTGCTTTGGGTTCCAATGAGCTGAATAACCTGCCAGCTTTTTATGACGCCTAGTAATTCCTGATCCCTGTATTGTATTTTGTATTTCCCTGCCCTACCATGAAACTGTCCTTTTCTTGCTGATGTATTCACCGATTATTTAGACTATAATACAGAGTGTGACATCCCCTTTTGGTGTTGTAATAGCAACTGTAGTTGGGCGGATGAAATATGTGATTTACACTGTAACGAAATGTCCCACACTCCACTTGAGTGCTTTCGTCATATACCGCTTTCTCCAGTCTGAATATAAATATTAGATATTATTGCCGCATATTACAAGCAGGAACAAGGCAGGACTTGTTTGGCTGCAAGCTGGAAAATGAACTGTTTAATGAAACACCGGTACACAGAGATATTCAAACTTCTCATCAGTAAACTGTCCAATCAGTAGGGAGAGCTGTTGGAGGAATTACCCCCCCCCCCCCCTCTCACAGCAAATACACATGGACATGTACATCCCATAATAGGTTGTTCCCATGGCAGACATGCACAATAGAACAATAGAATACAGCCACACCTAACACACACATAGCAACCCCGACCCCACCTCAAACCATCTAGCAATGGTCTCTGGTGAACAGTGGACTTTATCTTCATGTATTCTTGAGATCAGACTGGGGTTCTCGGTGACCCTGTGCCCCTAATAGACACATAGGAGGGGCTGGGGGAGCTGGACAAGGAGCTTCCAGTGCTCTCCAAGGTAACCTGGGTTCCCCAAGCCCCCCCCCCCCCCCAGCCCAGAGTGACTCCCGTCACATACTCTTTCTATTTAGTGATTGTTCATAGAGTTACAGAGGTGCACCACTATGCTTAATGAGCAATCCTGATGTAGTTGTAGAACCATAACTGTTATATTTTCTGGGCAAATGTGCTGCATAAGTGTAAGGCCCTGGGTTTTGTTTTCTGCCTCTAAACTCCTGTAAACGTCTATGTGTGCATTGCCACATAGGCTAACATGGAGGGGCGTTTAGAGGCAGAAAAATAAAACACTAAACACCCCTAATAGTGGTGTTTAAAACTGTGGAAGATAATACATAAAAAAGATTGTATAGGTACAGAATAGCCATGTTATTAAGAAGATATAAAAGGTAAACATGGCACAGGATGTAGGGCTGCAACTAACGATTATTTTAATAATCGATTAGTTGGCCGATTATTGTTTCGATTAATCGATTAATCGGTTAATCTTAAAAAAAAAAAAAGTGTGGTGTATAATTTAGTTAATATGTAAAGTTTTAAAAAAAAAGGCAATTTATTCTTAAATATCTCTATGCAGTGGTAAATATAAACAACCAACTATAGGGTTAGGGAGAAAAATATTGAATCCACTCTGAGAATAACAGACAGAAGAGATATACTATTAGAAGACAAATACTGTTTTTTGGCCAATTTGTTGTTGGGCAGATTAAAAAATACAAATTTCTGCAAAAACGCATTACATGCTTTTCTGCAGCTTCTCCATTGAAGAATATTGAACCTAAAAAGCACCATTTTGCGTTAAAAAAAAAAAAGTCCTTGACCCTTTCCAAATGCACAGCGGCTGAAAAAAAGCATAGATGTGAACGTTAAATGAACTGCAGTGTGTTTCTGCAAAAAGTACCAAAAAACACATAGATGTGAACCAGGCCTAAGACGTTTAGTAACATAATGGTTAAAAGAAACTAAAATGAGCCCTTTATAGTACAAAAAAAGCAAATAATCGCTACTGTAAGGGGTTCATTTTTGTACTGTAGAACGGTGAAATAATATTTACAGTAGCGATTATTTGCTCTTTTTGTACTATAAAGGGCTCATTTTATTTTTTTTAACCCCATTATGTTACTGGCCGATTATTCGATTATGAAAATAGTAATCGATTAATTTTATAATCGATTAGTTGTCGATTAATTGATTAGTTGTTTCAGCCCTAACAGGATGTGTGTTTTACTTATCAATGCCCACTCTTTCCATGGCCTTCCACACCTGTCCATCATTGGCCTTTTTCCTTATAGCGTTGTTATAAATAATGACATCTTGCAACACAATTGTGGAAAGAGAAGAGAGAGGCTTCAGAAAGACACTGCAGTCTGTGAAATGAATAACAGATTAGCGGTCTCTAGGATAAGATCACCTGTTGCCTGTCTTTAAATATGTTGGTTTTTATTTTGTTCACTACTAGGGTGATGTTTATTTGTGCCATTATACTAATACTTACAAGACAGAATGGTGCAGTCCATCTGTTTTAACCACTTTAAACTAGTGTCTAAAAAAAAAAAGTGCAACCCATGTTACACTAACTGTCACTGGCTTATACCTGCCTAGATCCATGTGCCCAACTTGTGGTCTTGGGGTCAAATGCATCTCTTTTGTACTTGTTGTGTGGCCTGAGGACTCTAGCAGCCTGGGAGCATTGATTTGTAAAGAAGCTGCCATAGCAGTGATCCCTTGTATCCTCATGTACCATGTCCCCATTTTCTAAAGGAGAACAGCAAGCTCATTGAAAAAAAAAATGAACAGATTCTTCCATCCACAGTGAGGTGGGATGGAGGAATTATCCTTGCTAAACAATTGTATTCTGATAGCAGAACTCCTCCACTGTCAGAATACACGGATCAGTGGCTGCAGCTGCTGATTGTCGAATAAGGGTGGCCATACATGGATCAAAATTTGTCTGAACCCTGCTGAACCAGCCAAATTTAAAACCATCTATGGCCAGTTTACCTGCCTCTTGCGTTATATCTCTAGTTTCGAACCACACCTGTAGCACATCCTCAGACCCTAACCATCTCTTGCAGTAGGTCAGCAGACTCTCACAATGTTTTATAAAATAACCTTTACTAAATATTATGTGCAACCTCCTGGGGATGACCTCAGTTAAGGCCTCTTTTATCTAGTAAGATAGCAATTGTTGATCTAGATGCTTATATACTGGTATAGAAAATGCTCACTCACTACGTTTCTGTAAACCAGCAAGCAACAGAAATCCCTGAATGATGCTGCATATGCAAATGCATACCCAGGGAAATCTGGGAGAACGTTCATATGTTTCACGTGGAGAAAATGTGCAACAGTGACTATACATTACAGTATCAGCATTATTAAAAAAATTGAGATTTAATGACACCTGAAGTTTGAATATGTTTGTTTCTCCAATCTAATAATTTTACAGTAGATTTTAGCACATTTTGACAATCTCATATCTTTTTCAGATTAAAAAGAAATAAATAAGATTGGATATACATTTTTAGCATTGTTTGATTGTTATTTCCACAGATAGAAATTTTAAAATTGGCACTGGAGTCTGCCATTTCAGGTGAGACAGAAAAAGTTGCATCTGAAAATGATGAAGTTTCAGAAGATACTTCAATGTGCCCTGAGGACTCGGACAAGACAGAAGCAGAGATGCTGCCGGAATATCTTAGTAGATTTCAGGTAAAATGAAATTGAATAGTGGAGTCTTTAATATGTAAATAAATAGTTTTCATTCACAGCCTGCTGACATTCTATTCTTTCCACATCACTGCTTCTGCAGCTGCACAGACAAAATCAGAATTATATTCAAATCATCTTTAGAAGGAAATTGCTCTGAAAAAAATCTTATAGTCAAGGTCACGTGTCCAGTGTTTGATTGTCTACTGGGATCCTTCCCACCCCCTTTCTTTCTAACAATTCACAAACCTATTAGCTAAACTAGTATGTCATTGCAGATCCATCGCTCAGCCTTGAAAGCTGTCTTATGTTAGCACAAATCACAATGTGAGTTCCCTTAAGAAAATTGTTAGAGCATCTCTGTACTAAATAATGACAGCAGTGGAGCTCAGCATATTTCAAATGACTCCCCATTTCTCATATCAAGGCTTTTATTGAGGATTAGAACAGGGGTGAGCAATCCTGGAGCGGCAGAGACCTACTTTAAGAATGCACAAGCTTGTAACATTCTACTATGATAAAAATGGTGACTAATTTAAGGTTCAAGATTTGTAATTGTAAGCAGGGAAGGGGGGCAAGACATACATTTAGGAAATATTGCTACTCACAAAAGTTATAAAACTTAAATTAGGCTACCTAACTTTGGTGAAAAATTTGGCTGGCAGGAGAAGTAAACCAGATGCTCAGCGACAGTAAGAAAAGGTAAAACATCCTATGCAAAATTTCAGACAGAAGGCATAAATCAAATATCAGGCAAGGGTCGGCAGCAGAAGGGCAGTCAGCGTTTATATTTCAGCAGACCACAGATGCAAATAAGTTATAAGGCAAGGATTGCCAGCAAAAGAGCAGTTCAGCATGTATACTTCATCAGTCAGTAGATGTGAACCACATACCAATCAAGATTGCCAGCAAAAGGTCAGTGGGTATACTTCAGCAGTCAGTAGATGTAAACCCACATACCAATCAAGGATAGGCAACAGAAGGGCAGTTAGCATGTAAAGCTTGGCAGACAGTAGATGTGATTAAATACCAGGCAAGGATAGGCAGCAGAAGTGTAGTTCGCATGTATACTTCAGCAGACAGTAGATGCAAACAGTTATCTTGTTCACATTTTCTTTTTCCCGAAGTATCCATGCTAACTACTTTTCTGCTACTGATCCATGCCTGGTATCTTGTTTAGATCTTCTTTCTGCTGAAGTATATAGGCTACGAGTCAAGATTGGCAGCAGAAGGGCAGAGTGTGCATATTTGGACAGGCATTAGATGTGATTTAGATATCAAGCAGAGATCGCAGCAGAAGGGCAATCAGCATGTAAACTTCAGCAGACAGTAGTTGTGAACAAGGATGGGCAGCAGAAAGACAGATAGAATGTATACTTCGGGCAGACAGTAGATGCGAACCAGATACCAGGCAAGGGCACGGAGCGGGGCAGTTAGTATCTTTACTTCATCAGACAATAGAAGCATGTATACTTTGGCAGACAGAAGATTTAAGACAGAAGCTGCCCAGGTAGGTAGCCTGTAGAACTTTTGCAGACCCAGGCCTCTGCTTTAGGTGTAGAAGCAATAGTTCAACTCTTCAACATGCTTCCAGCACATGGTATTTTAATGATAATACCATGTGCTGCAAATAAAAGAAAAACATTAAGTGGAGCATGTTTATTACTGTACATGCAGCCTGACTGTATTACAGTAATAGATTTAAATGTTTCAATTGAGCTTTAATAATTCTCCTGGTTCCAGACCCTAAACCGCAATCGTACACCATTCCTCAACCAATCTTTTGATTGCTATTTTAATTTCATTGGTGGGTACTGATTTTTAGCAGTGCAAGTAATACAATTTAGAGTCATAAAAATAAATACAATGCATGCAACCTGCTATTATGAACATTTACTGACAAATTTAGTCTGGATTGTTGTGTGCTTTTCAATTAATTGTGTTTAACGGTACACAAATACACACTGGGACTTGTGGCGATTTTGGACTTGCTCTGACAATACATTTCTTTCTATTGCTAAGATGTTTGTTTGGTGGCTCAAGCAGTAAGAATAACAATGAAGCAATATGTTCTCAAAAAGGCAATTGTCTGTGGCTTCATTAAAAATACTTAACTGGCTGCAGTCATTGCCATTTCTGCTGCAAATAAATCATCTGACATTTGAGCCTACAAAATGTATGCCTTTACAGCACATGCGCAGTACTGAACAAGACTTACATATTGTTTCAATAATTGATGATAATACACATAAGTGTTTATAGAACATGTAGAGTGCAGAACAAGACTGTGCTTTATATTATTAATGATAATGCAAATTGCATGTGACATTTGATTGGCCATTAGCTTTAATAGGCCTTGAACATGCAAAGAAATTAGAGGAAATATAGGATCGATTACTACAAAAGATTGTGCTGTGGCGCCTACACTGTGCACTTATTATTAGGCAAGTTGTATTTTTGAGGATTCATTTCATTTTTGAACAACCACAGTGCTCTCTGTCAATCCAAAATGTTAATAAACCTTAAACCTGAGTATTTAAGAAAGTAAAAGTGAGGTTTGGCTTTCTTAGGAGAATATCTACAGTGAGGGAAAAAAGTATTTGATCCCCTGCGGATTTTGTACGTTTGCCCACTGACAAAGAAATGATCAGTCTATAATTTTATTATTAGGTTTATTTTAACAGCAAGACACAGAATAACAACAAAAATATCCAGAAAAATGCATTTCAAAAAAAGTTAAATTAATTTACATTTTAATGAGTGAAATAAGTATTTGATCCTCCATCAATCAGTGAGATTTCTGGCTCCCAGGCGTCTTCTATACAGGTAATGAGCTGAGATTAGGAGCATTCCCTTAAAGGGATTGTTCCTAATCTCAGTTTGTCACCTGTATAAAAGACACCTGTTCACAGAAGCAATCAATCAATCAGATTCCAATCTTTTCACCATGGCCAAGATCAAAGAGCTGTCCAAGGATGTCAGGGACAAGATTGTAGACCTACATAAGGCTGGAATAGGCTACAAGACCATCGCCAAGCAGCTTGGTAAGAGGGTGACAACAGTTGGTACGATTATTTGCAAATGGAAGAAACACAAAATAACTGTCAATCTCCCTTGGTCTGGGGCTTCATTGATCATGAGAACAGTGAGAGATCAGCCCAGAACTACACAAGAGAATCTTGACAATGATCTCAAGGCAGCTAGGACCATAGTCGCCAAGAAAACAATTGGTAACACTATGCTGTGAAGGACTGAAATCCTGCACCCACAGGGTCCCCCTGCTCAAGAAAGCAAATGTACAGGTCAGTCTGAAGTTTGCTAATGAACATCTGAATGATTCAGAGGAGAACTGGGTGAAAGATTTGTGGTCAGATTAGACCAAAATCAAGCACTTTGGCATCAACTCAACTCACCATGTTTGGAGGAGGAGAAATTCTACCTATGACCCCAAGAACACCATCCCCACCGACAAACATGGAGGTTGAAAAAAATGCTTTGGGGGTGTTTTTCTGCTAGGGGGACATGACAACTTCACCGCATCAAAGGAATGAGGGGGCGGTGCCATGTACCATCAAATCTTGGGTGAGAACCTCCTTCCCTCAGCCAGGGCATTGAAAATGGGTCATGGATGGCTTTTTCACCATGACATTGACCCAAAATGCAAAGGCAACAAACGAAAGGCTCAAGAAAAAGCACATTAAGGTCCTGAAGTGGCCTTGCCAGTCTCCAGACCTTGATCCCATAGAAAATATGTAGAGGGAGCTAAAGGTTCGAGTTACCAAACGTCAGCCTCGAAACCGCAATGACTTGGAGAGGATCTGCAAAGAGGAGTGGGCGAAGATGTGTGCAAACCTGGTGGCCAACTACAGGAAACGTCTGACCTCTGTGATTGCCAACAAGGGTTTTGCCACCAAGTAATAAGTCGTGTTTTACGAAGAGGTCAAATACTTATTTAACTCATTAAAATGCAAATCAATTTATAACTTTTTGAAATGCGTTTTGCTGGATTTTTTGTTGTTATTCTGTCTCTCACTGTTAAAATAAACCTACCATTAAAATTATAGACTGATCATTTATTTGTCAGTGGGCAAACCTACAAAATCAGCAGGGGATCAAATACTTTTTTCCCTCACTGTATGTGTGCACAATTATTGGCCAATTATTAGTGTGCAGAATTATTATGCAACTAAATGAAAAATGTTCCCATCTCACTTGTTTATTTTTATCTGTGAAAGTGAGAATAATAAAGAAACAACTCAAAATTTACAAATAAACATTTCTAACATTAAAAAAAAATAAAAAATCTTTGACCAATATTAGCTACCCTTTTTTCAATAACAGTCGTAAGTCTTCCATTCATGGACCCTGTCAGTTTCTTGATCTGTTGACGGTTAATTTTTTGTGCAGCAGCAACCACAGCCTCCCAGAAACTGTTCAGAGGTGTGTACTGGTTTGCTTCACCATAGATCTCTTAAGAAGGGCCCACAAGTTCTCAATAGGGTTTAGGTCAGGTGAGAGAGGGGGCCGTGTCATTATTCTTTCATCTTTAAGGCCTTTACTGGCTTGCCACACAGTTAAGTACTTTGATGCATTCGATGGAGCATTGTCTTGCATAAATATCTTGGTCTTGAAAGATGCAGACTTCTTCTTGTACCACTGCTTGAAGAAAGTGTCTTCTAAAAACTGGCAATAGGTTTGGGAGTTGATTTTGAGTCCATCTTCAACCCGAAAATGTCTAGCTCATGTTTAAAAATACCAGCCCATACCAGTACCCCACCTACACCTTGCTGGCATCTGAGTCGACTCAAAACTCTGTGCCCGTTACTAATTGAGCCACAGGCCCATCCATCTGGTCCATCAAGAGTCACTCTCATCTCATCAGTCCATGAAACCTTTGGAAAATCTGTCCTAAGATATTTCTTGGCCCAGTCTTGACATTTCAACTTATGTGTCTTGTTCAGTGGTGGTTGTATTTCAGCCTTCCTTTCCTTGGCCATGTCTCTGAGCACCGAACACCTTGTACTTCTGGGCACTCCAGGTAGGTTACAGTTCTGGAATATGACAGCACTGGAGGATAATGGGATCCTGGTAACTTCACATTTAATTCTTCTCAAATCTTTGGCAGTTAATGTGTGTCTTTATTCCTCCACACGTTTCTTGCGAACCTTTTGACTATTTGCAACAAAATGTTTGATGGTTCTCTGATCACACCCCAATACCTTAGCAATTTCAATAGTGCTGCATCCCTCTGAAAGACTATTTACAATTTTTGACTTTTCAGAGTCAGTTAAATCTTTTCTGGCCCATTTTGCCTGAGGATAAGAAGCTGTAATAATTATGCACAACTTTATACAGGGTGTTGCTCTCCTTAGGCCATACCCTCCCTCATTACACAAATGCACATCACCTGATATGCCTAAATCCAATAACCATGCAAGTTTATACAGCTTGGAGTTGGACAATATGCATAAAAATGATGATTTGTTCAAAATACTCACTTGCCTAATAATTGTGCACACAGTGTATATTAGTGTATAACTAATACAGTGATATTTCAATGTTTAGTAGATGTAGAATCACCTTTTAAATTCTTATGTCTTGTGAACACTTGGTGTGAGTTCTCCGCCCCTCCAAGCTGTCAAATCCATGCTAATCAATTTGGATTTTAATTTCATTTTACATTTTGGGGAGCGAGGCACTTATATATCCTGTGCTGCATTATTATTAATAAGGCTTAAGACGACGGATGAATGATCCACCTATTTCTGTAATGTTCGCTTTTGGTGGATTGACCCTTAAAGGCAAAATTTAGCTGATTGAACACATTCCTATATCTGAACAGACTCCCAATGCAGTGTGTTACATTAACTGCATGTTCCATTAGCCTTATTTATTTTTTCACGTAGCTTATTAATATTTTAATGAATTTGAATCTCAGAATTTAAAACCCCTTCCTGTCCTCCCTGGCATCCCTTCCTACCCGCACTACAGCCGAAACACAGCTAGCGCGTGGGCCTTAATTGCCGGGAGGGCATCCATGAATGTCCTCCCATGCTCGAGCGACCTGCAGGCACCCTTCGGGGCGCGAGACACGCTCTGTGATCAAAGAGTAAAGGAGACTCGACTGATCATAGATTGCAGTAAGGGGCCGATCCCGACCCCTTACCACGTGATCAACTGTCAGCCAATGACATCTGATCACGTGATGTAAACAGAGCAGGTAATCAGCTAGCATTTCTCCTTGCACTGACAGCATGAGGCGGAAAGAAAAACCCGATCACCGGCTACTGTCAGAGGGACATCGGTCCTTCACACAGAGAGCCACTGCCACCTCATCTTTGCCTACTAGTGCCACCTGCCAGTGCCCTCCAGTGCCACCTACCAGTGCACAACAGTGCTGGCTATCGGTGCCCACCAGTGCCACCTATCTTTGTTCTTGCATGCCACCTATCTGCCCACCATTGCCACCGATCAGTGCCCATCAGTGCTGCCTATCAGTGCCACCTATTAGTGCCCTTCAGGGACACCTATCAGTGCCTATTGATGCTCATCAGTGCACATCAATGGAGGAGAAAAATTACCTGTTTGCAAGCTATGAAAACGCTTTTGTTTTTTGGGGGGGGGGGGGTTTTGGTCTTTTTTTCATTTGTTTAGCAAAAAATAAAAACCCCAGTAGTGATTAAATACCACCAAAAGAAAGCTCTATTTGTGTGAAAAAAATGATAAAAATTTAATTTGGGTACAGCTTTGCATGACCACGCAATTGTCATTCAAAATGTGACAACTCTGAAAGCTGGAAATTGGCCTGGGCAGGAAGGGGGTTTAACTGCTTGCCGCCCGACCACCATCAAATGATGGCGGGCGGTGTGGCTCTCGTTCTGGGACGACGTCATATGACAGCATCCAAGAAAGGCAGCTCTCGAGCGCCCACGGGGACACGGCGCAAACCCGATCTCTGTAAAGAGCAGAGTCCACAGGTCTTTAACCACTTGCCGCCCACGGGCGTCATATGACGCCCTGGGCTTTGAGCGGGTATATCTGAATGATGCCTGTAGTTACAGACATCATTCTGACATTGCCGGTTTCAGCCGGCGAATCTCTACACCATAGGAACGATCATAGCGGCCGTTCCGCCGCTTGATCGTTCCTATGGGAGGCGAGAGGGGACGCCCCCCCTCCCGCCGCCCTCCGGTGCTTGTTCCGACTCACCGTTACGATCGGTGAGGCGGAGAGCGGATCCGCCGGCGCCGGATGTAGATCATAGAGATTTCCGGCGGACCAGATGGTCGCCGGAGTCTCTATGATCATCGGAGGCCGGGCGCGATGTTATGACGTCACGCCCGGCCTCTCCATTCAAAAAAAACGGCGCCGCTTCGGCTGGGAAGCGGCGATCATTTTATTTTTTTATTTTATTTCAGGCTTCCCAGCCTAGTGGTGAGATGTGGGGTCTTATTGACCCCATATCTCACTATTAAGAGGACCTGTCATGTTATATTCCTATTACAAGGGATGTTTACATTCCTTGTAATAGGAATAAAAGTGATCAAAAAAATTTTTTTTTCAAAAAAGTGTAAAAAATATATATATATATATATATATATATATATATATATATATATATATATATATATATATATATATATATATATATATATATAATTATCAATAAAAAAAAAAAAAATTTTTAAAGCGCCGCTGTCCCCGTGTGCTCGCACGCAGAAGCGAACGCATACGTAAGTCCCACCCACATATGAAAACGGTGTTCAAACCATACATGTGAGGTATCGCCGCGAACGTTGGAGCGAGAGCAATAATTTTGTCACTAGACCTCCTCTGTAACTCAAAACATGTAACCAGTAAAAAAATTTCAAGCGTCGCCTATGGGGATTTTTAAGTACCGAACATTGGAGCCATTCTACGAGCGTGTGCAATTTTGAAGCGGGACATGTTAGGTATCTATTTACTCGGCGTAACTTCATCTTTCACAATATGCAAAAAAATTGGGCTAACTTTACTGTTTTGTTTTTTTCCCCAAAAAAACGCGTTCGAAAAATTCCTGCGCAAATACCGTGTGAGATAAAAAGTTGTAACAACCGCCATTGTATTCTCTAGGGTTTTTGCTAAAAAAACATATATAATGTTTGGGGGTTCTATGTAATTTTCTAGCAAAAAAATTATGATTTTTACAGGAAGAGAGAAATGTCAAAATTGGCCCGGTATTGAGGTGGTTAACCATGTGATCGGCTGTGTCCAATCACAGCCGGTCACATGTAAACAAGGAAGTGCTGGTAATCGGCGCTCCTCGTTTCACACTGACAGAGTGTGAGGAGAGGAGAGCCAATCAGCGGCATCTCCTCACAGGGGACAGCTAGGAATGTAATCAGGGCACTGATCATCAGTGCCCTGATTACAATAGTGCAATGTAGTAGTGTCACAAATCAGTGCCAACCAATGCCAGCTATCAGTGCCCACCAGTGCCACCAATCAGGGCCCATTAGCGATGCCAGTCAGTGCTGCCCATCACTGCTGTCAATGCTCATCAGTGCCACCCATCAATGCCCATGAGTACCGCCTATCCGTGCCACCTATCAGTGCCCACCAGTGCAGCCTGTCAGTGCCCACCAATGCCGCCTGTTAGTGCCCATCAGTGCCACCTGTCAGTGCCGCCTATCAGTGGTCATCGGTGCCCATAAATGCGGCATATTTGTGCCTCCTCATCAGTGCCACCTAATAAGTGCCGCCTCATCAATGCCCACCAGTTCAGCCTATCTGTGCCGCCTCATTAGCGCACATCAGTGAAGGCGAAAAATTTCTTGGTTACAAAATTTACTGACAGAAAAAAAGTAAAAAACATTTTTTTTTCAAAATTTTTGGTCTTTTTTTTTGTAAAAAATAAAAAACCCAGCAGTGATTAAATACCACCAAAAGAAAGCTCTATTTGTGTGAAGAAAATGATAAAAAAATTTGTTTGGGTACAGTGTAGCACGACCGCGCAATTGTCATTCAAAGTGCGACAGCGCTGAAAGCTGAAAAATGGCCTGGGCAGGAAGGGGGTGTAAGTGCCTAGTAGGCAAGTGGTTAAGTGCCTAGTAGGCAAGTGATTAACTGAGCTAGTATGTACGAGGGATGGGAATGTCTGCCTAATCATATTACCACTGTGATTGCTGATCACATGATTGGAATTTGGTCCCACCAATTCCCAATCTTTAGTGCAGACCAAGAGATGTCTTTGACAGCTCGGTCTTTGTGCTGAGCATGCGCAGTAAGTGCACTCTCAGCACAGAAACCTCTGCCACCAATAGACGAATTAATGCTGCATGTGGGCATTAAAGGCCACATTCTTTGCCACCACATTTGTTTTCATTGGAGTAAGTAAAAAGGCACATTGAGATAATGTACATGTAGCCTTACAGGGGAACTAAAGACTGCAATACCTGCCTACCTTCCAGCGATGCAAGCTCCCTCACCAGAACTTCCATCATCACTCAGTTCAGCCATCTTGATTGGCCGGCCTGTGACGATATAACTTCTTCATGAGTGCACTGGAGATAATTCGTCCCGGCAGCAAGATGTGCTGAAATTGTATACTAAACTACATACAGAGGGTAAAATAAATATTAAAAACGTCACAATTTTTGTAGGTAAATATATTTCTAAAGGTGCTATTTACATGAAATTTTGACAACGTCATTAACAACCCATGCAATCCATACATACAAAGAAACCAAAATAAAAAGGTTCAGAAATTAAGTTATGTGTAATAAAATGGAATGACACAGGGAAAAAAATTAAACATGGAAAGCCATGACACCAATTGAAATCTATCAGTTAGGCCCCTTTCACACTGGGGCGGGGGGGGGGGGGGGGGGTGTCGGCGGTAAAGTGGCGCTATTTTCAAAGATGCTGCTAGCAGGACTTTTTTTAGCGTCCTGCCAGTGCACCGCTCCAGTGTAAAAGCCCTCGGGGCTTTCACATTGGAGAGACAGCAGTGGCTCTTTCAGGGCGCTTTGCAGGTGCTATTTTTAGCACTGTAGTGCCTGCAAAGCGCCCCAGTGTGAAAAGGGTCTAATTAGAAAGCAATTCTGCCCCTTATCAGTGCAAATTAATATCAGCTGGTTCAGTCTCAACTGATGACCAATAAATAGGTGTCTGATTACCAAGGTGTCCAACAAGAAACATCTCATGATGGGTAAAACCAAAGAGCTCTCATAACCTTTGCAACCTTATTGTTGCAAAACATACTGATGGCATTGGTTACATAAGGATTTCTAAACTTCTGAATGTTCCAGTGAGCACTGTTGGGGCCATAATCCAGAAGTGGAAAAAACATAATTTCACCATAAACCAGCCAAAAGTAGGTAAAAAGAATTATCGGAAGAGTTGTTCAAGAGCCAAGGACCACTTGTGGAGATCTTCAGAAAGACCTGGAATTAGCAGGTACAGTTGTTTCAAAGAAAACAAATAAGTAATGCTCTCAACCGCCATGGCCTGTATGCATGCTCTCGCTCTCTGCACAAGACACCATTGCTGAAGAAAAAGCAAGTTGAAGCTCGTTTAAAGTTTGCTGCACATTTAGACAAGCCTGTGAAATACTGGGAGACTATAGTCTGGTCAGATGAGACCAAAATTGAACTATTTGGATGCCATAATATGCACCATGTTTGGAGGTCAAATTGCACTGCACTTCACCCCAAAAACACCCCCATACCAACAGTGATGTTTGGAGATGGGAACATAATGGTGTGGGGCTGTTTTTCAGCATATCGTACCGGCAAACTTTGTTATTGAAGGAAGGATGAATTGAAACGTGTACCAAGATGTTCTTGATAAAAATCTGCTGCCATCTACCAGGATGATGAAGATGAAACGAGGGTGGACATTTCAGCAAGACAATGATCCTAAACACGAAGCCAAGGAAACTCTCAATTGGTTTCAAGGAAAGAAAATAAAGTTGCTAGAATGGCCCAGCCAATCACCTGACTTGAATCCAATAGAAAATCTATGGAAAGAACTAAAATTTAGAGTTCATAAAAGAGGCCCATGAAACCTTAAAGATTTGAAGACTATGTGGAAGAATGGGCCAAAATCATACCTGAATAATGCATGTGACTAGTTTCTCCATACAGGAAGCGCCTCTCATTGCCAGCAAAGGATTTTGTATGAAGTATTAAATAAATTTCAGTTAGCGTGTTCAATACTTTTTCTCTGTGTAATTCCATTTTTTTTACACATAACTTATTTTTCTGAACATATTTGTTTTGGTTTCTTTGTAAGTATGGATTGCATGGGTTTTTTCTGACATGTGGTAAAAATGTCATGTCAGTAGCACCTTTGGAAATATATTTTCCTAGAAAAATGGTGAGGTGTTCAATACTTTTTTTTACTCGTCATATGTCTCTTCTGCAATAAAGTACTGTATGCATCTTCTGCATTAAAACCTTCCTGCTAGCATTTTTTCTTTAAAGCAAAGTTCTACTTTAGCTTGCATTTCCCAAGTTATTTGTGAAAGGTTAAACACATGATCAGAAAATACATAAGCAGAGGTTGTTTTAAGTTTTGTCAAAACAATCATAAGAGCAGCTGAAGTCATGTGGCAACTCAATTTCCCTCCCTTCCCTGTATCCCAAGCCTCCCTATGAGTCACCCTGATCAGTGTTTACTGCCCAAGTTTGTTATAGGTTTAAATGGTTATTAGAGTATAGTGGTCCTTTGGGTTAGCGTTACACAAGACTTTGTCAGATAAGAACTTTTCCCAAAAAGCTTTGTATGCCCAACAGGATCAGAGTAATTCTTCTTAGCTGCCATACAGAAATGACAGAGTGATCATCAGGTCTTCCACTCAGATTTTGATTGCACTGTTTGCATTTAAAAATAATACAGTTTTGAAAAGTTCTTAAGTGTCACTGGCTAATATCTCCTTATTAGCCTGTAGCCGTTGCAGTAGATTTGTAAAATAAATTCTAAATTAATATGTAATGTTTGATACTCATTTAATTTGTATTAATTGGTCATATTTTCCAATCTTTCCACCAGGAACTTCACGGAAAGCTTGAATCTCTTGGTAAAATTGAGACTACTGACCTACTGAACCTGACCACACAATTAGTCCTTGAGAAGCTGCCTAAATGTGAGAAGCCAGACATTGAAAAATATGAAGCACAACTCGGGGAATGGCAAAATGATGAGGCGGGTATGATGGCACGAGAGAAAGAGATGAGAGAGAAAGCAAAGGAGGAGTACGAGGCCAGACAGGCAGCCAAGTCCGCTGCCCAATAAACTGTTTTAAGCTGACTTGTGTATGATTCGAGTCACTCTATGGATCATCTCCCCATATTAGCTGCCATTGTACTCTGTCATTACCCTCAGCTTTGTTATACTATTCAGTAGTCTTATTGGGTTAGTGAAACCTCGGGCAATGTTTGGTTCATCCAGATGTTGGGCCAAGACTTTCCTAAATCTGATTCATGTTCACATAAGACAAAGAAACTTTCTAAAAAACAAATTAAAATTTCTGCATATAATTATATTGATTTTTGAGGTCCAGACTCCAGGTATGCCAGAAGCATGTAACTAAATACATATCTACGACCAGTTGTGTATTTTTTATTTTTATTTATCTGGATTTATTTTACTGACTTAAGTTGTTGGTCCAGTCGGTTGCCATGTCCTTTCCCAAACTAGACTCTACTGTGATACACAATACATCTTCTATTTTGACCTGGCAGTAACAGACCAAGCTAGCCCCATTGTTCAGTGGAGTAATTAAAAAGTAGTTGTGGCCACAATGCACCATCAGGGTATCAATCTAATGCAGCAATTTTTTCAATATGTTAAAAAAATCATGGCATGGACTTGTTCTGCAATAAGCTATAGTGATTTGTGGGGATATATTCAACTTTAAAGCTGAAGTTTAGCTAAAATGTATTTTTAGCCCCACAGCATTTTTGACCTAACTTACCTGTAATGAAATATGTCCCACGTTGTGGAGGCATCTGGATTCTGTAGAAAATTTTCACTGCAGCGATGCCCTGCCCTCTTCTTGTCTCTGATCTTCTGGCGCACTAGAGGTTAACAGCTTCGGGTCTCTGGGCTGATATCAACAATCAAAGTTCCTGATGGGAACCTGTCACTCTTTCCCTTTTATCCATTGAGAAAAGTTAAGCAGGCCATAGATTGTGCAAATTTCTTTCCTGCAACCACGGGTTACAGGAAAGAAATTCGCACAATTCCCTCATCAACATAGACAGTGCTGACAGGGGAATCCCTTCTGCCAAGCAATTGTCTTCTCCCAGTGGGGAAGGGCGGAGGAAGCCATCCCCGCCAGAAGACAGAGATTATCGCTAGAGGCTATAGCAGCCGCTTGCGGTAATCGCAAGCGGATCCAGCAAGCTGGTTGTACCCAAGTTGATAGATCAGTCAACTCAACTTTCAGCCTGCCCATTAATGGTTTGAATCTTGGCTTGTTCCTGCTGAACTGGCCACGATTCGAACTGTGTATGGCCGGCCTTATTTCATTGCTTTTACTGCACTGTATGTTACAGGCAGTGAAAGCATTTAAAGAACTCTTGTCAGTGGGCGGGTCCTCTTTGAGAGTCTTTTTTGTATTGAATTCAGCCCAGAGACCCAAAGCTAAGCTCATGCTTGCTGGAAGTTCAGAAACGGGAAGAGAATGGGTCATCCCTGCAGTGAAGACTTCAACAGGATCCAGCTGCCTGCACAATGTGGGACATACTTCATTACAAGTAAGAAAGTTCACTGAAGCTGTAGGTCTAAGAATATTTTTACTCTAAACTTTGCTTTAAAGGAAATTTGCTTCGTTCTCTTTTTCTATTGAAAGTTACTGTTGTCTTTGATCACATAGTTACATAGTAGGCGAGGTTGAAAAAAGACACAAGTCCATCAAGTCCAACCTATGTGTGATTATGTACACTTTTGAGCCTAACGGAAAATTAGGCATTTCTTTTTTTGTACAGGTATTCACAACTTGTGTATTATATGATAATAAATGCTTGTTATGATTTTGGAAAACTTTGTTCTTCTTATGTTTGTGTGTCCGTTTCTTAAACTAAATGTGGAGTGGTGCACAATGATATAATGCTTGCTGGACTTCTGCTTCATGCTGAAGAGAAGCAATAGGACAGTGCAAGCAATGATAATATGCAAGGTGCAGTTACCCATAGCAATAAGAAATCACATATTAGCTGGCACCTCTAAACCCAAATCCCCTTTGATGTTCTAGGTAACCACCTCCTGCATACACACACCCACTCCAGTTGCCCTTTTTTTTAAAAACATTTCACCACCTCTCTATGCAAAATAAGTATAACTAAAGGCAAATTTATTTATTTTTTTTTCGTTTTGGACAGAGTGGAGAGGGATTAGAACACATGTCGGTTGCCGTTTGTGTCCCCATTAGAGAGATTCACACTCTTTATTTGTCCTGTTTACCACTGCCATTGAAAGTAAAAGAAAATGGATGGCCCCAAGGGATTTCCTCTCACTTCCTGTTTTGGCTATGGGTCAGGAAGTGAAGGTAAATCTTTCCACTTTCAGTTGCAAAATGTTTGTGGGTTTCCTTGCATGAACTGCTCATTTCAAAATTGGAGCTTTGACCAGGGCAATCCATAATCCTTCTATTTTATTTTTTGAGCCATATTGAATCCTTATCATGCTGAAAAACTCATTTCTGGTTCAACTTCAATGTTTGTAAAGCTGGTCTCACATTCTCATCAATCACACTATGATATGGTATAGTTGACTCAATGAATAGCAGTTGCTCAGGCCCTGAAGCAAAGCAACCCCAAGCCATAGCGTTTCCACCACTATGTTTCACAGTTGCAATGAGGTTCTTCTCCTGCAACACTTCAGTCTTCAGTTTACGGCAAACATGACTCCTGTTGGTTCAACCAAGCCACTCTATCTTTGAACTATCAATCTTTAGCACACTTCGAGTTCCAGAAGGCCTGGTATTTGCCTGTATGTTTAATGGCAAACTGCAATCTTGCTCTAATGTTCTTCTTGGACAGCAAACACTTTCCCTTAACACACCTCTGCAGGTGGAATTGATGCAATCTCTTTCTGATTGTAGATGCATAGACATATACTGCAGTGTTGCAAGAGTTACCTGAACACCCCGCAATGAAAATGTGGGGTTTTTGGAGAAATTTTAAGCATCCAACAAGTCAGTTCTTGGGTGGAATTGGACAAATTAGCAGTTGTTTGAAATCTATGCCACTGTTACAGCAAGCAGCTTGCTATGGGGGCACCGGAGCCAATTTGTCCAACAGCTCCCTGTGTCCATTCAGACACAGAGCCGCGGCCCGTCTCTGCCCCTTTCTCTCCTCAGTGGCTGACTGACTTTGACAGCAGCGGGAGCCAATGGCACCTCGCTGCTGTTCCAGCCAATGAGGACCGGAGTCCTGAGCAGCCGAGACACTCCTGCAACATCGCTGGATCTAGATGGGACTCAGGTAAGTATTAGAGGGGCTGCTGCACACAGAAGGTTTTTTATCTTAATGCATATTATGCATTAAGATAAAAAAAAACACCTGCCTTTACAGAAGCATACTTTCTAAGGACATTCTAATCTCTGGCACCCAATCTGAAACACAGGATTCCAATTTCATGGATGTGAAGTGGTGGTAAACTTAGGGGTGTATTTACTTTTTCCATATGACAAAACTGCATTTCTTATTTATATATCACAGGACACAGTAGGGTTAATCCAGGTTATTGGAAACTGGCAAATAGCAAAGCTTGACCCAGCTCTGCATAACTACTCCCACTTCCAGCATTGCCTGTGTTTTTTTGCTAGTGTCTGTAGGTGATGGACATGTCTTTCTACTGAGAGAGTCTCAGCATTGTGTGTTTACTGAACCTTGGTGCTCTATAGCCCTACAGATTACTATTTCCAGGGGTACTATACCCTGGACCCTGGAAGGAAGAACAGGGGAAGGCCTGTAAGCTGCAACTGGCACTGGATCTCACATGTGGCAGTCACCCTGGCAGGCGGCTGCAATGCACTAGTTAGCTGTTAGGGTGCTACACAAGTCTAGGGCTGTGGTCTGCTGAGGCAGTTCCTGTTCCTGATGAGCCTGCAGGGTATGCCTGACCAGGAGCAGGTGAAGATTTAGCCATTTGTCAGTTCTGCTGCTACCACGTAAGATGCCCCTAGTCATCTTTCCTTGCCTTTGGCCTGTATGAGAGATTTGGGCACGGTCAGCGATTTCTGAGCAGTGGTGTTCAAGTTGGTTGGCATCACTAGAGGGCAAAATTATCCAGCACTTTGAACAAACTGCCTCCTACTACCGCCAAATATTTAAAATTTTGACTTATTAGTCCAGAGCACCTGCTTTTTTTTTTCTGCACCCCAGTTGCTATGTGTTCTTGTATAGTTGTGTCACTTAACCTTGTTTCCACATTAGAGGTATAGCTTTTTGGCCACAATTCTCTCATGAAGACCACTTCTTGCCAGGCTTCTCTGGACAGTAGACAGGATTATCTTAGTTTCACTGGTTTCCACCAATTCTGTGCTGACGGCACTGCTGGACATCTTTCATCTGCTGCATCATGTTTCCTTGGCCAACCACTGTGTCTACGGTCCTCAACATTGCCTGTTTCTTTGTGCTTCTTCAAAAGAATTTGAACACATGAAACCCCAGTCTGCTTTGAAATCTTAGCCTGGGAGAGACCTTCCTGATGCAGTATAACTTCTTTGTGTGCCGAACGGCCGGCTTCTGTCAGTCGAGCTGCCATACACATGGGCCGAATGTCGGCTGTTTCTTATTGTACCTTCCAATATCACCCAGCATTCGGCCCGTGTGTACTAGGCTTAACTATTTAAAAGCATTTCCTCCCCCTCCTCCTACCTATCCTGTATAAAATAAAAAAAAGGTGTGTACATACTTTTTTTTTTTATTCGGTCTAGTCAAGTGGCCCTGCAGCTCCAGTTACCCTGTGTTAAAGGGTGCACGAAAATGGCTGCTTTATCCTCTCCCCTGCAGAAGCTGCTCTTTGACACAGGCGAGCCAGAGATGCAGGTTCATGTGACTGGACGGTGTTAGGCGCCCGTCTTCTCCTTGTGGCCTAGGCTCTGGAGATGGCTCAGTGGAGGTCCTCGCCGGCGGTTAATCAATTACACATACACACATATTAGGTATGCTGAATGATTACAATAGTTTATTCCAGGATTCGCTGTTTTATGCTGTCTTTACAAGACTCTGCCCCAATCTGGGGGCCAATCAAAATAATACATATTAGCATATTCGGTAATTTCTTAATCTCGTGATTTTCCATACTTTAATAATGCCTTCATCTTGTGATCTTAAATGTTAACCCCTATAGTTCAAGTTAATAGGTCAAAAGATTCCTTATTTTCTGTCACCGTCTGCCGGACCATGAGATGTCCAACCACAGCTTCCTTAAAAAAACTAATTCTAGCCATTGTTGGCCTTCTCATACCCAGCAACAGTGTACAGAGATAAAAACCACAGACAGATGTTTCCTCAGATGGAGATATAAGACAGAAATAGACAGACAGGGTGATATTGCAATGAGATAATTCAGTAAGTAATACTTGTCATAAGACAGTCTGTCACATTCACTAAAATATACCAAGATATTTTTCTAATCATTAAGCAAATAAGCAAACCCTGAACATATCTCATGAACAGGGTGAAATCAACAATCAATCAATAATGAAATGTATTATGGAATCTCCTTACAATCCTCCCTTTGACCATTCGATATCATCGAAATGGTCATTCTACCTTTTCGTCACGCCTCAAGGAGTCATATTCCTCGGCTACCTTTTCGTCATGCCTTAAGGATTCATATCCCTCGGCCTCTTTTTCCTGGTTCTCGTACCATACCGTGGGATCTCTGGAAATGGAAGTCAGCTTCATGGTTTCGGAAGGTGCTTCGCTACCCTTTTTGTAGAGGCATTTAAGTAACATGAAGCATGCATACAAGAACAATATGAAAAGCAGTATGGTAAAAATTGTCATTGCAGTGTTCTTAAACCATGAAGTGAGACCTCCCAAACTGAACCCGGTAGAGAAAGGGTCCCATGTTTTCCCAATATCCCTTGCATCCTGTTGTAGCTTGTTTACCTCTTTTCTGTGTTGTGTGATAATGTCATAGTAATCAGGGATCTCGATACTCGTGTTGTGTATCCAAGTGCAGCATTCATAGTCCTCAGTAATTTCACAGAGGCCAGTGAGGGCTGCGCTCATGCTTTCTATAGCCAGGTCATGTAACTCCAATTGTTTTCTAATTGCTCTGGCTTCTAGGTTTAATTTTGAGATGTCATCTCCAAGATCTCATCAATGATTGAGGTGTAGTTATTTAGTTTCTTCATCAAATCTATTCCCCAACCTGTCCAGGAAGGGAACCAAGCCCAGGTCATATCTTTTTCTAGGAACATTTCTCTCTTTCCAAGATGTTTTAGAGGGTATCTTGGGTGGGTGCTAGCTTTAAGTAGGTGTCCTTGCCCATTATCCCCAACTACTCCCATTACAGGAACTATTTTAGCAAGGTAGCACCATCCCTGGGGTTCTTCAGGAATCCATGGGTAACAAAGCAGCTTGCCACAACAGATGTAGGTTGTGTTACCTAACGCCAAGGGTCGTTGACTAACAACGGTCCTTGCACCCTTTGAATGACCAGATGCCATCAGCAGAGCTAATAACTGTGCGACCGTGGAGTGGGAACTAGAATTAAAAAGGTCATAGATGGTAGCATTTATCACAGGGTCTGAGGTGCGAAAAAGTGAATTATCGGTAAGGGAAGCCATGGAGACATTAAGTTTTGACCATTTGCACACCTCAGCTCCCCTGGAAATGTTTCCCAGTATGAAACACCAATCTGGAGCGTGGCTCCTGCCCACAATTTGAAAACTGAGGGGCTTATTGGGACTTTTTCTTATGACATTGGCAAGAACTATGGGGGGTGTTCCATTCAAAAAAGGAGTGATGTTTAAGGGAATGGCCATCAATGGAATTCTGGCTGTACTGGGGTGGAGTTTGCTGCATATCCAACATTTCTCAAAACCAGATTTCTGTGCATAACTGTACTTAAACTTCAACAACGACATCTTGTCAGTGAAACCTGAAGGGGGTTCAGTGGGGGACATACTTCTTTTATATTTTAAACTAGATGTATTGGCTGTCTGTGCATTTCCACATATCCCTTCTAGTGTCCCTAAATCTTCTGGATGGTACACACAATTTGTTATTAACCAAGTAGGTATGAATACTATCAGAATCAGACATGTCCAGAAGCATAATGTTTTTCCTGACACAAAGGTAGAAATCATTTTGTCAGGTACTGTGTACAAAGTTCTATTACTCGTTCCTTCTTGTTGGTGGGGGATTCGTCTCGTCGTCCAGAGAGATTTGTTTTATGCCTTCTTGAATGTCCTCCAAATCTGGTCGCTGTTCCTGAAGAGAGAAGTCTTGGGATGCTGGTGGAGGGTCAGGGGTCTGGGGTTGCTGTGGACACTTCTTTAACCGGCTGGCGTGGATCCAGGTGTTTCCTAGATCGGTCAGTGCAGCAGTTCTGGAAACCTTCTCTATCTTCCAAGGTCCAGAGAAAATGGGTCCAACCTTCTTTTTGTGTGCCAGTTGTTTCACCAGTACTTTGTCTCCTGGGATGAAGGGATGAGTAGGTTCTGTTGAAAGAGGAGAAAAGGTGACAGAGACTTGTTCATTCATATCCTGTAGCATACTTACCAGATTTTTCACGTACATTTCCTGTTGAGAATAGATGTTAATGTCAGTGTTTTGATCTAAGAGGGGCAGCTCTATGTTTGCAGGAACTCCCATCAAAATCTCAAAGGGCGAGAGTTTTGTTCTAGCATGTGGTGTTGTTCTGATCTGGAATAGGACAGAAGGAAGGTAATCCAACCATCCTTTCATGGTGCCCCCCGTAGCCTTTTTTAACTTGTCCTTAATGTTCCTATTCATTCTTTCCACTACTCCTGCACTTTGTGGGTGGTAAGGGATGTGCAGTTTCCACTGTAAGCCTAGTAGCTTAGCTAAAGTCTGTGTAACAGAGGAGCTGAAGGCAGGCCCTCTGTCTGACCATATGGCCGTTGGTATTCCGAACCTACAAACCCAATGGTTCAGCAGGCATTTGGCAGCAATTTTAGCAGTCTCACCTGTACACGGAATACCTTCAACCCAACCTGACCATTTGCATACGATCACGCAAAGGTATTTCAAATTGCCTTTTTGTTTGGGCATGTGTGTGAAGTCTATTTGCAAATCTGTTAGGGGACCCAGGGGTGAGGGCAGGTGGCCATGTAATCCATGATTTTTCCCTTGGACATTGTTTTGTGCACAGGTCAGACAACTGCTGGTGAGGAGTTTTGCCTGTTTACTTAAGTTGTTTGTACAGAAAGACTTTGTGTATATGTTTGTTAGGGCGGTGGTACCTATATGTCCTGGACCATGGAGATAGGAAAGTATGAGAACACTGCTTGATTCTGGTATGCCCAATATCTTCCCCTCTTTTGACCAAAGACCTTCTTGGTCCTTGGTCAAGCCATCCTTGACCCAAAAAGAAACATCCTCCTCTGTAGCTAATCCCTGTATTTGTGCCACAACGGTTTTAAAGTTGGGTGATGTAAAATGTTCCTTGAAGAACATTGTTGTGGGGGCTGGCTGACCAATGTATAGGGCAGCGGCTTTTTTTGCTTCTCTGTCTGCCAGAGCGTTTCCTTTGGAAATTCTGCTGTTATCTGATGAATGTGCCTTTACTTTGACGACCGCTATCCGCTTTGGGAGAAGAATCGCTTGCAGGAGTGCTTTAATTTGCGTAGAGTTAGCAATTGGCTTGTTGTCAGCGGTTTTAAATCCTCTATTTGCCCAGATTACGCCATAGTCATGTGTGACCCCAAAAGCGTACCTACTATCTGTGTAGATGTTTACCTCCTCATCAGAGAAAAGTATGCAAGCTCTTGTGAGTGCCTCCAATTCTGCTACCTGTGCCGAGGAGGGTGGTAAGGCTTTTGCTTCCAACACCACATCAGGTAGTTGGACAATGGCATACCCTGTCAGGAATGTTGCATCAGAGGGGCGAGAACAACTGCCGTCTATGAAGACGTCCTGTACTCCTGGTAGGGGAATGTCAGTGAGATCTGGGCGAGGGCTGGTTATTGCTGCGACCTGTTCAACACAATTGTGCTTCTGATCAGGGTCTCGTGGCAGCTTGAGCAAAGAATGTAAAAGACGGACAGTGGGATTACTTGGTGGTGCGTGTTTGAGGGTGAGGTTATCAGTATTCAGAAGTGTGATCTCATACCCACTAAGCCTTTGTGCTGTCATATGCTGTGTGTTCATGTTTTGCAGAAGGTGAGTTACTGAATGAGTAGTGTAGAGAGTCAGTTCATGGCCTAATACTGATTTGTTAGCCTCCTGAACTGCCATAGCACAAGCAGCAAGGTTTTGTAGACAAGATGGCATCCCTTGTACTTGGGTAGGCAACTTTTTTGAGAGATAGGAGACTGGTCGGTACCCGGTTCCATGTTGCTGTGTCAATACCGCAGCAAAAGAATTTCCCGATACCACACAGTATAATTGAAAGGGTTTGCCATATTCTACCAATCCCAGGGCGGGGGCCTGAGTCAGACTTTGTAACAAGGCCTGAAAAGCACAGAGCCTTTCTGTTGTCCAATCTACTGTCTTTGGGGCGGTGGACAAGGTAGCCTCCCTCAGAATGCCATCATAATATGAACAATCTGGGATCCATTGGCGGCAATATACGATTGCGCCCAAGAATGAGAGCAAAGTTGCTTTGTCTCTTGGAGGACTGAGAGCCTGCAGGGCTGCGGCACGTTTGGGGGATACCAGCCTGGTTCCCTCCTTCAGAATGCATCCCAGGTATTCTACCTGACTTTGACACCATTGTATCTTCTTCCGCGATGCTAGGTGGCCAGACCTGGCCAGGTGATGTAACAGAGATGTGGAATCGACCGCACAATCTTCAGCAGATCGACTGCACAGGAGCAAGTCGTCCACATACTGTATTAGCACCGAACCGCGCTCAGCAGTCCATGACTTAATTGTCTCATTAAGGACCATGGAGAAGGCTGCGGGACTGTCCACATACCCCTGCGGTAATCTTGACCAGGTCAACTGTTTTCCCCTCCCCCATGAGAATGAAAACATGGGCAATACCCCATCATCGATCGGGATGCTAAAGAACGCGTTCGCCAGGTCTACTACTGTGTAGCAAAGGGAATCAGCAGGTATTTTCAAAAAGAGGAAAGAAATATCTGCCACCAAAGGTGGCAGAGGTATAACCTGCTTGTTCACGGCCCTTAGGTCCTGTACAAGCCTCCACTCCCCATTTGCCTTTTTCACAGGGTAGATTGGTGTATTCCAGGGACTTATAATGTGTTTCAGAATCCCTTTTGCTATGTAATCATTGATTAATGGTGTGATGCCTTCAATTTTTTCAAGTGGCAGGGGGTATTGCTTGTGATATTGTACTACAGCGTCTGGACGCATTTGTGGTGTGTAAGGTGTACAGTTAATAAAACCCACACTCCCTTTGTTGTCTGCCCATATAGCATGTGTTTCTAGAGTGGGTGGCAATGATGCAAAGAGTCCCCTGAAAGTGTGTCTCTTTGGAGCATGTAAATCGCAGAACGGTGAGCTGGCAGTGAGGGAGCCCCCTCTGTCAAATTTAATGGTGATATTCAGTTTTGAGAATAGGTCCCTCCCCATTAAAGATACTGGGCAATCCACAAGGACAGCCAAACTCTGAGTGCACAGTTCCTGCCCTTCTGGAGTGGCCACGGGCAATGGTGGAGTGATGGGGTGGGTAACTGATGTCCCATTTATACCAATAGAGTTTCCCTCAGTGCAGTGCGGTGTGTCATATATGGCATCATTCAGGCTACTGAATGTAGCCCCTGAATCCAAAATTTGACATATCAGGTGATTGTCTACCCGCAATAGTACCTGCGGAAGACTTTTCCATGATGGATTGTAACACACAAGGCTGAGGGACGGGACATACTCTTGGCATCCCTATTGTGGTGTCCGCCGAGCGGATGGCCACTGCATCGGGATGCGTGGAGGTGGTCTATTGGGCTGAGGCTGGTATTGGGGTTGTGGTGGGGGTGGTTGGGGTTGTGGTGGGTGAGGATACCTGATATCCTGAAGGCGACGGGGGGTGGTGTTAAGATTCCTACCTCTCCCTCTCTGGGCGTTTGTTCTAATTCTGTAGGGACATTGGGACTTCCAGTGCCCCAGTTCCCCACAGTTAAAGCACCCCTGGTCTGGTAGGTAAGCCTGGTCTGGGGGATAAGATTGCATTGGTGGATAAGGTTGCATTGTCATTATGTGGGTGGGCGGGGTCCCACCAGTTGGCAGAGTCTGGGTTGGTGTCAGGGAGGGAAAAATGCCACCCTTCTGTTCAAATACCCCTGATGTTTCTCGTGACCTAGCATCTTTCATAAATTCATCTGGGGGTTGTTCTGCCCACTCTGGATTAGTGAATTTAAGCAACTGTGTCACCTTCGTATCGTCACCAGCCATAATGGTGGTGGTGAACAATTGGGGGTTGGCGTTATCTACTGCTTTCCACAGACCATATAGCCGGGTACAAAATTCATAGAACTTTTCCTTCGGTCCCTGTTTTGCTAGGACAAGTTCCTGAAGTGCAGATGAACCCTTGTATATAGCAGACCAATGATTCCCCATACCTTTCCAAAAAGACACCCAATCTTTATTTTCTTCTATGTGGGCTGTCCATAAGGCATCTACGGGATGCCCTTCTGGGCTGTCAGGGTCAACTATACTAAGAATCCCTGCTATATCTTCTTTATCCAGGCTTGTCCCTGCACTGTATTTTGCAAGGAAAGCGCCAGCCTCCCTAGGGCTTTTCTTTGGGCTGGGGCATAACTCCTTTATTTTTGACAGTGTGCCTAGGGGTAGGGGAATATGGACTACCGTCTCCCCTATATGCATAAGTGGTGCTTTAAAGGTGGCACCTAGAGTTTCCTGTTCCATTTCTATTTCTCTTTCCTCAGTAGAGGATTCACCCTGCTCCCTTTCCTCCTGTGGGGGTTTCTGGCTTATCTTTTCTTCAGCCTCCTTAATTCTTCTTGCCTCTTTCACTAGTCTCTTTTCGTACGCCTCTAAATCCTCCCTTTTCTTTTGTATCCTTTCTTCCTCTTCCTGCTGTCTTTTATTAAATTCTTTCTGTTTCTCCTCCCATTCCTTTTCCCTGGGGCTTAACTTCCTGACTCCTTCCTCTTCTCCCTTTTCTAGGGACATTCCATCCCTTTCTTCCTTCGGATCCAACCTCCTAATCCTCTCTTCTTCCCTCCTACGTATACCTTCTGCCCGGACTTCCTCTTCCCTGTATCTACTTTCGTTTTCCCATCGTGTAACTTGTGCCTGATCAGCTGCCCCATATACCATGGTAGCCAATACTGCTGGATCCAAAGATGGATACAGCTGAAGACATGGACCCAATGTTCCATCCTCCTGTTTAACCATCACATAAGGGGGGGGGTGCTTCGGGTTGCTGAGATAGGGCGGGTGAATTTACAGGTTTTGGTGTGGGGGCTTTAGTTACATACTTTGTTTTATATTTGGCTAAGCATTTATTCCATATTTTGTAACAATTTTTCATATACTGGGTGTCTTCCCATTTCCCAGGTGGGTAGGAGTGCTTGTGTACCTGACACACCTTGCTCACTTCCTTCCAATCATCCTCAGAACAGGGTCCCACTGGCCCTGGGTCATGTATCCCCAATTGTTGGCACCTCTCTCTGACCTGTGTCCAAAACGGTTCTACCTGTGGCCCCGGTAGTGTGTTTTTAACATACTCATAGGGAGATGGACTGGCCATGGTCTGGGTTGCCGCAGAATTCCCCATCCAATAACCTTGGTAGTGTGTGTCTAGTACAGGGACAGAGATGAAAGCAACCTGTTTGTGCTATAATCTGTTCCCTGACTTGGGAGTAAGTCCCTTGGTCTCTTATGGCAGTGGGGCTGAAATAGCTATGAAGGTTAACCCTTAGTACTCGGTATAGAGTACCCCTTCTTGTGGCAGGAAAAACCCCCCTTGCACCAAGTCGGTATGAAAATCCGGTAGGTCTAGTGGTAAGCAGGATCCACGTCCTGTCAACACTAAGGAACAGTAAACCAAAGGTGCAATGTGGGCAGGCGGGCGCTATCTCACTACAGTCAGGCTCCTGTCTTATGTGGTTCATTTAGTACATATATATGTATAATACCTTAACAAAAAAATCCTCTAAATCAATACAGTACTTTACATTCAGTTGTCATACACATATATATCATACACTTATCTCTAATTCTCTAATACTCTATACACTCTAAATACTTACGGTGGTACCTAAAAGAAAACAAGCAAAATCTTATATATACAGTGGCCAAATAAAGTTACATTATATGAACATGTTATAATAAGTGCACTTTTCAATATTTTCCCCAAAAATTGGGCGTCCACTTAGCCACTCCTTATACTACGGGCGTATTCTATACTTCCCGAGTTTTAAACACACATATATCTACTCAACACAGTCAGACCAACCTAGTCAGACTACAAAAAACCAAAAAACCTGCGAGCCCTTCTTTAACCCTCCAAGGGACCAGTCCGTTGCGAAGGCACAGTTATGTAAGTGGGTGGACATACAAGGTTATTTGAACAAGGCAAGCATCAACACCAGTTACCAAAAAATAGGTAAAAAGGAGTAAAATGACTTACCTGTTCAAAACACCCCACTCCTGGTACCAAAACTGTTAGGCGCCCGTCTTCTCCTTGTGGCCTAGGCTCTGGAGATGGCTCAGTGGAGGTCCTCGCCGGCGGTTAATCAATTACACATACACACATATTAGGTATGCTGAATGATTACAATAGTTTATTCCAGGATTCACTGTTTTATGCTGTCTTTACAAGACTCTGCCCCAATCTGGGGGCCAATCAAAATAATACATATTAGCATATTTGGTAATTTCTTAATCTCGTGATTTTCCATACTTTAATAATGCCTTCATCTTGTGATCTTAAATGTTAACCCCTATAGTTCAAGTTAATAGGTCAAAAGATTCCTTATTTTCTGTCACCGTCTGCCGGACCATGAGATGTCCAACCACAGCTTCCTTAAAAAAACTAATTCTAGCCATTGTTGGCCTTCTCATACCCAGCAACAGTGTACAGAGATAAAAACCACAGACAGATGTTTCCTCAGATGGAGATATAAGACAGAAATAGACAGACAGGGTGATATTGCAATGAGATAATTCAGTAAGTAATACTTGTCATAAGACAGTCTGTCACATTCACTAAAATATACCAAGATATTTTTCTAATCATTAAGCAAATAAGCAAACCCTGAACATATCTCATGAACAGGGTGAAATCAACAATCAATCAATAATGAAATGTATTATGGAATCTCCTTACAGACGGGAGCAGATTAAAAAGGGGTAAGTACACAGATGTTTTGTATACACCGTTTTCAGGCTAGTTAGGGGGAAGGATCATTTTTAGGAAAAGCTAGGCTTTACTTGCACTTTAATTGAGCCTCAACGGTGTCCTGAAAATATACCTTTTGTCTAGGATTACTTCTGCAAAATACTAATGCACTTCTTCTGCTTTGAGCCTCATAGCTGTATGTCTGCAAGGTGTCAACTAAGGCACCATGTCTCGCAGTATTTGGAGTGAAATTTGGTGATGACACTGCTGTGCTGCTTACTGTTTTCTTTTCTGAAAAATAAGCTGTACTGGAAGAATTGCATTGCAAGGGTCTCCCTGCTTCTACCTCATTCATTCTGTAAACCTGTGCTTTTTGCACGTCTCCTTCACTTTCCTAATTACGAAGAGAGAAGGCAGCAAATGGTAATATTATGCTAGTATGGTGCCACATCCAGTACTGTAGAAAAAGAAAGAGAAATTTCCCCTAAATGGATTTTAAAAGCACATGGTAGTATCTAATGGAAGAGTATACAGAGTATTTGTAGTAGAAAAAGATTTTATTAATAGTTAAGCAACATTATTAAAAATACATATAGAAATTAAATAATGATAGTTTAAACAATGTCAACTGTTGTCACTGTGCTAGAAAAGATATAGAATATCCTTCTTACAACCAGCACGTTTTGGAGTACAATTTTTTGTCCTTCAGGGGTGTGTGAAGAGGAGAATATATCTATGACATAATTAGAAAATAATCAGTTTCGAGAATGAGAAGTTGTAATCATAGTACAAATTTATATCAAATGTTCAAATCATCCACTTACATAGTGTTTAATAGCAAGGTGGTTTTCAGCATATCATTATGTAACGTTTAAAAGATGAAGGTAAGTAACACGAAGAGCTGTGTCAATAGGGTTGCTATTTCAAGGCATATAGGCATCAAAAAAAGAAGAAAAAGTCTGACAAGGACTTAATACTGTAGCTGCTGTCCCCAAAAGAGAGCAAAGTCTCTCGTATTCCAAGGCAGAGGGATGGCCAGAAGGATATACTGGGGCCTAAAATGGAAAGCCCTGAAAATAAAAAAAAATAAAAAAAAAAAAAAAAATATATATATATATATGTGTATATATATATATATATATATAAAGAAAAAACGTGGATCGATGCTTGATGCCAATAAATCCTTTACTTGAAAGTTTCGATCATACAGACATTTTAAAGTGCAAACGTGCAAGCTTGCACGTTTGCACTTTAAAATGTCTGTATGATTGAAACTTTCAAGTAAAGGATTTATTGGCATCAAGCATCGATCCACGTTTTTTCTTCATTAATTTATGGTGGAAGATTAGGAGTCCACCCTGATGGTGCTGTGATCTGATTAAGCATTAAAGAAAAGAAGGTAACCCACCTGAAGTTTATATATATATATATATATATATATATATATATATATATATATATATATATATATATATATTCATTTCTCTGAGTATTGCCACAAATGGATAGATGTAATGTACCTAAATAGAGTAGGTGCATACAAACGGAACAGAAGGGCCGCAGAATATTGATAAAAAATGAAAGCAACTGCAAAGAATATATTAATGATCCATCAGTTAGAGATATCGACTATATAATTTATATATTTAATATATTAGATCAAAATTTGCATGCATGTATGTGTTAATTGATAATAGTATATAATAAATATTATGTCCCAGATTGATGGCCACAGTATATGTATTATTATGACAATTAGAATGAGGATTATTATATGTATTCAAATATATAAATTAAAAAATTGCTCTCTGGATTTTTTGTATAAACAGGTGGTTAAATCCTGGTCAAATAGGTAATTGATGTGTGAATCCTTTTAGTAACATAATTTATGAAAAAAGAGACTTGTGGAGAGCATAGTGATGTTTGCGGTATATTAGAGAAATGCCCAATGTAGTATGAATGAGCATAGTAATTGATCTTATTTCAGTCTATAGTTTTTACCTTGATTAAGGAGTAGTTATGCACGCCAGCCGCACATCCCGACATCCAGCAGATAAGTGATGGGTGTGGGAGTGTGCCGGCCATGTTTGTATGTCAAACCCTCTTCAATCAGCTGGTGCAAGTAATTGCAAACAGCTGATGGAGAGGGGAAGACAGCAGTGGAATCCTGTGATTGCCCCCTGGCCTGTGTGTGCGCGGCCCCACTCCCACAGCGCCCACACTTTGAAGCGGCATCACACACACCCAGCCCACCGACACAGCAAGCCTCACCAGCGGACTGCGCATGTCCACCGGAGTGGCAAGATGGAGGATAAATGGAGCTGTTAACCGTCCAAGACTCCAGAACGCTGCCCACGGTTATGAAAACCAGGCGGCTTTGTGTGCCGGGCAATCCTGGTGGCCAAACCGCAGAGCAATGAGAATAAAAGGGGTCAGAGAAAAGAAAGCAGCAGACAACAGTGCAAAACAGTAAATAACATATATAAAAGTTATTGTAAAGGTAAATATGTGCCCATATAGCATTGGAACGAAATCCTCATAGACAGCAATTGTGTACTGATCGCATTGTACATATATTAGGTATTTGACAGGCAAATGGCATTGGTATACATCAGTATTTGATGGAAACACATGCAATTCAAAGAAACAAATTATATTGATATATATTACAGATTCCTTATATGGCATTATCATATATAAATATACACTTTTATACATATACATAGACAAACCGTAAGAAAAGGAGAAGAAAAAGATAAAAGGGGATTACCAAAGCAGGGGTAGGTGTGTCCATATGTTGCAGGAAAGGGTTATATATATCGTCTTTAGCATATGTGGACTGAGAAATAAACAAAATGTATTTTGCAAATCAGGAAGCATTCTCTTTATCCCTCTTTGTGGTCTAAGCTTATATTTATTTTTCCATTCCACCCGAGGAGAAACCCTCGAGGAATAGTTTGAAACATATAGCTTCATTCAGCCCGGGAGGCAGTGTGGCCTTGAGCTGGTGGATCCATCGTAGCTCCATCTGGAGGAGGATTTTGTTCCAATTCCCCCCCCCACCCCCCCGGGACTAGGATGTATCCGATCCAAAATCAGAAACTTAACACTGGGGAATATTCCACCATGTACTGTGGAGACATGGCGTCCCAGGGGAAGGTCAGGATATGCCTGTATGCCCTCCAAATTTCTCCAAATTTCTTGCAGTTTGCAAAATGCTTTGGGTAAAACATTTTCCCATTTGGGAGAGTGGGATTTTTTAGTTTATGCATGAATCTACAATATTTACATGTCCCGCACATGAAAGTACCTTTGTATTTGCAATGCATTTTGGTTGACTCATTTTTAAACTCACTGCTAACGATTTTATCTCTAATAGATGTGGCTCTTCTAAAAGTGAAGAGGGATCTTGCAGGGACAAATTGTCGCAATGATGGATTTAGTGTTATGGATATGCCAATATCTTTCAATAATTGTTTTCACTTGATATTGTTGTTTGTTATATTTCGTAATAATTCTTAAGGGGTTATTATTGTTTTTAGATTTTTAAATATACAGTAGATAATTTCTAGGTTTCATAGATACTTGCTTATAAGATCTTTTTTAAAGAAGGATGTGAATAGCCTCTTGCAAGCAATCTATCACGTAATTTTGCAGATTCTTTTTCAAAAGTATTATCGTCTGTGCAGTTTTGTTTTATCCTCAGATATTGGCTGTATGAAATAGAGTCAATTAAAGCTTGCGTGTGGAAGCTTGAAGCATGGAGTATTGTATTGCCCGCTGTGGGCTTTCTATACAATTTGCTACATAGTGTACCATCCTCTCCCTTATAGATTTCCACATCTAAAAAGGTAATACAGTCTTTGTCACAGGACATGGTAAAGCCTAAATTGAAATCATTTCAATTCATTATAAGTAAACACTGCTGGAGCATATCCTGTGATCCATCCCAGATGATCAAAATATCATCGATGTATCGATACCATCCAAGGACATGGTCAGTGTAAATGGCTAGAGTCTCGTCTGCCAAGAACATTTTCTCCCACTCCCCCAGGTACAGGTTGGCATACGATGGGGCACAGCAAATCCCCATCGCAACCCCCTGCACCTGGAGGTAGTGTTAGCCATTGAAAGTAAGGACATTATGTCCAAGGGCTCCAGCAGTGATAGAATTGAACTCATTGTAAATTGGGTCTATAGAGTCAGCTTGTTGCAAGACATGGTTAATGGCTGCTAATCCCTTTGCGTGTGGGGTTGAGCTATACAGTGTTTCAACGTCTACTGTGACCAGTAGGGCGCAGTCGGGAATGTCTAGTTCGTCAATAATCTGTAAGAGATGGACATTATCTCTTACGTAGGATGGTAATGATGTCACATATGGTCTTAGAAATTCGTCCACTAGTTTACTTGCATTTTCACTGATCGAGCCCGTTCCCGAAATAATGGGCCTACCTGGTGGGTTTGTTGGATTTTTGTGAATTTTAGGGAGTATATAGAAGATGGGGACTTTTGGAAGGTTGTTTCTAATGAAGCTCCATGTTTTTTTGTTGATTACATTATTCAAATAGACGGTATCAGTGTGTAAAATTCTTTATTGTATTTCTCAATAATATCAGTCGGAATTCGGCGGTACCAATCATGATTATTGAGGATTTTTTTGCATATATTAATGTAATCTTCATTATTAAGAAGAACAACATTCCCACCCTTATCTGAAGGTTTAATGGTAATTTGATTGTTTTCAGAGAGCAGTTTTAGTGCTCAGATCTCTTTTTCATTTAAATTTGTTGGGCCCTTAACCTGTATTCTGAGTTTCTCCAAATCATTGTTTACTAGCTTAACCGCATGCTGACCAGCCGCAGCAGTTGTACTGCGGCAATATGGCTCGGCTGCGCGAATTGCCGTCATGTTACGTTGGTAACATAGACGGCCACTAGGGGGCGCGCGCGCACCCCCTGCTCGTCCACGGAGCCGATGCGAGTGCCCGGCGGTCGCAATCACCGCCGGGCTCCCGCGATCGCTCGGGGCACACGGAGAACCGGGATCTGTATGTGTAAACACAGTTTCCGGTTCTCTGAGGGGAGAACAGACAGCTCGTCTGTTTATATAGAGTATGAACAGACGAGCTGTCATCTCCCCTGCACAGTCCCATCCCCCTTCAGTTAGAACACACAATAGGACACACTTAACCCCTTTCCCGCCCCCTAGTGGTTAACCCCTTCACTGCCAGTGACATTTTTACAGTAATCAATGCAATTTTATAGCACTGATCGCTGTAAAAATGCCAATGGTCCCAAAAATATGTCAAAATTGTCCGACGTGTCCGCCATAATGTCGCAGTCCCAATAAAAATCACAGATCCCCGCCATTACTAGTAAAAAAATAATAATAATAAAAGGGAAAAAAAATGTTTTTTTATATATTTTTGGGGGATATTTATTATAGCATAAAGTAAAAAATATTGCATTTTTTTCAAAATTGTCGCTCTTTTTTTGTTTATAGCGCAAAAAATAAAAACTGCAGAGGCGATCAAATACCACCAAAAGAAATCTCTATTTGTGGGACAAAAAGGACGTCAATTTTGTTTTGCAACCACGTCGCACTACCGGGCAATTGTCAGTTAAAGTGACTCAGTGCCGAATCGCAAAAAGTGCTCTGGTCTTTGGCCAGCCAAATGGTCCGGGGCTGAAGTGGTTAAGAAATACAGCAGCATTTGCGTTAGTACTGGGGGGTGGACAAAAATATGATTTTTTCTTTAACAGTGATTTAGATGGATTGGTTTTAGTATAGCAGTCCTGTTCATCTATTGACTGTAGGATCTGAGGTAGATCAATGCAGTCAATGAGGTCTGCTGTGTTGCTCTCTTCAAGGAGAGATAAGTTGATCCAATGCTTGGTTTTCTTGAGGGGTATGATCTGTATTACCTTCTTGTCTATGATAGAGTTTTTTTTAAATTAGTTTACGAATGAATAATTGGAGATCCTTGTACACCTCAAATTTATCCAAGTTTTGACTTGGGCAAAAATTAAGTCCTTTCTTGAGAACCGTTATTTCTTCATTAGATAAATTATTCGAAGACAAATTGATAATGCTTAAATCAGTATTGTCATGTATTTCAAAATCTTCTAAGGGTTTTATAGTGCTACTTGTGTGTAAGTGTTGAGATTGGGTTGTGCTGGCTTGACGCTTGCTAGGATTCGTTTAAAAAAAGACGGATCATTAGGTACAAGTTCTAATGAATCAAAAGGTACAGTTGTAGTTTGGAAAATCGGTTCTCTTACTAATGGTTTTTGTGTAGAGTAGTTGGTTGGTGTTTCAGACACAGGGGTGACCAGATGAGGAAAATTAGATGTGTTATCCAAAACTTGTTTTTTTGCTTTCTTATCTTGCGCGGAATCACCATAATATTGGCGTTTTGTGCCTAGTGTGGGTTTTCCTTCACTTTCCTAATTATTCCATCATCAGTCATAAAAGTGGCAGCTCTGACATGAGAAATCAAAACCCTGCTTCTCTACTAACATGGCTGCCTCCATGCAGAGACTTAGTACGGAAAAAGCTATGGTAAATCAGTAATCGGAAAAGGATCATCTGCAAGGAGCCTATAGGAAATAATTTAGAGTAGTTCTTTGCCCTCTGCTTGCTTTTTTTGGGCACAGCTTCCTCAGTACAGGTCCTCCTTAAAATTGAACTTTTATTATGTTCTTTAGCCTCTCGTTACTATCCTCTGCACTTTACTCTTTACTTTAGCCCCTCTCCCCTCACATATAAAGAGTTTAAAAAAAGATATTAAAAAATAAAGCTTGTCAGGATATGACTGGAATGCATTCTTGTGAGATTTTGAGCACCTAGGTAGATTTTGCCTATGCCTTTTCAGGTAGCTTGATGATCATTTGGATAGTCTGATTTGAATCAAACAGTTTTTAATCTTTTTCCCAACTATTTCAGTTTGCTTTCAATTAAAATACTGAAATCTAACCAGAGGTAAAAGAAATCTGAAGGAGTTAAGAATCCCCAATGGTTATCATGAGGATTGGGCCACATATAGAGCTATTGATCAATTCTGCAACAGTCACTTTAGTCATTGGCTACTTTTTCCAGTAAACTTGACAAAATGATCTGATTGTCAAGAGCAAATTTATCTTTCATGTTGCATTGATTGATTGATCTTTGTAGAAATCTGATAAAATGATTAAAATTAATAGTCTATGCAAGAGAAATCAATGTGTGTATCGCTAACATAAAGGGAGATTTGAGAAAATAATTTAAGTTTTGTGTAATCTAAAGATGGTACAGTGCCCTGAAAAAGTATTCATACCCCTTCAAATTTTCCACATTTTGTCATGTTACAACCAAAAACGTAAATGTATTTTATTGGGATTGTATGTGATAGACCAACACAAAGTGGCACATAATTGTGGAGTGGAAGGAAAATGATAAATTGTTTTCAAAATTTTTTACAAATATCTCAAAAGTGTGGTGTGCATTTGTATTCAGCCCCCCATAGAACCACCTTTCGCTGCAATTACAGCTGCAAGTCTTTTTGGGTATGCCTCTACCAGCTTTGCACATCTAGAGAGGGAAATTTTTGCCCATTCTTCTTTGTAAAATAGCTCAAGCTCTGTCAAATTCGACAGAGAGCATCTGTAAACAGCAATTTTCAAGTCTTGCCACATATTCTCAATTGGATGTAGATCTGGACTTTGACTGGGCCATTCTAAAACATGAATATGCTTTGATCTAAATCATTCCATTGTAGCTCTTGCTGTATTTTTATGGTCATTGTCCTGCTACAAGGTGAACCTCCACCCCAGTCTGATTTTTTTTTGCAGACTGGGGTGGAGGTTTTCTTCTAAGATTGCCTTGTATTTGGCTCCATCAATCCTCCCATCAACTCTAACCAATTTACCTGTCCCCGCTGATTACAAGCATCCCAACATGATGCCGCCACCACCATGTTTCACGCTGGGGGTGGTGTGTTCAGGGTGATGTGCAGTGTTAGTTTTCCCGCCACACATAGCGTTTTGCTTTTAGGCTAAAAAATTCAATTTTGGTCTCATCTGACCAGAGCACCTTCTTCCACATGTTTGCTGTGTCCCCTACATGGGGTCTCGCAAACTGCAAATGGGACTTCTGATGGATTTCTTTCAACAATGGCTTTCTTCTTGCCACTCTTCTTCCATAAAGGCCAGATTTGTGGAGTGCACAACTAATAGTTGTCCCGTGGACAGATTCTCCCACTTGAGCTGTGGATCACTGCAGTTTCTCCAGAGTTACCATGGGCCTCTTGGCTGCTTCTCTGATTAAAGCTCTCCTTGCCCAGCTTGTAAGTTTAGATGGACGGCCATATCTTGGTAGGTTTGCAGTTGTGCCATGCTCTTTCCATTTTCAGATGCTGTATTGAACAGTGCTCCATGATCTGTTCAAAGCTTGGGATATTTTTTATAACCTAACCCTGCTTTAAACTTGTCAACAACTTTATCCCTGACCTGTCTGGTGTGTTCCTTGGCCTTCAGGATGCTGTTTGTTCACTAAGGTTCTCTAACAAACATCTGCGGGCTTCACAGAACAGCTGCATTTATACTGAGATTAAATTACACACAGGTGGACTCTATTTACCAATTAGGTGAGTTTTGAAGACAATTTCATTCCACTAGATTTTAGTTAGGGGAATCAGAGTAAAGGGGGCTGAAAACAAATGCCCGCCACACTTTTTAGATATGTATTTGTAACAAATTCCACATGACAAAATGTGGACAATTTTAAGGGGTATGAATACTTTTTTAAGGCACTGTAGGTACTTAATTGAAACAGAGAAATCAATGAGAGAATGCTAATATCCCTGAAATATAAGAAGATAATGATCTAGACCCAAATATCCTGGAGAATTAAATTGAAATAAGCCTGTCAGCTAACCAAAATCCCTTCCTACATTAAGAGCAAGATTCCTTCTAATACTATTGTTAGCTAGAAACCCCTTCTATGTGTGCCTAGTGTTACTCGTGATCTGACATCTTTGAGGTATTCACCACCAACTGCCATTGCCCCATCCAATGGGAGCACCTTGATGGCATTTGGCAGAGCTCACATATGCAGTAAGGGAAAGATATAAGTAGACAGACAAGCCCAGTTTCCTAAAGTTCATAAAGAACACAATTACCGTATATTGTATTTGATGGCCAAATGAGGAACAACAATTGTCTTGATTATTTTATTAAAAAAAAAAAAAACTTTTCTGTGATTTGGCTTTGATGGAAATGTGTGGCACTTGCTATTTGTTGGCAGAGAAGTTAAACCTATTTACTAGTCAGCACCCTGGCAAATCAGAGACCCAGTTAAATAAAAAGCACCTCTCCAAGCCCCACAACATTTAGTCCAGTGATTCCAAACACTGCCGGGTGCTGGCTTCAAAGGGGCCCATCTCAGATAATAGACAATCTGAAATAAGGAAAAAACAGCACGCACCTGGAGACTGCTCGGTCCAATAAGTGTCAAGTAGACTTCAGCTCTGTCTCCTCCAAAGCCACACCCATCTAATGCATTTTACCCCCTCAGGGCTTAGCATAGAGGTGCACCTCTACAATCAAGCCTGTGAGCGGGTAAAATGTGTTAAGGGACGTGGCCTGGGAGGAGACAGCTGAATCCTACTTGACACATATTGGACCGAGTGCTCTCCCAGTGTGCACTTCTGTTTTTCCTTTTGTACATAAATCATTGAGTTGATAAATGGCTGTCTCTGTCAGAGCTTGATCACACAGATGTTACACTCTGTGATGCAATACCTTTTAAGCCAATACTGGTCAATCTATTTGATATGTGGAGCCCCAACTGCGGCTCCAGGTATCACCCATGGGTCGTACAGTATATTCAGTATATGTAATACTGCAGGAAACTGTCAAAGACTGCAGGCATGATACAGGTGGTTAAATTCTAGAAACTTTGCAGAAGATACTGGGGATATGTTATGTGAGACTGCTAGAGATTACTGTCATTACAGCCCCCTTACAAAGCAATGCTCCCACTATCACTACTAACAGTTGGTGCTCAGGACCACACAAAAAATTCAAAAGGACCATATGCGGCCCTCCTGCTACTGGTTGGGCGCCAGGCTCTATCTATAGGCGGCTTTGTATTTACTGATCACAAGAGCACACAGCTGACAACCTGTATTAACTTCTCTATTTTGTAATTATGAGAGAAATAAGGCTACTTATGCGCAGCCTCTGTTTTCTATTCTTAGACCAGGCAAGAATGTGCAAGGAAAGACTGACTGGTTTTAAAAAAAAACAAACACTAGTTGTTCCTAATACAAACAAGTGTTACATAAGGCCTTTTAAACATTATGTAACAAAGATGACAAGATATACAGTAGCTTGGGGTGGTCGATAAATGCACATAGGAAGAGGATGGAAAATATTCTTTCAAGCTAGCATGTCACTATGCAGAATGGAGGCCTAAAAGAAGGATGGAAACATGTCATAAGGTATTGAACCTGTGTCAGCTATAACGAAAAGTAGTTGAAAAAAAATATATTGGCATGTGAAAAAAGGAATTTGTATTATTAATTTATATAGATATATATACAGTATCTCACAAAAGTGACTCACGTTTTTGTAAATATTTTATTATATCTTTTCATGTGACAACACTGAAGAAATTACACTTTGCTACAATGTAAAGTATATAGCTTGTATAACAGTGTAAATTTGCTGTCCCCTCTAAATAACTCAACACACAAACCGCTGGCAACAAAAGTGAGTACACCACTAAGTGAAAATGGCCAACTTGGGCCCAAAGTGCCAATATTTTGAGTGGCCTCCATTATTTTCCAGCACTGCCTTAACCCTCTTGGGCTCTTCCACTCCTCCATGATGACATCATGGAGCTGGTGGATGTTAGAGACTTTGCGCTCCTCCACCTTCTGTTTTGAGTATGACCCACAGATGCTCCAATAGGGTATAGGTCTGGAGTAGGGATGAGCTTCGATTTTGAGTCAAACTCATGTTCGACTCGAACATCGGCTGTTCGCAAGTTCGCCGAACAGTGAACAATTTGGGGTGTTCGCGGCAAATTCGAATGCCTCGGAACACCCTTTAAAAGTCTATGGGAGAAATCAAAAGTGCTAATTTTAAAGGCTTATATGCAAGTTATTGTCATAAAAAGTGTTTGGGGACCCGGGTCCTGCCCCAGGGGACATGGATCAATGCAAAAAAAGTTTTAAAAACGGCCGTTTTTTTAGGAGCAGTGATTTTAATAATGCTTAAAGTCAAACAATAAAAGTGTAATATCCCTTTAAATTTCGTAGCTGGGGGGTGTCTATAGTATGCCTGTAAAGGGGCGCATGTTTCCGTGTTTAGAACAGTCTGACAGCATAATGGCATCTCAAAGGAAAAAAAGTAATTTAAAACTACTCGCGGCTATTGCATTGCTGGTCCAACAATACACATAAAAGTTCATTGATAAAAACGGCATGGAAATTCCCCACAGGGGAACCCCGAACCAAAATTTAAAAAAAAATGACGTGGGGGTCCCCCTAAATTCCATATAAGGCCCTTCAGGTCTGGTATGAATATTAAGGGGAACCCCGGCCAAAATAAAAAAAATGGCGTGGGGGTCCCCCTAAATTCCATACCAGACCCTTCAGTTCTGGTATGGATTTTAAGGGGAACCCCGCGCCAAAATAAGAAAAAACCGGCGTGGGGTCCCCCCAAAAATCCATATCAGACCCTTATCCGAGCACGCAACCTGGCAGGCCGCAGGAAAAGAGGGGGAACGAGAGAGCGCCCCCCCTCCTGAACCGTACCAGGCCACATGCCCTCAACATTGGGAGGGTGCTTTGGGGTAGCCCCCAAAACACCTTGTCCCCATGTTGATGAGGACATGGGCCTCATCCCCACAACCCTGGCCGGTGGTTGTGGGGGTCTGCGGACAGGGGGCTTATCGGAATCTGGAAGCCCCCTTTAACAAGGGGACCCCCAGATCCCGGCCCCCCCTGTGTGAAATGGTAAGGGGGTACAAAAGTACCCCTACAATTTCACTAAAAAACTGTCAAAAATGTTAAAAATGACAAGAGACAGTTTTTGACAATTCCTTTTTTTTAAATGCTTCTTCTTTCTTCTATCTTCCTTCATCTTCTTCTTCTCGTTCTTCTGGTTCTTCCTCCGGTGTTCTCGTCCAGCATCTCTTCTCCTCAGGCCGCTCCGCATCCATGATGGCATGGAGGGAGGCTCCCGCTCTTCTCTTCATTTTCTTCTCTTCTTCATCTTCTTCTCTTCTTCTCTTCTTCATCTTCTTCTGTTCTTCATCTTCTACTCCGGGCCGCTCCGCATCCATGCTGGCATGGTGGGAGGCTCCCGCTGTGTGGCGCGTCTCCTCTTCTGATGGTTCTTAAATAACGGGGGCGGGGTCACCCGGTGACCCTGCCCCCTCTGACGCACGGGACATGACGGGACTTCCCTGTGGCATTCCCCGTGACGCCACAGGGAAGTCCCGTCAAGTCACCGTGCGTCAGAGGGGGGCGGAGTCACCGGGTGACGGTTAAGAACCGTCAGAAGAGGAGACGCGTCACACAGCGGGAGCCTCCCACCATGCCAGCATGGATGCAGAGCGGCCCGGAGAAGAAGATGAAGAGAAGAAGATGAAGAGAAGAGCGGGAGCCTCCCTCCATGCCATCATGGATGCGGAGCGGCCTGAGGAGAAGAGATGCTGGACGAGAACACCGGAGGAAGAACCAGAAGAAGATGAAGGAAGATAGAAGAAAGAATAAGCATTTAAATAAAGGCATTGTCAAAAACTCTCTTGTCATTTTTAACATTTTTGACAGTTTTTTAGTGAAATGGTAGGGGTACTTTTGTACCCCCTTACCATTTCACACAGGGGGGGGGATCTGGGGGTCCCCTTGTTAAAGGGGGCTTCCAGATTCCGATAAGCCCCCCGCCCGCAGACCCCCACAACCACCGGCCAGGGTTGTGGGGATGAGGCCCTTGTCCTCATCAACATGGGGACAAGGTGTTTTGGGGGGCTACCCCAAAGCACCCTCCCAATGTTGAGGGCATGTGGCCTGGTATGGTTCAGGAGGGGGGGTGCTCTCTCATCCCCCCCTCTTTTCCTGCGGCCTGCCAGGTTGCGTGCTCGGATAAGGGTCTGGTATGGATTTTTGGGGGGACCCCACGCAGTTTTTTTATTTTGGCGCGGGGTTCCCCTTAAAAACCATACCAGACCTGAAGGGTCTGGTATGGAATTTAGAGGACCCCCACGTCATTTTTTTTTTATTTTGGCCGGGGTTCCGCTTAATAACCCATGCCAGACCTGAAGGGCCTTATGTGGAATTTAGGGGGACCCCCACGTCATTTTTTTAAAAAAATTTGGTTCGGGGTTCCCCTGTGGGGAATTCCCATGCCGTTTTTATCAATGAACTTTTATGTGTATTGTCGGTGGCATTATGAACTGGCATAACATTATGGAGTAGCATAATGTTGTTCAGAGGACAGGGTAAGTAGGCAGAGTATCTGTTAAGGGCCTTATGTGGCTTGTGGTGATGGGTTGTAATTTTTTTTGTAGTCAGCTTTTTTTCAACTACTCCAAGTTCATTTAGTCTGTCCAAATGTACACATTTCAGGACAAAGTACTATAAACGCTATGGTTATTGACCACTAGCTATACTGTCATCTTGAGTCTAGAATAGTCACTTGCACTGGCCTGTATCAAGGTCTAATTTCTACATGTTTTGTTCTGTACATCTATAATGTGTGTAGTTTTCTACTAAAATGTTGCTAAATAAAGATTTTACAAAAAAAAAAAAAGTACTATAAACGCTAGAATGCTTAAATATAAAGGTACTTCTCAAAACAAAAGAACCGTGGTATAAAAAAAAATGGGCATGACCATGTTTCCAAAGGCCCAACCCAGGTTGGCGACAAGAAATGAAGTGGGTATATACTCTCCAGTTCCACAACTGTAATAAGCTGAACATATATTCCCACCTGTCTATACTATAGCATACGTAGCAATATTCAGAATAGTGTGAAGAAAGGCACACTGCAGATGGTCTTTTACAAAGGTCTTCCAAGGTTGCCAGGTCTCCTGGAAGGCCTCACGTGTATACAATATTGGATTAACAATTTATTTGTGGCTTATAATTTTGGACAGCTTGATGTAAACCACTGCACTGGGCAAATATGAATTACACCACTGTCGACAGTCCATTTAGTAGTTGCCAACACAAAATTGTATAGTTTCTTTTGCAAATAGGATAACAGGGTAGACATTAGGTAGATCAATTCATGGTGTAAACCAAAGCTGTCTGCCTAACCTCTGACTAAAGCGAAATCACAAACCATTACCACAAGCCATGAGGGGACCGACCTGTGTTCTTTCATCACATAAGGATCTTGACAGATATTCTGCTTCCTGAAAGATGTTGTGCTACTCCAGAATGTTATGCCACCTGACAGTCTGTGTCCTTCATGCTTTTTAACAAACTCTTTACAGCCATTAGCCTACTAAACTATGAAATATGATATCTGGACTACTCCTCCATCAGCCCATGAAGAGAAGAAAATAATCTGTGATAATAATTACTATTTACTGTGCTATACTCTGACATTAGTATTATATCTAAATAGCCAAGAGCCTTCTGATTTATTTGCAATTTTGAACAAGCTCAACACCTCTGAAAATTATTGCATGATTTGGAATGCCAATTTAAGAGATTGTTAATGTAAGTTTAGCATCATCAGCATTACGTGAAAGCTTAAATTCTGCTGCGCTACAGGAATAGCTGGATATTTTGGGGTTCATTCTTATAGCTTGAGCCAGTGGCACTGTTGTTAATGCAAAGATCAGTGCAGACAGAGAGAGACAACCCTTGGTGGGTCCCCCGTAAGATCATAATGGATTCTGAGAGTGGAGACAAGGGTTTAATCCTTGCCGATGGGTGGCTATAGATGGCTTTATGAGAAAAGACCTGTAATACTGAAAACAGGGAGCACTCTGTAGTTATTTCAATCAGACAATCACCCCTGCAAGTCTAGTTGCAATGATCTAGGTAAATATCTTCTTAACGATATCAAGGACTGACATGGGCCACATATTGCTCAGAAGCATAGGGCCCTTCCAGGTTTGGGAACCATTGTAATTTGTGCTTGTAAATATTCATCTGCATTATCAGCATTTTTGTTAGTTAGTTGTATAGACTCTTAATATAGGGAGTTGAGAAAATGGCAAATTTCTTATAGTATATAGCTATATACCCATCAGGACATGCCGGCTTTTGACACCTTAAGAGATTTAATAGCTAATGTAATTTCCTCTGATGTAATATTATCATTCAAAGAGGTACATTGAGGCCCTGGCAGCTTTGGGAGCATATTTGTCTCCAGCCAGCTTTTCACATTTTGAGAGCATATGGAGGACCCAGGGCTATATAAGTGTCCATAAAATTGAGGCTGTATTAATAAAATATGTTGTGGGTTAGCTGTCAGTTGAATAATGCATCTGATAAACAGGAGGGCTGGGAAGAGAGCTAGACAGTTTCTTAGCATTCTCAAAGCACAAGCTTGATTAACATTTTGGTAAAATTTTACTCTGGATCATCCTAAACTAAGTTCAGCATATTTAATTACTTTCTGACTGAAGTTGTTCCCAAGTAGTGGCTGAAGAGGAAGCAATGTAAGCTTCAGTGCAATTAGATAATTGTTTCTGAAGGTAAGATTGGCACTTAAGTTGTTTTTTTCTGTGTTGTCTACAGAGGGCGATAATCTCTCCCTGCATGTAAGCCATATGGGCACACCAAAGTGCCTCCCTGGAGCCCTGTGGCATATTATTAGTGAAAATAAGTCAATTTATCCTGCATGGGATATTGAAATTAAAGAATAAGTTCACCTTTCATAACATGTTACACCCATATTCAGGGCCCTGCACCCTCCACATATCCCCTGTTGTGACAGCGAGTGGGGGGATCTTCTCTCTGTCACAATTTTTTTTTTAAACGTGGCCTTGCAGGGCTCTGCCCACCCGGCCACGTCATTCATTTACAGAGTTTTGTAAATATGAGAACTACAAGTACTGACAGCCTTTGCGGCTGTCGGCTTGTAGCTCTCAATGAACTACCAGGGCGCTGTTGAGTGCTCTTGGTAGTCTAGTTTCTTCCTGTCAGTGTGTAACTGCCTGCCCATACAAGGTACGAGCAGACAGCTTACATAGACAGTCTGCTGATGTCCTGCATTGCACTGGCGATGTGCTGATTGTGAGTCCAATGCTTTGCAAGCGCCTAGTAAAAAATAAATAAATGCAAATTTTTTTTACCTGCAAAAAGATGTGCATTTATTATTTTTGTTTTACAAAGATGAACTTATCCTTTAAGTCTGGGAAAGTAAGGCATGATTTTGTCTCAAGAGAACAGTTTGAAGAATTTAATGATCTGGCTATATGCAGAGATCCGTTTGGGAATCTGACAAGCTAGTGTACAGTGAGGAACTTAGAAATCAATCCATAAAGAGAATGAGGTACTGAAGGATTACATCCATTCAATAGGTCTTGAGGGTTCACCTGACTCCACAAGTCCACCAATCTCAATTGTTGGAAATGTTAAGCTGGATGCACACTATACAACTTTTGTTGTTCGATTTCCTTTAGATTTCCTTTCAACTATGTAGTGCAAGGGTCTTGCAAGGGTCTTGCGGATCACTGAATGGATCCTGGCACTGAAGGGGTCTAATTAGTCTTTTTCAACACACTAGCAAACTCTGAAATCTCTTTTAATAATGGCAGATTGTAACAGTCCTCTAGAACATGGGGGTGTCTTGTAATAAGTGAGAAAGGCTAAACTACCACTTAGCAGCTCTAAAACCTAAGAGAGCAGTGTCTTCCTGTACCACCACTATTTATTCTTTGCAGCTTAATGCTCTAAAGGTAAACTTCAGTATAATGAACAAAAACAAGTAACAATCTTGAGAGACCAGTAGATATAAAGGTTGTGTGAGTTTTATTTTTATTACCCAATCAAGTAAAAAGCAAATACCTGTTTTCTCATGTGATCTGCATATCATGGGTTAACTGAAGTGAACATTCACACATTTCTGTGTGTGTGTGTGATGGTTCTCTATTCCTTTAGCAAATCAGCCCAACAGAATTATAGGCAGCTGAAGTTATGTGCCAATCTTACCTTTTCTTGTAGAAATCCAGCTTGTTCATCACCTCCTGACTTTCAACCCTCCCTATTGGTTTTTTAATACAATGAACAGTACAACAACCCAATAGGAGGCACAGGAATTGGGCGTGGCAGGATGAGCTTAAGTTTTACAAGGACAGTGAGATTTTCACCTTTGGCTACATAGGTTTGTAACAGATGTTCTTTAACTATTCCTTAATGTTCAACTAATAAATTAGGGGGGAAAAACTTTAAAAAATTGACACGTTGGTTGAACTAATTGGGCTTGTGTCTTTTTTCAACCTGACCATGTAACTTGGTAATCAAAAATACTGCAATCTCAAAAAGAGTGTCAAATGAGCCAAATATTCTTGGTGTGAGAGCTAATGCTAATAAATAACCAGAATGCTTTCAAGATTCTGCAGTCCCTTTTTCAGACTAACACAAATGATGCTGAAATACTGAACATATTTATACAAAGAAATGATAGAGTTGCATTCCATGATTTGCAAAAGGCAAAATTAAACTTCTCTGAACAAACTTTCCAAAGAATAAAGCAAAGTATTTAAATTTAAGGAATGTGAATAAATAAAGTGACAAGTGGTGGCACCAAAAATTCATTCAACATAAGTGACAAATTCATAAAGAAAAACATATAGTAGTAAAATTCATTATCAATCCATAAAAAATGTATATAAAAATAGTCCAAACAGAATTCCTCAATATATCTTCTCAAAGAAAGTCCGATCACCGTGATCCAAAAGAATATACAGGAACAAATTGTATCTTTCAAATAGTGCTCCACCACAAATCGTGCAGAAGAATAATAAACTCACCAAAACTTCATAGTAAATAAGCTTCCTGTGTAACACGAAATACATAGAGGCTGCACGTCCGCTTTTTACTGATGTCACATCGGGTTCTTTGGTTCCTGTCCCCTGTGTTTTGAAATGCACGCCGCGGCTTGGCGGTACGGCGAGCACATTCACTCAAAGCTGTACATGTTGGTGCTGACTTATAGCACTTTCAAATGTAAGTGGGCATTGTTTTACTTACCTGCTTTTATCCATCTGCAATAAGCATATTGCGCTATTATTCTCAATATGTTTCTCCCAAGCTTTTTTGTTTGACTATTGCCAACGATACACATTGTGGCTTAGAGGTATCATTTCCATATATGCTCCTGGTTGAAAGAAACGCAATATTGCTACAAGGCTTATTTACTTTGAATTTCTGGTGAGTTTGTATTTCTTATGCATGATTTGTGGTGGAGCACTATTTGAAGGATACAAGTTGTTCCTGTATTTCTTTTGGATCACAGTAATTGGACTTTCTTTGAGAAGATATATTGAGGAATTCTGTTTGGACTATTTTTATATACACTTTTTATGGATTGATAATAAATTTTACTACTATATGTCTTTATGAATTTGTCACTTATGTTGAATGATTAAGGTTTAACTAATACATAAGTTAGCGCCACACTTTTTTTTAAATCTCTTAATTTAAATTTAAGGCAAGTAAAATGTTTATGGAGTTTTACATGTAACCTGGTCTTGAGAAAAAATGAATATTTGCAGATAATTGCTTGCAAAGAGTACCTTTGAGTAAAAAAAAAAAAAAAACATAATACCATATATCATGCTCATTTCTGTTTTCAGACCTCTAAATTGTATTATGTAGTTATATTTTTGCACCCTTCTCTTTTATTGTGTTTAAAAGTTCATGGGATTGTAGGTCGCACTATATATTCATAAATAAGTACACTACAACAGGTTGGTGTTGAAAATGGCCGTGGCACCTTTATTGGTGTTAGAATTAAAACAAATAACTTTATTCAAATAAATAATGAAATATCAATAAATATTCTTTCAGATTCAAAACAATTCTAACTCGCTCAGTCATAGGACTCGAGCTGTAAATAAATCATTTCAATAAAACCAAGTCCCCCCTTGATTCAAGGGTGACATAACCACATAATGATGCCAGCGACAAGGGTGGGAGGGAAGGGGAGCTCAAGCTTAAGCCACCTCAGGGCAAGTGTGAGCGGGTCTGTCACGCAGAGGCTTATATAGCCTCTCAGTCTGAGGAAAAAACGCTTTTCCCGCTCCTTGCCTCGTGACCAGCCCGCCCTCTTTTTTTTTTTTTTTTTTTAGATTTTTTTTTTTACTTTTTAAATTAAAAAACTTTATAATTAATTTTCTTTTTTTGGCGACCACAATCCCATGATGCGGGCGCTTTATTGTGCCCACTATTCATTCTATTTAACCGCTTCAGATCCGGGCCATTGCCAAATGACGGCAACAGCGCGGATCTAAATTGCCGGGACTACGTCCATTGACGTCGTCCCGTGCACGAGCGGCCTGCGCGCCCCCTGCAGGGCGCGCGCGGCACGCTCGGTGATCAGCGAGTCTATGAGACTCGCCTGATCACAGATCAGAGTAAGGGGTCGTTCCCGACCCCTTACCACATGATCAGCTGTCAGCCAATGACAGCTGATCATGTGATGTAAACAGAGCCGGTAATCGGCTATTTTTCCTCCTCGCGCTGACAGCGTGAGGAGGAAAAAAAAAACCCGATCAGCAGCGGCCATGGTCGGGACATCAGTCCCGATCACGGCGATCTTATAACACAAAGCAATAGGCAGCAGTGCTGCCTACCAGTGCCCACCAGATTAACCCATCAGTGCCCACAGTGCCATCAATCAGCGCCACCCATCAGTGCCCACAGTGCCACCCATCAGTGCCCACAGTGCCATCCATCAGTGCCCACAGTGCCACCCATCAGCACCCACATCAGTGCCACCCATCAGCACCCACATCAGTGCAACCTATCACTGCCCATCAGTGTCACCTACCAGTGCCCATCAGTGCCACCCATCACTGCCCATCAGTGCCACCCATCACTGCCCATCAGTGCCACCCATCAGTGCCACCCATCAGTGCTGCCCATCAGTGCCCCCCATCAGTGCCCCCCATCAGTGCCCCCATCCGTGCCCCCCATCCGTGCCACCTATCTGTGCCATCTATCCGTGCCGCCCATCTGTGCCGCCCATCCGTGCCGCCCATCCGTGGCCATCAGTGCCGCCTTATCTGTGCCCATCAGTACCGCCTTATCTGTCCCCATCAGTGCCGCCTTAACTGTGCCTATCAGTTCCGCCTTATCTGTGCCTATCCGTGCCCATCAGTGCCCACCAGTGCCGCCTCATCAGTGCATATCAATGAAGGAGAAAAATTACCTGTTTGCAAAATTTTATAACAAACTATTAAACATGATTTTTTTTTTTTTCAAAATTTTCCATATTTTTTTGTTTGTTTAGCAAAAATTAAAAACCCCGGCTGTGATTAAATACCACCAAAAGAAAGCTCTATTTGTGGGAAAAAAATAATAAAAATTTCATTTGGGTACAGTGTTGTATGACCGCGCAATTGTCATTCAAAGTGCAACAGCGCTGAAAGCTCAAAATTGGTCTGGGCAGGAGGGGGGTTTAAGTGCCCAGTAAGCAAGTGGTTAAAACTGTAGAATCATGCAGAATGCAACAAGAGTCACTGGAACACACAAAGCTGTGCGTAAACAACCAAAGTCCCAAGTAGCCATGAACAAAGTTGGGATTTATGTGGCTGTGATCTAGGCTGTTACGATGGTTTACAGCAACTGCTTACTTTTGTTCATGCTTAACATCCCTATATAAAATGAAAAAGATGTGAAAACTGCCCTTAAAATCGGAGCACAAAAAGGATTAATACATCTAACAGTCAACACAATTATAAAATTCTGGGGACTTTCACTGAGAGCTCATCCCTCTGCTGCGTGAAATGTAATAATCCCTATAAAGACTTAACTCCTAGTATCAAGCCTTATAAATGAAGGGGACAAAAAACCATCCTTTATTAACTAGGTATTTTGCAACAGCTTTTAGCCCCAGTTCACACTATAAAACTCGTATGTGTTTTGCACAGGAGCCACACTGCATTTCTGTGCAATTACATGTGATTCGGTGCAGTGCAATTTGAGCCCATTCATTTTAAACCGCATTGCACCAAAAAAGTGCAGGCACCGCGCCTCACCACATCACATGGACTTTTTGTACAATGCGATCCAGTGCGGGCAAACTGCACTGCATTTGCAATTCTTTTGAGGTGTTGACACTCGCAGTGGATCCTAAACACAGTGTGATTGCAATGCGGTACGGGAAACACACAGGGATTGCTATGTTTTTCCGCAATGCATATGTATGGACCTAGGCTTAGGGTATTCTAGCATCTGGAAGCTGGGGATGCCTGCTGAACGTCCAACACTCACAGATCTAGACATACACATTTATGGGTAAATCTGTTGCAGATCTGGCCCCCTAATGCTTGTGTAAAGCACCATGTGTAACAACATGTATGCTTGCTTTACTGGGTTTCCATTGCTAGTGGAAATATGATTGCTTCTACAATGTGTACTGTAACCCCTTCATGCCGTCCGTGCACAAATATGTGGACCCACTGGACTGGGCTTTCTGCCGTGGAGTAGCATATTTGCGTGTCTAATGATCGGAACCCGAAACTGCCAATTCTGGGTCACCTCACAGCTGTGATAGTCTCTGAATAGCTATGACAGTGATCAGTCACTGTGAAGCTGTTTTCTGTTTCTGTGAATGGACGAGAGAGATGCATTGTATCACTCTCTCTGTCCTTGAAGCGAGAGAAAAAAAAGTGTGTGTAGAAGACAAAACAAAAATTATAATAAAAAAAATACCTAGATCAAGGTTTGAACTAGGTCAGTTGACAGGGTTAGTGTTTGGGTCAAGGTCAGGTTAGTATTTTTTGGACAGGATTTTTTTTTTTTTAAATTAGTATCAGTGTCCGTATGTTTTTGGTAGTATTAAAAATAAGCAAAATGTGCACTATTGTTTCTGCGTTGTACTATGGGTACATACAACAACTAACATACACATATGTGTTATCGCTGAGATTGCCAGGAGCAGGAGAATTTATTTTGGGTTGTTTTTTGGTGGTAGGCTATGGTAGTAGCAAGAAATATACAATTACATTTAAAAAAAAAAATTTTTGTTTTTTTTTTTACTATTTTGGGCCAGTTTTCCCTTGATAATAAAAAAATCAGGAGATATCCATTACCATTTACCACCAAATGAAAGCCCAATTTGTCCTGAAGAAAACACGGTATAATCCACCTGGATCAACCAAGTAGTTGTGATGATATAATATGGTTTTACGAACACATGTCAAAATTGGGCTTAGGCATTTAGATTTGTTTTACCCTTAGGCACGAAGAGGTAAAATAAAGTTGTCACAAATCTAGCCTATTAAAACTGAGCACACAACAAAGATAATGCAGAAGTGCTGCGCAAACTGTTGGTGCTATATAAATCCTGTATTATAATAATAATAATTTGAGCTTTGCACTGCACCTCTCCCACCTTTCAGGACTTTATTGGTCAATAAGGTTGCCCATCACAGTACAAGACCAATAAGAAGCTTGGAAAATGCATTTTTTCCATCATATGCTTAGCTAAAATTTTTGCGACAGACTAAAGCATACATGCACATAAATAATGCAATAATATAAGAAAAACACAACAGATAAATACTACTACATTTGTATTTTATTGTGGAACCAAGTTTGTTTCCTTTACATCAAATATCCTCAGTGGAAGTGGGGTATTGCACACAAATATCATAAAAGCACTACATATTACTTCACTGTAAACTAATGTTCTACATTAGATATGAACTGGTAGAGTAGAAGTGATGTGGGATTGATTATAAGACAATACCATACACAGCTGCAGACTGACACAAACACCATTCAGAACGAGAGAGGAGTGTAAGGACCTTCCCTGCCAGCCACAAGTTCCTGTCAGACAATTGGGAGATAGACGGCGGCATGCATACATATTGAAGCATAGTTCAGTGCTGCCATTGTATCTTGGTTAGTGCAGCCCAGTCTTGGGGGGAATGTTACTTGCGGCTCCATAGCATCCAGAGCCTAGAAGCTAGAGTAGTGCAGAGAAGCTTGAGAAAATCCTTTTCTTTCAAGTCTTTTTTTCCAAAACTACAACACCTGTCAATCATCACTTATCCCACTTGTAAATTTGCACATGAATAAAGTCTATTTTAAAGGGGTTTTTTTTGTTTGTTTGGCTGCTTCTGAAATAAGTAAATGTATGATTTGTGTTGGTTTTACCAAGTCCTCAACAGTTTTACAGGTACATCCAATGTGTAACAGCTCTGATCACCAATTTAATGTAAAAGGGTGGAAATATTGGCTTGCAAATACATAAAGGTAATGTCTGCATATATTACAAATAAATATAAAAAATAGGAAGTTGCCTTCTGAAGAATTCCCAGCACCGTGAAATTGTAAAGCGTGTCAGGAATACAACTGGACATTCTTTTTGGACATCACATTGTAGGTATCAATGTGCTCTGAAGCTGAAAACAGTACAAAATCAGTGCAAGAACATGGTCCATAGCAGCTAATCTAGGTTAGTGTTTATAAAACCTGAGAAAATTAAATAGCAAAAACATTTTAAGGTTCTGTATAATAAGAAACTGGAGGAAAGATAAGTGCCTGGGCTGCCTATACCAACATTCCTCCGATGCAGTTGAGAAAATAACAGCAAAATGTGATTTGTCGTTTTGGGCTAGTTCTGTATATTATAAAAAATGCTTGGCTGGTTTTCAGCTTATGGCTCTCCATGTCATAGCTTTGTTAGAGCTTTACTTTATAAGTGGGTTGATGCTAACCCTTATAGCAAATGCTTTTTTTTTTACAAGGAAATTATAGCAAATGCTTAATTTGCTATCAACCTGTAAGGTTAGGCAACTATTAAAATTATTATGTGCAGATGAGCATGTCACCCCTGAGGCTGCAGGCAGTTATTGTCACAAACATGTACCCTTCCTATTGCATCCTTTGGACAGTTATCCTTTGATAAAGTAAAGTTTGATGTGTAACTGATGCTGTTGGTACATGGGTTTGTTTGATATCTTTTGATAAGCTTTGTTATCTCTGCATTTGGCAACTGGGGAACCAGCACTGCTGTCCCCGTGTATTCCATTCCTGGACAGACCACAGATGGCAATTACCCACCAATCAGGGTAAGCCTATTCTCATTATGGTAAATAATAGGCAAGCAGAATTACAGTCTGGACTTTGTTCTGATTTTACTTCAAAGCACACTAGTACATACAACCCAACTCTCATTTACCAAATTACTTCATTTTGAAAATGAAAGAGGACTCAACATACAATAGAGACAGCCATTTTGGGTGCCTAATAAGTATTCAGTCCTCCTGGAAACTACCAACTTTACTTGGCCATAAGTCAGAACTTGTAATTGAATCATGCCCTCACTGCACATGGAAATATGCTCCACTTACAGAATATTGGGCCACTTGCATGAAAACTGAGGGGAAGGCCCAGTAAGGGTGTTGGTCACAGAAGTCAATCAGTTTGCTTATTGTTCTGCATTAGAAAAAATACAGCTTTTATTAGATTGATTACTTTGGGCAGTAGTTGTGTCAGGGATATTATATATTTCCAATATAACCTGTTCATCACAGGAAAGAACATAAGCAAGAACCTGGGTACAGTTTACATCACTTGTTGGATCTTCCATAACATTTTATAAACTGTAGAAAGTACAGTTTTGCTTATAACCTGGACACACACCAGTGGATGTGTTGCCCATAGCAGCCAGATACTTCCTGTAAATTTTAGAGCTTGCATTGGATTGGTCTCTATGGTCAACAGTCTATATTCCTATCGTACACGTTCCTGGAATAATCTCTTAAGGTACTGGGTGTTGTAGTGACTGCCAGCTGGACACTGGAACCTATACGATATGTAGATATTCGCCAGCAAACCAGGGATCATCTATTTCGTCCAAAGTTTTGTTATTAAAAAAGATCACATCACAAAATGGCATAGTGTAACGTTTCAGAGCCACGCAGGACCCCTTCGTCAGGCATCTGAAGATCACATGCCTGACGAAGGGGTCTTTGAAACGGTGGCTCTGAAACGTTACACTACACCGTTTTGTGATGTGATCTTTCTTAAGTAAAAGAAAGTTTGGATGAAATTGATGATCTGCGGTGTGTTGGTGAATATCTATGGGCAACAGCCCCACTGGTCACCCTTCCAGTTTGTATACATGGGACTCAAAAGCAGGAACAGATCCCTGATCCAATTTATATCAACTCTCACATATCCCTTCATAGCACAATTACAAAGAATAAAATCTACTCTCTCCACTTAAAATGTAATCTACATAGTACTCCTTGTCCTGCAATTACTAAATATTCCTATAAAACAAATTCATTTTGATGGTTTCCAGAAATAAAACTATGCTATGAACCCTAATAGTTATTTGCAACAAATACTGTCAATATTTTCATTTATTCCCGTTTTGATAAGATCCGTCTGCACATTTCTATGAAGTGTTATCCCACCAGTCGTGGGCAAATTGTAAAGCCTGGCTTCTGGTTGTGATTTTGTAGTAGCTGAATGAATCTTCCCTTTAAATTGCTAATGTTGGGAAGTATGTATTCAATACAGGATGAAGACAAATTTGATGAGAACTCAGTCTCCATGGATCAGTATGTGACGTCATGTAACTAACTATAGTTTGAGAGTTTATTACCTCTACTATGAGATGCTTGAAATTTGTTTAGCTTGGCAGGTTTAAAAGTATCCCTTTTCAACAGTGAATAAATATTTTCACAGAGTTCATAGTTACTCCCGAAAAGCTGACAGTTGGCAAACAGTGAGAATTACTTTCACTGCCTTATCTCCAGTATAGAAAAGATATCAATCTATTTAATAAGGTTGAGCAAAGTGTTGTGCAATAACCCATAGTAACCAATAGGAATTTTGTTTATTGTAGTCAGATTGGATTGTAGAGATTACTAAATGTTAAGCACAGTCACTGCATTCAGAACTACCTTATTAATGAATACATGCATTCCACTGGTTTGTTTATAGCTAAATATTCAGTGAGAAAACACTTTTTTTTTTAATTTCCAGTGAAAAATAATAAGTTATTTGCCATCCTAGGGAAGACCATAACAACATTTTCTATGATTTTTGTACCCCTTTTAGCATACATACTTATGGGCCTTAGGTTTGAACAGACGTAAGTAGTACCAGGACACAGGCTGAATTTTAGTTCCTACTGTTTCGTAGCAATCCACTTTCACAATAAGCACAACTATTTATTATAAAAGAACAAAATAAAACGAGTGCAAAGGAAACTGAAGGCAAACATCGCTAAGGGCGTAACCACAGATTTTTGGAGCTCTTAGCTCAGCGTCATAGATGCTAATGCTATACAGTTCTATGGTCCTGTGTTAGGATCACAGCACTGTATTTTTCAAGATCTTTTGGATCTCTTGTGTAAACTGATAGAACAAGTGCCCATGGGTATAAAGGCAATGCCAAGCAAGCTAGGCAAATTAAATACTGGCTGAAAAAAGACTGAATCTTTATGTCAAAAATGGCATAATGTTGTGTAATTTTACACCAACAAAAATAAATATAATTGTCTACAAAAAAAAAAATAGTTTGTCCTAATTCACAGCATTAAGTGGACTACATGAGTCCAAAAAACAGTACCAAAACAGTGCAAATAATACCGTATTAAATAAATATACAACACATTAAAAGTAATAAAACAGTGGCAAAGCAGATCAAATTTACATCTTACATATATCACATAGGGCAGTGCATTTGGGTTATGCAATAAAATCTTTAGATTCTCCTACCCTCACAGTTACCAACACTGATCTATGTACTGTACACCTGTACAGTGACAGTTGGTACATCCAATATGTACCCCTGTTCTGTGGATTTTCATTGTGAATGTCTCGGGGCAAGCCAGTTCTGGCACCAGCTAGCTTGTGTCTCCTTCCTACCTGACTGTCCTGCAGACACCTAGTGGATGGAGACAAAAGTTTCTAGTACCAGAATTTATTTAGAGTTGGGCTTACGGCATATTACATACCCAAACACATAACAGATGACAAAATAGAGTGTTATCTATACACTATGCTCCCTCTCCCAAGTCAGTCAATCCCCTGTTAGATGTAACTGTCACCATCTCACAATGTAGTATGCCATTTTGTGAGTGCAACCTAGTAACACTACCCACAACTCTCTAGGAGTAGAGGTCAACTCAAACAGCACAATGGCTTACTATAAAAGTCCATTTTGCAGTAGAGCTAGTTTAATTATGGACATCATGATTTATGATACATGAGTGAATCACAGGTAAACACTCGCCATCCATAAGTCTAGAAACGACTTGATTATTAAGGATACTGGAAAAAAAAGTTATAAACAGATCCAAATACTAATCTTGCCCATCCCACTCTTGAAACATGGATCATATACTAATCATTAGACAACAATGGCAAGATAGCAACTTTTGCTTATAAAATAAAAAACCTAAACTGCATTGTATGTTACATACAATAAAAAGGGGATCTGTACAGCTGTTAGTCATTATAATAAAAAAGAAACCAAAAA